>CM066051.1:18785066-19434712 GCA_033557465.1 Ichthyophis bannanicus | reverse complement strand
GGCTGAGCTCAGTGCGGCCATCGTATTGATCCAGTGGTGCTGGGTAGGGGTCAGTTGGTGCGGTCGTGGCGTTGATTGAGGCAATTACTTCTTCAATGGTCTTTGTTGATGGCACAGTGAAATGAGTTTGGTGAGTGTAGGACTGGATTGAGTCGTTTTGGGGTTTGTGGTATGGTTGTGATGTGGTGGTGATGAAGTTGTAGTTATTCTTTATTGGCCTTGGATTGGATGTAGGTCGACGAATGCTTGTAGCTGAATACCTTCTTGTTGAGGTGGGGGAGGGTTGGTTGGTAAGGGATTTAACCAGTTGGATGGCATAGGTCTCTCTGGCCTATTTAGTGATGCGGTTGAGGATTTCTGCATGGAATTGCTTATTTTGGCCAGGTTGATTCGAGCGGTGGATCTTTGAGGTATTGTAAATAGCTGGCTTGGTCTGAGGTGTTACGAGTAGCTCTCCATTTTCTTTCAAGTTTTCTGAGCTGAAGTAGGGAAGCTCGTAGGCCGGGGAAAACCATGGGGTGGTCTGTCTCTTAGCGTCTCTTTTGTCAGGTGTAGCTCTTTTGCTGTTGGCAGGTTGTTGAGAGTAATGTGAGAGAGTCCTGTTCCAGTTGGACAACATTTTATTAAGGTTGGTTGCTGGTTGGGCAGGTTTTGGGAGAGCATCACTAATGAGTGTTTCCCTGTTGAGTTGTTTGAAGTGTGCAACTCTTGATGTGGCCGTAGCATTTGGGTGGTGACATGTAGTTTGTTGCATTGGTAACTGAAATGTTATCAGATTGTGATCTGACCAGGGGACTGGTGAGATGGTAAGGTCAAATTGGTCTAACGTACTCATAACTGTATGGGGGATGAAGATTAGGTCAAGGAGGTTCCCTCCTTGGTGGGTGGGATCGGCTATAACCTGCTTGTAGTTGAGGTCAGACATTGCTTCAAGGAAAGGCTTTTGGCTAGGGTGAGGTTGAGTAGAAGCAAGATTAAGGTATCCTAGCAACCAGTTAGGTTTGGAGGGGTCTTCAGGATTTACATGCTAAGTCAATGATGTCTGAGAGCTCATCTGATCCAGTTCCTGGTGCTCTATAAATGAGGTTAATAGTATGAATCTACTGGTGATGGTTAGTGTGTTCAGGGGTTGTGTGCTCTTGGTAAGGCTAGCCCGGTAATGTAACATTGTTTTTGCAAGAATCAGTACACCTCCACCTCTTTTGTTTTCCCTGTTACAGGTGTAGATCGAAACGTTAGGTTGTTGTAAGGTGGTTTAGTATGACGTTGTCAGATTCAGAGATCCATGTTTCTGTGACCATTGGCATGTCTAGATTGTGAGTAGTGATTAGGTCAGCGATTACCGGCCACTTGTTACGGACCGAGCGTGCATTGATAAGGGCGCACCTAAGTTCTTGCTGATGTTTTGCATCTTTATGTTTTGTGGGGTTTGAGGTATCTATCAATACATACATTAAGTGTGACTGTCTTCTGTGGTAAGGGTTTGGCTGTCGGTGGTATTGTTGTTGTATTGTTTACCGTTTGTGCTCTTTAGTAGTTGGATAGGGTTGCATCCATCTGCAAATACAACTGAATCATAGAATGTACTGACCAGTGTATAGAGTAGGGCAAGAGTAAATTACGGGTATGCCATTTGTGCTTCTGGTATGGGACTTCTCTAGGTTAATGGGTGATGTTTGATGGTGTTGTATGTGTTTTTTTCTGGTGATATTCTGTTGGTGATGTGTTGTAGTAGTAGAAGTGTTTTTTTTTTGTTTTTTTTTTATTTAAGTCTTTTAGCCATATACAACAACCAAATCAGAATAAGACAAGTTACTGCTATTACACAAATAAGAAACAAAAACAGTACAAAATAAACATAGCAAAATGTAATACAACAGATGTTACAGTCCACATCACGGAAGCTGACCTTAACAAAGAACAAAAATACATAATATAGAAACCAAGTCAATTAAAATTGACCACATACTAAGAGGAAACGACTAAACTATGAGACCCCAGCGCACCCTGCTTATCAAACAAAAATCTTTCCAGATGTGATATCTCAAGGAAAATAAAGGAAGCGCCCTCATAAGAAACCAGGCACTTACAGGGAAATTTTAGGAAAAATGTAGCACCCAGAGCTAAAACGCGCGACTTTAAAGATAGAAACTGTCGGCGACGCATCTGAGTGCTACGAGAGACATCTGGGAAGATATTAATTTTCTGCCCGCAAAACAAAGCTGATTTAACCTTAAAAAAAGCTTTTAAAATACGCTGTTTAACCGTAACAGACGATAAGGTAACCAACAAAGTAGAGCGGGTATTTATAATATCTGCGGAATCCTCCAGAAAATTAGTGAGATTTACAATATTAGGAATAATTTCATCTAATTCACCCTCTGTGGGGTTAACCCGTTAGTGCCAGAGGGAATATAATATATCTGTAATACATCTAAAACATCAGATATAGCCAGTACTTCTTTAACATATTTGTCAAAAAGAATTTTAGGTGCTAAAAGAGAGGTACAAGGAAAATTCAAAATCTTAAATTACAAATTCGTATGGAATTCTCAAGCGCTTCGAGCTTAGAATGAAAAAACAGAGAATCCTTGATTCCCATCACATTTGTAGTTTGTAAAGACTGAACCTGAGATTCCAATTTTACCACTGCCTTATCCATTAAAGACAGTTTCTCGTCTAGTTGCTGCACAGCTACTGCAGCTTCCTGCGAGAAACAAGTAATGAGTAACAACTGTAGACACTTTAGAATCTATGCACTTAAGGGCGCCCCATACATCCTTTAAGGTAACTTCAGATTCAGAAGGAAGAACTGGAAGCTCAAAAACAGTATCCAGTACCTCCGTCTGAACAGGAGTAGGCATTTTAACAATAATCTTAGCTCTCTCCGGAACCACTAGGGAATCCGCCACAGATACTACTTCAGAAACAGGGCAGGGAGGGGGAGGAGATCTCCCCCCAGGACTCAAAGATGCCCCCTCAGGTGAGGACTGCGCGAGGGGAAGGGGGGCAAAATGTTGGTCCAATGGGCCCACCGGTTTTGAATTACCGGAATCAGCCGATTGGACTTTGCCCTTGTTGCTTACCCTTCCTCTTACCCATAATAAATGAATATACAAACAAACCACAAACCAAAGAGGAAAGCTTAACAACTTCTCACCAAGCTGCACTGCGTATTAACCTCCCACTCCGTCAGATGGTATCAAAACGGCATCAAAGGGGCGTCTAAGGGGCAGAACCTGCCCCTTTAGACACGCCCCTTATAATACGCCCCACGGCCGTGCTCCACGGTCGCGGAGAAAAAACTACCTACAATTTATACCAGGAGGCAAGGTCCCTCGATCAGCAGGCTGTCCCCGGAGTGCCTGATGGTCCGGCAGCACGGCAGAAGGGCAGAGCAGTCTCAGCACTCCTCCAACCCTCGGCAAGGCACCCGCTCCTCTAACGCTCTCCAAGGCAGCTCCGCAGCAGAAATGACACCGGGGGAATTAAAGGGCTCCAAGCCCCCTCGAGCAGCTGGCTGTCCCCGGAGTGCCTGATGGTCCGGCAGCACGGCAGAAGGGCAGAGCAGTCTCAGCACTCCTCCAACCCTCGGCAAGGCACCCGCTCCTCTAACGCTCTCCAAGGCAGCTCCGCAGCAGAAATGACACCGGGGGAATTAAAGGGCTCCAAGCCCCCTCGAGCAGCAGGCTGTCCCCGGAGTGCCTGATGGTCCGGCAGCACGGCAGAAGGGCAGAGCAGTCTCAGCACTCCTCCAACCCTCGGCAAGGCACCCGCTCCTCTAACGCTCTCCAAGGCAGCTCCCAGTAGTAGAAGTGTTTAGTAATTGATATAGCAATTCGATATAGCAATTCAGTATAGCAATTCAGTATAGTAATTCAGTATAGCAATTCAGTTGCTTGGTTGTAGTTACTTACATAGTGCTTAGTAAGCATAGATTAAGGCTACTGGCAACAGTATAGAGATATAAAAGCAGTTGTTAGTTACTGGCAACAGTACAAAGGAGACTAGGCGCTAGTAAGGCTAAGGGCAACAGTATAGTGTTTAAGTAACAGTGATAAGCAGTGTCTATACTTGCGAGGCTATACTTGCGGCAAGTAGCAGGGGAGGACAATTATCTGAAGAGAGATGTCGGTTCAGGTTCCTGTCGCATGGTATCTGCTTGCTGGCGTTAGGCTGTTCACAGGAGTATGGCTATGACTGTGTCGTTGGAGAGCAAGCTCAACCTCGGGGGAGCTCAAGCTGCCGGATGGTTGTGGACAGTCAGGGATATACCGGCCGTTGAGCTGTGTGGGCCAACTGTCTAAGGGCCATGCCAAAGGGCCATCTAGCGAGGCCCTCAGGCGCGGGCCCGCAAGGCGCAGGCGTGTCCGATGGCACTTCTTTTTAAAGCAGGGGATCTGGCCGATTGGGCAGATCACGGTCAGCGGGGTCCCACGTTGCTCCTCTGATATCCAGCGGCTCAATCCCCTCCTGGGAGAGCGAAGGCTGAACCGGAGCGACTTTACGTGACTGTGCTGAGATGTGATCTGTCACAATATAGTAACACAGGGCCTGATATTCCGCGGTGGCGGCTAGTGCGATTACAGTGTCTAGCTATCACCGCTGAATACTAAACGTGATAGTCAATGCTGAGGGCCACATGTGGCCACCGACACTGAATATCTAGGTCAGCCACACAGCCCGGAAGCTAACGGTCAGCAGCAATATTGAGTCGCTGTCCGGTTAGCTCCCATGGGTAAAGAGACGCTAGCTTTTACCACACATATCTTTACCCATGAGTTGCTAACTGGCCTGTCTTTTGCCAGTGTGAGGCCCCTGGCACCCTTGCGGCTTGCAGGGGCCCCGGATGGGCCGGATCGCATATGATGAGCCCAGCTGCCCATGTCATGGACTCCTCACTAAAGTCACTCGTGACATCATTTTGTTACAAATCATTGAAATCAACTTTAATCAATTACTGACAAACTGACCGACAAAGCCGACAATCATAGGTCCACATCACAATTCACAAACAGCTGTCAGCCTGTCAAACACTTAACAATCAATTGGAAATTTACAGTTTAAAGCATTCTAACTTTGCAATGCATTGATGCACATTCCACGTGCTGACTGCTGACAGTTAGCTAAGTATCAACATGTCGAAGTTCGAGCATGTGTTAATGCAAAGTCTCGGATAATGCACTCAGAGTCAACTTCTCTTAGAAGGTCCTGCTTGATACTCAACAAGCTAAGCATGTTCAGATGCTCGTGCGACATCATTGATCTGAGATGATTCTTAATAAGCTTCAGCTTGCTGAATGACCACTCACCTGAGCAGTTCATCACCATGAGGCAGAGGAAAATGCGCAGCGCGATCTCTGTGTTCGCAAACGTGCTACGGAGGCCATTATCAACGATGACGCGATGCAAAAAACCCGTGAGAGAGTCAGTTGGTCCATTAGATGATAAAGGGGTTAAAGGAGCACTAAGAGGCGACAAGGCGATAGCGGAGAGACTGAATGAATTATTTGCTTCGGTCTTACTGAGGAAGATGTAGGGATGTTACCCACGACTGAAGTGGTATTTAAAGGTGTGGAAGAATTGAAGGAAATATCGATACATCGGGAAGATGTCTTACAACTATTAGATAAACTGAAGAGTAGCAAATCACCTGGGCCGGATGGTATACATCCAAGGGTGTTGAAAGAACTGAAATTTGAGATTGCAGACCTGCTATCAGTAATCTGTGAACTATCATTAAAATCATCTCTAATACCTGAGGATTGGAGGATCGCCAATGTAACACCAATTTTTAAAAAGGGTTCAAGGGGTGATCCGGGAAACTACAGACCGGTGAGCCTGACATCAGTACCGGGAAAAATGGTAGAAACCATCATAAAGAATAAAATTACTCAGCATATAGATAGTCATGACCTAATGGGAGACAGCCAACATGGCTTTAGACAAGGAAGATCTTGTCTTACTAATCTGTTATGTTTTTTTGAAGGAGTGAATAAACAGGTGGACAAAGGTGAGTCGGTTGATATTGTGTATCTGGACTTTCAGAAAGCCTTTGACAAGGTCCCTCATGAGAGACTTTTGGCAAAACTAAAGAGTCATGGGATAGGAGGCAGTGTACTACTGTGGATCAGGAACTGGTTAAAAGATAGAAAGCAGAGGGTAGGGCTAAATGGCCAATTTTCCCAATGGAGAAAGGTGAATAGTGGTGTACCCCAGGGATCTGTGCTGGGTCCGCTGCTTTTTGACATATTCATAAATGACCTGGAAAGTGGAATAACGAGTGAGGTTATCAAATTTGCTGATGACACAAAACTATTTAAAGTTGTTAAAACCCAGGAGGATTGTGGAAAATTGCAAGAGGATCTTGATAAATTGGAAGACTGGGCATCAAAATGGCAGATGAAATTTAATGTGGAGAAGTGCAAGGTTATGCACCTAGGGAAGAACAACCCAAACTATGGCTACACGATGCAAGGTTCCACATTAGGAACCACCACCCAAGAAAAAGATTTAGGCGTCCTTGTGGATACCATGTTAAAACCCTCGGCCCAGTGTGCAGCGGCGGCCAAGAGAGCAAATAGAATGCTAGGTATGATAAGGAAAGGAATGGAAAATAAAACAAAAGATATTATAATGCCTCTATATCGTTCCATGGTGAGACCACACCTTGAATATTGTGTGCAATTCTGGTCGCCGTATCTTAAAAAGGATATAGCGATTTTAGAAAAGGTTCAGAGAAGAGCCACCAAAATGGTAAAGGGGATGGAAGGCTACTCCTATGAAGAAAGGCTAAAAAGATTGGGGCTCTTTAACCTGGAAAAGAGACGGCTGAGGGGAGATATGATAGAAGTCTATAAATTAATGAACGGAGTGGAACGGGTAAACGTAGATCGATTGTTTACCTTATCAGAATATAGAAAGACTAGGGGACATGCAATGAAGCTACAGGGTAAACTATTTAAGACTAATAAAAGAAAATATTTTTTCACTCAACGTGTAATCAAACTCTGGAATTTGTTACCGGAGGATGTAGTAAAGGCTGTTAGTGTAGCTGGGTTTTAAAAAAGGTTTGGACAAGTTCCTGGAGGAAAGGTCCATAAACCATTATTAAGAAGGGACCCAGGATATCAATGCTTGAACCAATACAAGCATTGTGGAACCTGTGTCCCTTGGGGAAACTGCTAGGTACGTATGACCTAGATTGGCCACTGTTGGAAACAGAATACTGGGCTTGATGGACCTTGGTCTGACCCAGTATGGCATATCTTATGATCTTATGTTCTTATGTTCTTATGTTCAACTGAATTTTGATCTTGCTGCAGATTGTAGCATTATCTGGATCATCATTCTCATCTTCCTCCAGGTCTTCCGACTCTGACGCCTGCAATGCTTCCTTGCCCAACTTTGTTTGCAGAGCTGTCTTAAATTGTACTATGTCATGGGTTAGACGAGGAGACACCTATGGAAATAGGGAAAATAGAGCCAAGCAGGTCCAAAAGTGACAGGTCAAAGCACATGGATCAGGGTTGCTATGAGCAACCAGTAAAAACAAAAGCACCAGGTGTAAGAGCACGCCCTAGCAATGGGTTACATCATAGCCTACTAGGTGATGAGATGCAGCTGAGGGCAGGGCAGGCTCACCAGAACGTTAGGAGTGACGCAGATAAAAATCACTCAGAGTTTCTCAGTAGGGGAGCTAACCAGGATTCCAGGAGGGCTGAGCTTGAGTACGGCAGAGCTGCTTTGGAAACCAAGGGAAAAACTTCACACGGAGGTTTAAACAGAGTTCCAGAGGAGAGAACTAAGAGAATACCAGAAGCTGGTTATAGGGTGCTAGAAAGCCCAGAGGAGGAACCAGGTGGTCGGGGCCACAAAGGTATTCAGGCTGACAGCTGGAAGGAACCTGTAAGAAGAAGGCTTCCTGAGAACAGGTACCGGGAAAGCAATAAATGTTATAAAAGGGAGGCTTACTTGCCCAAAGAGCAGCATGCAGCAAGAGGGACTAGAAAGCTTGTTTATAAAAAAGGCCACGCTAACTTTCCTTGCTCAGAAAGCTCCGGGGGAACCGAGCCAAAGGACAGGCTTATTTGCTGTAATAGAGGGAACTTTGAAAGAGAGAGTTTCCCATACACACAGCCAGGAGGGTATGGCCCTCTAGAGGAAAACTCCAATATCTACGGTAACCTCCCAGTTCACTTTGATAGAGAGGGGGAGAGAAGCCTTTTTGGAGAGGAGAGTTTTTACAACAGTGATATGAAGTACAACCATTCTGAAGACAGCTACGGGGAAAGCTGTGAAGAAATGGAGTGTGACTTTTGTGGAGAAAGCCCTGAGGAATGCCAAATGGAATGTGCACTAATGTTTTCTGATAGCATTTCCTCTTTATGCTAAGCTGTGCAAAGAAAGAGAGCCGTTTAGGGAAACGGTTTCTGTGATATTGCTTGTGTAAATAACAAGGACTGTCTTACCTTTTTGGATTGGCTGAAGATAAGCACTTTTTGTTCACAGTAGTTCATTTTCTTTTGTACCAGAAAATATGGTCTGTTTCTTTTTATTCTTATGTGCAAAAGTTACCCGGAAGGGATAATAAAATACCTCTTTTGAAAAGCCTGGCTTCTCGATCACAACTACCTTTTTGATTGGCTAGTGGGACTACAGATCCCAGGGGGCATTACACAGCCCCAGCTACATTAAGAAAAGGCCCCGCCGAAGCTCCCTAGGCTTCCGCCTATAAGAGTGAGTAGGTGGGTGACAACTAACTCTTCCACCAGTTCAGGCTGCAGATCGGAGGCATAGGGATTAACTAATTTGTTTTCACCTTCTCAAATTTCTGCATCAGAAAGTGATGAAATTTTACGCAAGAAAGCAAATCGGTAGGCCAATTCAGCATATGCTTCCTTGCGCTTCAACAGTGCAGCAGCAAGGCTGTCGATGATAACGATGAATGTGTCAGTATGGAATTTATCACATGGTTGCAATTGAATCTCAGTGTCCAAGCCGGATTCATTGTATCTGCGATTTCGTCTGCGTACTCGTTTGCTGCGATCAGCCCAATAGTTTTCACAGCATGACAGGTCTTTGCCATGTGCTTCAAAGTGGTCAAACTGTTCACGAAGGCTTTGGACATACATCTGCAGTGAGTCATAAATCACAGCAACAGAATTCAAGTTTTGATCCGCTGACTGCAACAACACGCTGTTTGCTTGGAATCTTGCGAGAACCTTCTGCCAGAAAGAAGCCATTATGTCCGTCTCAAGGCACTGCATTCAATCGTGCAATCCTCTGGCTTCTTGACACGTCTCTGCCTTGTGTTCACCCACTCTGTCATCTATAATGTCCTCCAGAGCTTCAACAATCTCATCATAGTCCCTCACCAGAGCATTTGCCGCATCGAATTGTACTGACCACCGTGTGTGGGACAGTCTCTTTAGTGTTAGCCAGCCTGCAGTCTGTTCCAGCTTGTCCTTGAGGATGGCCCAGCATGCTGTTGAACCAGCAAAAAACACGTACAGCCGTTGGACAAAGTCAAAGAACGATACGGCATTGGCACAACAGGCTGCTGCGCACTGACCAATCAGGTTCAAGGAATGGCCTGCACAGGGTATGTAGGCGGCATGAGGATTTACCTGCCATATAAGAGCCTGCATGTGCCGCTCATGTTGCTGGCGTTATCATACGACTGTCCTCGAGAATCGTCAATGTTGATCCCCCAGCTGTGCAAAAACTGAAGCAAGCTATCTGCAAGCTGTTCACCTTTGTGACCTTGCTGAGGCAGAAATGTAAGGAACTGCTCAACAGGGCCATATGGCAACATGTAACGAATAATCACTGTCAGCTGATCCTGGTGTGTTATATCAGGCGTCGAATCAATTGAGATTGAGAAGTACTTGACAGATTGAACTTCGGCCTTAATCCGATCGACAACTGACTGGACAATCAGCTGAATTAGTTGATTGCAGATGTTGGCAGACAGGTATTAAGTGTGTCCTTTTCCCTTGTTAGCATGTATCTGCAGGTGTTGCACCATGAAGGGATCAAATTTTGATATAAGTTCAAGGATTCCCAAATAATTGCCATTATGGGCAGAGCCAACGATCTGGTTGTCACCTCTAAAGGCCAGGCCACGTTTCAGATAAAAAGGAAATGGTTCAAACAACTGCTCAAGAACAGCACACCAATACTCACATTGTTTGTCACGTTACTTTACTAGTGCCTGATCAACGCATTTTGCTGTGTCACGTCGCGTTAGCAGTTTAATCACGGATGCTCAAGGAGTAGAACTGACCTCGTGCTCCAAGATTTGTTGCTTCTTATGCTTCCTGTTGCAAAAACCTTTTGTGCCAAAGGCTACAACATCTGGTGACATTAGCTTGCATGGAAAGCAAAATAGATGAAGCTTAGATGGTGAATAGCAAAGCCAGTCATGATCGATAGGTTCCTTCGACAGCAGATGAGTTGTTTTGAACAGGTCACGAGAGCATTTCCTTGGTTTTCCATCGGCTGCATAGACAGTTCTGGTTGGAGTGAAATCCCAGTGGGCACATTGTGCACTACCTGCTGTCGCATGTCGTTGACAATCTCGACGGGCCATTCGCCGAGATCTGTAGAGTAGCAGACAGCAGATAGACACCGAACTGGAACATCATCACATTCTAGAAACTCGGTGACGTCCGTTGCAGCGTCTTCTGCCTGCTGGAATGGTGGACAGTCCATTTCCATTTTCTCTTCAGTTTTAACTGCTGTCTCATAATGCGTTAGCAGTCGCAGTCATTGAAACTTCGATATCTACTCCTACCTCAGCCTCCTGAGCTGGAGCGGTCATGAAGGGCTGAGTTGTCTGCCCAAAGTACGTCATAATCGACTGCATTCCAGTTATAGTGGCAGCATCCCGCTGCGCCTGTTCATGGCATTTTTGCCAACCGGACTTATACTTGCAGTTTATGTCACGCTCCCTTGAAGTCATGCCATTATAGTAATTGTAGTTTTGTTATATAACCTGTAATATAAAATATATAAGCAAGTTAATATTACGGTAACCAGTAAAACTAACCACACAGACATGGTTAAATTAAACCAGCAAAACTTAGTAATAGCAGATGACCGTGACAAAACTTGGGTTTACATTACATTTACATTACAAAGAATAGCAAACATATATTATATTATATAACATATCAGACCTTCAGACTTCTTTGTAGTTTAATACTATTTAATATTATTTAAATTAAATGTTACGTTGTCAGGTGAGGTGTCAGCATCTTTCAGTGTTTACAAATTAAACCAGAAGTAGATTATGATAGCTTGGTTCCTGATCTACAGTCTACTGTTCAGGAACATCGAACAAGCTGAACAAACGACCAAAACATTTAAAAATAACTTTAAAAAACTTTATGAGTGTAAAATAAAAATGTAAAAATATAAATTGAAACTAGAATAAGTAAAGAAATAACATAATAAAAAATCAAAATTTAAATATCTTAAACATAAAAAGGACTTATAAAACTAAAACACTACAACAAGCAGCTGCTGGAGCGCGCAGGGCCTCTTAGATGTGTGGAGCCTCTGGCACAGTGCCATAGTGCCAACCCATAAAGACAGGTCAGGTTGCTAACTGGGCAGTGGTTCAATATCATCGCTGCCTGATCTCAGAAATAACCTGGACATCTGGCATCATGTCTAAGTTTCGACCTGCTCCAAGCATGAATAAGTATTTGAAAAGTGCTTGGTTTTGCTTAAAAAAATGTCTAAAGGGTATAGAAACAATAGTACTCCATCATCCCCAGTACTCAGCACAATTTCAATGCTAGCAGCAGTAGGGTCTGAACTCTGGCGTCCCTGTTCCTAGCCCACTACTCTCTAACCATTAGGCTATTCCTAGATGTCCAGCTGCTAAAATTCTATTCTGGGGACATCTATGAAGACTACCCCGCAGACATCCATATTGGGCATGTCTATGTTTACGAAATCATATCTGCACCTGGACATGCCTGACTTTTTTCCCCCAGACGTTCAGACTTAGGATGACCACATGCAATTTGGGACGTCTTTCTAAAATTCTCCTATCTGTCCTACCTAAAGCAGTGGAGGATTAAGTGACTTGCCCAAGATCACAGCAGCAGTAATGGGATTTGAGCTGTATTTCTGTGGTTCTTAGAACCATTGGTCTAATCATGAGGCTACTTCTCTAGAAACATTTGCATTTGGACCTTACTCTTCTGGTTCCAAGACCCCCACACACCTCTTCCAATACACTCCAGTCCTACTCTGTAGTACCCCCTTCTATTTCAATAGCAAGATATCACAATACCGCTCTACTAATGCACCTTAATCCTGCCCTTCAATATTTTTTTCTACTCTAATATGGAGACCATTACATACCGCTTTGTCACCAAAGTCATGTTCTGTTGAAATAGCTCTCCTCTCTCTGAACCTTGATCTTTTGATGATATTGTAACCTAATTTCAATATACAAACCAAGGGTGGCAGAACACTGTTTTTGTTGGGAGGTGAGGACCAAGATCCACCCTGGGCCAGCCACACTGAGTATGGCTGTGATCATTGGCCATCCCCTTCTGTCTGCCCGTGGGGATCTGATCATCTGCGAGCAGACAGGAGGGGTATTTGCCATGATCTCAGTGCTCTTCTGCCCACCGATATGGAATACCCGAGAGCAGCTCGTTGCCTGCCAGATTGTGATTGCTGTGTTCCTTTCCTGTCTGCATTTGGGAGATTGGATCCCCGCGGGCAGACAGGAGGGAAGGCCAGTGATCACAGCAGCGAGGTTTTGGTGGGTCCACCTCTTTCCGACGCCTCTGATACAATCTGCCTTCTCATTGTGTGTACAACAGGCAGGGAGTCAATGAAATAAGTTAACAAAATAAGGTAAAATTGTGTCAGTTTGCGGATTTTTTTAGTGGGGAAAGGCAGATTGCTCCAGCTTAGGGGCACAGTTATTGACTGTGTGTTGTTAAGTACCATGAATTTATGGTTTGCTCATGTTTTTGTACTCCAGGTCTCATTTTATGCAATGAGACCTGTCAGACGGCTGCCTGGGTGAGAATCTTCACAGTCTTGGCAAGTGCATATATCTATATGATTTGCAAGGGATTGTGGGCAATGCAGTTCATTCACACCAGACACAGCTGCTCACAATAATTAGTTGTGCTTTTGGGTAAAGCCAATAAGATATTTATTTATGGGGTTATTTCTCCCAACACAGATATGCTTGGTAGCACATAAATCAGGTTACTTGCTTTCAGTGTTAAACTTGAAAAAACAAAGTCAGGAAACAACATTTGAACTTGTCAGGCAATCAAAGCAAAAGAAATAAGACCTGGTTGGCAACAAACTGGTCTTTTCTGTAGGCTTTAGCTAATATTCTCTTAGCAATGTATCAAACAACAAACAAAAGCCACAAAGAAGAGAAAAACTGTTCTTTTCAGGTTAACTTCTTATATCTTCCCACCTAGATTCAGAAGTGATTCTCTCAGTGCTCACAAGCAATTAGGTAAGGCTCAATTGCTAGCAGTTATCCAGCTGAAACCCCTTAGCTGGCTTGCTTTCTACTGCGTGGCTAAAAATCCTATTCAGGAGCTTTTCTGAGTAGATTAAAGAACAAGTTTGTATTTCTTTGTGATGGTTGCTGTACTTTATAACAGAAAATCACCAAAGGAGTTTAGACAGAGAGCAGTCCATGTAAACAGATTCTTCATCTGCTATCACCCCCTCTTCTTCAACAAGCATGGGTTCAATATCATGGATTGGCACAGATGAATCTCCCAATGGAGCACTTTCAGGAGAATACTTGTTTCCCTGCTGTCTTTCAAGGTTATAGCTAGGGCATAGATCAGTGTTCATACCTGAGCTTCCACTGCTGTTAGAGTTCCTCTCTATATAGCCTGGCCAGTATGTAGTCCAGTTCTTATGTCCAGCCTTCCAATCCAGATCCCTGGACACTGGATCTCTCTTCACATACCTTCTGGCACGGGTCTTAGGGTCCCTTCCACGTGCAGCTGTCTCCCTCACAGGTACCGTCTGGAGATTCGTAGCTCTGCAGCACCATTCCTCTGGCTTTCCCCAGTCCAATGGTGTATGCTGGCCCTGGGAATGCCTTCCAGTATACGTACTGCTCTGGACTCTTCTAGACCTCTCAAAGGCTTTTCTCTTCTTTCTTCCAAAGGGTTTCTTTCCCTCTCTGTCCGTCCTGTTTGGCTTCTGTTTCTGATGATGATGATTCTCAGGATAATTCTCTGTAGAATAAACTCTACCTTTATTCTGCTTAGATGAGTGCTCCTCCCTAACACAGCGCAGCTGTGCTGAATCAGGCCCTTCCCTTTGAGATGAGTGCTTAGGGATTACCTCATAGCCCTCCTGATTGAACACACGTTTCCCCACTTCAGCTCCTCTAATGGCTGTTGGAAACCTGGTGCATTCTGGGACTGGTAGTCTTTTATGGGAAAATTCTGTTTTCTTATTTCTACCAGAACTGACAGGTTGCTTGTTCAGAGTCACTTCACCTTTCCTATAGCTCCTTCCTGAGCTATGATAAGCTTCCTTATCACAGACCTCATTGCTAATCACATGGTTTAGTAGGAAATTAATGTGATATAAAATAAAACACCTCAATAACTGTGCTTCATAGTGTGCTATCTCTTGATCAAGTTTATCCAGCCTCTGAAAGATTATCTGGGTCTGTACAATATCATTTCTATCAAAGGTCAATGGTACATAATCAGAATAAATTTGGTAAGCAATACCATATTCCTGTATGATTCTAATTGATAAATAAAATACGTTATAATACTGAGCCTTGGGGTATGTCTACTAAAGGCCATCAGCTGCTACCACAGGGCTTACACAGACTAAAACACTCTGCAGTAGCAGCTAATATGAGAAAAAAATCATAGATCTTGGGCACTTTTCTGTGATATCTGCTTTCCGTGCCATGAAGGACTGCAGGGGTGGGATTTGGGAAGGGATCTGCCTAATAGCAGTGGCAGATAATGCCACTTCCAAAAGGTGGCACTATCTGTCTGAAGACCCAGGGTGGGGGATCAGTGCACTTTCAGGCCAAAATAACATCCCAACTAGCCAGTTGGTGAACCCCCCCCCCCTCCATCCCCACCCCTCCGATCCCCTAAAGGCACTCCTGGCTATCCAGTCAGTGCCCCCTTCCTTACCTCCCTCTGCCCATGTAAAAGTAATATCCCAGCTAGGCAGCCAGCAAAGGTCAGTCCACAGCTCCTCCCACCCCCATGATCCAACCCAGAGTCATACCTTGACAAATCCTGGTGCTCTAGTGGAGCAATGGAGCAGAGGCAGTTCTCTCCATTCCTCCCCCCATCATCTGCCTTTCCAAAATAGTCATGTTCATAGGGTGCGTGAATCAATGCCCCTCACAGACAGTTTCCGATAGGGGTTGGGAGCTGTCTGGGACGGGGATCAGTGCTGCAGGGGGGCCAGGTCATTCTTTATGTATATTGGTGCTGCAGATTGCAACACTGACAATATTGTTGAGAGGGGGTCCCTGATCACGGCTTTGGAGGGGGTCACAGTAGCAATCAGGGTACAGAGATGATACCGTGGGTGATTTATTTTCTACCTTGCGATTGTTTCCAAACTCTATAGCAGTTTAGTAGACAAACCTCTTGCAGTACACCATATGGAAGCAATGAGGCTTTAAAATGTTTACGAATAGCCAGAACATTTTACCTAGGGAAAAAAGTGCCAGTACTCATATGCAGGGCTTTATCATTCATATATAAGGACCCTGGGTCAATTTTAGCACGCAAAAAATGCCCTGTGAATAACTACCACTTTTTGCTTCATGAGTCCTCTTTCTTTTCACTACTTTTTGTATCAGTTAATATTTTCCTTTTCTATTGTGATATTAAGGTTTTCACATTAAACCTGTAACTTTTTCAAAATAACCCCTTCTCAATTATTTTGAGAAAAAATAATCTAAGAATATATTCATCACCACATCATTTTTTAAAACTTCTCACCACAAACATGGAATACATTTAGTGTCTACAAATTCTGCCCTATTTATAGAAAAGGAAAATGAAGTTCTCCAATTATTTAATGTTAGTGACAGCAGGTTTGCCCACAGAACCCTCTAAGTTATGTACATGCGGTCGTAAGGATGAGTTAAAGGTCACCAGGAGTGGCACAAAGTTATGAGGTACCCTAGTAGCCTGGTGGTTATAATAGCAATCTAGTACTAATGTGATTGGGGTTTGATTCCCACTAGCACTTTTTGTGACCTTGGGCAAGTGACTTTACTCTCCATTGTCTTGGAAGAAAAGGCTGGGCAATCCACTTCTGGTCAAACCTTGCCAAATCAGCATTGACTTGACAGCACTTAAGGTAAATTCTCATTCCTGCTGCCCCTCTCTGGGGTTTGCAGTGGCATTAATGACATTCCAAAGGCAAGGGACATTTGCATATTCATTATGGTTATCTAAAAAACCCCACACTAAATGAACAGGAAGCCAATATATCAAACAAGCCCCCAAAATATTCGGAGGGAGCAAGGTTCTCATTCAGTGGCTGGGGCAATCTGCTCTTTTCCTCTGGGGCATGCAGACTGTGATCCTCAGTCTTGAAGGACTAGAAAAAGGGACTGTTACTTCTGGAGAGAGATCTGCAATTGTGAGTATATACTTCTGGGAATTTTCTGAAAGGAATTCTTTCTATTAAAGCTATTTAATCTGTGAACCCACTATTTTTTGTTAAATCAGTCAGGGCCTAGTAGCAGCAGTTTAAGTTTAAATTTAAAACACAGATGAGAACTTTCTGGTTACATTTCATACCAAGCAGAGAGCATATAGTTTTAATTTAATAGTCACTCAGGACCTAGTATCAGCAAAGTACTTTTAGTTTAAATTTAAAACACAGAAGAGAGCTTTCTGGTTAAATTTAGAACCCAGCAGAGAGCTTGTAGTTTAAATTTCATAATAAGTTAGAGCCTAGCAGCAGCAAAGAGCTCTAATTTAAATCAAATAAGAAAATAGCTTACCTCAGCAGCACAGGACAGGGTACTGTGTAGCAGCCCTCTTTTAATAAGTGTTATTTCCCTCCCTCCCTGCCCACACCCACCCACCCCTGGGATAATCGTAGCTTTATAGGTACTTACACATCTTAAAAGACAGGAGGTGCTCTCAGGTGAAGCTTGTTACCCAAATCAGACATACACTAAGGACCTGAGATTAATTAAGTTTCAGGTGAACAAGGTATATTAAACATAATAGGTACAGTTTTATTGGTATAAATATCCATAGCAACCCTTAGTTAGTAAAGAACTTAAAGATCTAAACAAAAAACTTAAAACTAAGAAGCAGACAGCAGTCCAGCTGCTGGATGGGGGCTTTCCAGTCTTTTGCATTGAGTGTCACATGTATGATTTTCTCCCAGTTGGTGAGAGGTCTTACGTGTGCATTAGGTGCAAGGAGCTCTTTGCTCTCAGGGAACGAGTCCGTTCTCTAGAGACTAGAGTAGCAGACTTGGAAAAAATAAGAAAGACAGAGAGGTACATAGACGAGACCTACAGCGATATAGTCCTGAAGTCCCACCTCCAGTCTGGCAGCATCCCTGTTGCCATGGAGGAGAGAGGTCACGTGACAGGAGAGCATCACCCTGGGTTGGCAGGAATTGATCCTGTAACTAGGACCTGGCCTCCAGGTGATGTAAAACTCTCTCACACCGAGAAAGTTTCTCCAGGGTCATGTGCCCATGAGGGAAGGGTTAGGACAGGCGTTATAGTTGGTGATTCGATCATTAGGCATGTAGATAGCTGGGTGGCTGGTGGACGTGAGGATTGCCTGGTAACATGCCTGCCTGGTGCGAAGGTAGCGGACCTCACGCGCCACCTAGATAAGGTCTTAGATAGTGCTGGGGAGGAGTCTGCTGTCTTGGTAAATGTCGGTACCAATGACATAGAAAAATGTGGTAGGGAGGTTCTGGAGGCTAAATTTAGGCTTTTAGGTAGGAAGTTGAAATCCAGAACTTCCAGGGTAGCGTTCTCCGAAATGCTTCCCGTTCCACGTGCAGGACCCAAAAGGCAGGCAGAGCTCTGGAGTCTCAATGTGTGGATGAGACAGTGGTGCAGAGATGAGGGGTTTGGATTTGTTAGGAACTGGGGTACATTCTGGGGAAAGGAGGGGCTCTTTCGAAGGGATGAGCTTCACCTTAACCGGGATGGAACCAGGCTGCTGGCATTAAACTTTAAAAAGGAGATAGAGCAGCTTTTAAACTAGATAATAGTGGAAAGCCGACAGTCGCCCAAGAGCAGATGGTTCGGAAAAATGTATCCTTGAAGGATACTACCAAAAGCAGAGAGGTTCCAAAAAAGAGTAAAGTAGCCCAAATGCCCTCGAGTATGGAGCAGACAGAGCTTAAAGATCCCAAATTACCCATGTCTACCAATAGCCAATTAATATGAATAAAATACAGTCTCTAAAATGCTTGTATGCAAATGCTAGAAGTCTAAAAAATAAGATGGGAGAGCTAGAATATATAGCACTAAATGAAAGGTTAGATGTGATTGGAATATCAGAGACATATTGGAAGGAGGACAACCAGTGAGACACTGTGATACCTGGGTACAAACTATATCGTAATGATAGAGCTGATCAAATTGGTGGAGGGGTTGCGCTCTATGTTAGAGAGGGCATTGAGTCAGAAAGGATTAAAGTTTTGCAGGAAACAAAATTTGCTGTAGAATCTCTATGGATTGAAATTCCATGTAAAAAGGGGAAGGCAATAGCGGTGGTGATGTACTATCGACCGCCTGGCCAGAATGAACAAATGGATGATGAAATGCTCAAAGAAATCAAGGAAGCTAACAAAAGTTAAAGCGCGGTAATAATAATGGGCGATTTCAATTACCCCAGTATCGACTGGGTCAGTGTCACAGCAGTACATGCTAGGGAGATAAAGATCCTAGATGACATAAATGACTGCTTCTTGGAGCAGCTGGTTCATGAACAGACCAGAGGAGAAGCCATATTAGACCTAGTCCGTGGTGGAACACCAGATCTAGTGCAAGAGATAAGGGTGTTGGGGCCACTTGGCAATAGTGATCATAGCATGTTTGCCTTTGATTTAAATAGTGGAGGAGGGATAGTAAGGAAATTCACAGTACTACCTTTTAACTTTCGAAAGGGAGACTATGATAAAATGAGGAAAATAGTTAAGAAAAAACTAAAAGGAGCAGTTGCAAAGGTTAAAGACTTACATCAAGCTTGGGTGTTGTTGAAAAATACTATCTTGGAAGCCTAGACCAGCTGTATTCCACGCTTTAAGAAAAGTGGAAAGAAGTCCAAAAAACTGGCAGCATGGTTTAAAGGTGAGGTCAGAGAGGCTGTTGTTGCCAAGAAAGCATCTTTCAGGAAATGGAAAAAAGAGCCAAACGATGAAACCTGGAAACAGCACAAGCACTGGCAGGTCAAATGCAAGGCATTGATAAAGAAGGCAAAGAGAGAATTTGAGAAGAAGCTTGCTGCGGAAGCAAAAACGCGAAATAAAGATTTTTTCAAGTACATTCGTAGCAAAAAAACTCTGAGAGAGTCTGTTGGACCATTAGATGATAGAGGAGTTAAAGGTGTACTAAGAGGCGACAAGGCGATAGCGGAGAGACTGAATGAATTCTTTGCTTCGGTCTTTACTGAGGAAGATGTAGGGATGTTACCCATGACTGAGATGGTATTTAAAGGTGCAGAAGAATTGAAGGAAATATCGATACATCGGGAAGATGTATTACAACTATTAGATTAACTGAAGAGTAGCAAATCACCTGGGCCGGATGGTATACATCCAAGGGTGTTGAAAGAACTGAAATATGAGATTAGTAATCTGTGAACTATCATTAAAATCATCTCTAATACCTGAAGATTGGCGGATCGCCAATGTAACACCAAAAAGGGTTCGAGGGGTGATCCGGGAAACTACAGACCGGTGAGCCTCACGTCAGTACCGGGAAAAATGGTAGAAACCATCATAAAGAATAAAATTACTCAGCATGTCGATAGTCATGGCCTAATGGAAGACAGCCAACATGGCTTTAGACAAGGAAGATCTTGTCTTACTAATCTGTTATGTTTTTTTGAAAGTGTGAATAAACAGGTGGACAAAGGTGAGTCCGTTGATATAGTGTATCTGGACTTTCAGAAAGCCTTTGACAAGGTCCCTCATCAGAGACTTTTGGCAAAACTAAAGAGTCATGGGATAGGAGGCAGTGTACTACTGTGGATCAAGAACTGGTTAAAAGATAGAAAGCAGAGGGTTGGGCTAAATGGCCAATTTTCCCAATGGAGAGAGGTGAATAGTGGTGTACCCCAGGGATCTGTGCTGGGTCCGCTGCTTTTTGACATATTCAAAAATGACCTGGAAAGTGGAATAACGAGTGAGGTTATCAAATTTGCAGATGACACAAAACTATTTAAATTTGTTAAAACCCAAGAGGATTGTGGAAAATTGCAAGAGGATCTTGATAAATTGGAAGACTGGGCATCAAAATGGCAGATGAAATTTAATGTGGACAAGTGCAAAGTTATGCACCTAGGGAAGGACAACCCAAAATATGGTTACACGATGTAAGGTTCCACATTAGGAACCACCACCCAGGAAAAAGATTTAGGCGTCATTGTGGATAACATGTTAAAACCCTCGGCTCCGTGTGCAGCGGCAGCCAAGAGAGCAAATAGAATGCTAGGTATCATAAGGAAAGGAATGTAAAATAAAACAAAAGATATTGTAATGCCTCTATACTGTTCCATGGTGATACCGAACCTTGAATATTGTGTGCAATTCTGGTCGCCGTATCTTAAAAAGGATATATCGTTATTAGAAAAAGTTCAGAGAAGAGCCACCAAAATGGTAAAGGGGATGGAAGGATACTCCTATGAAGAAAGGCTAAAAAGGTTAGGGCTCTTTAACCTGGAAAAGAGACGGCTGAGGGGAGATATGATAGAAGTCTATAAATTAATGAACGGAGTGGAATGGGTAAACGTAGATCGACTGTTTACGTTATCAGAATATAGAAAGACTAGGGGGCATGCAATGAAGCTACAGGGTAAACTATTTAAGACTAATAAAAGAAAATATTTTTTCACTCAACGTGTAATCAAACTCTGGAATTTGTTACCGGAGGATGTAGTAAAAGCTGTTAGTGTAGCTGGGTTTAAAAATGGTTTGGACAAGTTCCTGGAGGAAAGGTCCATAAACCGTTATTAAGAAAGGACCCAGGATATCAATGCTTGACCTAGTACAAGCATTGCGGAACCTGTGTCTTTTGGGGAAACTGCTAGGTACGTATGACCTAGATTGGCCACTTTTGGAAACAGGATACTGGGCTTGATGGACCTTGGTCTGACCCAGTATGGCATATCTTATGAATCTGTATACCTTCTGGGAACCTGTCAGGTACTTGTGACCTGTATTAGTCACTGTTGGAAACAGGAAACTAGGCTTGATGGACTCTTGGCATATCTTATGTTTATTTTGTTTCTCTCAGGATTCGATGGTCTTAGCTCTATAGTATTACAGCTTAACATTCTGTTTCCCGGTCAAAGACAAGAAGAGTTTTCCAGGAAACAAGAGGCACAGTGAGAGAATATTTATACCAAGATATCTGACTGCTCTGTCTTCCACTTCCGAAATATTCAGTTATTTCAACATCAAATGAGTCTGATAATCTTAAAATTCTTGTCATAGATTATTCAATCATCTTCAGCTAATCCTTAGCCATATCATCATCACCTTCTTCTTATCTTTCGCACTAGCTATGAGGCTTGCATATACCTCGCAGTGACAGAGGTACATCATGCGCATTGTACAGATGCTAAAACCTATGTCAGAACTACAAAGATTAATCAGAAATTTCCCTGTTTCTACATCTGTTTTGTCCTGAGAAACAATAAAGACAGCAAATACTATTGAGAATTTTATGTTGTTTGCCTTTTGGGTTTTGCACTCTGCTGTGGGATATATCATTTGATTTTATTGTACAATTCAGTTAAAAATGAATATAGTCTCCAGGCAAACATTAGAACTAGCCACAAACAGTCTGTCTTCTATAAACCACAAGTCACTAAATCATTTTATTATATAGAAAGAGCTTCAGTTTGTTAGATAAACTCTCCGGCACTGCGTTATGGTTCCTGCCTTCTAAGACCTGCGCTTCTGCCCCCCACCCCCTTCCCTCCCCTATACACCGACTTTTAGTTTATCCAGGAATGGAGGAGCAGACTAATGGTTAGAGCAGTTGGGCTGGAACTAGGACAACCAGGGCTTGAATCCAACTATGGCTCCTTGTGATCTTAGGCAAGTCACTTAACCCTTCATTGCCTCAGGTACAAGCTTAGGGGCAGGTTTAGTAAGGTGCGCTAGCTAGCTGCATGGGGTTTGTGGTGTGCATGCGGCCCCAAGATGAATGTGTTAAAAACCCTGCAAGGTATGAATAGGTGGGGTTAGGGGGGAGGCAGAGCATGTGGCAGGGGCAGGTGTGGTAGTCACAAGCTAGCCAGACAAACACACCAGTAGCATGGGTTCAACTAATACCAGCCTCTGACCAAGTGCTAGCTGCACTCACCATATTAGCACATTCTACTACTACTACTATTTAGCACTTATATAGCGCCACGCATGCAGCGCTGTACAGGTATACGTACAAGAGACAGTCCCTGCTCGTTGGAGTTATGCTCTTCCGAGCTTACAATCAAGTTGAGACAGTATAACGCATTAGTCAAGTCGTTGCAGGCATAATACGGTCATTACAATTCAGATCGGTCATGAAAATTGACCTGAGTCAGGATGAGATAAAGGAAAGAAGTCAGGATCTGAAAGCGACAGTGAAGAGGTGGGTCTTCAGTCTGGATTTGAAGATGGCTAGGGAGGATGACTGGCGTATAGATACCGGTAAGTTGTTCCAGGCGTGAGGTACAGCTAGGTGGAAGGAGCGAAGCTGGGAGTTAGCAGTGCAAGTGAAAGGCTTAGATAGAAGTAGTTTGTTGGCGGAGCAAAGTTCACGAGAGGGGGTGTAGGGAGAAATAAGAGATGAGAGGTATTGAGGGGCCACAGCGTGAATGCATTTATAGGTCAGCAGAAGGAGTTTAAACTGGATACGGAATTGGATGGGAAGTCAGTGAAGCGATTTGAGGAGAGGGGTAGTGTGGGTATGGCGAGACTGACGGAAGATTAGTCGAGCAGCATAATTTTGAATAGATTGAAGGGGTAGGAGATGGCTGGTGGGGAGACCGGCAAGGAGCAGGTTGCAGTAGTCGAGGCGAAAGGAAACCAAGGAGTGGACAAGCGTTTTGGTGGTGTGTTCAGAAAGGAAGGGGCGGATTTTGCTGATGTTGTAGAGAAAGAAGCGGCAGGTTTTAGCTACAAGCTGGATATGTATGGTGAATGAGAGAGCGGAGTCAAAGATAACCCCCAGATTGTGGGCTGAGGGAACAGGAAGGATTGTAGCACCATCCACGGAGACTGAGAAGGGGGGAAGAGGGGGAGAGGAATTTGGGGGAAAGACAAGGAGCTCGGTTTTGGCCATGTTCAACTTCAGGCGGCAGTGGGACATCCAGGCAGTGATGTCAGAAAGGCAAGCAGAGATCCTGGTCTGGACCGCCGGGGCGATATCAGGCATAGAGAGGTAGATCTGGGAGTCATCAGCATAGAGATGGTACTGAAAGCCATTGGAGGAGATGAGCGCGCCAAGGGATTGGGTATAGAGAGAGAACAGGAGGGGGCCCAAGACAGATCCTTGGGGTACACCAACATCTTTATCTTTATATCTTTATCTTTATTTGCAGTTTTTGATATACCACCCTTGCCAAAGCGTCAGGGCAGTGTACAATAAAACAAATGTTGGCTACAGGAAGCATAGAAAAGAAAGGAACGCCAGTAATGGACAGGAAAGGAGAGAAAGGAAAGAAAACAGTAAAATGGGAAAATATGAGGGAAGGAGTAAGTAATTACTAAATGAGAGAGAAAATATTCCTAGGTTGGTGGTAACTAAATGCTGGATGTGTGTGTGTGGGGGGGGGGGGGGTCGGATGAGGGAGGGTCAGAGCCATCAGCGGATGGTGGAAGGAAAAGCCTGACGGAAAAGGTGCGTTTTGAGGAGTGCTTTGAAGCGTGGGAAGGAAAGCTCGAGGCGGCGGGAGTGAGGGAGTGAATTCCATAGAGTGGAACTCAGAAAGAAAAATGCAGAGTGTCGGGTAAGTTTAAGGTGGGCCTGAGAGGGAGAAGGGAGGAAGAGACGGTTGCCATGTGCAGAGCGGAGGAGACGAAGAGCGGGTTGAAGATGGATAATGTCGGCCAGGTATTGCGGGGTAGTAGTATGGAGAACCTTGTGAGTAATAGTGAGAAGTTTATAAATGAACCGGACTTTGATTGGGAGCCAATGAAGAGAGAAGAGAGATGGAGTGATATGGGCGGTAACAGGGGCATAAGTGATTAGACAAGCAGCGGTGTTCTGAACTAACTGGAGACGACGTAATTGATGACAAGGAAGACCGGCAAAAAGAGAGTTACAGTAGTCGAGGCGGGTGATCACGAGGGACATGACAAGAGTAGTAATGGCGGAAGGAGAAAGGAAAGGCCGAATAGATCTGATTCTATGGAGATGAAAAAACCACGAGCGCACCACAGAGGAAATGTGTGGTGAAAAGAAAGAGAAGAGTCCAGCGTAACACCCAAGTACCGAAAGGTAGGGACCAGAGGAATAGAACGAGCAGACATGATAGGGGACAGATCGGGAGGAGAGTTATGGAAGGAAAGCCAGATGGCTGAGGATTTGGACGGGTTGACATGCATGAAGTTTTGTCTAAACCAAGAAGCAATGAGGTCGAGGCAGTCGTTAAGAGGGGCAAGATGGAGCTCTGAGAGGAGCGGGATGGGAGAGGAGGAGGAGCCACCATGGCATACACTAAAGGAGCGATGGGAGAGGTAGGAGGAGAACCAGGATAGTACAGAACCACTGAAACCAAGTGAAGAGAGGGTGGTAAGGAGGAGATTGTGGTTGACAGTGTCAAAGGCAGCGGAGAAGTCGAGGAGGAGGAGGATGAGGACTGAGTAGAGGCCCTTAGATTTAGTCAGGAATAAGTCATTGGAGACTTTTGTAAGAGCCGTTTTAGTGGAGTGTAGGGGACGGAAGCCAGATTGTAGTGGGTCAAGGAGGGCCTGAGACGTGAGGAAGTCAAGGCAGCGGCGGTGGACTGCTCGTTCTAGTAGTTTAGAGATGAAAGGAAGGAGGGAGATGGGTCGATAGTTAGAGGGACAGGTGGGATCGAGTGAGGGTTTCTTGAGGAGAGGTGTGACAACAGCATGTTTGAAGTCATTGGGGACAGTAGCAGTGGAGAGTGAGAAGTTGAGGATATGAGAGATGGAGGGGACAATGGTGGGGGAGATAGGGTGTAGGAGGTGGTTGGGGAAGGGGTCGGAGGAACAGGTGGTGGGTTTGGAGGAGGAAAGAAGGAGTGTGGTTTCTTCTTCGGAGATTGTAGAGAAGGAGGGGAGGGTAGTAGAGGGAGTGTGGATGGGGGGGGAGAGTTGGGGAGGGGTGGAGGCAGGTGAGGAATTGGGGAATTGGAGGGTAATTTTGTGGATTTTATCGTGGAAGTAGTCAGCTAGGGTTTGGGCAGAAAGGGAGGGTGGGACCAGGGGCGGAGGCACCTTGAGGAGAGAATTGAGGGTGTTAAAGAGGCGGTGGGGATCCGAGGCGAGGGAGTTAGTCAGGTGGACAAAGTATTCTTGTTTGCCAAGTGCTATGGCTGACTGAAAGGAGCCAAGCATGAATTTAAAGTGTAGAAGGTCCTCATGGGAGCGGGATTTGGTCCAGGCATATTCAGCCGAACGGGCACAGGTGCGTAGATAGCGGGTTTCAGATGAAAGCCAGGGCTGGGGAGCAGAGCGTCTGATAGGACGTGGGCTGGGGGGGGGGGGCAAGAGTGTCAAGAGCTGAGGATAATGCAGCATTATAAGAGGATACAGCTTCGTTGACGGAATTGGAGGACATAATGGTTGAAAGAGATGGAGAAATGGTGGAGGAGAGGGTCAAGGGATCAATATTATGTAGGTTTCTAAATAGCTCGGAGGAGACAGGACGAGGTTGAGATAATGGAAGCTGGATATCAAAGGTTAAAAGGTGATGGTCATGTGAGGGAAGTAATGAATTGTGGAAATTTGAGGGAGAGGAACCGGAGAAGAGCACCAGGTCAAGGCAGTGGCCATGTAGGTGGGTGGGGGCAGTGGAGCAGAGTTGAAGGCCAAACGAGGAAGTGAGGGAGAGGAACTTTAAAGCATGGGGATTGGAGGGGTTATCGACGTGAATGTTAAAGTCACCAAGAATAAGAGTAGGGGAGGAGGGATCTAGGAAGATGGAAAGCCAGGAGTCGAAATTGGTGAGGAAGGTCGATTTGGATTTGTCGGGTGGGCGATAGATAACAGCTACTCGGAGGGGGAGTGGTGTGAAGAGGTGAATGGAGTAGAAGGGAGGAGTGAGATTGGGGCAGCGGAAGGGGTTGGAAATGGCATGAGGGAGAAAGTAGAAGCCCAACACCACCACCGCGGCCAGTGGATCGCGGTGTATGGGAAAACTGGAAGCCGCCGTGGCAGAGAGCAGCAGCGGATGCGGTGTCGTCTGGGGGGTGCCAGGTCTCAGTTAGGGCAAGGAGGTGTAGCGCATTGAAGATAAAGAGATCATGGGTAAAAGGGAGTTTGTTAGAAACTGAGCATGCGTTCCATAGGGCACATGAGACGGGAGAGTGGAGGTGGGGGGGGGGAAGAAGGGGATGTGGATAAGGTTAGACAAGTTACGTGAGAATTTCTTTCCGGAGTAAGATAGATGTCGAGATCGAGAGGGGCGGTTACGTGAGGAACTATTTTCAGAGTAATACAGAGATCGAGAGGGGCCAATGTGCGAGTGGGTGTCTCTGGATGAGTGTGCCCTTGCCCTCCGTGAAGGACATGAGGAAGGGGGAGTGACAGGGGAGTGAAGGGGAATGTTGATGGGTTTCGATAGGTTACATGAGGATCTCTTATTAGAGTGAGACTGGACCCTGAGGGGGATAGGATTGGGGTTGATAACTTTGGATGAGTGATTGGGGTGGGTGGGTGGGTGGGTGGGGTGGGAGGGGGAAGGAGGGGGATATGGATGAGATTAGATAAGGTACGTGAGGAATTCTTTTTATAGTGAGAAAGAAATCTAGGGGGGCCAGGGTTGGGGTTGATATTGCCTGAAGAGAGAAGGAGAAGAAGTAGTAGAGAGCGGGGTAGAGCGGAGGCGGTACGGCGGAAGCGGGGGTGGGCTTGTCTTAAAGAGACAGGGGCTGTTTGAATGCAGGGGAGGGTGCGATGAAGCTCAAGAGCAGATGCTAGGTTAGAAGATAGAATGGAGGGAGAAGGGAGGGAGGTAGAGGGAGAGAGGGGGGAGGAGTGAGGGTGTTGGTAGGAGGGGAGGCAGTTGGGGAGCATGAAGAAGAGAAGGACAATGTGATGAGGGGCCACAGGGGAGGAGTAGTGGGGGCTATGCAGCGTGTGTAATCCAACAAGCAATAAGGACTTACAAGTGTATGTAATTTACAAGCAGTGAAGACTTACAAGTGGGGACAACAGGCTATAACGTATAGGTTGAAATACTAGCAAATTACAGGCAGTGGGGAGTGGGGAGACTATAGCGAGTGCAGCAAGGTCGATGTGAGCAATGGGCAGCAGGTTTAATGCAAGTAATGTACAGGCAAAGTCACATGTGTTATGAGGCAGCAGTGGATTGTCAGGCAAAGCAATATGTTGACCTACGAGCAATGGGGCAGCAGTGGATGTCCAGGCAAAGCAATTTGGTAACACACAAGCAGTAATGTATTACTGTATTCTGGCAGCACGGTTTGAACTTGAATGTAAGGAAATATGAAGAGCAGGAGCAGGGCAAACACAAAGAAGAGAGGGAGGCAATACTTGATGTAAGCTGACCACCAAGACCCCTGCCTAGGTGCCTACTGCTGCAGACATGGTAGTGCACCATAACAGTCTAAAAATCACAGAACCAGAAGCCTGCAGGTGAGCGGTCACCCTGCTAGGACAGAGGGCAAATATCCACTGACACACCAACAATTGTACATGGCTTAATATGCATGGAATAGCTGCTGGTGCTGTGTAGTGTGGAGGTGTCAGGAGGTGGAGTCACTGATACGTGCTGCAGTCAGGACAGGCCTCATAACCAGGATTAGAGCCAGCAGAAGGGCATTCAAATTAGGTACTGCACTAACTGGCAACTAGCCTGTGGCTACCTTGCATGGAAGGGGGGGGGGGGGACTGTAACAGTGCATACGTGCACCAAGGAGGCCATACCATTTCCATGGGCTGTGTTACTCTGGGTTGATGGTCTCTCACCCTTACCAAGGGAGGATGTGACTGAGGCCTACAGGCCTTGAGCAGCTACATAATACTTCCATCACTGAACATGGGCACTGAGAATAAAGTATGTTTTAAAGCAGAAAGCACTGGATCTGAAGGATCTGTTTTTTACCCAATCCTCCACCCACACATACATACACACTAAACAAAGAGCTTTTTTGCTGCTTATCTGATGACACAGCAAGATGGATCAGGGTCCTGACCCAGCCAGCTATTTATTTATATTTATTTAGCAACTTTTTTATATCGCTATATCTACCAGTCACAGCGGTTTACATGGAACAAAAGAACAAGTAACTTACATCAGAATCAGGGAACAATAAATAACTGAGGGCAACATAACTATTTACATAAAGCTGAATTGGTGCTGCATGAGATACATACGAGGATGTGATGGAAGTGTGGCTAAGAGTCTCTGCCAAAGTGTTCCAAAAAGGGGGAGGTTCTTAGCTTGCGCTGGAATTCACCTAGGTCTGTGAGGGCTCGTATTTCTGGGGTGAGGGAGTTCCAAATGAACGGTGCACAGTAGGAGAAGGCTCTGTTAGTAGTGATATTGTTGGAGTGGATGAAAGAAGCTGGAGTCGAGAGGAGGTTGTGGTCGGAGGACCATGTTGATCTCTTGCTGAGAGATTGTTGAAGAAGGGGGTGAGGAATTTCTGCTGAGAGGTGGTGGATGGTCTTGAATATAGTTAGTGAGACTTTATATTTGATCCTCATGTGGATGGGTAGCCAGTGTAGTTGTTTCAGAGTGGGGGTGATGTGCTCTCGTGGGCCCGTGCCTGTGATTATTCTGGCTGCAGAGTTTTGTGTAAGGTATAAGGGAAGTAAGTTGGTTTTAGTGAGATCCTGGTATATTATGTTTGCATAGTCCAGAATGGGGGTGATGAGTGATTGGCAAACGTTTCTGATGTCATTAGAGTCCAGCAGTGGGCGCAGATGTTGAAATGTTCTCATCTTGAATTAGGCAGCTATCGTAATCGGTTAATATGGTGGTGGAAGTGAGGTGGTGATCCAGGATGATGCCCAAATATTTTACTTGTTGTTTGATGTGTAGGGTTAAATTGGCCAGACTGATAGACTTTGGGGGAGTGAAGGATGGATGTTTGAATATTGTACGGAATCAAGGTTCAGCTGGACTGTTGGCCACACAGTTCCCTAGCAGACACCTTCCTCCGTCCAGAAGGGAAACCACCCAATAAAAGAAACATCACAGAGAGGACTTACACTTCCCAATAACATCTCACCTTATGCAGAACAAAATCTCTCTTTATACAGGACGCTTGTTCATGGTAATAACTATCTCACAGATTTTTCTTCCCAAAAGGATATTTTTATTATTCCCTATCTTACAGAAACAGAAACTAAGAAAAAAGGAAAACAGTCCAGTGGAATTACAGATCTTGCCACCTCTCACAGCAAACAAACAGGGTCATTCTGTCTTATCTTAGATGAAGATTTCTAAACTATTACAAGTCAGAATGTCTGGTCCTGCCTGCATGATTCTGTCTTACTTCCTGATTCAACAGCGAGTGAGAGAATTTATGACAGGCATTTACTGGACACAAGAACAAAGGAAAACAGTGTAATAGACACACACACACACAAGACAAACTGCCATTCACGACAATAGAGATACTTCCCCAGAGCCTCCACTGTGAAGCAGACGGATTCATCGTGTATCTAGTCCTGTCACATTATATACCCTTGCTCAGGACCAGTCTTACTATTCAGGTATTCTTCTCTAATTAGCTCATTCTTGTTCCAGTTGTCTGGGGTCCCACTTGTGTGATTTGTCATGTTTATTCTACTCATGTCTGTACCCCTCTCCGTTGACCTTTCTTGGGCCCATGTCTGCAATTATAAGTCTGGACCTTTTCAGATTGATATTGTTATCTGACCTCTGCCCCCCCCTCACTCGCGGTTCTTTACCTGGTTTTCTTTTTTTTTAAATTCTTTATTTTCGTTTTACAACAACAAAGGAAAGGAAGACATACAGCTAAAAGACAAATACATACATGGAATGTGATACATACACCAAAGTAACCCCTGCCACCCCCCTCCCCCCTGCTTCTTCTCTAGAAAACTAAATCATTCCCGAAGCGGGCGTGTACTGACATTATTGTGTTACAAAACCTAACGGTGATCTGAAACATGATGAGTGTACATTAAACAGACATGTCGGAGCAATGAGCAGATTGTACATGATCATTGAGCATCTGCCATTTAGACAAGCGAGAATGAATTTGGGTATGGAAAATAGCTCTCCGAGATATCTGCTCATATTTACTAGATAAGCAGACAAGGTTCCACTATTCATTGACAGTAAGTCGAGAGCTATCCTTCCAAGTCCTCGTGATTAAACATATGGCTATACCCAGCATGAAATCAGGAGAAAGCGACCCTTCTTAGGAAGAGAGGGGACCTCCGCCACTGAGCGGAGTCCCACAGTCTTCCAAGAAAGAGGCTCGTGAAGGTGTAAGATAAATGGAATACGACCCCAGACCCGCCCCCAGTAAACCTGTAGTTAAGGACATTCATAAAGAACATGAGCGAGGGTTCCCACATCAGTATGGCAAGACCAACACTGATCCCTGGCAGTTGTGTTCCATTTGGCTATTTTCCTGGAATATAAGAACATCTATGTGCAAAAAAGAAGAGAGCTTGGGTAACTGAGGCAGATCGGGAAACCCGCACTATTTTGCTCCAGAAAACGCTCCAATGCACAGGGGTTAAAGTGGTTTGCGGTTAGCGACCCCAGGCTTGTTGGACTCTACAAGTGGCAGTATCTGTACCCTGAGATAATAATTTATAAAAGTTAGAGGCTACCCCATGTGTACTACTAATAGAGTGAATTAGTTCTAATAGCCCGTCCTTAGTAGGGACAGAGGGCGGCATGATTGGAGCACTTTTGAGGCAGCATTGAAGCTGCATCAATTGAAAGTAATGTTTCGCTGGTAACGCAAATTCCCTGTATAAATCAGAAAAGGTTTTCCAACGAGCTGCAGAGAAGAGCTGTTGGGGTGTCCAGATCCCCCTGGAGTACCAGGGTCTGGAAGTAATCATGTATGGCTGCTCGAATTTCTAACCGGAACTCTGGCTGAGTTAATAGGGCTCTATCAAAGAACCAGGCCCCCGAATTCCCTTGGAGTGCAGTAGTGTGTAATTGAAAAGAAATAGCAGCATGATCTGAAATATGCTGGGAGTGAATCTTTGCAGCGTCCACCTGAGGAACTAACAGTTTTGATATTAGAAAGAAATCTATGCGAGACTGGGATTTGTGAGGGGAAGAGAAGAAGGTAAAGTCAAGCTCATTGGGGTGTAGTAACCTCCATAGATCGACTAGAACAATATCTTTGATCACAGAGGTAAGCGCGATGTGACTCTTGGGGGGACCACTTGTCCTAGGCGGCTATTTGTCAATCAGGGGATCAAGAACTAAATTGAAATCCCCCCCAATATCAATGAAGTATTAGCAGAGCCTGCGCAACCTGAGCAATAGTAGCAAAAAAAGGCAGGGTCATCCACACTAGGAGCATAAAGGCATATACATGTAACTTTAAAGTTACCTATCTTGAGGTGAACTCTGGACCATCTACCTGCTGTATCTGAGCAAGTCGCAATAATAGTAGCATGCAGAGATTTCCTATCCAATATGGCAACCCCACATTTCCTAGAAACGGCTGGGGAATAGGCGGCCACCATGTAAGGTTTAATATTGAGTTTGAGAGTTTCCTTCGAATTGAAATGTGTTTCTTGGAGGAAAATCAGGTCCGCAGCTTCATGACTTAGATAGCTTAGGATTTTCCTCCGTTTTATCGGATTATTGATTCCTTGTACGTTCAATGAGAAAATCTTACATGGTGCCATCAATCGATAATAGACATTTTAGGTAAGGGCGCTTGAAAACTTACAACATAATCAGAATCTGTACAATAATGACATAAGCACCAAGTATGCTGGCCAATACACCCATATTGAAAAGTATGTACCAAAGTAACTTAGAGAAGAAGCAAAACCCCCAATGAATATGGCGACCATATGTCTGCGGGAGGAGGCCCTAGAGAGGAAGATAGAGACATAATAAAAGAAAAGAAACACCAGAGTCCATAAGTAACACTGTCTCTGATACTCATCGAGGCTACTATGGGTAGTTGGAGTCGGGTCACAGATATCTTCAAAAATAAGGCAACAAACCGCCCTCGACAGACTCTTCGCTGAGCCGCGGTAAATCCAATATGGCAGGTACAGCGGATATGAGAGTACTGGCAGGAATATTCTGGAAGTCAGCGCATCAAGTCGGCTTCTTTAGAATCCAAAAACTCCGCTAGTAGATCAGGGTCCTCAAATGTTCTTGTCTGATTGTGAAGCGTGACTCGGAGCTTGGCCGGGTACATCAGGCCATAGCGTGCTTGTAGTTGTTGAAGCCTCGGCCGAAATTCCAGAAAGCGCTTTCGGCGGTCGACCGTGGGTTTAGCCAAGTCAGGATAGAAGGAGACCTTGTGGCTCTCAAACTCCATATGGCCCTTTGCCCGGGAGGCACTGAGAATTTGTTCCACATGTTGATATCTCAAAAGTCGAAAAATGATAGGCCGCGGGGTCTTCCTGTTGAGCGTTATGTTTGTGGGTACACGATGAGCGCGATCGATCTCCAATTCTTTGGTAAAGGTGATTTGGAGCAGGGAAGGGAGGATTTTACTTAAAAACTCCTTCATGTCTCCCGATTCCGCTCCCTCCGGTATGCCCACGAGTCGTAGGTTGTTGCGGCGCGCTCTATTATTGCCATCTTCCACTTCTTTCTGCAAGGCCCGCACCTGACGTTCAACTTTGTCGAGTTTGGACAGCCGGACCGCATGGGAGTCTAATATACTCTCCATTTTGTCCTGACGCGAAGAGAGCCCCTCTAGCCTGCCTTGCAGTACACCAAGATCTTCCCTCAGCGCTCGAAGTGCTTCACCGTTTGACTGCACGAGGTCCTTAACCCCTCTAATTTCTGCGAGGATTTCCTGCTGCATTTCGGGGCCCTCGCGCAAAGCCAGCCCCTTCTGCGGGGACGGAGGTTCAGTTTTGGAGCATTTGCCGTGAGAAGCCGCTGGAGATCCAAATTCCAGGCGCGTGGGTTTGGTCCCCGCCATCTCACCAATGTGCCCCGGCAAGATCAGAGCAGAAATTCAAGTATGTCCGGTGTTAATTCAGGATTCTGAGTAGGCCTCTCGGGAGCCTCAGCGTTATGCGACCATCCCGCTGGACATCGGGCTCCGCCCCCCGCCCTTTACCTGGTTTTCTTGCCTGGTTCTCTCTCACCTCTTGATTCCCAAGAAATATATCTCTTCAACTCTCCATGTTCTGACAACTATACTGGGAGCCATATGTTCTTCTTCATGCTAAGCTGGCATGTTTATATCTCATTATTACCTTTCCACCTTCTCTCTGTCCACCATTTACTGATGTGTGTATTCACATGTTTTCCATATGATGTCATATATTCACGTACTCAGCACAATTCCAACATTCAGACATTTCGATGATTTTTCTTTGTTTTACTGTATTAACTCCTTCACCTCTGGCTCTCAACCCCCCCTCCCCCCTTCAGGAGTAGAATGTGGTAGCACATTCGTCCTCCTGATTTGGAAAGGCTCATGGGAGACACTGGGTCCAACACTGTCATAAATGGGCAAAGCCTGATTGTGCCGTGGCTCCTGAGGATAGGAACATGGAACATGGTGGACTTGCGCTGGGAGCACAAGAGAGGTAGGCACCAAGTACAGCATAGCATGATGTGAACAATAATCCAGTATTATAACAATGAGAAAAGTTCCCAATGATACCTTGGCCTAAACCAGAAAACCAGCTAAAGACCCAAGCAAATTAGTCACCCTCCTTTCTCATTTCATCAGCAAGCTACTGTAAGTGTTTATTGACTTGTGTAATATGTGATAAGGAAGCTTATCAGGGCCCAGGAACCAAGGATAAAGAGGGGGAATTTACCCTTATCAAAGGACCTGTATTGCCAGGTCAGAGATACAAAACCTCAGTTGTACCTAGAAACCAGATTATACCAGGCTGCAATAGGTTGCAGAGTGTCCCTAGTGGTGAGAAGGAGGGGGAAAGCAAGCTCAGAGTAAGGAACCCTTACGTCACTGACTTTCCAAATTACTCAGCTGCCAAGAGGCAGACTGATTTACAACACCAGGGAAGAGAAAGGGCAGGGTTAGAGCCTGGGAGGTTTAAAGCTAGGACAGAATATTCAGGAGGAGAGAGGAGAAGGAGTAGGAATGTCTACTGGAGGAGAAATGGAGCTGAAGCCCTGAGAACCAAGAGCCCATGCTGGAGGACAAGACAGGGAAGCTCAGATACATGCTGGCCAGAATATGAGGGAGGAACCACTGAACCAAGCCTTGACCCAGGTATGAGTTTTGGAAGCCTGTCTGATGGGGAGCATTACAGATTTGCTGGAGACAGCGCTTGTCCTGATGGGAGGGAGTCAGCTAAGCCCTCTGAGCCAGAGGTAGAACCCATGCAGCTAGGAGAACAGGAATTAGTTCTGGAAGAGGATGATTCTTACATGGACTGTTCTTTATGCCAAACTACCAAGCACAAAGAAGTCCTAAGAGGGAATACATCATAAGGGAACCTTCCAAAGTCCAGTACCCTAGAGAGCCTGTATGTGAAGTGAAAACGTTCTTTGAAAAGGAAAATACTTGTGCTGAGAATGTCTGCAGCTGCTTAATTGTTTGCTCATTGACCAGCTGAAGTCAGTGCAGTGCAGAGCTTATGCCGTACTTAGGGTGGATTTAAGAAGTTTCTTTTGGAAAAGAGAGCTGTTTATGTGAAGCTGATATTTTTGGTTTTGTTTTAAACAGCACTGCTAGGCACGTTTGCTAGCAGTGGCTGTGGAAAGGACTTTCTGCTTTGCATTGAAAGACATTACAAGCTGTTTGTGCTTAAGTTCAGTTATATCCTGTTGTACTAAATATAATCCTGGAGAAGAAATCCAATAGGTGACAATTTGTGAACCTTATTTGCGTTTACCTCATAAATAAATTCTGTCAATGCCTTAACTCTCGACCAACTATTATCATGTGATAGGTCAGGAGAAATATAGATGAAGACCAAATAAAACACAAACTGTGGGAGCCAACAGTAAATCCAGAGCTAAATGATTTTGATAAGACATTAAAGAAACATTGTATATCTCTTCAGACAGTACTTGAAAGCCTGAAATGCTGAAATTTTAAACTCTCATAGGATCATACCTAACCTTCGGCATCAATTTTAGAATTTGGTTCCTATTTAACAACATGAACAGAGTAATTTTAACGACAGTAGCACAGCTAAACAATCGTAAGAGATGGTATGTGACCCCTGAGCGGAAAAACCAGCTAGCAAACAGTGTAAGTGCTGGAGTTTGCCTCTCTCTGCTCTGGGAAGAGCAGCGCCCTCACAAGTGCTCTGCTAGAGAGGTGGATTTTTAGCTACTGGGACGAATTTGCTGTGAGTTCTAGCTGTCTGTCTGCTTGCATACTACCTATTTATTTGTTTGTTTGTCTTTATTGCTGTGCTCCTTTCTCTGTCCCCTTTAGTTTTGCACTTTGTTCAGCTTTCTGAGCTGTATAACTTACCCTGTCTATTTCAACTATCTGGCCTTTCTGTGTTGGCCAGGTTAACTGTTACTTTGAATTAAATATCTATCCCTGCTCTGTCCCCAGAGCGTGCTGAGTTTTAAACTTTTTCCTGCCCTAGTCTACCTGAGTGACTATACCCCTCCCCCCCTGCTGAGGGTACAGGACAGGGTACCTTGTAGCAGCCCTCTTTTAATAAGTCTTATTTCCCTCCCTCTCTCCCTCCCTCCCCAACACACACCCACCCCTGGGATAATCGTAGCTTTATAGGTACTTACACATCTTAGAGGAAAGGAGCTGCTCTCAGGTGCAGCTCTTTATCCAAATTTATCTAAATCAGTCATACATTAAGGACCTAAAATTAATTAAGCTTCAGGTGAACAAGGTATATTAAACGTATTAGATACACTTTTATTAGTATAAGCATCCGCACCAGCCCTTAGTAAGTAAAGAATTTAAAGATCTAAGCACAAGCTTTAAACTAAGATCCCGACAGCAGTCCAGCAGCGAGATGGGGGCTTTCCAGTCTTTTGCATTGAGTGTCACATGTAGGATTTTCTCCCAATTGGTGAAAGGTCTTACGTGTACACTAAGTGCAAGGAGCTCTTTGCTCTCAGGGAACGAGTCCATTCTCTAGAGGCTAGAGTAGCAGACTTGGAAGACATAAGAAAGACAGAGAGGTACATAGACAAGTCCTACCCCCAGTCAGGCAGCATCCCTATTGCCATGGGGGAGAGAGGTCATGTGACAGGAGAGCATCACTCTGGTGTGGCAGGAAGTGATCCTGTAACTAGGACCTGTCCTCCAGATGATGTAAAACCCTCTCGCACTGAGGAAGTTTCTCCAGGGCCATGTACCCAAGAGGGAAGGGTTAGGACAGCCATTATAGTTGGTGATTCGATCATTAGGCATGTAGATAGCTGGGTGGCTGGTGGACATGAGGATCGCCTGGTAACATGCCTGCCTGGTGCGAAGGTAGCGGACCTCACGCGCCACCTAGATAAGGTCTTAGATAGTGCTGGGGAGGAGTCTGCTGTCTTGGTACATGTCGGTACCAATGAAATAAGAAAATGTGGTAGGGAGGTTCTGGAGGCTAAATTTAGACTTTTAGGTAGGAAGTTGAAATCCAGAACTTCCAGGGTAGCGTTCTCCAAAATGCTTCCTGTTCCACGTGCAGAACCCAAAAGGCAGGCAGAGCTCCGGAGTCTCAATGCGTGGATGAGACAATGGTGCAGAGATGAGGGTTTTGGATTTGTTAGGAACTGGGGAACATTCTGGGGAAAGGAGGGGCTCTTCCGAAGGGATGGGCTTCACCTTAACCGGGATGGAACCAGGCTGCTGGCATTAACCTTTAAAAAGGAGATAGAGCAGCTTTTAAACTAGATAATAGGGGAAAGCCGACAGTCGCCCAAGAGCGGATGGTTCGGAAGAATGTATCCTTGAAGGATACTACCAAAAGGAGAGAGGTTCCAAAAAAGAGTAAAGTAGCCCAAATGCCCCTGAGTATGGTGCAGACAGGGTGTAAAGATTCCAAATTACCCATGCCTACCGATAGCTAGATTAATATTAATAAAATACAGTCTCTAAAATGCTTGTATGCAAATGCTAGAAGTCTAAAAAATAAGATGGGAGAGTCAGAATATATAGCACTAAATGAGAGGTTAGACATGATTGGAATCTCGGAGACATGGTGGAAGGAGGACAACCAGTGGGACACTGTAATACCTGGGTACAAACTATAATGTAATGATAGAACCGATCAAATTGGTGGAGGGGTTGCACTCTGTGTTAGAGAGGGCATTGAGTCAGAAAGGATCAAAGTTTTGCAGGAAACAAAATTTGCTGTAGAATCTCTATGGATAGAAATTCCATGTAAGTAGGGGAAGGTAATGTCAGTGGGGGTGTACCTGCGACCGCCTTGCCAGAATGAACAAATGGATGATGAAATGCTCAAATAAATCAAGGAAGCTAACAAAATTTACAACACAGTAATAATAATGGGTGATTTCAATTACCCCGGTATCGACTGAGTCAGTGTCACAGCAGGACATGCTAGGGAGATAAAGTTCCTAGATGAAATAAATGACTGCTTCTTGGAGCAGCTGGTTCATGAACCGATCAGAGGGTAAGCCATATTGGACCTAGTCCTTAGTGGAACACCAGATCTGGTTCAAGAGATAAGGGTGTTGGGGCCACTTGGCAATAGTGATCATAGCATGATCGTGTTTGATTTAATTAGTAAAGGAGGGATGCTAAGGAAATCCACAGTACTACCGTTCAACTTTTGAAAGGGAGACTATGATAAAATAAGGAAAATAGTAAAAAAAAAACCTTAAATGAGCAGTTGCAAAGGTTAAAGACTTACATCAAGCTTGGGTGTTGTTTAAAAATACTATCTTGGAAGCCCAGACCAGCTGTATTCCACACATTAAGAAAAGTGGAAGGAAGTCCAAAAACCTGCCAGCATGGTTTAAAAGTGAGGTCAGAGAGGCTGTTGTTGCCAAAAAAAGCATCTTTCAGGAAATGGAAAAAAGAGCTAAATGACAAAACCTGGAAACAGCACAAGCACTGGCAAGTTAAATGCAAAGCATTGATAAGGCAGGCAAAGCAAGAATTTGAGAAGAAACTTGCTACAGAAGCAAAAACATGAAATAAAGACTTTTTCAAGTGCATTCATAGCAAACAACCTGTGAGAGAGTCAATTGGACCGTTAAATGATAGAGGGGTAAAAGGGGCAGTAAGAGGGGACAAGGCTATAACGGAGAGACTGAATTAATTCTTTACTTCGGTCTTTACTGAGGAAAATGTAGGGATGTTACCCATGACTGAAGTGGTATTTAAAGGTGATACTTCAGAGGAACTGAGAGAAATATCGCTACACCGGGAAGATGTATTACAACTATTTGATAAACTGAAGAGTAGCAAATCACCTGGACCGGATGGTATCCATCCAAGGGTGTTGAAAGAACTGAAATATGAGATTGCAGACCTGCTATTAGTAATCTGTGAACTATCATTAAAATCATCTGTGATACCTGAAGATTGGAGGATCGCCAATGTAACGCCAATTTTTGTTACCGGAGGGTGTAGTAAAGGCTGTTAGTGTAGCTGGGTTTAAAAAAGGTTTGGACAAGTTCCTGGAGGAAAGGTCCATAAACCATTATTAATTTTTATTATTACATTATTAAAAAGGGACCCAGGGTATCAGTGCTTGACCCAATACAGGCAGTGTGACCTGTGTGTTTTGGGGAAACTGCTAAGTACATATGACCTAGATTGGCCACTGTTGGAAACAGGATACTGGGCAAAATGGACCTTGGTCTGACCCAGTATGGCAAAGCTTATGTTCTTATGTAGTTCACAGACTCTGGAAGGTTTGACAGGCAGATAAATATATACATGAGATCCACCTAAATAATACACATCCATGACAAGGGAGAAGATTTGGAAAAGGCAAGTAACTCTAACATGAAGTAGAAATACCCCAAAATAACACACTATAGTATGAAATCTTTAGGTACCCCCACTCCCTAAACCCTTGTAACAATAAATAAAGTTAGCCAGAGCTCTCAGGGCAAATCGTAGAGGCTCAGGTCTATCCTCACTAGTATAATTAGCCAGATCAAATAAACAATGTGGGAATCACCCGTTCAAAAGCAGCCTCAAAGAGATAAGCCTGAAACATGGCGTAGAAAAAGAAGCAGAAATAGAGCCTGATGCACTGGCTCAGGTAGTTTGTTCCAAGCATAAAAAGCAGGAAAGCAAAAGATCAATATATAGAGTTGCCAGCGGAAGCAAAGGGAGAAAAACAAGAGACAGAAAGGCCTAAAACCAAGGATAAGGATTAAGTACAACAGCAGTGAGACCCTGATATTCCTGGATACATGATAACATTAAAGCATAATGCATCAGCCACCAGCCACTCTCCAGAGAGAGCAGAAGGGGAGAACACACAATACTGTTTATACTATTCTACATACTCTTAGTTTTCTACCACCAACTAAATTAAAACACGCTTGAACCAGTCCAAAAAGTCACACAAAAGTCCACATTATGCTGTTTCAGTGTAAGGAGCCAGATGCACTCTGGTGATGTGATGCCACTGCTGAGATTCTTCCACCTGGAACGTCAAGGGGTTAACTCGTGTCACTCTGTAAGTGCTGACAGAGAACGGCTCAGTTCAGCGAGACCAGTTAAATTCTGTAGGTACATGTTTTCCACTGGAGAGCTCTCCAGTAGGGGTCGTTGTTGTCCGCAGGAACAGCTAACATCACTGAAGTGCCAGTTCAATTTTGTGCTGCATCAGATCTTACATAACTTCTTAGCAGAATGTCGTTCACCCGCTCCACTAACCCATTTGTCTGAAGTCTGCAAGCACAAACAAAAGAATATTGTACCCCCCAACCCTGTAGTAAAAATATTTAAAGCTGTTTCTTTAAAGAATAAAGCAGTGCAGCACTAGAATAGTTATCTGCATCATACTTAACTGTCATTATGCCTGGACTTCATTACCATAATCCCCTAGAGACATCCCTCTTCACCCACTTTACATCCTCGTAACTGAACACATAAAAACTGTTTTCTAACCATCAAAATAAATATGTGCAAAGGTCAAAAGTGGTATACTAACATTTATACTTATCCCCCACACTTCAGTGACACTTTTAAAATCACGACTGCACAATTCTTTCTCCAGGGAAAACAGATCAAATTACAGCTAAACTATACTTCCAAAAATTATAAAAAGTGCATTTTACAAGTCCCTAGATCTCCTGCACTTGAATCCAACCATCAAAGTGCAAAATCATCAACTTTTAATTTTGATGAAACTACCCTCACTAAAAAAAAAAAATGGGTCAAATTTAAACCAAACTAAATAACTTTCATCAATAAAATTACATATTTTGGTTCTCCAACTTCCACTCAACACTTTCTTATACTTGAAACTTTGAAATTTTAACTTTTAAAATCAGCAGGTTTTTTTCCACTTTAAACATGCAGTGTCTCTTTAAGGCTGGCTTCCTATATGAAGCTTGCAGAGCTCCAGGGGAGATATAAAAATCAGGACAGTCAGCTCAAAACAGTCCCCTAAGTAAATCAGAGACAGCTCTGACACCATACCTGCATTCCAATTTCTCCTACAAGTATACCTTTCAGAAGCCTATATCCCTCCCTTGGAGTACTCTCGAAGCCTCAGGGCAGAGAGAGAAAACTCAGTTTGAGCTCCGATTTCATTCACACATCAAATCCATGTGGCTGCTTCTGCTGTTCCCTGCAGCGTTTTTTAACACACTTTTTACTGGTTTTAAAAGCCTGCACCATACTTCTATAAAGCATATGAGGACAGACTTAAGGATCTTAATATGTACACCTTAGAGGAAAGGCGGGATCAGGGGCAGCCCAAGGGGGGTGCGGGGCCATGTGAGGAGACTCGGTGTGGGGCCTCATTTGCATAAGAGGCCTCATTTGCATAAATATTTGCATAATGTTACCATATACTAACTTTTAGTAAACATGCCTCTTAATGAGTGTATGGATAAAGAAAGACTAAAAGATTTCTACATTACTATAATCCAGTGCCAACCGCCAGACACATTAGGAACTACTACAAACACTGCCCATTTAGAACCCATAGCAAACCCGCCGTATCCCAACAGCACTACCAGGATTCACAAAGCACCATACTCTACCTATCAAAAGGAAACACTGCAAATATTAAACCAATACATTTCAGAGAACAACAATACATGACCTCCTGGGGAAAGAGAACAAGTGGCAATGTCAAATAGGAATTACATAAACAGAATACCTCAGCTCAATTACACATGCAGAACATAGACCATCACCAAACAAGGAATCACAATTTAGAAATAGGAAGACAATAATTAAACTGGGAACCCCAAAAGCCAAACTTGGAATGTACAACAACACTGTAGAAATAAAACTATAAATTAAGTTCCTCTTGTACTAAAAAAAGCGCAGACGTTAATGATGCACATTTCCCAGAGCTGACATATTCCAATTAATAAATTCAAAATAAAGAGATATTTTTCTACCTTTTGTGCATTTTTTTCAGCTGCAATTGCTCCAGCCACTTTCTTCTGCTTTCTTTGTGTCTTCTGCTAACTGTCCATCGTCTGCTGTCCATTTGTCCTTCCTTCGCTCCTAGTTTTTTTCCATTCTCTCTCTACATCTGCTTTAACATACTAATCTTTCTCCTTTCACTCTTTCCTCATTCCTATTTCATCCACTCAAATTTTACCCCTCCATCCTCAATCACCACTTACTCTCCCAATACCCGGCCAATTGTAGATTTTTCATCCCTCCCACACAAAATATTTTTCCCCTCTCCATTTTACTCTCCCAGCCCCATCCCATTCTAATCCTCCCCCAACATCAGCTCCCTTCTAGTTCCAGCCTCACCCAGCATCCATTCCCTTCTAGTCCCTGCATCAGCCCATTTCCAGTCCTAGCCCCCCATCAGCCCATTTCCAGTCCTAGCAACCCCCCAACCCAATACCAGTCCTAGCCCCCCCATCAACCCACTTCCAGTCCTAACCCCCCATCACCCCATTTTCAGTTTAAGCCCCCCCTATAACCCATTACCAGTCCTAACCCCCCATCAGCCTACTTCCAGTCCTAACCCCATCAGCCCATTTCCAGTCAGCCCCCCATAGCCCATTGCCAGTCCTAACCCCATCAGCCCACCTCAAGTCCTAACCCCTCCCCATCAGCCCATTTCCTGTCCTAGCCCCCCCATAGCCCATTATCAGTCCTAACCCCTCCCATAGCCCATTATCAGACAGCCCCCATCAGCCCACAGCCCATTACCAGTCTTAACCCCCCCATATCCCATTACCAGTTCTAACCCCCCCCCAACAGCCCACAGCCCATTACCAGTCCTAACCCCATCAGCCCATTTCCTGTCCTAGCCCCCCATAGCCCATTATCAGTCCTAACCCCCCCATAGACCATTACCAGTCCTAACCCCCCATCAGCCCACAGCCCATTACCAGTCCTAACCCCATCAGCCCACCTCCAGTGTTAACCCCCCATCAGCCCATTTCCAGTACTAGCCCCCCATAGCCCATTACCAGTCCTAACCCCCCCATCAGCCCACAGCCCATTACCAGTCCTAACCCCATCAGCCCACCTCCAGTCTTAACCCCCCCATCAGCCCACCTCAAGTCCTAACCCCTCCCCATCAGCCCATTTCCTGTCCTAGCCCCCGATAGCCCATTACCAGTCCTAACCCCCCCATCAGCCCACAGCCCATTTCGAGTCCTAACCCCATCAGCCCACCTCCAGTCTTAACCCCCCATTTCCAGTCCTAGCCCCCCATAGCCCATTACCAGTCCTAATCCCCCCCATCAACCCACAGCCCACCTCAAGTCCTAACCCCCTCCATAACCCATTACCAGTCCTAACCCCCCCCCCCATCGGCTCAAGGAAAATTAAAAAAAAAAAGCTGCCTGCTACCGCTGCCGCTGCTGCCACAGCAGCAGCAGAATGGGGTGTCCCGTGGGGCCCCCTCTGCCCGGCTGAGTCCCTCCCTCTGCGAGGGCTGAGCCCCTCTGTGCCGGCTTTCAGATTCGCGAAGGGAGAGTGTCTCCCTCGCGTCTCTCCCTTCGCGAATCTGAAAGCCGGCACAGAGGGGCTCAGCCGTCGCAGAGGGAGGGAGGGAGGGACTCAGCCGGGCAGAGGGGGCCCCCGCGGGACACTCCATTCTGCTTCTGCCGCGGCGGCAGCGGCAGCGGTAGCAGCCAGTTTTTTTTTTAAATTTAATTTTGAAAAAAAGCAGAATGTTCTTTGCGCGGGGCCCCCTGAAACGCGGGGCCCTGTGCAAAAAACATTCTTGCTCAATGGACGGGCTGGCCCTGGGCGGGATAGAGGTGATATGATTGAGTTTTTTAAATACCTCCGTGGCATAAATGTTCAGGGAGAGAGCCTCTTTCAATTGAAAGCAAGTTCTTCTACGAGGGGACATGGGATGAGGGTGAAGGGAGATAGATTCAGGAGTGATATGCGGAAATATTTATTTACGGAAAGAGTAGTGGATCCATGGAATAGTCTCCCAGCAGAGGTGGTAGAGATGAGGACAGTAACTGAATTCAAAAAAGCATGGGACCAACACAGAGGATCTCTAAAGGTAAAAAGTGGACTGTTGTAGTTGTTGATATGGAAGGACAGACTAGATAAGCCATGTGGTCTTTTTCTGTCATCATGTTTCTATGTTTCTATCACCCATGGAAGCCCAGGTATTTATTAAAATGTTTTTCTCTGGTTATCCCTATCTCACATTAATAACAATATAACAAAACACACACCAAATGAAAGTACAAGAACATTTGAAGCTTACCTTATCCTGTAGTGGATCCCTTGAACACCCACGACATTGTGTACTTCACGTTCACAACTGCTACAAGAGGTCTCTCCAGCCCTACCTTAAAGCACAAACTAATCTATATGAAAAATCTGGGACTCACCCTGGCCAAGAAAGGGCTCCTCTCAAACCCTTACGACAATGTTGTTCGTACCTGCACTCAGCACTAAGGAGGCAGGTTTCCTGGTCAGGGAGCCAATGTACAGAACCAAAGGTCAGCTGGACTGTTGGCCAGAGAATTCCTGAGCAGACACCTTCCTCCGTCCAGAAGGGAAACCACCCAGGGAAGACATATCACTTCCCAATAAAAGAAACATCACAGAGAGGACTCACACTTCCCAATAACATCTCACCATTTGCAGAACAAAATCTCTCCTTATACAGGACAACACGCTCGTACATGGTAATACGATTTTTCTTCCCAAAAGCATCTTTTTATTATTCCCTATCTTACAGAAACAGAAACTAAGAACAAAGGAAAACAGTGTAATAGACATACACACACACAAGACTAACTGCCATTCACGACAATAGAGATACTTCCCCACAGTCTCCACTGCGAAGCAGATGGATTCATCGTGTATCTAGTCCTGTCACATTATATACGCTTGCTCAGGACCATTCTTACTATTCAGGTATTCTTCTCTAATTAGCTCATTCTTGTTCCAGCTGTTTGGGGCCCCACTTGTGTGATTTGCCATGTTTATTCTATTCATGTCTGTACCCCTCTCCGTTGACCTTTCTTGGGCCCATGTCTGCAATTATCGGTCTGGGCCTTGTCAGATTTATACTGTTCTGACCTCTGCACAATTCCAACATTCAGACATTCCGATGATTTTTCTTTGTATTACTGTGTTAACTCCTTCTCCTCTGGCTCTCACAATATAAGGAGGGCTTCTGTTTTGCTGGGGTTGATGTACATGTTGTGTGTGTTGAGCCATTGGATGGTATCTTCTAGACATCTGCTGATTATGGAGTAGTCTGGGTTGGTGGTGGAGAATGGAGTATAGATCAGTATGTCATCCGCGTGCAGATGATAGTGGATCTTATGATGTTTTATGAATATGCATAAGGGCTGGATAAAAATGTTGAATAGAAGTGATGATAATGCGGAACCTTGAGGTAATCCCTGTAGTAGCTGGAAAGGTTTGGAAGTTTCAGTTCTGATTCTTACTTGTTGGAATTGGTTGGAGAGATAAGATTGAAACTTTGTAAAGCTGTACCTCTAATACTGTTTGAGTGGAGGCGAGAGCATAGTTGGGTGTGGGAGACCGAATTGAAGGCTGCAGAGAAGTCAAGAAAGAGATGAGGATAAATCCTTGGTGATTTTCTGTGTACCTGTTGATGAAGTTATCCAGGAGGGAGATCAGAAGGGTTTTGGTGCTGTGAAATGGCCTGAATCCATGCTGGTGCTCGTTGAGGGGGGCATGTTTGCACTGTCTTTTCTATGATTTTGGCTAGGGAGGGGATGGTTGATATAGGTCTGTAGGAGGCTGGAGCTGAGGGGTCAGCTGTAGCTTTTTAGTAGGGGACTGATGGAGACTAGCTTAAGAGGAGTTGGCATGTGGCAGAGTGATGGGGATGCATGGACCAGGTGAAGAATAGTTGGGGCAAGGTCATGTCTGGTCATCTTAGAAACATAGAAACATGATGACAGAAAAAGACCACATGGCCTATCTAGTCTGTCCTTCCATAACAACAACTACAACAGTCCACTTTTTACCTTTAGAGATCCTCTGTGTTGGTCCCATGCTTTTTTGAATTCAGTTACTGTCCTCATCTCTACCACCTCCACTGGGAGACTATTCCATGGATCCACTATTCTTTCCGTAAAGAAATATTTCCGCATATCACTCCTGAATCTATCTCCCTTCACCCTCATCCCATGTCCCCTCGTAGCAGAACTTGCTTTCAATTGAAAGAGGCTCTCTCCCTGAACATTTATGCCATGGAGGTATTTAAACATCTCAATCATATCACCTCTATCCCGCCTTTCCTCTAAGGTGTACATATTAAGATCCTTAAGTCTGTCCTCATATGCTTTATAACGAAGCCCATTAATCATTTTAGTAGCAACCCTCTGCACCGACTCCATCCTGTTCACCTCCTTTTGAAGGTGCGGTCTCCAGAATTGCACACCATACTGCAAATGAGGTCGCACCAAAGACTTATACAGAGGCATTATCACCTCCTTTTTTCTGCTAGCCATTCCTCTCCGTATGCACCCAAGCATCCTTCTAGCTTTTGCCGTCGCCTTTTCTACCTGTTTAGCTACTTTAAGATCATCAGACACAACCACGCCTAGGTCCCGCTCTTCTTTAGTGGACAAAAGTACTTCACCTCCTATACTGTATTGCTCCCTTGGATTGCTGCAGCCCAAATGCATGACCTTACATTTTTTAACATTAAATCCCAGCTGCCAAATTCTAGACCATTCTTCAAGCTTAGCTAGATCCCTCCTCATGTTATCTACACCTTCCTGGGTGTCTACTCTATTGCAGATTTTGGTATCATCCGCAAAGAGGCAACTTTACCCGACAGCCCTTCCGCTATATCACTAACAAAGATGTTAAAAAGAATTGGACCAAGGACAGATCCCTGGGGCACACCACTGGTAACATCCTTCTCCTCAGAGTGAGCTCCATTTACTTGTACTCTTTGTCGCCTCCCACCCAACCAATTTCTAACCCAAGCAGTAACTTTAGGGTCCATCTCTAGGGTGCTCAGTTTGTTTATAAGTCGCCTGTGAGGAACAGTGTCAAAGGCTTTACGGAAATCTAAATACACCACATCTAGAGCTCTCCCTCGGTCCAACTCCCTGGTCACCCAGTCAAAGAAATCAATCAGATTTGTCTGATAAGACCTGCCTCTGGTGAATCCATGCTGCCTCGGATCCTGTAATCCGCTGGACTCCAGAAACCTCACTATTTTCTCTTTCAGCAGCGTTTCCAATAATTTACTCACCACCGAAGTTAAACTAACCGGCCTGTAGTTTTCAACCACATCCTTACTTCCGCTTTTGTGTAAAGGCACCACATGAGCCTCTCTCCAGTCCTTTGGCACCACTCCAGACTCCAATGAGGCATTGAAAAGGTTAGTCAGTGGAGTTGCTAGAACGTCCCCAAGTTCCCTCAGTATTCTAGGGTGTATCCCATCCGGTCCCATCGCTTTGTCAACTTTAAGTTGAGCTAGTTTCTCACGAACACAGTCTTCTGAAAATAGTTCAAGATGTCCCTTGCTTCTGTTCTTATTTGTGGGTGTTTTCTGAGGTCCTGCTCCTGGTTCTTCATCTGTGAACACAGAACAAAAATATTTGTTAAGCAATTCCGCTTTATCCTTATCAGCTTCTATATATTCCCCCCCTGCACCCTTGAGTCTGACAATACCACTTTTGCCCTTCCTCTTCTCACTAATATATCTGAAAAATGTCTTATCCCCCCATTTTATTGCATTGGCTATTTCCTCCTCCTTTTGAATCTTTGCCTTCTTGACTACTTTGCTAGCTTCTCTAAGTTTTTCCAAATACAGATGCCTGTCTTCCTCTCTCTGTGATCTCTTGTATTTCATGAAGGCCTCCCTCTTTTTCTTCACTTGTTCAGCTACTTCCTTTGAAAACCATAGCGGTCTCCTGTTCCTTTTGCCTTTATTTACCATTTTAACAAAATCTTCTTCCAAGAGCAGGGGCAGGGGTCAAGAGGTGGAGCAGTTGTGGTTTTCTATAATGTCAATAATCTCCCTGGTGCCTAAGCGCCTAAAAATTGACCAGGATTTTTGGTTTGGGGTGTTGGTGGGGTCAGTGGCAGTCAGGTGCTGAACTGTGGTGGTCAGCTGTCTGGCTTAAAGGAATTGAGCCATGGCATCAGGCGCTAAGTTGAGGTTAGGCTTTGTTCTTGATGGAGTTTGAAGCAGGTTCAGTGCTATATTGAAAAGCTCTCTGGGTCGGTTGAGGAAGGCATTTAGAAGATTGGAGTGGTATTCTTCTTTTATGCAGAACGTGAGTACATAGTACTTTGCCTGTGAGTTTGCATAATCTGTGTGGTTGGTTGGATTTTTTTTCCATCTGCACTCGACTGTCTGAGTCTGTTTTTTAGATTTTTGAGTTGAGGTGTAAACCATGTCGCTTGATATAGTCACTTTACCTTTGCTGTGTTGTCCGACATAATGGCGTATGAAGAGATGTTTGCATTCCATTCAAAGATGAATGTGTCAATACTAGTCAGGTTAGCTTGAGGGAGAGGTGGGATTGTGTTTATAAAAGTGTATTTATCGAAGGCTTTGAATCTCCATGATTTGGGTGAGGGTGATTTGAGGGTGTTTTCATTAGGAATGTGCAGGAGATAGAAGATAATAAGATTGTGGTCTGACCAGGACATGGATGTGATCTTGGTCTTGTGGGAAAGGTCTCGGTGTGGCCATTTGTTTGGTGAGAATATGAGATCAAGGGTTCCTCCTTTGCTGTGCGTTGGTCCAGTGATTATCTGGTTGAGCTGTAGTGCTTCAAATGCTTAGAGGAAGAGAGGGGTCTGGCTGGTCGGTAAGGAGGGGAGGTTGAAGTCACCCAGGAAGATGAGCCATTTGTTTTTGTGGTTCTCTTAGCATGTTTTTTTGATTAGTGGTAAGATGTCAATGGGCCTGCTGAAGGAGAACTGTATGAGAAGCATATTGATAAGTACGAAATGATATGGAGATGATATCCAGAGCACCTTGAGAGCCTGATGTAATGGCTTAGAAGTGGAGTCCTTCCTTGCCATTATGATTATTCCTCCTCCTCTCTTATGTAATCTTGGTTGGTGGAAAAACTGGTACATAGGGATGGCAAGCTGGTCTTCCTTGAGCCATGATTCCATTATGCAGAATATGTCAATAAGGTTTTCTTTTCTATAGTCTGTCACTGTGGGGATCTTGTTGCAGACAGACCTGGTGTTTATAAGGGCGCTTCTGAGCGGCTGGGTAGGGGGTGGTATGCTATTGGAAGATGGAGGACTGTGGGAGGGCCACATGTTAATTAGGTTGTGGATGTTCTTTGTTCTCGGCTTGCGAACAGTGGGTTGGAACCTATTGTTGTATGAGTGATGTATAACTGGGATGAATGACATTGTTGTCTTACTACAACAAAGGCCAACACACCTTGTTAATGAAGACATGCAGTTTATTTATAATACAAAGCAGGGATAACTTGAATTTCACTATTTAACTTCTAAAATCGTACTTATTTAGAAAGGCAAGTAATTCATATATCTACCTATGATTAGTTAAAAAGATATCTGGAAAACTATTAGAATAAAAGCACTTAATTACAGAATAGATAACTAGAAAGCTAATTACAGAAGAATAATACTTCACCGAAAGAGCTTTACTTCATCACCTGTCACACTTCGATTGAATGGATCCCTGATTCAACCAGACAAGAGAGACTTCTCAATCGGGAGTTTCTCTAGGCAATGCGTCCATTCCTAGATGAATCCATTTCTCTCTCTCTAGCTGAAAACAGGTACCCATTTTATCCAGTTGCAAGAACAATACAGTTATTTCCTATCATGTGACATATACGTAGTATAGAGTCAGTTATCCATTAAGCACATCCAAGACACTGGCCAGGTGCTTGAAAATGCTCAAGGGAACCCCCCCCCCCCTGGTCTACATTACAATTGATGAATTCTTATCCTGTAGGAGAAATGTTTCCAAGGCAAGGTGAATTGTCCTGTTTTGTCCTGTTAATGGGTTTCAATTTGTCTGCTAGTAGAAAGACTCCTAGGTGAAGTGTTCTTTTGTTCTCTGTAATGGGTCTCCATTTGTTTGCTAGGAGAAGGTCTCCTCCCTGATATTTCCAGTATCTGTAGTTATGTAAATTGTTTCAACAGTTTCAAGTGCCCCTATTTACAGTTGAGGCATATTCACTGCTGAGACATATTCACTACTGAGGCATAATCAATAGTCAAAATTCATCTGTACCACATTCGGTCCTTTGACTATTGATTGTGCCTATAAGATACTGGTAACATTGTGGGGACTTTGGGTGGATGAAATATAGTAATGAAACTGGGTATGCATTGAATAAAACAACATATCATAATTAATAAACAAATACAAATAATAATTCCCCCAATGATTTGTCTGAGGCTACCCATACTGGGCAGCCATCCAAATACCCAATCCCACCAATTAACATTAATATCTTGTTTAATATCTTTGGCTAGTTCTTGCAAAGCTTGAATATGAGACTGAATGGAAGTAGCATGGTCAGTTAAATTAAAGCAACACATGCCTTCAAAATGTTCACATCCATAATTGTGTTTTAAAAGTAAATAATCTATTGCTACTCGATTTTGCAAGACTGCCTTCCTAGTACTACTTAAGTCAATAAATAATTCTTGTAAAGCAACTGAAGTATGATTAAGACTTTTTACCATGGTGCAAGCTAAAGCATTAATTGTGCGAGTGTTATATAGGGCTAAACCAGGCACTCCCAGAAGGGAAACGGCTGCACTGGTATATTCTACTTTAGAAAGTAAAGTGACTTTTGAATCACAATCTGCGGGTATCATAGCTGTTATTGTTCTTTTCTTTCTAATTTTAATTTTAGGAGAGGGTGGCATAATAAGTCCTAATCGACTAAGAGTGCAAGGTCCCCCTGTGAGATTTCCTGGAATATATGTATAAGTGGTATTACCACAAGACAATAACCACCCTATTGGCAGGTGTTACTATGGATTATGACATCATCCATGTATGCAAAAGCATAACTTTGGTGGGGTCGAAGTACCTGATCCACTAACCTTTGGCAGGTAGCCGCTGCTCCATGCAGTCCGAAAGGCATCCTCTTGAACTGGAAAAGGCCAACGGGGGTGCTGAACGCAGTCTTCGGCTTCGACTCCCTGGTGAGAGGGATTTGCCAATATCCTTTTGTCATATCAAGGGTGGTTAAGTATTGAGCCTGTCCCAGCTGGTCCAACAGCTCCTCAATTCTTGGCATTGGATATGCATCAAAAACTGATATGGCGTTTACCTGCCGGAAGTCAATACAAAATCTTAAGGATCCATCAGGCTTCGGCACCAGGACTATGGGGCTATTCCAGGGACTCTTTGACTCCTCTATTAACCCCATGTCCAACATCTCCTGGACTTGTGCCACTACCTCCTGTCTTTTGGCTTCAGGCAAGCGGTATGGCCTTTGACGAACCAATTTCCAAGGTGGAGTTATTATTTCATGGGCCACCAAATGGGTCTCCCCAGGTATGGGTGTCAACACATCTGGGAATTCCCTAAGCAACTTCCTAATTTCTTCCTGTTGTACCATTGTCAGGTCCTCTCCTATTTGGGGTTCTGATTTTTCTTTACAATCAGATACCTGGGGTCCCAAATCTTCCTCTTCACTCACCTCCCTCTCTCGGGCACAGGTGGCAGCTAAGCTTTTAACCCCTTTGACATCAGTAGAACCAAAGCCTTTGGCTCCACGTTCAGAATTCTCTAGGGATGTGACCTCCTCCACAGGTGGAAAACCCAGCCTCTCACAGATCAATTGGGCAATTTTGTCTCCTGTCTTCACATGATACTCATTCTGTCCAAAGTTAAACAACAGAACTTTAATATTGCCCCTGTAATCGGGATCAATTACTCCCGCACCCACATCGATGAAATATTTAAGGGCTAATCCGGACCTTGGGGCTACTCTCCCATAACATCCAATTGGTATTTCCACTTGGAGACCGGTGTCAACCAGGGCTCTCCCTTGGCTAGGTACAGTCACATTCTCTATGCTGCACAGGTCAAACCCAGCAGATTGAGGGGTTGCCCACTTAGGAGCTTGGGCCTTCTCGGAGACCTTATGGTACTTTAGGACGAATATCTGCTTTGGGGTAGCTTGGTCTTCTGGACGCTTAACCATCTTTTTAGCTGGGGTCTGAGGACTTCCAAATAAAGGCCCGGGAGCTACTACCATTAAACCTTCTCCCTCCTTCTTTCCTAGTCCTTCCACTAGACCCTGCTTAAATCTTGGCCAGTCTCTTCCTAGAACCAAATCAAAGGGTAGCCTAGGCACCACTGCTAATAGGACTTCCTCTTGTTTCCCTAGGCACTTAACCTTTAGCCTATAGGTGGGATATGATGATGCAGCACCATGAATGCATCTGATGTGAACTTGGCTTTCAGGGGTTCTAGGCACAAATCTTTCTTGGGCCTCTATCCTCTTCCAAAGCCTTTTTGACATCATACTCTGGTCTGCCCCAGAGTCTAATAATGCATTTGTGGTAATTCCCTGCACATCAACCATCAAAAGAAATCCTTCCTTGGGCTGTTTTAAATCCAGACCCATTAAACTAGTGTGTGTCTGGCATCTCTTCTCTAAATGTCCCAATTTTCCACACTTGAAACATTTCTTTCTATTCCACTGTGTCATCTGGTTTGATACAGTACATTCATTTTTAGAAACATTCTTAATTATTCCCTTTTCTGATACAGCACATCTAGCCTCAGCATTCATCTTTAGAGGGCCACCCATTCTATGGCAAGCCTGCGTGGCTTCCAAGAATCTCTCTGCTAGCATGGTTGCCTCTCCAAGATTTTGGCAATTTTGCTGTATAAGAAAAACATTCAAATCTGTAGGTACCCCAAGCATAAATTGTTCCAGCATTATAATATCTAATAACATTTCTACTGTCTTTTGCTCAGGCTCCAACCATTTTACAGCTAAACTTCTGATTCTCTGACTCAGAGCCCTGGGTGTCTCACCCACTTTCAATGTAAGAGCTCTAAACATTCGCCTATACTCTGAAATAGACAACCCTAGGCGATCTCTAATAGCTGCCTTTACATCCTTATAAATCAAAGCCTGGGCTGCTGGCATTGCTCTGTAAGCTGCTAGTGCCTCACCAGTTAATGAGGCTGCCAGCCTTACTGCCCACTGGGTCTCTGGCCATGCTAAAGCCTGTGCCACTCTTTCAAAAGACTCTAGAAAATTATCAATATTATCCTCTGGAGTTAATTTCCCAAAATTAAATGCCCCAATCCCTTGATTGAGTCCCACATTGTTCACATGTGGTGTACCAGTAATAACTGCTGGTCTTGCATCTGTTCCACTTTGGCTCTGTAGCTGAACTAGAGCTTGCACCAGATCAAGCACTGGTTTCTGCTGTTCCATTAAGGCCTTCATAGCAGTGTCCTGGGCCTGCTGTGATAGCTCCTGCTGCTTGCAAAATTGGGCTGCCATCCACTGAGCCATCTCCCTCGGATCCATCTTGACCCCTGCAAGAAATAAAGAAAAAAAGAAAAACCCAAGAGCAGCACCTTCCAACCAGGTGTGTTTTTTTCAACTTTTTTTTTTTTTTCCAATTACCCCCTGTGCTTACACATATCCACCACTAGACATGCCCAGGTACATATTACCTTGTCTCAGTGATGAATCCAGCTCTGCACAGGGTCTTTTCCTCTGGGACAGCTTCCTGGATCAACCACTTTTCCTCCAAAGGGCAGATGAGGGAAAAAATCTTCTTTCAGCTTTAAAGTTGACTTTTATTTGTAATCCACAACAAGTAAATCCTCTTGGTGCAAGAGCAATCCGAAAAACTACGCCATTTGTCAGACGGCTGCCTAGGGTGAGAACTTACACAATCTTGACGATGCATATATTCATATGATTCTTGCAAGGTATTGTGGGTATTGTAGTTCATTCACTCCCATACACAGCTGATGACAATAATTAAGTTGTGATACCAAGTGGTAAGGCCAATAAAATACTTCTTTTATTGATGGGGTTTAATTCACCCAGCACATGTATGCTTGATAGCAATATAAATGAGGTTACTTGCTTGCAGTGTTTAAATGGATAACATAAAGTCACAAAGTAAACCAGAAAACAACCTTCAGCTTGTCAGGCAATTAGCTAATGTTTTCTTAGCAAATAATTACCAAATACAAAGGCACAAAGAAAAGAATAAACTTTGCTGGTTAGGTTAACTTCTGCTTATTTTCCACGCAGATCTCAGCAGTGATTCTCCCTTGCTCACACACACAATCAGGTGCAGCTTTAATTACTATCAATTGACCAGCTATAAGCCTTTAGCTGGCTGGCTGCTACTGTGTGAATCCAAATCCTGCTTTAAGAGCTGTTTGCAGTGGAAATAAAGAACAAAGTTAGGTTTCTTTGTGATGGCTGATGTGTTTGCTCACAGAAAGCTAGCAATAGCATTTAGATAGAGAACAGTCCATATAAACTGTACTTTCATCTGCTGTATCTCCCCTTCATCAATCAGCATAGGGTCACTATCATACATTGGCACAGACGAGTCTTTCATTAAGGCACTATCATGAGAATGCTTATTCCCTTGCTGCCATTCTCTATTATAGATAGGGTCTGGATCAGTGTTCATACCTGAGCCTCTCCTGCCATCATAATTCCTCTCTGTATAGCCGGGCCAGTATGTAATCCAATTCTGATGTCCAGCCTTCCAATCTTGATCCCTGGACACTGGATCTCCTCTCACATACCTTCTGGCCTTGGTCTGAAAGTCCCTTCCACATGCAGTCTTCTCTCTTCCAGGTAGCCACTGGTGATTCCTATCTCTGCCACTCCATTCCTCTGGCTGAATCCAGTCCAATGGACTCTGCTGGCATTTGGAATACCTCCCAGTATGGGTACTGCCTTGGACTCTCCCAGACCATCCAATGGGCTTTCTTCTCTTCCTTCCAGAGAGTTTCCTTCTTTCTCTATCCGCTTGGCTTGGCTTCTGTTTCTCCAGGTGATACTGGTGCTTGAGCTTGTAGCCGTTGCTGCATCTGTGTCCGAAGCTCTTTCTGTAGCTTTTGCTGAAACTGTTCTTGAAGCTGTTATCTGAAGAATAAACTCTATTCTTATTCTTTCCTAATGTGTGCTCCTCCCTAACACAGCGCACCTGTGTTGAATCAGGCCCTGCCCTTTGAGATGAGTGCTTAGGGATTACCTCATAGCTCTCTTGATTGCACACACATTTTCTCACTTCAGCCCCTCTCATGGCTGCTGGAAACCTGGTGCATTCTGGGACTGGTAGTCTTTTATGTGAAAACTCTGTTTTCTCACTTCTACCAGAACTGACAGGTTGCTTGTTCAGAGTCACATCATCTTTTCTATAGCTCCTACCTGAGCTATGATAAGCTTCCTTATCACAACTCCTATTCCTGTTTCTATTAATTGCAAATCATGGACCTTTATTCTATATTCCTGCAGAGCATGTAAATCTAGTCCAGCTGCCTCTGGTGTTGCCCGATATGGGGCTAAGGCACCTTCTTTAATTTCCCAATATAGAATAGTGTTAGTGGCTACATAAGATTTGATTTGTAATGCGGGAGTCAACATCCTCATTAGAGGAGTTTCAGTTTCTGCAATTGGTCTATTGTTAAGGATCTGTAGTGCTGCAGATAAATGATCTCTCCACTTTTGCAGGGATCCTTCCTCTAATTTCCTAAGCTGTACTTTGAGCAATCCATTCATTCTTTCTATAAGTCCTGCAGCTTGAGGGTAATGTAATGCAATGCAATGTGTGCCTTCGAGTCAGTCCTGACTCCTGGCGACCCAGAAGCTCCTGGGTATAGGGTATATGAAATATCCATTCAATGTTATGCTGTCTACTGTGATCCTGTACAAGCCTCCCTTTAAAATGAGACCCATTATCACTTTGAATCTGAAGAGGGATCCCATAATATAAAGTAATGAGGTCTAATGTTTTAATGGTGTTAATCTGCGTAGCCCTCTTACATGGATATGCCACTAAATACCCGGAATATGTATCCACAGCCGTGCATACATACTGACATCCCTTACTGGTAGGTAGAGGTCCTATGTAATCTATTTGCCATATCTGGCCTGGTAGTTTTCCTCGCCCTAAATGGCCATACACTATGTGTGGGACAGACCTGTGCTGTATATGCTGACAAATTGGGCATTGCAAGATAATTGTTCTAATGGCATCTAAGGGGATAGGGATTCCCCGTGTTTGTGCCCAGCGGAAAGTAGCTTTTTCACCTAAATGCCCACATTTCTGGTGAGCCCATTTTGCCATGCCCAGCAAGTCAGATTCTTTGGTGTCTGTTTGTGCTTCAGCAATTTTAGCTTGTTCATCAGTAATAGAGTTAAACCATCTGTCTAATGAATCAATAGCACAATGAGCATCTACATGATACACAGTTACCGTACTTAAAAGCAACATTTCCCAAATTTGCTGCCACAGTTCTTTTCCCCAAATTTCTCTTGAATGTATCTCCCAATTATTTTGCTGCCAGGTAGGTAGCCATGTGGCTAAGCCATTGGCTACTGACCAGGAATCAGTGTAAATATGACAAGTCCCTGGGGTCTCTTGTTTTAAAGCCTGAAATACTGCATAAAGTTCAGCATATTGGCTACTTTTCCCTTCACCTGTAGTTGTCAACAATTTTTTAGTAGTGGGATTGTAAGACACAGCCTTCCAACACCTTTTATTTCCCACATATTTAGCTGACCCATCAGTAAACCAAACATGATTTCTCTGTTCTGAGGTTAATTGTACAAATGGTTGTCCCCACTTCACTGGAGAATCTGTTGCTGTTAATTCATGATTTGGCAATTGCATGGTCTCAGTGTCCTTAAGAGGGGCTTGAGCTACCCTTTCATGTAAGGTAGCAGTTCCCCCTATACCAATTTTAGCTCTATCCTGAATATACCATTTCCATTTGATTATGCTTGCTTCTTGTGCATGTCCTATTCTGTGTGTCTTAGGGGAGCTCATTACCCACTGCATAATAGGAATTTCTGGTCTTAACATCACAGTGTGTCCTATGATCACCTGTTCTGTATCCACCAAAGCCCAATAACATGCCAACAACTGTTTTTCAAAAGGGGTATATCTAGTCCCTGCTTCGGGGAGCTTCCTCGTCCAGAATCCTAGAGGTACTTTTTTCTTTCCCTGTTTCTGCCATAAACTCCAATTAGCATACTGTTCTTGTACTGATACATTGAGCTCGAGTTCCCCAGGTTGAACAGGCCATAAATCTAAGGCTTGCTGTATAGCTTGTTTAGCCAGTTCAAAAGCCTGCTGCTGCACATCTCCCCATTCAAACTCATATTTCTTCCTAGTTATTTTATACAATGGTGCCAGTATTTGACTCAAATGGGGAATGTGCTGCCTCCAAAAGCCAAACAGTCCAACAAATTTCTGGGCCTCCTTTTTATTTCGAGGAGTATTAAATTCCATTATTTTCTGTTTGGCTTTTGGGAGCACTTCTCTATGACCCTGATGCCACTGTATGCCCAGGAATTTTACTGTCTGGGCTGGTCCTTGAATTTTTGCAGGGTTAATTTCCCAACCCTTCTTTTTCATGTGTGCAATGAGAGCTTCAAGATGTTCCTGCACTATCTCTTGTGAGGGCCCCTGCACTAAAATATCATCAATATAATGTGAAATTTGTACCCCATCCGGAGGTGGGAGTTCATCTAAGTGTTCTGCTACAATCCTGTGACAGATAGTGGGGCTATGTAAATACCCCTGGGGGAGTCTAGTGGGACAGTACTGTCTACCCTGCCAAGAAAATGAGAACTGCTCCCAATTCTCCTCCGAAATTGGAATAGTAAAAAATGCATTAGCCAAATCTATGACAGCATACCATGTCCCTGCGTGTCTTTGAATATTTTCAATAAGAGTAATTGTATCTGGTACAGCAGCAGTCAGTGGAGGGGTATACTAATTCAATTTTCTATAATCAACTGTCATTCTCCAACTGCCATCTGATTTCTTTACCGGCCACACCGGATTATTCCAGCCAGTGGTAACCGGCTTAATCACCCCTGCTTCTAGCAATTCCTGAATTGTTTCTCCTATTTCCTGATGTCCTCCCGGGATCCTATACTGCTTCATACTTACCATTTTAGTGGCAGGGGGTAGCTTTACTGCTGGCGTTTTAAGGTGTCCTACAGTAATAGGTCTAGCAGACATGTAAGGTTTGATGCCAAATTGGTATTGTTCCTCATCAAGTATCAGTGTCAACCCTTTTAATATGTCTATCCCAATTATATACTCGGGAATGGGAACAATTAACACCGAGTATTTTCTCTTAGGTAACTGACCAATTTTCATTTCCAATGTGGTTTGTACAGCATCTGTTTTCCTTCCTCCCAGCCCAGTGATTGTAACATGCTGTCCTCTGAAATGTTTTGGATTTCCATAAATTAAGGTGGCCTCCGCTCCAGTATCTACTAAGACTCGGACCCTCTGATTGTTCTTATGTTTCCAAAAAATTTCTAAATTTACATGGGTCTCATGTCTTTATGAGTCCACCCTTCAACTGGAGCTTGGCCTACTTCCTATTCTTGAAACAAATCCCGTGCCCATGAAAGATCAGGGTATAAGTCAGAAAGTGGCGCTGTGGGAATAACATTTGATCTTGCTTCTCTAATCTCACCCTCCTTCCTTTTCCCCTCATTCTTTCTCTCCTCTTCATTCACTTCAGAATTTTGTTTACTCACATTCCTATTTCCACTCTTCTTATACAGCCCTCTTTTCTTATATATTTCCCACATGCTCTGTGTGTCAATTCCATCAATCTGTTCCCTTTTAACACCATCTTTAAGGAGAGCAGTAAACATATCTTTCCTGGATACTCGGTTGTCTATATTTCCCTTCTGTCCTTCTGATCTATTCTCCCTTCTGTCACCAGCACTGTACTTTGGACCCCACTCTCCCAATTCACCTAATTGTCTCACTGCTTCTATTACTTCTGATAAAGGATTCCCTGTTTGATTTATCAGTAAAGTCATAATAACATGTTTGTAAGCTGGTGGAGTCAAACGTATAATCTTATTCCTCATTGATGCAGTCATGGCACAATTCATTAACTGATCAGCTTGCCCTATAAAAATAGCAGTTTTCATGCCTTCCTCTTTAATGCGCTGAATAGCGTCACGCAAAGCAAACCATTGTTTATCATTTGGGGGCCAATCAGCTTCGGCAGGAAATTTAGCATTACATCCTTCTACTGCCAGTTGGAGTAAATTAGTCATATTTTGTGATATGTAATTACGAAACTGCTCTTGTATCACAGGGTCAACACTAATTAGACAAAATTTCCTAGCATCACCATGATCTAGCTGTACTCCTGCAGCTCCAGTTTCATAAATACGCACCATCCAGGTAATCAGTGATTCCCCAGGTTTCTGCCTAAACCTGTCCTGGATATCATTAATCTCTTGTTGATTAAAATCCTCCACAGTATCTAGATTAACTCCTCCAGGATTTTGGGGAGTACTCTGCACTTTCCTCCTATACATCGGTTGTGCCTGATAGTTTTCATTACTGACTCCTTGCTCTTCCTCAGAGTTAGATGATTCAGTAGAATCCCAGATATTACCATCCCAGTCATCAGGATCCCAATTTACACCTGCTTTAGCAATAGACATGTGCACTTTCTTTTTATTTACTCTTCCCCTTCTTTTACGATATTTATACTGGGCCACCCTGACAGCTGCTCTCTCAGCAACCTGCTGATAAGTATCTAATTTATCCGTCAACAAACGGATTTGGCATTGTAGCATTGTTATCATATTTTGTAAATCACAATTCTGTTTTTCAAGTTGCTCAATCAAATCTACTTTGCTGGATTTTGTCTGATGTATCTTACGATATGCAGACAGCAAAAGCCAACCTCTCCTCCCCAACACACTCAATTCTATCCCTTTTTCAACAGGTATTTTTTGCAAGCATGTAAGGAGATTTACAGGTTCAGCATCTTTTAAAACAGATTCCCAATTCTCACTTAGTCCTGCCCCGCAAGACCATGCTCTAGCTAACATTTCATAAGGCGCCTGATCCCATCCGGGGATATTTACAAAATTTACAACATCTTTATCTTCCTTTACAGTCTTTGTACTATTTACATTTTTTACTCTTTTTTTCAACATTGTTTTAGCCTTTCTTTTTATCGCACCCCACTTCTGGTACCAAATGTCTTACTCCAACAAAGGCCAACACACCTTGTTAATGAAGACGTGCAGTTTATTTATAATACAAAGCAGGGATAACTTGAATTTCACTTATTTAACTTCTTAATTCGTACTTATTTAGAAAGGCAAGTAATTCATATATCTACCTATGATTAGTTAAAAGATATCTGGAAAACTATTAGAATAAAAGCACTTAATTACAGAATAGATAACTAGAAAGCTAATTACAGAAGAATAATACTTCACCGAAAGAGCTTTACTTCATCCCCTGTCACACTTCGATTGAATGGATCCCTGATTCAACCAGACAAGAGAGACTTCTCAATCGGGAGTTTCTCTAGGCAATGCGTCCATTCCTAGATGAATCCATTTCTCTCTGTCTAGCTGAAAACAGGTACCCATTTTATCCAGTTGCAAGAACAATCCAGTTATTTCCTATCATGTGACATATATGGAGTATAAAGTCAGTTATCCATTAAGCACATCCAAGACACTGGCCAGGTGCTTGAAAATGCTCAAGGGACACCCCCCCCCCCCCCCGGTCTACATTACAATTGATGAATTCTTATCCTGTAGGAGAAATGTTTCCAAGGCAAGGTGAATTGTCCTGTTTTGTCCTGTTAATGGGTTTCAATTTGTCTGCTAGTAGAAAGACTCCTAGGTGAAGTGTTCTTTTGTTCTCTGTAATGGGTCTCCATTTGTTTGCTAGGAGAAGGACTCCTCCCTGATCTTTCCAGTATCTGTAGTTATGTAAATTGTTTCAACAGTTTCAAGTGCCCCTATTTACAGTTGAGGCATATTCACTGCTGAGACATATTCACTACTGAGGCATAATCAATAGTCAAAATTCATCTGTACCACAGATGCTAAAGCTTCCTCCCACCCAACAGCTTGTGGGTTTTGTTTTCTGTGAGCCAGACAGTGCTGGTAGCTGAAGAGAGGCAGCAGGGTGGAGGAAAGGTGGAAAGATGTCCCCTACTGGGATCAGCAGAAACAACGAGGAAGGGGAGGCATTAGCAGAATTGAGGGAGGCCGGGAGGAATAGGAGGCCTCCGCTGCAAGTAAGAAAAGGGAGGGAGGCAGATAGACTCTCGATGGAAGCAGCAGGAGGGAGGAAGGACCCCGTTTGTAGCAGCAGTAGGGCTGGCCTATCCACGCATCTAGGATGGCAGATCTCTGCGGTCGGCATGCCATGTGCTTCGGCACACATGGCTTTGCACTCCCTCTTGTCTTGTGCTCAGCTGCGTCGCCAGCTCCTCTGCTGCTGATTCAGATGGCTGGAGTGGCTCGGCGGTAGTGGTAGGCTATGTGCTTTAATGCACATAGCCTGATGCTTCTGACCCCCACAAAATTGTTTTGGAGGGGTGACAGAAGCGGCAGGCCATGTATGCCAAAGCACATGACCAGCTGCTGCCACCGTGCCACTTACTGTCCGCCAGAATCAGCGGCGGTGGCACGGCTGAGCACGGACGGGGGGGGGGGAAGCACAGCCAGGCGTAGTGTGGCATGGCCGGGGCTTCTGCCTAGGGCAGCAGAAACCATCAGACCGGCCCTGAGCAGCAGTTTGAAGGAAAGTGGGACTCTTGGACATATTCTGAAGCAGTTTTCATTAGCACGGAATTGTGGGATCCTGTTCCAATTCATCCTGCTAGAACAGTCCAGACAAGTGGGTTAAGTCTCCCTGCCAGCAGATGTTGGAGACAGAGAAAGTGCTGGAAGCTTCAGCGAACTGTCTCTGGCATATAGAGAGGCTCCCCTAGGTGTCACTTTCAGTATTTGTCTCCAGCAGATGATGGATGTCTGTTTCTTTACTCCAGGCAGCCTGTCATTCTAAGGGGCTAAGGATCTCAGCCAGTGGAACTCGGAGCTTAATAGGGTGGAGGTCTTCAGAGTGCACATGAGGTGTGGCCCTGAAGTTTCCCACTGACTTCTCAGTCTAGGACAGTCAGGGAGCTCCTGGTCAGGAGGACCAGTTCGACTCATCCTGAGAGGGGGAAGAAGACTTTGTCTCAACGGTTCAGCATGAGGCAGTAAGGAGGTCCTGTAACAGAGGGCAGCATCCCTTATTTTTTATTTTCTAGCTATGTTTATATGTCCCGTAGCTGGAAGGAGCCTGTTACCAGAGTTACAGCCTCACCTGCCTTTCCCTGCTTCCCTCCTCTGCGGCTCACGGCCGAGCTGAATAGGACTCGCAGTGAGTGTTTCCGTCCCTCCTCCTGTGTCTCTGGTAGCGATTTCCACCCTCAGGCTGCCTTACTGCCATTAGGTCTAGTCCACTTGAGGAGGGCTGCCAATACTACCATGCACTGCTTCCTGCCATTTTTTGGCTCTCTGAGCGTCCGCGGTCACGCTGAGCACGCTGCGGTGGCCATTTTGAGTCTGCCCTGTTTTCCCCAGCACGCCCGTCTCTGGCACACTGGTCACGGCGGATTCTCTGCAATGCCATCCTCAGTAAACAGGTGCCTCAACTGCAGTAAGAAGCGCCGCATCCTCTCAGACCGGCCATGTGCCATGTATCTAGCTCATTCGGGGGAACCTTCCCTCGAAGGACAAAACGTTTTGTTACTGCTGCATGAGGAGGAGCTGGCAGGGTCCCTCAATTAACATCAAGATGCATCAGCTCCCTCCTCAACTACCAGGATCTTATTCCGCGCTCTCCCTCAGAGGATCCCCCTCTTCCTCTTTTGCTCCCACAGTAGCCGCAGCAGCCCAGTGCAGGCAGCATGGATCAAGATATGGCACAATTTATGTCCCTCTTCAGGCAAGCTTGGGACCTTTGGGCATCCACATCAGCTCTCCTCAAAATGGGCTCCTATTCCTCCAGGCCAGTGGCAACAGCAGCGCGTGGGGCACAAAAGTCCACTCTGACCAAGTCCACATCAGAAGAGCCCACGCAACCTATGAAAGAGATCTCCTGCGCTTCACCGGACGGCACAATGGAACAGGATCATCTCTCCATAGAGGATAGCCCTCTAGCTTCAGATTGGGAAGACGGGGAGTGGTCTTCTTCTGATGACCAAGCAAAGGATCAGGGGGAGGCTCAGGATGTCAGTTTGTTCCGTAAGGAGGAACCTTTGGCATTGATTACTCAGGTGGTGGACGCATTGTGCCTCTCAGAATCTCAAGGACAGAAAACGATGCAAACTGCTTCTCAGGCGGATCCTATCTTACAAGGTATTAGGAAACCTTCAAAGGCATTCCCGTTTCCTCAGGAGCTTCAGCAGATGGTCACTCTTGAGTGGAGCTCGACCAAAGTGTCCCTTCATACTGCACGATGTTTGGACAGCTATATCTCTGGTCGCCTGAGGACTGTGATACCTGGCTCACAAATCCAGCAGTCAATGCGGTAATGACGGTGGTCACTAAGCATACTACGATCCTCGTCAAGGGCGGCGCAGCTCTGCGGGATCCGCAGGACTGAAAGGTGGAAGGGCTGCTCAAAACTACCTTTTCCTCTTTCTCCTTCATGCTTCAAACCTCTGTGTGTGGCTCGTGAGCCCAGAAAGATGGCCACAAATCTGTGAGGCTCCTCAGCCTCATCTCCCAATCTTACAGCATCCTGCTTTTTGTCTGGTCCAGAAATGAGTCTATTGATGAAGCTGAAGTAGCTAAACTGACAGATGAATCCATATTTAACAGCGACTGATCAGATGATACAAAATTCCTCTCTCAAATCTGCTGCTTCCATGAAGACCTGTGAGAGACTTAGAGAACTACACGGTGATTACAGATCACAAGCAACCTCAGGCCGGAGGGACTGGGGTCTCTAGTCCCATGGCCACTCCTTGTGGCCTTGGGCAAGCCACTTAACCCTCCATTGCCTCAGGTACACTTAGATTGTGAGCCTTTCGGGGACAAGGGAATAAAAAAAAAAGTACCTGTTAGTATACATGTAAACCGCACTGATTCTAAAAGAGCGCGGTATAAATAAATAAACTTCCAAAAATCTGTCTTGGTGCCTTGTTTGACTGCCCAAGGAGCATGCCCTTTGAGAAGAGATAGTAGTTTCCCGATGGTTACCAGCTTCAAATATCTAGGAATACAGATTACCCAAAGAATAGAAGATCTTTATGAGAAGAACTACTCTCCATTGCTGACTGCCGTTTCTAAGGAGGTTGCAGCATGGCAATCCCTATCAGTATCCTGGCTCGGTAGAGTGAGCACGATTAAAATGCTTCTACTTCCAGTGGAGGCGGAGCCTGCAAGGTCCCAGCATGGCGGCGTAAGAGAGTCTCTCCTGGCCCAGTCAGTCAATCCTGATTTTTTCAACAAGCCTACCTGCCCAGATCGGCAAAAATTTAAGAACGGTAGACTGCGAGCATGTCTGGGGGCAAGCAGACCCGCTTGGAATTCGCCAACGCAGCTTTGTCCGGCACCAAAAGAACCAAGACGGACCCATTATCGCCGCAAAAAATGGCGTCTTCCCAAGTTTCGGAGGAGGGGATGCTGGAGTTATTGAATGAGGTACGGGCAATTCGCAGTCGGGTGGATTCAAATGGTGAGTCCCTTACTGAAATGCAAATGGATATGAAAAAGTTAGCGACACAAATGCAATCGTTAACGCAAAGGGTTGAAAGAGCGGAAGCAGCAATGGCGAAGCACGAGGATCGCTTGACTCTTTTCCCAAAAATCACGCGTAAGCTTGACGGGTTAGAAAAGAGCCTGGAGGACATGAACAACAGGGTCTGACGTAACAACATACGTATACTTGGGATTGTAGAGGGGGCAGAAGGGAGCGACCCTATTCGTTTCCTGGAAACATTTACCCCAGAGTTGTTGAAAATTGAATTTTCACGCCCTTTAGAGATTGAAAGGGCTCATCGGCTGCCACCAACAGCTATCCAACGATCTCAACACCCACGCCCGATGATCTTGTGTGCATTGAGACATCAACATGTCATTCAAATACTGGCTGCAGCAAAAGCTTGTCATCCGCTACAATTTGAAGGCCAGAGGATTGCCTTTTACCCGGATTTCAGCAAGCCTACAGTTGAAAAAAGGAAGCAGTTTCTGGCTCTGCGACCTCGACTTCAGCGTTTGCAGGCCAGATATGGCCTGTTCAACCCTGCACAATTCAAGGTGACTTTGAATAATGTAACTAAATCATTTGAAGACCCAGCAGCTCTTGCATTGTACATAGAGGACCAAGAGGCCTTACTGATGCAAGCAGGTTAAATTTGTGGTAGTCATGTTTCCTGGTCGGCTGCCTGGAAGTGATGTGGACCTGCTGTCGGACACGTCAGATTTGAGACAAATACTTAAATCTTGAGTTAGCATCACCTTTCTAATGCACCTACTATGTGGACCTACTTGGGAGGAAAAAGTCTTAAATGGACTGACCGAGCAGACGAGGTCTGGGTCAAGAGGAGATGCATGGCCCAGTAGATTGTTCCGGCGGGTCTAGTTGCACAGTCTAGGAGGTTTCTTCCTTTTTTTTTGGCATTAGTCTGCCTGGAGGAGGGGGAATCAATGTGACTGCGGCAGTGGGGAAGTAATCTAAGGGCCAGGCTGTGCTATGTTGGAAGATCTCGATGTCTCACCCATATTGTTGTTTTGTATTTTGTTGGGGGTAAGAAATGGTTCTCTGGGGAAGAGTATGGATTGCAATTTCGGAGGTAGCCTATCACAGGAGGCATATGGTGTTATCTCTTTAAGATATAATGGCTAATGGGTTAAAGATCTTGTCCCTAAATGTGAAAGGCATTAAAACGCCAATAAAAAGGAAAAAGATATTAGTATACTGCCGCCGCCAGCAGGCAAATATAGTTCTCCTACAGGAGACTCATCTTACTTTGCAGGAGACTAGAAAGCTGGAGGATAAACAATACATTTTGGCAGGTCTCTCCCCGGCCGACCAAAAAAAAAAAACGGGGTGGCCACACTTGTGCGTAAAGCGCTAGGGATAATGATTGTTAATACTAGCAAGGACGCCCTAGAGATGTGGGCCATGTCTCTAGTGGAGGTAGGGAAGACTAGATTCTTAATTGTAAATGTTTATGGTCCCAATAGGGATGACCCTGATTTTTTTCGTGCTCTAAATGGCAGCTTACAGATGGGTAGTGCGGTTCCAATTATAATGGGAGGGGACTTCAGCATGGTAAGGGACTCTCTGCTGGACCGCAATCCCGGGAGGGTTGACAGACCCTCTCGCGCGAGCACCGCTCTCACAGGCCTTATGGAAGATTGTGGTCTAGTAGACATATGGAGGCTGTTCCATCCGGCAGACAAGGATTTCACCTTTTTCTCTCCAATGCATAACTCCCTCTGTCGGATTGACTACTTTTTAATATCTAAATCCCTGGTCCCGAGCAGCTGTGAGGCGGATATTTTAGGAATGTCTATATCTGATCATGCAGCCATCACGGTTAAAATAGTTATACAAGAGGTAGGCACCCCTCGTCCGCCCTGGTCATTCAACAGAGCGTGGCTAGCAGAGCCTTCCTTCCAGGCAGAGCTGAGGGACGCCATTAGGTCCTATTTTAGTGTCAACAAATTGGGTGATACGGCCTCTTGGGCCTGGTGGGAGGCCTTTAAGGCCACACTTAGGGCAACTATCACCAGTTATCAGATTAAGGAAAATAAAAGGAGGAAGGCGCAGCTATTGGCTTTAGACAACCAGATTAAAGCAGGGGAAAGGCTATGGATTAGGTATCCTAACCCTGGCATTTTACTCAGATTGCAAAGATTAAGATTTAAATATAATGAGATTTTGAGCTCTGAGGTAGAGCAGTTGATGCTGAAACAATCTGCCAGGTATCATGTGGAACAAAACAAAGCTAGCAAGCTCCTAGCGAGTGCTTTGAGAGAGAAGCGGGAAAAATCGAGAATCGTCTCCATTGTGGATGACAACCAGATAAGACTGGTCAAGGATAGCCAAATCTTAGACGAATTCTCAAAATTTTATGCTAAGTTGTATTCCACAGAAGTAACTGCTGGGTCAGAAGTGATTGCAAATTTTTTGGATAGGCTGGCCCACCCTAAATTGGAGTCCCAGCAAGCTCAGCAGTTAGGTAAACCCTTCTCTAGCGAAGAACTTGGCCAGGCAATCAACTCAATGTCAGCAGGGAAAGCTGCAGGCCCTGACGGGATTCCAGCTGAGCTGTATAAAGTTTTAAGCAAAGAGTTGATCCCATACTTAATGATATACTATGAAGAATTAGCGGAGGAGCAGGGGCACACAGGTAGTCTGTCGGAAGCCACGATAATAGTCTTAGAAAAGCCCAGTAAGGATCCCAATCGTGTCATTAATTACAGACCTATATCCTTGTTAAATGCAGATTACAAAATACATGCGAGTGTTTTGGCAAAAAGGCTAGCCACAATTATCGGGGAGCTAATCCATCCTGACCAATGCGGTTTTATACCGGGTAGATCAACGTCAGACAACGCCAGGCTGTTGTGTAACTTATTGGATAGGGCAGCTGAAGATAACTCTCCATATGTGGCCCTTTCCCTTGATGCCGAAAAAGCATTCGACAGGTTAGAATGGCCCTTTCTTTTTTCTGTCTTGAAATGGTTTGGGTTAGGAGATGGTTTTATAAGCAAGGTTAGAGTGCTATATGCAAGAACTACTGCACGAGTTTTCGCCATTGGCATACTATCATGTCCCTTCCCTCTACATAGAGGTACTAGGCAGGGTTGTCCCCTCTCCCTTCTCCTTTTTAATTTGGCATTGGAGCCTTTGGCCATAGCAGTTAGGCAAAGTACAGACATAAAGGGCTTCGACCTGGGAGATATACAAGTGAAGCTTTCAGCATATGCTGACGATTTCCTTCTGTTTACGCAGCCCTCTGAGGTCCCTCAGATTTTGATGTTAATAGAGGCCTACTCAAATATTTTGGGATACAAAATTAATTGGACTAAGTCCGTGGCATTCCCACTTAACAGCTGCTCGAATGCGGGGTTGATGGCCCCATTCCCCTTCCAGTGGGAGTCAAAGGGTATTAAATATTTGGGTGCCTGGTATAATGCCTCAATTGACCGTACTATCAAAATGAATATTGAGGAATTGTCTCAGACGATTCGTGCTAAGATCCTAGCTTGGTCTCCTCTACATCTCACATGGTGGGGCAGACTGGAAATTATTAAAATGATGTTGGCACCCAAAATCAATTATATATTAGGTATGCTTCCCTTTTCCCTTCCGATAGGCACATATGCAACACTGGAGAGAAGTCTTGTAAGCTTTCTATGGAATGGTCATCCACCAAGAATTGCTAGTAAGAAATTAAAAGCCGCTAAGGAAAAAGGTGGTGTCCACTTCCCCGATTTTCAATGGTACCATCATGCCCTTCTTTTAAAGCAGGGAGCTTTATGGTTAGATCTTGATGGCCTTGTCCAAAGTCCAAGTTGGCTCAAGGTAGAATCCTGTATCGCCGCCCCGTATCCGCTGACCCATATGTTGGATATGTTGCATCCAGAGGCAATGGTGGTGAGGAATGTGATCCGGGCCACCCAACTTGCCTTTCTAAAGTTGACACAGTTGGCAGGTAAAGACCACCAGCCTTCCAGGAGGACCCCGTTATGGTGGAATGCACAAATTAAAATTAGAGGGAGGAGGTTTTGAATGGAAAAAATGGCAAGAGAAGGGGATATGGACGGTGGGCCACTTATTGGGCAAGAATGGGTGGAAAGATTCTGTCTTCTTAAAAGGGGAGTTTTCCCTCCCAGAGAGTTGCTATTTCCAGTGGATCCAACTCAGGCATTGTTTGTCAGTGTTTAATATTAAAGCAAACAAATTGGAAGCGGAGGGAATCTTACTTAATAATATTAAAGTAACGCTTGGAGAAAGGTCCTGTATCAAAGCTGAGACTACGCTTCACACTATCCAGGGGAGTTATCTAATGTGTGGGAGTCAGACGTCTCTCAATTGTTGCATCCTGCCTCCTGGAATGTTTTGTGGGGTCCCATAACTAGGGTGTTGCGATCGGCGGCTATTACACAATCATTGTATTTCCTTTTGCACAGGGCCTTTATTACGCCTATAAAACTTAATAAGTGGGATAAGTCTTCTACAGGAAAGTGTTGGTCCTGCCAGTTGGAGACTGGCACTTATGTGCATATATTCTTTGACTGTCCTTTTGTACAGAGATTCTGGAGGTCTCTCTGGGGAAAAATCCAAGTAATTTTGGATATCCAGGACAAACTTTCCAAGAACGTGGTCTTTTTGAGGTCCTTGGAGCTCTGTCAGGGCATATCCAAAGAGAAAGTTTTTTATTAAATTTCATGATGGCTGTTGCCTTAAAAGCGATATTGCTCAATTGGAAGAGTTTCCAAAATCTAAATCCAGGCAAGTGGTGGGGTCTTGTGTGTCAGTATTCTAAGTATGAGAAACTGTATAGTAAACTTCATCATCCAGATAAAGTCGAGCTGAATTTCGATAGATGGTCATTATTGGATCAATACTTAGCCCGGTCAGTAGGCACCTAAATGGGTGGCCGCAACGCGGAGCTTTAATGTTTCAGATGCGTTGGGTTCAGCCCGAGGATCTAAAAGATGGCCTGTGGAGGCAAACAGAATTAACTACCTCTCTTCCCTAGAGAACCTGGGAGGGGGGGTGGGGGGTAGTTCTGGTCTTGTTTTGTTTTAAAAGTAATTGTTTTCATTTGTTTGTATCTGTAACATTGTTATGTGGGAAAGTTAAATAAATAAATTAAAAAAAAATGCTTCTACTTCCAAAAATTATTTTCTTATTTCAACAGCTCCGTATTCAACTACCTCGCTCTTTCTTTCTCCAGTTACGTCGTGTTTTCATGAAATTTGTGTGGCAAGGTCGCCGACCTCGATTAAGCTGGCATACAATGACTCGTATCAAGGTTTTGGGTGGTATTGGTCTCCCCAATTTTGAGCTCTATTATCTTAGCTCCTGCTTGCGAGCCATTTCCTTGTGGCGTTTAAAAGATTCTTCTGCATGGGTTGAACTGGAAGCTAACTGGATATCTCCAATTCCCCTAATAGCCACCCCTTTCAATACTGATAAATTGCTGATAAGCACTATCTGCTCGCATATCTTTTTGGGCCCCATTTGGAAAGCTTGGCTCAAGATCTGTGTCAAAACTGCACTGCCTTCCTTTTAGTCTCCGTACACGTCCCTAGGGGTATTCCCCTTTGTTAGGAATTTTACAGTGAGTTTATGACAAACCCTGGAAAATCTACACCTAGCCTCTCTTCAGGATCATTCCAACCTTTTATCACTTCCTCGATTAGAGTCGTTATTGCACTGCTCACTCACCCCATTTCAATACTTTCAATTTTGCCACTGCTTCTCTTCTGTTCTCACCCCATCTCAGCGGCAGCTACAAGGACACCCTCTGCATGGGAAAGGCTCATATTTGATTCTAAGACTGACAAGGCTCTATTGGTGCGACTATACCGAGCACTTTCTGGGGATGTATCACTAGCTTCTTCTGTTCCAAAATCTCGTGTTTGCTGGGAAGCAGACATTCAGAGAAAATCAAATGATTTCTGGGTTGATGTTTTTCATTATGCACATACCTGCTCCATATCTTTATTGCTGGTCAATACCCAGTTACGAATTGCTCTGAGAATATCTATTGTGCCGACCTCTCTCTATCGGTGGGGGAAAGCTGATGACCCCTTGTGTTGGAGATCATGTGGGAAATTGGGAACATTCTTTCACATGTGGTGGGATTGCCCAAAACTTAAAACTTACTGGCTGCTGATATATAATAAGATAACTCAAAAACTGGCGGTCTCCTTCCTATTCGACATGGAACACTGTATATTGGGCTATTTCCATTCCGACTTTTTGACAAAGGACCAAATGCAAATGACTCAATGCTTATTTTTGGCTGCGCATTCGGTAGTTAGCCGCTGTTGGAAGAGAAACGCCGTACCTACAGTTGATGAATGAATGGTAAAAGTCTGGGACCTCTACTGCATGGAGAAAATGTCCGCAGAACTACATGGTAGAATGAACAGGCTGTCTCTTTTATGGGGACAGTTTCTACACACATGAATGCTAGAGGATAGAATGCCCGATAGTGCCTTAACTCCCATACTTCAGACTCCTCCAGACATTGTTTAATCCTCCATGTATCCCACAAACTGATGAGTTTATATGGCTATCTGTATTCTTCTATCAAGCAAGACTGTTCTTTTCCTTTCCTCTTCCTTGCCAGCGTGTTTACTATAATAAGGGAGAGTGGGGGGGAGGGCAGGGGTGGGTTAGATAAAGAAAGTCACCTGCCTGGCTAAGTTTGGCGTATTGAGGGCAAGTTATTCGCCCCCTGTCTGATACTTTTGCTTCATATTGTAATGTTTTAGTCTTATCAATGGCTCCTACTGTAAGTCTGGAAGTCAGTCAACTTTTAATCTCAATGTTCTATTCTTAGTGTTTCGTTAAACAGGGTAAAATATCTTTTCCTTTTTCTAAACAGAATTGCTCTAGTTTTTGTTAGAGAATACCTATGGTCAGGATGAGTATATGTACTGATAACTGTACTGAGTTTATTGCTTACGGATATCTGTACAATGTTATGTTTTTGACTTTAAATAAAAATCTCATACACAAAAAAAACCCCTCTGTATGTGGCGGTCTAGCAGTGCGGGCACTCCTTAGATGGATTCAATTGCTGCTGGAGGACCCAGCTTCCACATGTCCGGAGTTGGTGGTGGCATTCTTGGCAGATGCCCTCTATGATCTGCTCCGCCTCATGGTGCGATCCTTGACAGCCGTCACAGTAGCTCGCCACTGGCTCTGGCTTCGACACTGGTCTGCAGATTTTGCGTCGAAAGCATGGCTCGCTAAGATTCCTTTCAAGGGCAAGCTCCTGTTTGGCAAGGACTTGGAAAAGCTGGTTAAGGACCTCGGGGAGCTCAAACCCCAGTGTTTACCAGAGGATAGACCAAAGATGGCTAATCGCCATTCAGGTTGGAGTTGACCCCTTTTTCCTCCTCCCGGGTGTGTTTCAGAGATTCTCTGTGTTACCGACTAGGTCGGTATTTGGGGCCTCCATCCTCCAGGACCGTCCCTAGGTTGCAGCCTTTTCATGTGGTGCGCCAGACGAAGGATCCTTCTCTGCACCCTCGAAGTTTGCCGGCCCTAGCTGCTTCTTCTGCTAATGCTCCTCTGGCCCACTCAGGGACACCTCCAGTGGGGGGCAATCTGGCCCTATTTGCCTGCGAATGAGAAAAGATCACAACCGATCAATGGGACCTCAGAATTGTCCACTGCGACTATGTTCTAGAATGCGCCCATCCTATACAAGATACCTTTGCAGTTTCCCCTTGCGACTTGGGTGCAAAGGGGGAAGCCATACAGTCCACTCTCTGCAGCCTGTTGGACCTTCAGGCCATTTGTCCAATGCCTCTACCAGAGACCACTACTGTCCACTACTCCATCTACTTTGTTGTTCTGAAGAAAGATGGTACCTTTCGACCCATTTTCTGGACCTCAAGGCTGTTAATTGCTCACGTAGGGTTCCACACTTTCATATGGAGACTTTTCACTCAGTGATTCAAGCGGTGCAAAAACAGGCATCCTCGATCTCACGGAGGCTTACTTTCATATTCCCATTTTCAAGGATCAGCAGCACTTTCTGCATTTCATGGTGCTAGGATGCCACTTTCAGTTCTGCGCCTTGCAGTTTGGTTTTGCAACAGCTTCACGTACCTTCTCCAAGGTCATGGTAGTGGTAGTGGCAGTCCTGCGGAAGCAGGGTATCTGCATACATCTGTACCTGGATGACTGGCTTATCAGGGCAAAATCATATTCGGAGGCTCTAGCGGCTGTCTCCCAAGCTGTGAGTTTCCTGGAGCATCTAGGTTGGTTAGTCAATCACGCCAAGAGCTGTCTCAGTCCTTCCCAGTCCCTGGAGTTCCCGCTTTAACCCCTGCCTCGGGTAGGTCGTCCTCTTGGGGGATCAGCTGTAGAGACTCACAGTTCCACACCCGGGGCCGAGCCTGAAGGCGAAACACTTGGAGTTGGCCTATCTTCTAGTTGTAGGGGCCATGGCGGCAATGATCGATGCCATCCCTTGGGCACGGGCCCACATGCGACCCCTGCAATGGCCTTTCTATCTCACTGGTCTTCAGCAATGCAGAACTACAATGTGCGTCTTCCACTTCTCAGAATGGTCCGCTCCAGTATCATCTGGTGACTTTGCCCTCACAACCTCTGATGGGGGGTTCTGCTCGAAGTACCACAATGGATCCTGGTCACAAAAGACACCAGCCTCTCAGGCTGGGGGGTGCATTGTGGCAATCAGATGGCCCAGGACTCCTGGTCATGGCAGGAAGTCCTCTGGATGATCAACCGGCTCGGGGCGCAAGCAGTCCACCTTGCTCTGTAGGTCTTTCTCTCACTACTCTGCCATCGCTCAGTCCATGTCCTCTGAGACAATGCCACCATGGTGGCCTATCTCAACCAACAGGTTGGCTTAAAAGTCCCGGGGGTCACCAGGGAGATGGCGTTTCTCCTCCCTTGGGCCAAGCAGCACCTGCAATCTCTCTCAGCCAAAAACATTGCTGGGGTAAACAATGTTCAAGCCGACTTTCTCAGTCAGCATACCCTGGATCCCAGCGAGTGGGAATTCCATCCAGTGGCCTTCCATCGTATCATGAGTCTCTGGGGCCAACCGAGGTTCGATCTCATGGCCACTGCTGCGAATGCCAAAGTATCTGACCTCTTCAGTCGCTGCACGGAATTCAGCTCTCAGGGGATAGAAGCCCTGGCCCAGCATTGGCTAGTGCTCTTGTTGCTATACCTGTTTCCAGTATGGCCACTGATTGGGAGGTGTCTCCATCACATTGAGTCTCTCCCCAGTCTGGTGGTCCTGGTAGCACCCAACTGGCCCAGGCACCCGTGGTATGCGGACCTTGTTCGGCTGCAAGTGTCCTCACCCCTGCTGCTGGGCTCTCGCTGTGGTCTCCTGGGGGAGAGTCCAGTCCTAATGGACAACCCGGCTCCTTACTCGCTTACTCCTTGGCTCTTGAGAGTCAGAGTCTAATCCGTAAAAGCTATTCACTTAAGGTGTTTCAGACTCTGCTTAAAGCACGTCGCCCATCCACATCGTTGACTTATGCTCACGTATGGCACTTGTTTGAGTCATGGTGCGCCTCATGAAGACTCCTTTGAGCCTCTCTGGCATGCCACTCTCAGAGATCTCTCCTTAAAGACAGTCTTCCTAGTCGCTATCACATCAGCCAGATGTGTGTCGGACCTACAGGCGTTCTCCTGTAAAGAGCCCTTTCTCTTATTCACTTCTGAAGGGGTGTCGCTTCGTGTCGTGCCCACCTTCTCATCCAAGATGCTTTCGCCTTTTCATGTGAATCAGACTATTTCCTTACCCTCCTTTCCAAAAGAAAGGGGCTCCAAATCTCTGGACACTTTTCAGGCAGTCGATGTCTAGAGAATACTACATCGCTACCTTAAGGTCATGGCTTCCTTTCAGTATTATTTGCTGGGACGCATAAAGGCCTGGCTACGATTGCACGCTGGATGAAGCACGCCATCAAATCTGCTTACAGCCTGCATAACAAGCCCATCCTGTAGGGCTTCATGCACATTCTCTATATGCCAGAGCCTGTTTGTTGAAGTTTCTGCACTTTCTCTGTCTCCAACGTCTGCTGGCAGGGGGACTTAACCCACTTGTCTGGACAGGCCTAGCAGGATTCAAGGAAAGGAAATTAAACGGTAAGTGAAATTTCTCCTTCGTGTTCCCTGACTTGGTGCCGTTTCATTGCTATGGAAGATACATAAAGCTTTCCACCAGAATACTTTAATTTTCAGAACTCACAGGATTTCCATCATGTCACTTTTATCCAAGTGTTGCTTTTCTGAAGTCTTAATTTCCCCTATTATCACTGAAGTTACTTTTCCATTTTTCTATCAGGTAGAAGAGGCTACTGTAATGATTCCACAGTAGAGAGCCTGAAATTAGAAGAGGTTCATCTCAAGGACCAGCTGGAGGAAGGAGAGGAGAATACTGATACCAAGAGGGGTGAGCCAAGAATTCCTTTAGGATACAATCCTTGCTGTGTGCGGTGGAATATTTCTAAACTTGTGCATAGAGGGTGAATGTTAGGGCGTATCAACAGAGAGGTGTCAGTAAAGACAGAAGTAACCCAAATGCCCTTAAGTACAGAGCAAAGATTCCAAATTACCCCTGCCTGCGAATAACCAGATTAGTATGAATAACATACGACTTCTAAAATGCTAGAAGTCTAAAAAATAAGATGGGAGAGTTAGAATATATAGCACTAAATGAGAAATTAGATATGATTGTTATCTCCAGAGACCTGGTGGAAGGAGGACAACCAGTGGGGCACTGATACCAAATTATATCACAATGATAGAGTAGATAAAATTGGTGGAGGGGTTGCACTCTAGATTAGAGAGGGCATTGAGTCACAAAGGATTAAAATTTTGCAGGAAACAAAATAACTGTAGAATCTCTACGGATTGCAATTCCATGTAAAAAGAGGAAGGCGATGGCAGTGGGGGTGTTCTACCGACCGCTGGCCATAATGAACAAATGGATGATGAAATGCTCAAAGAAATCAGGGAAGCTAACAAAAATTACAATACTGTCATAATTATGAGTGATTTCAATTACCCTGGTATCAACTGGGTCAGTGTCACGGCAGGACATGCTAGGGAGATAGTTTTTAGATGAAATATATGATTGCTTCTTGGAGCAGCTGGTTAATGAATCACCAAGAGGGGAAGCCATTTTGCACCTAGTCCTTAGTGGAACACAAGATCTGGTGCAAGAGAGGAGTGTTGGGGCCACTTGCCAATGGTGATCATAGCTTGATCATGTTTGATTTCATAAATGGAGAAGGGACGACAGGGAAATCCACAGTACTGCCTTTTAACTTTCAAAAGGGAAACTATGATAAAATGAGGAAAATAGTTAAGAAAAAACTAAAAGGAGCAGCTATAACGATTAAAAATTTACTTCAAGCATGGGCTTTGTTTAAAAACACTATTTTGGAAGCCCAGACCAGTTGTGTTCCATGCTTTAAGAAAAGTGGAAGGAAGTCCAAAAACGTGCTAGCATGGTTTAAAGGTGAGGTCAGAGAGGCTGTTATAGCAAAAAAAAAAAAAAAAAAAGCGTCTTTCAGGAAATGCATTTATTTATTTAACAGGTTTTATATACCACCTTATCCTATAATCAAAGCAATAAACATGATACATGGCAATTATGCATTACATAGCTGTGTGGGGCGGGGGACATGTGGGAGGTACTTGGTAGTAACTTATTTACATATAGGCGGTATTTACAATATTTACAAGACAGTGTCATGATTTGAGTCAACTGATATTGTCAAGGGGAGGAGGTGCCAACGGGAGGGGGGAGAGTTGTGCATTAATTGATGGCTTTGTAGTATTCTGTGAAGAGGTAGGTATTGAGTTTCTTCCGGAAGTCTTTGGCGTCAGAGGTGGCTTTCGGGTCATCTGGAAGGGAGTTCTAGAGGGCCGGTACTGCTAGTGGCAGTGCTCTTGCAGATGTGGATTGGGTGGTTTTAGAGTACATGCTATGGGTCTGAATGGTGTCCACTCTGGGTCGTGCTTGTGTTCGTTTGACAAGACTCTTGAGAATGTCAGGGGATAAGTTGTGCTGGATCTTGTATATGTTGAGAGCTGTTATGAATTTGGAAGACAATGCAGTTGGCTCAGGAGGGGAATGATATGTTGATGTTTTGATGATCCAGTGATGATGCGGGCAGCAGTATTTTGCGCCATCTGTAGGGGTCGGATTGTCTGTTTGGGTAGTCCATGAAATAGTTCAGGAAATGGAAAAAGGAGCCAAATGACGAAAACTGGAAACAACATAAGCACTGGCTAGTTAGATGCAAGGCATTGATAAGGCAGGCAAAGAGAGAATTTGAGAAGAAGTTTGCTGTGGAAACAAAAACACATTGGGCCTGATTTTGTCATGGATGTCCTGGCCCTCTGTGTGTCCAGTCGGAACCAGATGCAGAGTTAGCCGGGATTCTGATCCCACGGGGCACGTCTAGGCCTGTACATGCAGGCCGGGATGTCAATCCTGTTCAGCCTGCAGATAAAGGGCTTACCTGGATAACTCAGTCAGGGCTCCTGAATGGAGCCGTGGTGCCATGGCACTGTGGCTCCACTCAGGAGTTGCAATCTCTGGCTGCCGAACAGATCTTGCATTCCCCGTAGCCCAGATAAAGGACAAATTGGGCTGTGGGGAATCTCCTCTGCCCCCTTCTACCACCTCCGATGCCCGGACCTGCCGTCCCTTGCTGACTACACATGTCTCTATCTTTCTGTGTGTCCTGTCCTCTTTACTGTCCTGTCATATATTTTTGGCATTCCTTTCTCTCTTTTGCAGCATTTGTTTAAATGCTTTGGTCTGGGCGGTCAATCAAATGTTCAAATAAAGATAAAGACTAGGGGAACTTATTCCACTTCACAGGTGGAATAAGATCTCCATACAATCTGCCAGTTCCGGACGTACAGTCTGACATTGGAATCGACCCTGTATGTCCAGGACCACAGACCGCCCACTGCCTGCCCTAATGCCGCCCCCGCTCGGCCCCTTTCCTACCCCCATCTAACCTCCCCATAAAGCGTGCGGGGAAGTTTGTCGGGATCAGAAAAGGGGTCAAATAGTGGGGATAGTGAAGACTTTTTTCAAGTACACTCATAGCAAAAAAACCTGTGAGAGAGTCAGTTGGACCATTAGATGATAGAGGGGTAAAAGCGGCACTAAAAGAGGACACAGCCATAGTGGAGAAACTGAACAAACTCTTTGCTTCGGTCTTTTCTGAAGAAGATGTAGGGAAGTTACCCACGACTGAAATGGTATTTAAAGGTGAAACATCAGAAGAATTGAAAGAAATATTGATAAACTGGGAAGGTATATTACAACTATTTGATAAAGAGTAGCAAATCACCTGTAACGGATGGTATATATCCAAGAGTGTTGAAAGATCTGAAATATGAGATTGCAGACCTACTATTAATAAGCTATGAACTAGCATTAAAATAATCTGTAGTACTTGAAGATTGGAGAATAGCCAATGTAACGCCAGTTTTTGAAAAGGGTTCCAGGGGTGATTCGGGAAACTACAGGCTTGTGAGCTGACATCAGTAGCTGGCAAAATGGTAGAAACCATTATAAGAAACAAAATTACTGAACATGTAGATAGTCATGGTTTAATGGGAGAAAACCAACATGGTTTTAGCCAAGGAAGGTCTTGTCTTACTAATCTGTTATGTTTTTTTGAAGGTGTGAATAAACAGGTAGACAAAGGTGAGCCATTTAATATAGTGTATTTGTATTTTCAGAAAGCCTTTGACAAGGTCCCTCATGAGAGACTCTTGGTAAAGTTAAAAAGTCATGGAATAGGAGGTGGTGTACTATTGTGGATCAGTAACTGCTAAAAGATAGAAAGCAGAGTATAGAGCAGAATGGCCAATTTTCTCAATGGAGAAAGGTGAATAGGGATCTGTGCTGGGTCTGCTGCTTTTTGACATATTCGTAAATGACCTTGAAATGGGAATAACGAATGAGGTAGTCAAATTTGCAGGAGACACAAATTTATTTGAAGTTGTTAAAACCCAAGAGGATTGTGAAAAATTGCAAGAGGACCTTGATAAATTGGAAAACTGGATGTTCAAATAGCAGATGAAATTTAATGTGGACAAGTGCAAAGCTAAGCACCTAGGAAAGAACAACCCAAACTAAGGTTACATGATGCAAGGTTCCATATTAGGAACCACAACCCGGGAAAAAGATTTAGGTGTCAGCGTGGATAGTACATTGAAACTCTCTGCCCAGTGTGCAGCAGCAGCCAAGAAGGCAAACAGGATGCTAGGAATCATAAGAAATGGCATGGAGAAAAAAAACAAAGAATATTATAATGCTTCTGTGTTGTTCCATGGTGTGATTGCACCTTGAATATGAGAAGAGTCTTAAAAGGTTAGGGCTCTGCAACCTGGAAAACAAATGGCTGAGGGGAGATATGATAGAGGTCTATAAATTAATGAATAGAGTGGAACGGGTAAACGTAGATCAATTCTTTACAACATCAAAACATAGGGGAAATGCAATGAATCTATAGTGTAACCCGTTCAAGACTAATAAGAGAAAATATTTTTTCACTCAACGCGTAATCAAGCTCTAGAATTCATGATTGGAGGATATAGTAAAAGCTATTCATGTAACTGTGTTTAAAAAAGATTTGGACAAGTTCCTGGAAGAAAGGTTCATAAACCATTATTAAAGAGGACCCAGGTAATCAACTGTTTGCCCCAAATCAAGCATTATGGAACCTGTGTATCATTTTGGGAAACTGCTAGGTACTTGTTACCTGGATTGACCACTGATGGAAACAGGATACTGGGCTTGATGGATCTTGGACTGACCCAGTATGGCATTTCTTATGTTCTTATGAATGTAACTAGTCCATCTGTTGCAGAGTCATTTGTACATTCTCAGTGGACTTTAGTGGCTGTAATCTGAGTGAAGGGATTCGGTGCAGAGACTGGAGATGAGGATGAGAAGCCCAGAACCAGTAGGATGAGATCCAGTGGCCTATTCTTCTCTCTTCATGTGCTATTGTTGACTTGTACCAGTCTACAAGCAACACCAGCTCCCGTTTCTTTTATACTTTATGGCTCCTTAGCCCAGCAAATATCTTTAACAAATTCTATGGGGATAATTCCTTATCTGTGTCCTTCTCTATAGCTGTAAAATTAGTGATCTTGCTTTCATTTATATCCAATAGGTGATAGATCCAGACGTAACAGTGAGAGAATGCAAATGTTTAATGGGCAGCAGCAGAAGAAATGGAAACAGAGAGATCCGTCCAGAACAGATCCTTCAGCTGACTGTGAAAGAGGCTTTATTAGAGTAACAGCACCAAGAGGGAAAGAAAAAGCTCAAAAAAGAGAGAGACCCAGCACATATACTAAGCAAGAGGATAATTCCAACCATTACCCAAATATTGAACAAAGTAAGAGACTTAATGAAGGAGTGAGACCATTTAATTCTACTGCATGTAAGGAAAGATGCACTGAAAAGTCAAACCTGACGGCAGAAAAACAGTGTCGTAGACAAGACAAGCCATACCAGTGTACAGAAGGTGAAAAATATTTTACACACACGTCACAGCTTTCAGTTTATCAGAAATTTCTCAAAAAACAGCAGCCATTTGAATTCTTGGAGTGTGATAAAAGTTTCAATCAAAAACTTAACCTAAGAACTCCTGAAAGAAACCACACTGGAGACAAACACTTTAGATGTTCTCAATGTGGTAAATGTTTTAAATCAAAATCAGATCAAAGAAGGCATGAAATAATTCATAGTGGACTGAAACAATTTAAGTGTCCTGAACGTGATAAAAACTTCAGTCGAAAAAGTAATCTACAAATGCATGAAAGAATACACACTGGAGAAAAACTGCCCCAATATAAGCCATTTAAATGTTCAGAATGTGATAAGAGGTTTGTTAATAAAGCTAACCTAAGAATTCACAAAAGACTACACACTGGAGAGAACCTATTTAAATGTTCTGACTGTAGTAAAAGCTTCAATCGAAAAAGTAATCTACAAATTCATGAAAGAATACACACTGGAGGAAAACCATTTAAATGTTCACAATGTGATAAGAGGTTTGTTAATAAAGCTAACTTAAGACTTCACAAAAGACTACACACTGCAGAAAAACCATTTACATGTTCACAATGTGATAAAAGCTTCAATCGAAAAGGTAGTCTACAAATTCATGAAAGAATACACACCGGAGAAAAAACATTTAGGTGCTCTGAATGTGATAAAAGCTTCATTCAAAAATGTAATCTAAAAATTCATGAAAGAATACACACTGCAGAAAAACCATTTAGGTGTTCTGAGTGTGATAAAATTTTCATTCAAAAAAGTAGTCTAAAAATTCATGAAAGAATACACACTGGAGAAAAACTATTTAAGTGTTCTGAATGTGATAAAAGCTTCATTCGAAAAGATTATCTACAAAATCATGAAATAATACACAGCGGAGAAAAATCATTTACGTGTTCTGAATGTGATAAAAGCTTCATTCAAAAAAGTAGTCTAAAAATTCATGAAAGAATACACACTGGAGAAAAACCATTTACATGTTCTGAATGTGGTAAAAGCTTCATTCACAAAAGTAGTCTAAAAATTCATGAAAGACTACACACTGGAGAAAAACCATTTAGGTGTTCTGAATGTGATAAAAGCTTCATTCGAAAAGATTATCTACAAAGTCATGAAAGAATACACACTGGAGAAAAAAACATTTAGGTGTTCTGAATGTGATAAAAGCTTCATTCAAAAAAGTAGCCTAAAAAGTCATGAAAGAATACACACTGGAGAAAAAACATTTAGGTGTTCTGAATGTGATAAAAGCTTCAATCAAAAAGGCCATCTACAAGTTCATGAAAGAATACACACTGGAGAAAAACCATTTAAATGTTCTGAATGTGATAAGAGGTTTGCTACTGAAGCTAGCCTAAGAATTCACAAACAAATTCACACTGGAGAGAAGCCGTTTAAATGTTCTCAATGCGTTAAAAGCTTTGCTCATAGAAAGAGCTTAAAAAGACATGAAAGAGTACACTCTGGAAAGAAATGATTTAAGTGTTCTGAATGTGATAAATGCTTTATATCAAAATTAGATCGGAGAAGGCATGAAAAAATTTATACTGGACTGAAACCATTTATTTTTTCTGAATGTTATAAAAGCTTCAATCAAAAAAGTAGTCTACAAATGCATGAAAAAATGCACACTGTGGAGTAACAATTTAAATTTTCTGACCGAGATAAAAGCTTCAAACGAAAAGGTAATCTAATATTGTATGAAAAAATACATACTCGAAAAAAATTACCCATGCCCATTACATCTTACGAATTCCAGAAGGAAGCTTTCTTTGGCACAATGCAAGTACTAGGCCAAGCATTAGCAGTAAATCTGAGAGATTGAGATCATACTCCACACATCCTGGCTTAGAAGTGAGATTCATGTGCAGAACTAACCCATTTGGAGAAACTGCCCTAAGAAAAAACATTTACATGTTAACAATGTGATAAAAGGTTTACTAACAAAGCTAACCTAAGAATTCATAAATCAATACACAATGGAGAGAAGACATCTAAATGTTCTCAATGTGTTAAAAGCTTTACTTATAAAAACTGGCCTAAAAATTCATGAAAGAGTGCACTCTGGAGAGAAATGAGTTGTGATCTGAATAGGATAAATTTTTTATATATGAAAATCAGACCAAAGAAAGCATGACATAATTCATAGTGGACTGGGACAATTTAAATACTCTGAATGTGATAAAAGATTCTATCAAATGCATGAAAGAATACAAACTGATACACACAGATCTTACTCCACACAACTTGGCTTAGAAGTGAGGTTCATGACTCTCATGGTATGCACAAAACTAATAATTAACAATGCAAATAACCTGTGAATATTGTTTCCTGAAATGATTTTTTTCTAATTATTCTTTCACCCCAATGATGACACCAAATACAATTTCAAGAAAACAAATTTAAAAATCTTAAAAAAAAGAAGGGGATGTTGTTGTTGTTAAGTGCCGTCAAGTCGGAGTCGACTCCTGGCGACCCTCTGGATAGCTATCCTAAATTGTGTTCGGTCTTCAGTCAGGTGGCTCATTGTTGCCAGACTGGTACCCATAGCTGCTGTTATTGTATCGATCCATCTCATTGCTGGCCTTCCTCTTTTGCGTTGACCTTCTATTTTGCCAAGCATGATGTCTTTCTCTAATAATCTCTCTCTTCGCATGATGTGTCTAAAGTATGAAAGTCGAAATCTTTGTCATCTGAGCTTCTAAAGAAAGCTTAGGTTTGATCTCCTCTAGTACCGACTGGTTTGTTCTTTGGGCAGTCCATGGTATACACAGTATTCACCGCCAGCACGATAATTCAAAGGCATCAATTTTCTTCCTATCTTTTTCACTGTCCAGCTTTCACATCCATATGATGTTATTGAAAATACCATGGCTTGAACAAGTCGAATCTTTGTATGCAGAGAGACATCTCTGCTCTTGAGAATCTTATCTAGGTCTTTCATAGCCATTCTGCCAAGAGCAATGCGTCGTCTGATTTCTTGACTGCTTGTTGCTTCTTTATTGATAGTTGATCCAAGTAGGTTAAAGTTGTACACGATTTCAATTTCTTCTCCTTCAAAGATTAACCTGTTGATTATGCCAGTTGTCATGATCTTTGTCTTCTTTACATTAAGGTGCAGGCCCATTTTGACACTATGTTCTTTGATTGTGAGAAGCAAATGTTTCAGATCATCTTCACTTTCAGCCAGTAATGTGGTATCATCATCATAGCGAAGGTTGTTGATGAGTCTTCCACCAATCTTCACACCTCTGTTGTCTTCATACAATCCTGCTTCTCTGATGATTTGTTCTGCATATAAATTAAACAGGTAGGGGGAAAGTATGCAGCCTTGTCTTACACCTTTGCTTATTTTAAACCATTCTGTTTCTCCTTGTTCCTTTCGAACTGCTGCTTCTTGATCAATGTACAGATTGTGCAAGAGTACGATCAGGTGTTCTGGTATACCCATGCTTCATAATGTGGCCCAGAGTTTCTCATGGTTTACACAGTCAGAAGCCTTGCTATAGTCGATAAAGCACAAATAAATATCCTTTTGGTATTCTTTAGTCTTTTCAAGGATCCATCTCACATCCGCAATGATGTCTCTCGTTCCTCGCCCTTTCCTGAGCCTTGCTTGCACTTCAGGTAGTTCTTGTTCCAGGTATGGTTGTAGTCTCTTTTGAATAATCTTCAGTAGAATCTTGCTGGCATGTGGGATCAGAGCGATTGTGCGATAATGTCCACAGTCAGTTGGATCACCTTTCTTTAGTATTGGTATAAACACAGATCTTTTCCAGTCAGTTGGCCATGATGTTGTCTTCCATATTTCCTGGCAGAGCCTTGTAAGTGCGGTAACAGCTGCATCAGATTGCTGTAATACTTCTATGAGAATGCTATCAATGCCTGGTGCTTTGTTCTTTGATAAGGCTTTCAATGCTGCTTAAACTTCTTCTTTCATCACCAATGGTTCCCGATCATAAGGTACAGGTTGAAACGGCTGTTGGTCCACTTGATCTTTATCATATAAAAACTCTGTATATTCCTTCCACCTTTTCTTGATCTTCTCAGCATCATTCAACATAGAACCTTGAGCATCTTGTAACATTCCAATTCGAGGCTGGAACTTTTTCTTTAACTCTTGTAGCTTTAGGAAAGCCGATTTTGTTCTTCCTCTAATAGTTTATGCTTCTATTTCCTTGCATGCATCATTGTAGTACTTTTCCTTGTCCTGTCTTGCTGCACGTTGGAAATCTCTGTTGAGTTCTGTTATTGTCCAAAGCGAGAAGTCTCTACAAAAGGTGAAAAAGCAAAACCGGCCAAAATGGATGACGGAAGAAACTCTGAAAATTGCCCAGAAAATAATGGCTGTTCTAGGGTCTGGTATATTTCCAATTTTCTTTTTCATAGGTAGGGATGTTCTTGCAGTTTGAATCCTTGGAGTTAATGTTGATTTGGTATGGTATTTCCTTTATAGGATTTGAGTCTTTTGCAGGAATTTTTGTTACTTCGCAAAGAGCCAGATTTACTAAAAGGTGCTGCCCCAATACCACATACTAACATGCATTAGCAAATGTTACTTAACACAAGTCCCATTTTATGCAAGGAGTCCTCTAAACACATTAAGTAGGATGTTTACTAACCACATTATGTGGTAGCACAATGTTTAGCGTGCAGTTTGAGTGCCATACTAAAAGGTAGCATGGGTCTTTATGTCAAAAATCCCAGGCTGCCCTGGTAGCAGTCGGGGCAGGAACTGGAAGGGACAGAGGCAGAAATGGGCTTCGTGATGAGTATGGGCATGAGTGGCCTGCAATAATCCTACTTACAGCTGTTACCAGTGAGTGGTGTTAAATGCGTCCATGTGCTGGCTTGTGCTGTGCTGTGTCCTGGGCCTGCACTAACTGCAGGGGTCAGAAACACATGCCTCTGAAGTTAGTGCTGATCCGCTTGCTAGTGACACAGCCCACATGCACACAGATGCCGTAGTAAATCAGAAAACTTCATGGACGCCATGAACAAAATGGGATATACACAGATAGTTCATACCCCCACACACATAAAAGGTAACATTTTAGATCTCATCTTCCTCCCTTCCTCCCTTAATAGCCATCTACAATTCACACCCCCAACTACAACAGAAGTACCATGGTCCGATCATCACCTCATAACACTCCACCTCCCAGCACAAGCAACACCAAATACAACAAGCACATCACCCCATTTATCACGCTTTGCCCACCTTGACAAGGATACATTCCTTAACAAAGTACTACCAGTACTTGACGCAAACCTCCCTGACATCAATTCCACTATAAATCACTGGAACCTAACAATACAGGAAGCAGCTATCCCCACACGTAATAGGCATAGACAAATGAAAAAGTCAGAAAAATGGTTCACCAAAGAACTAGCAAAACTAAAAAAACAACTAAGAAAACAGGAAAAGAGATGGAGGAAAACTAAAACAGATGAAAATAAATCACAATATATGAACACACTTAACGAATACAAAAACGCAATAAACAAATCGAAAAGGGATTACCACTCTAAAGTAATAAATCTAGCCATCAACCGACCTAGAGAACTATTTTCAATTGTAAAAACACTAACTAAAACAAAGAACTCCGAGCCAAAGCTACCAACAATAAGCATTCAAACCTTAGCATCTCACTTTGCCGAAAAACTAAAATCTAAACCCAATACTCTAACACCAATACTGACTACAAACACCGAAATCAATAACAATTGGACAACTTTCCACACTGTGGATCGAAAACAGCTCATTAAAACCATAACAATGATCAATACTACAACCTCCCCACTCAATCCTTGCCCTGTGTCCTGGATTAAATGTACAAAGGAAGAACTTGCTGAAAACATCCAATACATGGTAAACCTGTCCCTTTCGCAGGGCATTATGCCTGATGCTCTAAAGCTCACAACGCTTCGCCAATAATAAAAAACAATAAACTTGACTCAAAAGACCCCAATTCATACAGACCGATAGCTAGCATTCCTTTTATAGCTAAAATTATAGAAAAGTCAATTCAACTACAATTACAAGAGCATATTGATGAACATAAACCCCTTGATTCACACCAATTCGGTTTTCGCCCTTTTCACGGAGTGGAAACCCTCCTGATCACACTGATTGACCACCTCATCAAAGGCACAGATGTCAACAATCAAGGTTTCCTACTACTCTTTATTGACATCTCGGCCGCCTTTGACAACATCAACCACCCCACCTTGATTAACAGACTAGAAAACTTAGGAATAGGTGGAACTGTTCTCAAATGGTTCAAGTCCTACATCACACATAGACTAATACGTGTCCAAATAGATCAAGAAGCATCAGAAACCTTCCCCCAAGGACAAGGTATACCTCAGGGATCAGCCCTTTCTGCCCTTCTATTCAACTTATACCTGCAACCTATCACAAACATATTTAGAAAACACAAGATTAATCACTTTATATATGCTGACGATATCATGCTCGTTATCCCCATAACCACAAAAAACCACACTTACGGCAACCTAGCTGAGTGCATGGCTGAGACCACCTCTTGGATGGAAACTAATTACCTCAGCATTAACCTTAAAAAAACGGAAGCAATGTTCGTTACAAGAACACCTGTGACTGAGGACACGTTTCCAACAACAATCTCAATCAACAATACATCTATACCCGTTAAAAAAGAGGTAAAATACTTGGGTGTAATAATAGACCATACCCTCACCATGATACCACACATAAAGCAGACAGTAAGAACCATATTTCTTAAACTCAAAACCATACAACATCTAAGGTCCCTCTTGGATACACATGACTTTAGATCGGTTGTCAATACACTCATCACACCCCATTTTGATTACTGCAACAGTCTCCTGATTGGCCTACCACAAAAAAACACATACCTATTACAAAGAGCCCAGAACATCTGCGCAAAGGTAACTACTAAAGCTCACCTAACAGACCATGTGACCCCTATACTCCTAGAACTACATTGGCTCCCTATAAACAGCCGTATCAAATACAAAATTCTCCTAACAACATTCAAGCTCCTAAATGACCTCGCCCCATCACATCTAACAACATTACTTCAGACCCCATCTGAATCGAGAGCTCGCAGACAAAATGCAGTCCACTCACTTGACATACCAAAATCATTCAAGAAGACTAAAAAATCCACAAGTGACAGAGCCTTCTCGTTCACTGCCCCCATGCTCTGGAATGATCTCCCACTAGACCTCCGCACCATAAAGGACCTTGCCCAGTTTCGGAAGGAACTCAAAACATATCTATTCTCCGAACATTTCCAAATCTCCTACCCCCCAGCTCTGTCCCACAACATCCTCAGACACACCAACTCAGAACCCCCCTAAACCACAACTAGATAACCTCACACAGCCCCCTCACACACACACAAAAATTCTTGGTAAAATGGAAATAAATTCCACCACACACACATGATGCATGATTATCTTGTAAACCACTGTATAGAATCACTTGTAAATAACCTATGTAAATAGTTTGGACAGTTTATGACACCTGTCACCTCTGTAAAAAGTTAGAAAGTTTCTGTGTTTCAATGTAATGTATACAGTAGTACACATAATTTGTTAAGCTATTCCATGTAAAAAGTTAGAAAGTTTCCATGTAAAAAGTTAGAAAGTTTCCTGTTCCATGTAAAGTATACAGTAGTATACATAATTTGTTCCATGTAAACCGCCCTTGATCACTGGAAGGGGCGGTATAGAAGAAATAAGTAAATAAATAAATAAATAAACCTGCTCCTAATTGCACACTTCAGTAAATCTAGATTGATAGTGAAACATGAGTTTGTGGTGTTCCTGAGATGATACCACAATTTGAATATTTATATATTTTCATATGACGAGTTGGAAGAAAGTACATTATGCTTTCGTTGCAGAACTTGAAGTGCAGTGTTCAATATACTTTTAATAGGCAAAACCATTAAAATGTATTTCTTTCAGTTTAAAGAAGCAGCACTTAGCTTAAGAGATGACCAGGTAGGGAAAGCAGTGAGGTGTCCATAAACGATGTAGTACCATGTTTTGAGCTTACTGGTGAGGATTTATGTTGCTGTTACTGAGTTAACACTAGAATTAGAAATTATTTTTGGTATTTTGAGTTCTGATTGGAATGTCTTAATCAGCTCTGCACCTATTGTTGATAGAAGGGTTTCTTTGGATGATGATTATATGTTCAAAGAGAAAAAGCAAGAACAACAGCACAGTTGTTATAATTTTATTTTAGTGTTATAAACTGCATTGTGGTTCTCGCTTTTTCCTTTTCTTCTTGGTGTGTTATCATCTTGCATCTCCTTTGTCTTTTACAGAGTACAGTACACTATATGTTTACAGTAAATAACATACAGGTTGTGATAAGGAAGCTTATCATAGCTCAGGTAGGAGCTATAGAAAAGATGATGTGACTCTGAACAAGCAACCTGTCAGTTCTGGTAGAAGCAAGAAAACAGAGTTTTCACATAAAAGACTACCAGTCCCAGAATGCACCAGGTTTCCAGCAGCCATGAGAGGGGCTGAAGTGAGAGAATGTGTGTGCAATCAAGAGAGCTATGAGGTAATCCCTAAGCACTCATCTCAAAGGGCAGGGCCTGATTCAACACAGCTGCGCTGTGTTAGGGAGCAGCACACATTAGGACAGAATAAGAATAGAGCTTATTCTTCAGATAACAGTTACTACAAGCTCCAGCCCAGATTCAGGGAGAGTTGGAAGAACAGCTTCAGCAAAAGCCACGCAGATAGAGAGAGAAGGAAACTCTCTGGAAGGAAGAGAAGAAAGGCCATTGGAAGGTCTGGGAGATTCCAAGGCAGTACTCATACTGGGAGGTATTCCAAAAGCCAGCAGAGTCCATTGGACTGGATTCAGCCAGAGGAATGGAGTGGCAGAGATAGGAATCACCAGTGGCTACCTGGAAGAGAGAAGACTGCATGTGGAAGGGACTTTCAGACCAAGGCCAGAAGGTATGTGAGAGAAGATCCAGTGTCCAGGGATCAAGATTGGAAGGCTGGACATCAGAATTGGATTACATATTGGCCAGGCTATACAGAGAGGAATAATGATAGCAGGAGAGGCTCAGGTATGAACACTGATCCAGACCCTATCTATAATAGAGAATGGCAGCAAGGGAATAAGCATTCTCATGATAGTGCCTTAATGAAAGACTCATCTGTGCCAATGTATGATATTGACCCTATGATTGTTGATGCAGGGGGAAATACAGCAGATGAAACTATTTACATGGACTGTTCTTTATCTAAATGCTATTGCTAGTTTTCTATGAGCAAACACATCAGCCATCACAAAGAAACCTAACTTTGTTCTTTATTTCCACTGCAAACAGCTCTTAAAGCAGGATTTGGGCTCACACAGTAGCAGCCAGCCAGCTAAAGGCTTTCAGCTGGTCCATTGATAGTAATTAGGGCTGCACCTGATTGTGTGTGTGAGCAAGCGAGAATCACTGCTGAGATCGGCGTGGAAAATAAGCAGAAGTTAACCTAACCAGCAAAGTTTATTCTTTACTTTGTGCCTTTGTATTTGGTAATTACTTGCTAAGAAAACATTAGCTAATTGCCTGACAAGCTGAAGGTTGTTTTCTGGTTTACTTTGTGACTTTTTGTTATCCATTTTAAACACTGCAAGCAAGTAACCTCATTTATAGTGCTATCAAGCATACATGTGCTGGGTGAATTAAACCCCATCAATAAAAGAAGTATTTTATTGATCTTACCACTTGGTTTCACAACTCAAATTATTGTCATCAGCTGTGTTTGGGAGTGAATGAACTACAATACCCACAATACCTTGCAAGAATCATATGAATATATGCATCGTCAAGATTGTGTAAGTTCTCACCCTAGGCAGCCGTCTGACAAGGTCCAGTCAGGGATGTATCGATCATGAAATGCGCCCTGTGTGACTTTCACATTGGGCACACGCCCCCCACACCTCCATCTAGCCACTTTATGGGGGTGGGAGAAAAGCGGCATGCACCCACCCGATGTGCAAGTTGCCAGCACGTTAAGCAGGTCTGGTCCCTTCCGGAGGGACCAGACCTGCTAAGCGTGCCGCGAGAAGGCTTAAGGGGCACATTTCGGCTGTCTGCCGCCACTGAGAGAACAAAAAGTGGTGGCGGCAGGCAACGGCAGACAGCTGAAATGCGCCCCTTAAGATTTTGCGCCCTGTGCGACCGCACCGCTCGCACAGGGCTAGGTATGGTCCTGGGTCCAGTGTACAGTATCAGGAGTCTATTTGGGTTTTTTTTATTAGATTCCCGGGCTACATAATTAAACTGCTACATGTTTTGCTGAATATACAGTAAACATTACTGCAAAGTTAAAAAAAATATATATATATAGGTTAGAAATATTGCTTTCTGTATTCTTGGTGCAACTACCTAAACAATGTCCTACGTAAGGGGACCCCCTGTTCTCTGACTAGAGCTCTGAGGAGGCCCTTCCATTTTGGCTTCTGGTGGGGGGGTTGCCATCTCATTTCTCGCCTCAGGCAGCAGATTGTCTTGAGCCACCCCCTGGCTCTCAGAGAAACAGGAGGTCCTCAATCACTTCCCTGGTCGCCCTGGTTTCAGGAACTTCTCTACCCTTAACCCTCTGTACAGGAGTTTTCCTACCTATAAGGAGCAGGGGCAGTCCAAGGAGGGTGCAGGCACTGCGGGGCCATGTGCGGAGACTCGGTGCGGGGCCTCATTTGCATAGATATTTGCATAATGTTAACATACACTAACTTTTAGTAAACATGCCTCTTAATGAGTGTATGGATAAAGAGAGACTAAAAGATTTCTACATTACTATAATCCAGTGCCAACTGCCAGGCACATTAGGAACTACTACAAACACTGCCCATTTAGAACCCATAGCAAACCCGCCGTATCATAACAGAACTACCAGGACTCACAAAGCACAAGACCCTACCTATCAAAAGGCAACACTGCAAATATTAAACAAATACATTTCAGAGAATGACAATACATGACCTACTGGGGAAAGAGAACAAGTGGCAATGTCAAATAGAAACTACATAAACAGAATACCTCAGCTCAGTTACACATGCAGAACATAGACCATCACCAAACAAAGAACAAGGAATAACAATTTAGAAATAGGAAAACAATAATTAAACTGGGAACCCCAAAAGCCAAACTTGGAATGTACAACAACACTGTAGAAATAAAACTATAAATTAATTTCCTCTTGTCCTAAACAAAACACAGACGTTAATGATGCACATTTCCCAGAGCTGACATATTCCAGTTAATAAATTCAAAATAAAAAAAGTATTTTTCTATCTTTTGTGCATTTTTTTTCAGTTGCAATTGCTCCAGCCACTTTGTTCTGGTTTCTTCGTGTCTTCTGCTAACTCTCCATCGTCTGCTGTCCATTTGTCCTTTCTTCTCTCTTCTAGTTTTTTTCCATTTTCTCTCTACAGCTGCTTTAACATACTAATCTTTCTCCTTTTGCTCTTTCCTCCATCTCTTTCTTTATTCCTTTTTCATCCACTCAAATTTTACCCCTCCATCGTCAATCCCCACTTACTCTCCCAAAACCCGGCCAATTATAGATTTTTCTTCCCTCCCACACAAAATATTTTCCCCTATCCATTTCACTCTCCCAGCCCCATCCCATTCTAGCCCTTCCCCAACATCAGCTCCCTTCTAGTTCCAGCCCCACCCATCATCCACTCCCTTCTAGTCCCCGCATCAGCCCATTTCCAATCCTATCAGCTATTTCCAGTTCAAGCCTCCCTACCATCAGCCCATTTCCAGTCCTAGCTCCCTCATCCATTTCCAGTCCTATCTGAGCCCCTCCATCAGCTCATTTCCAATCGCAACCGCCCATCAGCCCATTTCTAGTCCTTTCCTAGCCCCACCATCAGCCCATTTCCAGTTCAAGCCCCCTATGAGTCTATTTCCAGTCCTAGCCCCTCCATGAGTCCATTTCAATCCAAGCCCCCCCAGCCCATTTCCAATCCTAGCCCCTCTATCAGCCCATTTCCAATCCCAGCTCTCCATCAGCCCATTTCCAGTCTTAGCTCACCCCCCATTCAGCCCATTTCTAATCCAAGCCCCTCTATGAGCCCATTTCTAATCCAAGACCCTCTATGAGCCTATTTCAGTCCTAGCCCCTCCATGAGTCTATTTCAATCCAGCCCCCACCACAGCCCATTTACAATCCTAGCCCCGCCAACAACCCATGTCCAGTCCTATTCTAGCCTTACCGTCAGCCCATTTCCAGTCCAAGCCCACCTCCCCATCAGCTATTTCCAGTTCAAGCCTCCCTTCCCCTGTCTATTTCCAGTCCTAGCTTCCCCTCACAGACCATTTCCATTCCAAGCTCCCTTCCCCATCAGCTATTTGCAGTTCAAGTCACCCTCCACTCAGCCCATTTCCAGTCCTAGCCCCACCCCACAGCCCATTTCCAGTCCAAGCCCACCTCCCCATCAGCTATTTCCAGTGCAAGCCTCCCTTCCACAGTCCATTTCCAGTCTTAGCTCCCCCTTACAGACCATTTTCATTCCAAGCCCCCCTCCCCATCAGCTATTTCTAGTTCAAACCCCCTCTCCACAGCCCATTTCCAGTCCTATCTCCCCAGCACAGACCATTTTCATTCCAAGTTCCCCTCCCCATCAGCTATTATCAGTTCAAGCCCCCCCTCCACTCAGTCCATTTCCAGTCCTAGCTCCCCCCCAGAGTCCATTTCCAGTCCAAGCCCCCTCTCCATCAGCTATTTCCAGTTCAAGCCCCCCTCCACTCAGTCCATTTCCAATCCTAGCTCCCCCCCACAGCCCATTTCCAGTTCAAGCCCCCCTCCACTCAGCCCATTTCCAGTCCTAGCCCCCCTCCCCATCAGCTATTTCCAGTTCAAGCCTCCCCCCACAACCCATTTCGATTCCAAGATCCCCTCCCCATCACCTATTTGCAGTTCAAGCCCCCCCTCCACTTAGCCCATTTCCAGTCCTAGCAACCCCCCACAGCCCATTTTCAGTCCTAGCAACCCCCCCCCAGCCCATTTTCAGTCCAAGCCCCCCTCCCCTCCCTCCCCTCCTGAAGAGCCCCCCGGCTAGCTAACAGGCTTAAGAGGGCGCCGGAGAGGCCCCAGCTCACCTCTACAGCTGCCAAAGTGAAGCGCGTCTATTTCCTTCACTTCGACAGCTGTACTGAAGGTTAGAACACTGCTGCGCTGAGGGCAAAGGAGACTTCCTGTTTCCCAGCGTTCAGCGCGGCAGCGTTCTAAACTTCAGCACAGCTGCCGAAGTGAAGAAAACAGACGCGCTTCACTTCGGCAGCTGTTAGAGGTGAGCCGGGGCCTCTCTGGCTCCCTCTCTAGCTTCCTGCCTGCCGGTGTTCAATTCAGGATGTTGTTGGCGCGGGGCCCCCTGAAACGCGGGGCCCTATGCAAACAACATTCTTGCTGAATGGACTGGCTGGCCCTGACAAGGAGGTGTAGATATGAGCATACTGCAGGCTTGAGGCATCCCTGAGTTGTAGGAGGGAGGTCTATTCTCTGTTTGTCTGGGACTGAGGGACAGACTAGCCATAGAGCAGGGTTGCCAACTAGCTCCAGATGTGCCCCAACAGGCTTGTGGCAGTCCTGGGTTTACTTCATTGCATTTAGGGATATGTAGTCATGCCTGTCTTATGCAGTGCAATAGGGAAATCAGAACTACATATCCCTGCATACAAGGGGTAAACCCAGGACTGCAACAAGCCTGTCAGGTGTATCTGGAGCCAGTTGGCAACCCTATCCCTAAAGGGACCCTCCCTGCCCCCCTCTGGTTATTTAGCTTTTGAAGGGAACCTTTGGTGCCACAATATACACTGTGGTTATTCAGGGTAATGCAATCCAGATCTCTGATAAAATCACTTCTGTAGGCATAATTGCTAAAGATCTGTCAATATCCACTATATCTCTGCATTAGTTAGTATAACCTTTTTTACTCTTAGATTGTTATGAACAACCAGGCTATACCTTGATAGGAAAACTATATGAACATTGAAAATTGCTTAAATTTTGACACAATTGGACCACAGTAATTCACTTATTAATAGAAGTCCCTCAATATCAAATTGAGTGATACAAATTAATTCATAGCTATCAAATGATAATAGAATGAAAAATGCTATGATCAAGTTATACCTCAAATCATTAAACAACAAAGGTTCCCTATAGTTAGGAGAATCTGATGTAAAGTACTCCTGTTGGTCCACTGCACATCTTATGCCAGATATCCTCAGTATCCTCATTTTGGTTCCCTATCGTCCTCAAAGACTGCTTAGATCATCTCAGGCACACCTGGCCAAAATGCCTTCAGCCTGTAAGTGTAAAATCCCTGGCTCTGAAATGCAGCATTTGCTTGTCCAAGTCCAACTGTTTGGAATTCTCTTCCCTTGGATATGAGGAGGGGAAACTAATTACAGAAGATTTCCAGTGACTTTAAAGACCTGGCGTTTCCAGCATTCATATGAAGAATCTTTATCTCTTTTGTTTCTGCAGCTGATACAAACTGTTGTCTTACTGAAACTCTATTCCATTATTTTCTACCCTATTAGCAGACAGATTGTTGACCGTTTGTCCATGCGATCAATTGACACCTATTTAGTTGTACTGTGTTAATACAACTATTAATTTTGCCCTAGATGCTGTAAACTATAAGGTTAATAATTATACTTGTGGAACTGCAATCTAGCAAATGTTCATAAAAAAGAAAGGAAGAAAGGTGAGCGAGAATTCAGGAAACAAATGAACTGTGGATGTGAATAATCATGTGATTTATGCTGAGTTGGATTATAAGCAGACCATGAGTGTATTTGCAGCTATAGGTGTAAGTGGTGAATGTTCGGAGTGCTCTGAAGGTGGTAAAGAGAAAACAAAGTCCAGCTCCGACATAAAAGTGTAGATTTTGGGAAAAAAGATTGGCAGCCCAAAAGCGTTTATGAGACGTGCGTAGAAAAGTTCACTTGTTAAAACAATTTAGCTTTCAGCAGAGGCCTCAGTGCTAAAGCTAGATTAGCTCACAGTGTGTTCCGTGCCCGAACTCAGATATGTAAATATCTTGGCCTTATGCGGAATTGCGTGCTAATGTATCATTGGAACAGTGTCAGTGGAAAATAAATGTAGACATGGATCTCTACTAGTCAGAGAGCATTATTATCATGTTTGTGTTAAGAACGAGAAAGTATGGGGATAGCAACCTGACAGCAAGGACTATGATAGCTAAAAACTGAAGGCAAGAGAAGGACAAGTTAGATAAGTCTTCCCTTGGTAAGAGGTTGAAGTTAGATTGAAGGCATCTACACCGTGAACAGAGGTATCTGTGACAACAAGCATCATTGGGCTGGTTGGAATGACGTCCTTGTTTCCAACAGAAGCAACCCCTTCTGCAACCAGTCACAGCAACTGAAACGTGGAACGTTAAGCACTAACATCTATTTGCTAACTAAAAAGGGCCCTTTTCCCCGGGATATATAGGCAAACCTGATGGAGAGAAGGATAATAATGTCTCTCAGCGCTCCTGTTCTGGCTCTTTTGGTAGTTCAGCCGCTAACGTGGAGACCTGCAGAGGGAAAGGTGAGCTCTTTAGGTGGCCGGGTCTAGTTTAGGTCAGAGGAAGCTGAGCCGGACTAGGCCACACATGATCTTTCTGCCATCAAAGTTCTGCGCATGGACTAGTCAGTGGGCTGCTTCTGCTGGATTGCAGGGGAGGGACCCTTGTTTTTTGCAGCTGGCAGACTAGGTCAAGATTGGCAGATGAATGCTTAGTCTCAGCTTGTGACCAGTCATTTACATTTTGTTTTCTTTCAGGGCAGACTGTGCCAGTAGTTTCCAGTATGGCCAAGTGGTCTCAAGTGCTGTGCTTTGACCACAGTTTCCTGGAAGAAGTGGGTTCAAATCCCACTCGACAAGGCTGGGCTCTTTGCTTTCTAGTACTGGCTGACTTTGTAAGATCTGATCTTGGTGTGGGAAGCCATTTCTGAGTGGAGCAGGAAGGCAGACATCCCCAGGCTTGTTTGTTTATTTATTTAAAATGATTTCATATACCGCTTTATCTTGAAATCAAAGCAGTTAACACGTCAAACAAATCATATGACAGTGTGTGTGGGAGAGTGCATGTAGTGGATAAATCAACAGAGCGTGCGTGTGTAATGTATGAATGATTTCAAGGTGAGCTAGATACATTATGAGCTAAGTACAAGGAACTATATACAGGTTGCAGGGGGGAGGGGGAGGCTGAGGAGTTTCTGTCCTGTTGCTGCAGTTATCGCTTTAGAAATAAAAGGCCCCCATCTCTTGGTTGGTGCTTCTCAACCCAGTCCTCTGGGACCCCCAGGCTTTCAGGATATCCACAGTGGATATGCAGGAGATAGATCTGCAGGCATTGTGTCCATTGCATATTCATTGTGGATATCCTGAAAACCTAATTGGCTTGGGGGTCCCAGAGGACTGGGTTGAGAACCACTGGTCTTGGTCTACTCTACTTGCTTTGCAGAGACATCTCTTTAGTAGTTTGGCTCTTCCTCTTCCGGGTATGGAATGTTTTACACCTTTCCTGGCAGGGGATAAGGGAATATGGTTTTGCACAGCATGTTAAAGGGAGAGGACTGTGTGACGTCTCTGGGTAGTTGAGCTCGCATCAAGCCCCTTATCTTCTAGTCCTGGATAGCTCAGTCAATAGAATATCACACGTCTTCTAATCTGAGGGTCCAGGGTTCAAGTCCCTGTTCAGGCAGGATTCAAGTCCCTTTGCCTGTTGTCATTGCTCTGGGTGTGCAGCACACACCTGCTTTTGAACGACTAGGATACTACAAAAAGCAGAGAGGTTCCAAAAATGAGTAAAGTAGCCCAAATGCCCTCGAGTATGGAGCAGACAGAACTTAAAGATCCCAAATTACCCATGTCTACCAATAGCCAAATTAATATGAATAAAATACAGTCTCTAAAATGCTTGTATGCAAATGCTAGAAGTCTACAAAACAAGATGGGAGAGTTAGAATATATAGCACTAAACGAGAGGTTAGATATGATTGGAATATCAGAGACATGGTGGAAGGAGGACAACCAGTGGGACACTGTGATACCTGGGTACAAACTATATCGAAATGATAGAGCTGATCAAATTGGTGGAGGGGTTGCGCTCTATGTTAGAGAGGGCATTGAGTCAGAAAGGATTAAAGTTTTGCAAGAAACAAAATTTGCTGTAGAATCTCTATGGATTGAAATTCCATGTAAAAAGGGGAAGGCGATGGCAGTGGGGGTGTACTATCGTCCGCCTGGCCAGAATGAACAAATGGATGATGAAATGCTCAAAGAAATGAAGGAAGCTAGCAAAAGTTACAGTGCAGTAATAATAATGGGTGATTTCAATTACCCCGGCATCGACTGGGTCAGTGTCACAACAGGACATGCTAGGGAGATAAAGATCCTAGATGAAATAAATGACTGCTTCTTGGAGCAGCTGGTTCATGAACCGACCAGAGGGGAAGCAATATTAGACCTAGTCCTTAGTGGAACACCAGATGTAGTGCAAGAGATAAGGGTGTTGGGGCCACTTGGCAATAGTGATCATAGCATGATCACCTTTGATTTAATTAGTGGAGGAGGGATAGTAAGGAAATCCACAGTACTACCCTTTAACTTTCGAAAGGGAGACTATGATAAAATGAGGAAAACAGTTAAGAAAAAACTAAAAGGAGCAGTTGCAAAGGTTAAAGACGTACATCAAGCTTGGGTGTTGTTGAAAAATACTATCTTGGAAGCCCAGACCAGCTGTATTCCACGCTTTAAGAAAAGTGGAAGGAAGTCCAAAAAACTGCCAGCATGGTTTAAAGGTGAGGTCAGAGAGGCTGTTGTTGCCAAAAAAGCATCTTTCAGGAAATGGAAAAAAGAGCCAAACGATGAAACCTGGAAACAGCACAAGCACTGGCAAGTCAAATGCAAGGCATTGATAAGGCAGGCAAAGAAAGAATTTGAGAAGAAGCTTGCTGCGGAAGCAAAAACGCGAAATAAAGACCTTTTCAAGTACATTCGTAGCAAAAAACCTGTGAGTCAGTTAATCCATTAGATGATAAAGGGGTTAAAGGAGCACTAAGAGGTGACAAGGCGATAGCGGAGAGACTGAATGAATTCTTTGCTTCGGTCTTTACTGAGGAAGATGTAGGGATGTTACCCATGACTGAAGTGGTATTTAAAGGTGTGGAAGAATTGAAGGAAATATCGATACATCGGGAAGATGTCTTACAACTATTAGATAAACTGAAGAGTAGCAAATCACCTGGGCCGGATGGTATACATCCAAGGGTGTTGAAAGAACTGAAATATGAGATTGCAGACCTGCTATCAGTAATCTGTGAACTATCATTAAAATCATCTCTAATACCTGAGGATTGGAGGATCGCCAATGTAACACCAATTTTTAAAAAGGGCTCGAGGGGTGATGCGGGAAACTACAGACCGGTGAGCCTGACGTCAGTACCGGGAAAAATGGTAGAAACCATCATAAAGAATAAAATTACTCAGCATATAGATAGTCACGACCTAATGGGAGACAGCCAACATGGCTTTAGACAAGGAAGATCTTGTCTTACTAATCTGTTATGTTTTTTTGAAGGAGTGAATAAACAGGTGGACAAAGGTGAGTCGGTTGATATTGTGTATGTGGACTTTCAGAAAGCCTTTGACAAGGTCCCTCATGAGAGACTTTTGGCAAAACTAAAGAGTCATGGGATAGGAGGCAGTGTACTATTGTGGATCAGGAACTGGTTAAAAGATAGAAAGCAGAGGGTAGGGCTAAATGGCCAATTTTCCCAATGGAGAAAGGTGAATAGTGGTGAACCCCAGGGATCTGTGCTGGGTCCGCTGCTTTTTGACATATTCATAAATGACCTGGAAAGTGGAATAACGAGTGAGGTTATCAAATTTGCAGATGACACAAAACTATTTAAAGTTGTTAAAACCCAGGAGGATTGTGGAAAATTGCAAGAGGATCTTGATAAATTGGAAGACTGGGCATCAAAATGGCAGATGAAATTTAATGTGGACAAGTGCAAGGTTATGCACCTAGGGAAGAACAACCCAAACTATGGTTACACGATGCAAGGTTCCACATTAGGAACCACCACCCAGGAAAAAAGATTTAGGCGTCATTGTGGATACCATGTTAAAACCCTCGGCCCAGTGTGCAGCGGCGGCCAAGAGAGCAAATAGAATGCTAGGTATGATAAGGAAAGGAATGGAAAATAAAACAAGATATTATAATGCCTCTATATCGTTCGATGGTGAGACCGCACCTTGAATATTGTGTGCAATTCTGGTCGCCGTATCTTAAAAAGGATATAGCGATTTTAGAAAAGGTTCAGAGAAGAGCCACCAAAATGGTAAAGGGGATGGAAGGCTACTCCTATGAAGAAAGGCTAAAAAGGTTGGGGCTCTTTAACCTGGAAAAGAGACGGCTGAGGGGCGATATGATAGAAGTCTATAAATTAATGAACGGAGTGGAACGGGTAAACGTAGATCGATTGTTTACCTTATCAGAATATAGAAAGACTAGGGGACATGCAATGAAGCTACAGGGTAAACTATTTAAGACTAATAAAAGAAAATATTTTTTCACTCAACGTGTAATCAAACTCTGGAATTTGTTACCGGAGGATGTAGTAAAGGCTGTTAGTGTAGCTGGGTTTAAAAAAGGTTTGGACAAGTTCCTGGAGGAAAGGTCCATAAACCATTATTAAGAAGGGACCCAGGATATCAATGCTTGAACCAATACAAGCATTGTGGAACCTGTGTCCCTTGGGGAAACTGCTAGGTATGTATGACCTAGATTGGCCACTGTTGGAAACAGAATACTGGGCTTGATGGACCTTGGTCTGACCCAGTATGGCATATCTTATGTTCTTATGTTCTTATCCGATTTCCCCTCATAGCAGAACTTGCTTTCAATGAAAGAGTCTCTCTCCATGAACATTTATTCCACGGATGTATTTAAACATCTCAATTATATCACCTCTATCCCGCCTTTCCTCTAAGGTGTACATATTAAGATCCTTCAGTCTGTCTTCATATGCTTCATAATGAAGACCACTAACACAGGTACACTAAAAAAAAATTTTTTTAAACTGCCTCTAATGTTTCGATTGATTTTTATGGTTTTTGGTGCGCTGAATCCAAATCTGGTAACCAATTTGCTCCATCACGTACAGATTTTTTGCTACATTGGGTTAGCAGTTTGAGGTGAACGTTTCAGATTGAGTGCGATCAAGATAAAAGTTTCTTGGATGAATTCTTTATACTAATTGTTTAGTAGTTATTCAAATAAGAATAAAGAAAATTGTAACAAGGCAGCACATAAGAATAGAGTAAAGTCAACAAAACACACTGTGATGGTAGCAAAATTGTCTGCACTTAAAACAGCCACATACATGTGCACAAACACTGAGCATATAAGAGCGAGTTTAGACACAAAGCAAAGCAAAGCAAAGAAATGTGCAAAAAATGTTGTACAGGTATGTATGTAAGAATAGAAAACGCAAACCGCACCATTGCAATACATGAAGACAAACACCTGATGGTGTGAAAATAAAATTCTAATAAATGAGATCCGACACTGTGGTAATAACTAGCAAATTTTTATTTCAAAGTTTAGTAAAAACACGATATTTGTCAACACAGTTTAGATTTTAAAGTCATTCTTGGGTCAATCAATCTCCTGGTGGGCCCGTTTCTTCTTCCCCCGAATGCTTCTCTTGGTGCGCTGCTTGGCGTATTTTTCATCTGGGGTTTCCCGCAGCAGCAACCAGCAGAAATCAGCCATCATAGTGGTGTTCCATCTTCCTTGGTACCTTCTCTCTGCGTCCTTGATGTCCTGGTGAAACCTTTCACCTTGTTCTTCACTGTACGCCCCCAAGTTTTCGGGAAAGTAGTTCACATGGGAGTGCAAGAAATGGACTTTCAGGCTCATGTTACAGCCTTGTTCTTTGAAGGCATTGAGCATCCTGGCAACAATATCCTTATAGTTCTCATCCCGCCTGTTCCCCAAGAATTTGAGAACAACATCCTTGAAGGAATCCCAGGCTTCTTTTTCCTTCTCAGACATCGTTTCAGCGAATGCTCCATCTGAAATGAGTTTCCTTATATCAGGGCCAACAAACACTCCTTCCTTTAGCTTTGCTTCAGAAAGTCGGGGGAACTTTGAGCAAAGGTACCGAAAGCACTCACCATCTTTTGGAAGGGACTTGATGAATTGCTTAATGAGACCCAACTTAATGTGGAGAGGTGGTAATAGAATTTTATCACGAGGTACCAAGCTCTCATGAAGAACATTTTTCTCACCGGGTCTCAAATACTCCCGAATTCGCCAGTCTTTTTTCCCCCAGTGTAGGTCGCGGGCCCGGCTATCCCACAAGCAAAGGAAGCAGGGATATTTGGTGAAACCGGATTGCTGCCCTAATAGCATGGATAGAATTTTAAAGTCTCCACAAATCATCCACTTATGCTCATCATAACGAATCTTCTGAAGAATCAGGGCCAAATTCTCGTATTTTTCTTGGAGAATAACAGAGTGAGCAATAGGAACTGAAGCGAATGTGTTGCCATTATGAAGAAGAACACCTTTTATGCTGTCTTTTGACGAATCAATGAACAGCCGCCATTCAGCAGGATCATACTTGAGTTTAAACTTTTCCATCACTCCGTATATATCGTTGCAAAATACCAAATCTTCCTCTTTGCTGAAATACTTCAAAAATTGTGTCTCGCGGTTGCGGTACCAATAAAAAGTTGTTCCTGGTGACAATAGATTTTTCTGTTTAAGCCGAGAACCTAGCAGTTGGGCAGCATCTTTTGGGAGTCCTAAATCCCGGACTAAATCATTCAATTCAGCTTGAGAGAAAAGTTCAGGTTTCGGATCTGGTTCAGTTTCAAACTCGGAAGTACTGGACTCATCGGGAAAAGCCATCTGATGAGTCTCATCATGATCAGAACCGTTCACACAAATATGATCCAAAGATTTTGGTGGTTCAGGCACAGGTACTTCGTTGCTATGAGGCATAGGCCTAATTGCTGAGGGAAGGTTGGGGTAACTTATTACGTTCTTATTTTTTAAGTTATATCCCTTCACAATGCAAGAGCAAAAATAGCAGTCACTGCTGTGGTCTCTTTGTTCACGCCACATCATAGGTATTCCGAAACGAAATGCTTGTTTTTTACCTTTCATCCATAAGCGTAGATCTTCCTCACATGTCTTGCACACTTTGTGAGGAGCCCACTGTTTGTCTTGATCGCCTAACTTCAAACCGAAATAGGCGAAATATACTTTTTTAATAAATGCAGAAATGTTCCTCTGCCGCTTTTTCACGGTATATTCCCCACAAATAAAACAAAAACTGTCCAGAGAGTTGACGCAACCTCTGGCTCTGTGAGCCATCACAAATACTGTGATAAGGAAGCTTATCATAGCTCAGGTAGGAGCTATAGAAAAGATGATGTGACTCTGAACAAGCAACCTGTCAGTTCTGGTAGAAGTAAGAAAACAGAGTTTTCACATAAAAGACTACCAGTCCCAGAATGCACCAGGTTTCCAGCAGCCATGAGGGGGGCTGAAGTGAGAAAACGTGTGTGCAATCAAGAGAGCTATGAGGTAATCCCTAAGCACTCATCTAAAAGGTCAGGGCCTGATTCAGCACAGCTGCGCTGTGTTAGGGAGGAGCACACATTAGGACAGAATAAGAATAGAGCTTATTCTACAGATAACAGCTACAAGCTCCAGCCCAGCTACAGCAACAGCTTCAAGCTCAAGCACCAACATCATCTCGAGAAGCAGAAGCCAAGCCAAGCGGATAGAGAGAGAAGGAAACTCTCTGGAAGGAAGAGAAGAAAGGCCATTGGAAGGTCTAGGAGAGTCCAAGGCAGTACCTATACTGGGAGGTATTCCAAGTGCCAGCAGAGACCATTGGACTGGAGACAGCCAGAGGAATGGAATGGCAGAGATAGGAATCACCAGTGGCTACCTGGGAGAGAGAAGGCTGCACGTGGAAGGGACTTTCAGACCTATGCCAGAAGGTATGTGAGGGAAGATCCAGTGTCCAGGGATCAAGATTGGAAGGCTGGACATCAGAACTGGATTACATACTGGCCAGGCTATACAGAGAGGAATTATGATAGCAGGAGAGGCTCAGGTATGAACACTGATCCAGACCCTATCTATAATAGTGAATGGCAGCAAGGGAATAAGCATTCTCATGATAGTGCCTTTTTGAAAGACTCGTCTGTGCCAATGTATGATAGTGACCCTATGCTGATTGATGAAGGGGGAATTACAGCAGATGAAACTATTAATTACATGGACTGTTCTCTATCTAGATGCTATTGCTAGCTTTCTGTGAGCAAAACACATCAGCCATCACAAAGAAACCTAACTTTGTTCTTTATTCCACTGCAAACAGCTCCTAAAGCAGGATTTGGGCTCATACAGTAGCAGCCAGCCAGCTAAAGGGTTTCAGCTGGACAATTGATAGTAATTAAAGCTGCACCTGATTGTGTGTGTGAGCAAGGGAGAATCACTGCTGGATCTGTGTGGAAAATAAGCAGAAGTTAACCTAACCAGCAAAGTTTATTCATTTCTTTGAGCCTTTTTATTTGGTAATTATTTGCTAAGAAAACATTAGCTAATTGCCTGACAAGTTGAAGGTTGTTTTCTGATTTTTGCTTTGTGACTTTGTTATCAATTTAAACACTGCAAGCAAGTAACCTCATTTATATTGCTACCAAGCATACTTGTGCTGGGTGAATTAAACCCCATCAATAAAAGAAGTATTTTATTGGCTTTACCACTGGTTTCACAACTCAATTATTGTCTTCAGCTGTGTTTGGAGTGAATGAACTACATTACCCACAATACCTTGCAAGAATCATATGAATATATGCATCATCAAGATTGTGTAAGTTCTCACCCTAGGCAGCCGTCTGACAAATGGCATAGTTTTTCGGATTGCTTTTGCACCAAGAGGATTTACTTGCTGTGGATTACAAATAAAATTCAAGTTTAAAGCTGAAAGAAGATTTTTCCCTCAACTGCACTTTGGAGGAGAAGTGGTTGTTCCAGGAAGCTGTCCCAGAGGAAAAGACCCTGTGCAGAGCTGGATTCATCATTGAGACAAGGGATCAAGATGGATCCGAGGGAGATGGCTCAGTGGATGGCAGCCCAATTTAGCAGGCAGCAGGAGCTATCACAGCAGGCCCAGGACACTGCTATGAAGTCCTTAATGGAACAGCAGAAGCCAGTGCTTGATCTGGTGCAAGCTCTAGTTCAGCTGCAGAGCCAAAGTGGAACAGATGCAAGACCAGCAGTTAATACTGGTACACCACATGTGGACAATGTGGGACTCAATCAAGGGATTGGGGCATTTAATTTTGGGAAATTAACTCCAGATGATAATGTTGATGATTTTCTAGAGTCTTTTGAAAGAGTGGCACAGGCTTTAGCATGGCCAGAGACCCAGTGGGCAGTAAGGCTGGCAGCCTCATTAACTGGAGAGGCGCTTGCAGCTTACAGAGCAATGCCAGCAGCCCAGGCTTTGAATTATAAGGATGTAAAGGCAGCTATTAGAGATCGCCTAGGGCTGTCTATTTCAGAGTATAGGCGAATGTTTAGAGCTGTTACATTGAAAGTGGGTGAGACACCCAGGGCTCTGAGTCAGAGAATTAGAAGTTTAGCTGTAAAATGGTTGGAGCCTGAGCAAAAGACAGTAGAAATGTTATTAGATATTATAATGCTGGAACAATTTATGCTTGGGGTACCTAAAGATTTACACACTTTTCTTATACAGCAAAATTGCCAAAATCTTGGAGAGGCAACCATGCTAGCAGAGAGATTCTTGGAAGCCACGCAGGCTTGCCATAGAATGGGTGGCCCTCTAAAGATGGATGCTGAGGCTAGATGTGCTGTATCAGAAAAGGGAATAATTAAGAATGTTTCTGAAAATGAATGTACTGTATCAAACCAGATGACACAGTGGAATAGAAAGAAATGTTTCAAGTGTGGAAAATTGGGACATTTAGAGAAGAGATGCCAGACACACACTAGTTTAGTGGGTCTGGATTTAAAACAGCCCAAGGAAGGATTTCTTTTGATGGTTGATGTGCAGGGAATTACCACAAATGCTTTATTAGACTATGGGGCAGACCAGAGTATGATGTCAAAAAGGCTTTGGAAGAGGATAGAGGCCCAAGAAAGATTTGTGCCTAGAACCCCTGAAAGCCAAGTTCACATCAGATGCATTCATGGTGCTGCATCATCATATCCCACCTATAGGCTAAAGGTTAAGTGCCTAGGGAAAAAAGAGGAAGTCCTATTAGCAGTGGTGCCTAGGCTACCCTTTGATTTGGTTCTAGGAAGAGACTGGCCAAGATTTAAGCAGGAACTAGTGAAAGGGCTAGGAAAGAAGGAGGGAGAAGGTTTAATGGAAATAGCTCCCGGGCCTTTCTTTGGAAGTCCTCAGTCCCTAGCTAAAAAGATGGTTAAGCTTCCAGAAGGCCAAACCATAGGTAATAAGAGGGGCCTTGTATCCACCCGCTCGCAGGCTAAGTTAGAGAGCCAGCAGAAGGAGGAGGGGGAGCAGGCAGAGTTATTAGGAGACTTACCCTCTCATGATGATTTAATAACCCCATCATCTGGTAAAGTAAGAAAGTTGAAAGCACAAAAGAGGCGTGAGAGACTTTGCAGAGCACAGGGTAGGGCTGAGATGTTAGCTGGTCAAAGTTTACCCTGGGTGCCAGCTGAGTTGGTGGCAAAGTTTCCTAACTTTCCACAAGAGCAGCGAGCTGATCAAGCTCTCACCCGAGCTTTTAAGTATGCTCAGGAGGTCAGGGAGGAATTGCCCAGATTCAGATAATGACATATTATATAGAGAGAGTCAGGACCCCAGAAGTGGGGACATACGTAAACAATTGGTGGTACCCACAACTTTCAAAGGGCTAGTACTTAGACTAGCACATGATCATCCAGTGGGAGGTCATAAAGGTATGCAAGGAACGCTGGATCAAATACTTGTGCGTTTTTACTGGCCAGGTATCTTTAAAGAAACTGCCCAGTTTTGTGCTGCATGTCCAGCGTGTCAGCGAGTTACAGCGGCTCACCCACCGGTGGTGCCATTGATCCCCATGCCAATTATCACAGACCCAATTGGTCGCATTGCCATGGATATTGTAGGCCCATTAGTCAAAACGCCCCGAGGTTTCCAATACATCCTAGTTAGGGTAGATCAGGCAACAAGGTTTCCCTGGGCCATAAAATTGAGGAATGTTTCTGCAAAAACAATAGCTTTAGAGCTAGTAAAATTGTTTTGTGAAGTGGGATTCCCAAGAGAGGTGTTGACTGACCGAGGGTCCAATTTTGTATCCAAATATTTGGCCCAGGTCTGGGATGCCTTTGGCATTCGTCATGTGAAAACCTCAGCCTACCATCCACAATCAAATGGTTTGGTGGAGAGATTCAACCAAACTCTCAAACAAATGTTGAGAAGGGGGTTAGCAGGAGAGTTAAAAGAATGGGATATGTTATTACCCTTTGCCTTATATGCCTGCAGGGAAAGAATTCAAGTGTCCCTAGGTGTAACTCCATATGAGTTGATGTATGGTAGGGCTCCACGGGGTTTGTTGGATATTTTGAGGGAACAATGGATTGATCCTGAACCAGGAAGTCAGGAGGTGCCACTGTTTCTATGTGATTTGAGAGCACGTTTGAAAAGGACGTCGCAGGTCGCTGAGAGGAACCTGCAGGACAGTCAAGTTCGCCAGAAAGGGTGGTATGATAGAAAGGCCAAAAGCCGCCAATTAAGCATTGGTGAAAAGGTTTTGGTTCAAGTAGCAGGAACTGCTCCAAAATTTGAGGTACAGTGGAAAGGGCCATGGAAGGTTGTTAAACAAGTAAGCCCAGTGTCTTATATGGTAGAAAATACAAGAGGGCGTAGGCAGACCTACCATATTAATGTACTTAAGTCTTGGAAGGAGAGGCCTGTAAATAATGACCTTGAACCCAGTCAGGAAGTAAGTGAGCTTCAAGAAGATAACACTCTCGTAGGTATTACGGACTGTAGAGAAGAAGTTTCACCAGTAAAACCAGTCCGTAATAACTTAAGCAGGGGGGTATGTGATAAGGAAGCTTATCATAGCTCAGGTAGGAGCTATAGAAAAGATGATGTGACTCTGAACAAGCAACCTGTCAGTTCTGGTAGAAGTAAGAAAACAGAGTTTTCACATAAAAGACTACCAGTCCCAGAATGCACCAGGTTTCCAGCAGCCATGAGGGGGGCTGAAGTGAGAAAACGTGTGTGCAATCAAGAGAGCTATGAGGTAATCCCTAAGCACTCATCTAAAAGGGCAGGGCCTGATTCAGCACAGCTGCGCTGTGTTAGGGAGGAGCACACATTAGGACAGAATAAGAATAAAGCTTATTCTACAGATAACAGCTACAAGCTCCAGCCCAGCTACAGCAACAGCTTCAAGCTCAAGCACCAACATCATCTCGAGAAGCAGAAGCCAAGCCAAGCGGATAGAGAGAGAAGGAAACTCTCTGGAAGGAAGAGAAGAAAGGCCATTGGAAGGTCTAGGAGAGTCCAAGGCAGTACCTATTCTGGGAGGTATTCCAAGTGCCAGCAGAGACCATTGGACTGGAGACAGCCAGAGGAATGGAATGGCAGAGATAGGAATCACCAGTGGCTACCTGGGAGAGAGAAGGCTGCACGTGGAAGGGGCTTTCAGACCTATGCCAGAAGGTATGTGAGGGAAGATCCAGTGTCCAGGGATCAAGGTTGGAAGGCTGGACATCAGAACTGGATTACATACTGGCCAGGCTATACAGAGAGGAATTATGATAGCAGGAGAGGCTCAGGTATGAACACTGATCCAGACCCTATCTATAATAGTGAATGGCAGCAAGGGAATAAGCATTCTCATGATAGTGCCTTATTGAAAGACTCGTCTGTGCCAATGTATGATAGTGACCCTATGCTGATTGATGAAGGGGGAATTACAGCAGATGAAACTATTAATTACATGGACTGTTCTCTATCTAGATGCTATTGCTAGCTTTCTGTGAGCAAAACACATCAGCCATCACAAAGAAACCTAACTTTGTTCTTTATTCCACTGCAAACAGCTCCTAAAGCAGGATTTGGGCTCACACAGTAGCAGCCAGCCAGCTAAAGGGTTTCAGCTGGACAATTGATAGTAATTAAAGCTGCACCTGATTGTGTGTGTGAGCAAGGGAGAATCACTGCTGGATCTGTGTGGAAAATAAGCAGAAGTTAACCTAACCAGCAAAGTTTATTCATTTCTTTGAGCCTTTTTATTTGGTAATTATTTGCTAAGAAAACATTAGCTAATTGCCTGACAAGTTGAAGGTTGTTTTCTGATTTTTGCTTTGTGACTTTATGTTATCAATTTAAACACTGCAAGCAAGTAACCTCATTTATACTGCTACCAAGCATACTTGTGCTGGGTGAATTAAACCCCATCAATAAAAGAAGTATTTTATTGGCTTTACCACTGGTTTCACAACTCAATTATTGTCTTCAGCTGTGTTTGGAGTGAATGAACTACATTACCCACAATACCTTGCAAGAATCATATGAATATATGCATCGTCAAGATTGTGTAAGTTCTCACCCTAGGCAGCCGTCTGACAATACACAGCACTGCAAACTACAACTGTAGTGAACCACTTCGGAATAAAGCTGGATTACGACTGAGCAAACAAAAGGTAATAATGAACTTGCAAGAAACTGAAATTTGACAGGAACGTTCATGTCGCAACCACCGTGTTTGAGCGAGCGAACGAGGCGAGGCAAACAGGAAAGAACATGCGCCAGCGCGAGTACTGGATTTAGCCCCCCGCCTCCCAATTGTCCTGTTAATGTATAAAATGAATAAAAAACACTCTAAAATATCATGAGGGAGTGTTTCTAGTTAGTTAACCATTACAACCTCTATTTTGGGCCAAGAAAATAAACTGCAGTCGGCTAAAAAGAAATTATGTGAACATTCCTTATATGGGTAAGAAATCTAATTTTGCAAGAAAACGTGACGTGATGGAACATTTTGGCTATTTTTCCTGGATTCAGCACCCCAAAATCTATAGGAATCAGTTGCAAAACTGGAGGCAGTTTTTTGGTAGTGTACCTGTGTAATCATTTTAGTAGCCACCTTCTGCACCGACTTCATCCTGTTCACATCCTTTTGAAGGTGCGGTCTCCAGAATTGCACACTATACTCCAAATGAGGTCGCACCAAAGACTTATACAGAGGTATTATCACCTCCTTTTTTCTGCTAGCCATTCCTCTCCGTATGCACCCAAGCATCCTTTTAGCTTTTGCCGTCACCTTTTCTACCTGTTTAGCTACTTTAAGATCATCAGACACAACCACGCCTAAGTCCTGCTCTTCTTTAGTGGAGAAAAGTACTTCACCCCCTATACTATATTGCTCCCTTTGATTGCTGCAGCCCAAATGCATGACCTTACATTTTTTAACATTAAATCCCAGCTGCCAAATTCTAGACCATTCTTCAAGCTTAGCTAGATCCCTCCTCATGTTATCTACACCTTCCTGGGTGTCTACTCTATTGCAGATTTTGGTATCATCTGCAAAGAGGCAAACCTTACCCTTCCGCTATATCACTAACAAAGATGTTAAAAAGAATCGGACCAAGGACAGATCCCTGGGGCACACTACTGGTAACATCCTTCTCCTCAAAGTGAACTCCATTTACTTGTACTCTTTGTCGCCTTCCACCCAACCAATTTCTAACCCAAGCAGTAACTTTAGGGTCCATCCCTAGTGTTTATAAGTCACCTGTGAGGGACAGTGTCAAAGGCTTTACTGAAATTTAAATACATCACATCTAAGACTCTCCCTTGGTCCAACTCCTTGGTCACCCGGTCAAAGAAATCAATCAGATTTGTCTGACAAGACCTGCCTGTGGTGAATCCATGCTGCCTCGGATCCTGTAATCTGCTGGACTCCAGAAACCTCACTATTTTCTCTTTCAGCAGCGTTTCCAATAATTTACTCACCACCGAAGTTAAACTAACCGGCCTGTAGTTTTCAACCACATCCTTACTTCCGCTTTTGTGTAAAGGCACCACATGAGCCTCTCTCCAGTCCTTTGGCACCACTCCGACTCCAACAAGGCATTGAAAAGATCACTCAGTGGAGCTGCTAGAACGTCCCCAAGTTCCCTCAGTATTCTAGGGTGTATTTCATCCGGTCCCATCGCTTTGTCTACTTTAAGTTGAGCTAGTTTTTCACGAACATAGTCTTTTGAAAATTGTTCAAGATGTCCCTCGCTTCTGTTCCTGTTTGTGGGTGTTTTCTGAGGTCCTGCTCCTGGTTCTTCATCTGTGAACACAGAACAAAAATATTTTTTAGCAATTCCACTTTATCTTTATCAGCTTCTACATATTCTTCCCCTGCACCCTTTAGTCTGACAATAGCACTTTTGCCCTTCCTCTTCTCACTAATATATCTGAAAAATGTCTTATCCCCCCATTTTATTGCATTGGCTATTTCCTCCTCCTTTTGAATCTTTGCTTTCTTGACTACTTTGCTAGCTTCTCTAAGCTTTTCCAAATATAGGATGCCTAGAATTAGAAAAGGTACAGCCACCAAAATGGTAAAGGGATAGAAGGATACTCTTATGAGGAGAGGCTTAAAAGGTTAGAGCCTTTCAACTTCATAAAGAGAAGGCTGAGGGGAGTGACAGAAGTTGCATTGGGACTACTGCAACAGTCTACTACATGGGCTGCCCAAAAAAACAAACAGTACCCTCCAAATAACCCAAAATGTGACTGCTCGAATAATAACCGAAGCATGTCTGATAGATCACATTACACCAATCCTTAAAGATCTGCACCTGCTCCATTATCAAGTAGAATAAAATATAAAGTAATAATTACCACCTTCAAGCTACTACATAACATTTCGCTCTCATCCACACATCCAAGATCCATACACACACAGAAACCAGGAGCAGAAGAAACATCAGCCTAAACACTCTTGCAGTACCATCATCAAACCGTACTACAAAACAAATAACCAGCAAAAGAGCCTTCACCTACACTGCACCCAAATTATGGGACATCCTACCAGCCCACATGAGATCTATTAGAGACCTCCAAACATTTAGGAAACAACTAAAGACACTGCTGTTTGCTGAACACTACACCAACGAAACATAAAATGCTGCACGTTTGCACAACTAACCCAACCAAGCTAAATGTGCATAGTTAAAATTATATACTACTACTACTACTAAGCATTTATAAAGCGCTACCAGGCGCACGCAGCACTGTACAATGAAAACACAAAAAGACAGTCCCTGCTCAAAAGAGCTTACAATCTAAGATAAATTTATATAGTTAAAGATATAATCACACAGATCCAGGAATCTACTTTGTAAATAATCCAAAAAATTGTTACAATTATTTTATTTGTTATTTCATGTATTCTCTGTAAATGGTTTTGTTCAATGTAAACCGCCCCTGATCTCTGGAAGGGGTAGTACATAAAAACCCGCATGAATAAATAAATAAACAAAACAAATTAATTAAATAATGAATAGAGTGTAATGGGTAAACGTAGACTGGTTGCGTCCTCCTTCAAAAAGTAGAAAGACTAGGGTTCAGTCAATGAAGCTACAATGTAGTCCATTTAGGACTATGAAAAGAAAATATTTTTTCCCTGAACGACTAATCAAACTCTGGAATTCATTACCAGAGGACGCAGTAAAAGCTGTTAGTGTAGCTGGGTTTAAAAAAGGTTTGGACAAGTTTCTGAAGGAAAAGTCCATAAGCCATTATGAAAGAGGGCCAGGGACATCTACTGCTTGTCACGGAATAAGCACTGTTGCGTCTGTGAACCTTTTTGGGAACCTGACAGTTACTTGTGACCTGGATTGGCCACTGTTGGAAACAGGATACTGGGCTTGATGGACCTCGGTCTGACCCAGTATGGCATTTCTTATGTTCTTATGTCCTGCTGGTCCTCTTCAGCTATTTTAGGCCATTGTACCCAATTGAGGTGCTGTCCTGGTCCTCCTCATATGTTTTAGGGTATAACAGCCAATGCTGGTGCTGTGCTGGTCCTCTTTGGGTGTTTCAGGGCCTTGTAACTTATTGAGGTGCTAGGGAGACTCTCTTCAGATTTTCTGGGACTTCCAGCCTGTCTTGCAGTTGTGTTGGCACTCTACAGGTGTTTTAGGGCCTTCCAGATGATCTTGGTGCTGTACTGGTTCTTCTAGGGTGTTTTCAGGCTTTCTGGCCTGTCTTGCTGCTGTGTTGGCTGTCTTCAGGTGTTTCAGAACCTTCCAGCCAATCTTGGTGCCATATTAGTCTTCTTCTGGTATTCTTGTGCCTTCCAGCCAATGTTATTGCTGCTTTAACCAACTTCTGCTGCCTTGCGATTGTCCAGACAGTGCTGCTGTTGCTTTACCTTTTAGCCTATGCTTTGGAATCTTCATGCCTATGTTGGTGCCTTGTTTTTCTTCCACCAATTTTGGTGACGTTTTGCCCTATTCCACTACCTTGATTTGTTTATTCTGCTCTTTGTACCACTTTGCCCTTCTGATAGTGGTTTCTGGTAGTCTTCTTGCCACAGTTAATGCCTCTAATCCCCTCTTCTTGTGCCGTGGGGTGCTTGTGATATTTCTGACGGCTTACAGTGATGTCGCCTCTATTACAGATATCTGCCATCAATTTTCAAGAAAGTTTGATTGCAAACACATGGTAAGCTTCAAGGCTACATGGTAAGTAAGCTTTCCCCATAGACATGAATGGGGTGAATGAAATGAATGATTCTGCAGTGGAGCACTAAGAGGGTCATTTTAAAAGGTTTAGTCATGATATGGATGTCTGAAGATGTGCACATGGATGTCAAAATCATGGAGCTACCTCTGTAGCCATTCCACAAATGACATTCACAGATGTCTCTGGTGCAGGGACATCCAGGTAGGCAAGAGAGTATGGCAGAGGCTTGTCTGGGGAGGAGCAATGGACTTACATGTCCCCATTTGATCTCAGAAACATTGGAGATGTCTGCAGGCATGTCCATATTTATATCTGCTCCAGTCACTAATCAGGAAAGTGCTTGTTTTCAACTTAAAACTGTTTGTGTGTCCTAAATCCTAACCAGGGGCAACAACCACTGGAATCTTTCCTCGGTACCTATCACTGGATCCAGTGCAAGCAAGAAGAACAAGACACAACACACTGTAATATATTAACAAAGTCTGCTAAAGCTTTAGAGAGGCAATCACAGAGCCACAAACTCGAGTGGTCCCCGATTGCACTTGGACATCCCATTGTGAAATGTGCTTCTAACTGAATAGGGTTTGGGCATGACCACTAATCAAACAGAACATTTTTGGCATGCATATCCCTATAACCCACATGGAGGTAACAATATTAATATATCCACCTACATCTGCTGTGACACAACAGCATCAGTACATCAGAGAACTTGGTTTGCTGCTTGTCGTGCTGTGAAGTCTTGTATGCATCAGTGATGCTGAGAGTTAAGCTATCAGTAGCTCAGCTACTAGCAAGGTCTCCCAAGATTGACAGGTCTCAGCTGAGATGTCAGACTAAGACAAACCACTCATCTGGGCAGCAGCAGAGTGGGACGGTGTTGTAAGCAGAGAATCACATTTCTGTGACAAATGCAACAACACTGGAATTAACTGCACGGAAAAAAGGCTTGGCAAATCTACTTCTGTACCTTGCCTGAAAAACACAATGGATAGTCACAAAACAAATTGCACTATAGTGCTGGAAGATAAGACCCCCCAGGTTGGAAGGCACTCAAATGGCTACTGGGGATGAGCTGAAGGCTTCTGAGAGTAAAGCCAGCAATTATGATGTGGTTGGATCTGATGATGTAGCTGCTCATGAAAAGAGAGTCAGAAGTTACAAAGATATCTTATATACTGGGACATGGAATGTATGAAGCATGAACCAAGGGAAGTTGGAGGTGGTCAAGAATGAAATGGAATGTGTACAACTCGATCTGTTGGGTGTCAGTGAACTGAAATGGACTGGCTTTGGGAACTTTTCATCAGATGATCACATGGTTCACTATGCTAGAAATGAAAGACAAAGAAGAAATGGTGTTGCATTTATAGTTAAGAAGAAACTTGAAAGAATTGCAATGAAATACAATGCAGTCAATGAATGCTTAATTTCTATTAGTCTATGAGGAAAGCCATCAACACAGCTACAATTCAGGTATATGTCCTAACAACAGCTGCAGAAGAGGAAGACATTGATGAGTTTATGAAAAAGTACAAGCTGAAATTGACAGAACATGCAAACAGGATATCCTGATAGTCAAGAGTGACTGGAACGCAAAAGTTGGCAACAAAGAAGAAGGCAAAGTGGTTGGGAAATATGGACTTGGCAACAGAAAAGAAGCTGGAAAAAGACTGACAGAATTCTGCAAGACCAATGATCTATTCATCTTAAACACCTTCTTCCAGCAATAAAAGCACTGACTGTACACATGGACTTCACCCAATCGATTGTACGGAAATCAAATTGACTACATCCGTGGAAGACAACAATGGAAAAGCTTGATAACATCAACAAAGACGAAATATGGAGCTGAATGTGGTATGGATCACCAACTACTATTTATTTTATTTTATTTAGCTGCATTTATATCCCGCTTTTCACCGGGTCAAAGCAGTTACTAGTATGCAAACTCAAGCTAAAGTTGAAAAAGAGCAAGACATTCATGATTTAGCAAAATATGACCTTGAGAATATACCACTATAATTTAAAAACTGCCTGAGAAATCGATTTGCTGCTTTAGATAAAAATGACAGAGTTCCAGAAGAGTTATGGGATGACACCAAGAAGGTCGTGTTTGAAGAAAGCAATAAGTCTCTACTGTCACCCTCTCGGTGGCCATCCCAACGCCTAGGGCGCTGAGAGTTGGTCTGCCTTTGTATTCCTGACTCAGAGAGTGTGACCCTGCATTGGTCCTGCAAGGCCCTCTGGGAATGGTAGTCCCTTTTACCCTTTGAGAACAGAAGAGTTGTAGTCGAGTGTTTCAGGCAATAACAAGAATTTATTTTTCCCCTTCCCAACGAATTTCTGTGCAGGTAAATAACTTAGGACAAACTGCCATACAATTGGCATGAGGGATATGTACAAGAACTCAGGTAAATTAGCCTTATCAGCTTCAGACTCACAACGTGCAGTGCTCGGTACAAACAAAAAATAACAGCTTCCTTCAGCAAAATAAAATGTTCCCAATTCTTTCTGTTGCTTCACCCACTTTCTCAAACTAGTGTTCAGCACAGAGACTCAACGTGATCAGCAAAACATAACATGCAGTCCATCTGGTTATCCACTATTTCACTGCTATCAGAGTCAATCTGCATTTCTTCTGCATCAGCAATAGCAGGGTGTGTCAGTGAGCTGTATCCTGAACTTTAAAACAGACGTCTTCACTATCCTCACATGGCTTCTCTCGGTAGCACTCTAAAGGATAGGACTGTGAATTACCGTATATACTGAAGTTTCTTTTTAGAGAGTCTGCTACATTCTGGCAACTGCAGGGAAGTACTTTATAACTAGGTTCAAATCTATGTAAGTTGTGAAGCCTACCTTTCGGCTTTGGAGGGAAAGGAATTCTCAGCTCTGCAAGGTCAGACTGATTCCCAAACACAGCTTGTGTTTGTCTCTCAGCCTCGTAGCTTCAGCCTTAGAGGTACAAGTATTGTCATGCCAGCAGGTTTCTCTTTCTGGAGCATGTGAGTTTTCCCAAGCCTGCCTTCCAGGAAATATCTTATCCTTCTTGCCTTTACCAGACGTCACCTGTCCTTTGCTGCTTCTTTCTGGCGTTAGGACTATGGCTCCCTTGGTTCTCACCTCTTGATGTCTTCCTTCTTTCTGCTCCCCTTTAGTCCAAGCTAATGACCACTTTTTATCATCCTGTTTCTTCGGGCTAAACTGTGCCCCTCCCTTAAACAGGTGTATCTCATTATCTCCTGAACTAGGGACTACGTCACAGCGTGGGAGTGTCTTTCCAGCTCGTGACTCTCTTTGTTTACATTCTCTCTGAAAACACTGAGCCATGTGCTCAGACTGCCTGTCAGTTTCTGCAATGGAATCCTCTTCTCTCACCAACTCCATAGGCTCAGAAGGGTCTTCTTCATGACACTACATAAGGTGAAAAAGCAAAAATGGCCAGAATGGATGACTGAAGAAACTGAAAATTGTCCAGAAATGCAGAGAAGCTAAAGTCAGAGGAGAAAGAGAAGCAATTGCAGAAATTAACAGAGATTTTCAACGTGCAGCAAGACAAGACAAGGAGAAGTACTACAATGGCACATACAAGGAAATAGAATCAGAAGCTATTAAAGGAAGAAAAAGATTGTCTTTTCTAAATCTATGAGAGTTAAAGAAAAAATTCCAGCCTCGAATTGGAATGCTATAAGATGTTCAAGGATCCATGTTGAATGATGCTGAGAAGATCAAGAAAAGGTGGAAAGAATATACAGAGTCATTACATCATAAAGATCAAGTGGACCAACAGCCGTTTCAACCTATACCTTATGATCAAGAACTATTGGTGATGAAATAAGAAGTCAAAGCAGCATTGAAAGCCTTAGCAAAGAACAAAGCACCGGGCATTGATGGCATTCCCAGTGAGTTATTATAGCAATCAGATGAAGCTGATCTCCAGGAACAAGCAGGAATAAGTCCTCACATATGGGTACGTCGGTACTGACGGAGCCTGCGTGGGAAAGCTCCCCAGCTTTTCAGATGAAAAGCTTTTGGGGCCTCCCACTGCACATGCGCGCTGCCTTCCCGCCTTCCTGACCAGCTCTCCTCAGTTTCTCTTTTTCCGCGGAGCCAGCAGGTCGTGTTCCTGTCACCACTGAAGAAATTGTTATTTTTGTTTGTTTCTTTAGACCGCGTACCTGCCTTCCCCATACCGAAACCGGTACCGCCGGTCTCTCTTTCTTTCTTTTAAAAAAAAAAAAATCTTTTTTATTTTCCTCAGCACTGCGTGGTAGCTTTTGTTGGGCCTTCAGGCCTATACAAATTCTCCTCATGGAGAAGCCAGCTCCTGGTTTTAAAAAGTGTACCAAGTGCAGTGCTGTCATTTCTGTAACAGACACCCATGAATGGTGTCTCAAATGTTTGGGACCTGACCACTCCATACCGGACTGCCCATTCTGCTCCCAGATGTCTAAACGTGGTTTGCAGAACCGGGCCAACAAGTTCCATGTGCTGTTTCCTTCAGAAGCATCACAGTCATCCAGGTCTTCCTCTCCGGATGGATCTCAGGTAACCAAAACTTCGGTGGGCAAATCCTCTAAAAGCAAATCTCTTTCTAAAGATCGAGAGGCTCTCAATCTTGAGTTCGAGGATTCTGCCCAGGCCAAAAAACCCCGGCGGGAGGCTCCGGCCTCCAAAGCAACCATGGGGTCACAGGTTGACATCGATGGCACGGCCTCGACCGATCACCTGTTGGACTGCTCTGGGGTACCGGTCAATACCGGTACCGACATCCAGGCAGCAGTGGCGTCTATGGGCAATACTGTCCAGACCATGCAGCAGGCCGTTCTGGCTTTCATTAAGGCTGCGACGCCCTCGGTACCGATTCCATCGGTACCGACTCGGGTTCCGGTATCCACACCGGAACCGAGGCCATCGACGTCCAAGCGTCGATCGGTTCCGCATGCCGGATTCAGGCTTTCGCCCGATACCGATCCCATGCCCGATACGCCCGATGTCGATCGGTACGCGTATCGTGCATTGAAAGCACAGAGAGAATACTCAGATTCTTCTGATGAATTCAATTCCTCTGATGACTCTGCTGAGCTTGCTCTTCCTGAGGAGCCCTCTTCTCCAAAGAGGAGGATGTCTCCTCCAGAGGATTTATCCTTTCAGGATTTCATTGTTGATGTAGCTAAAGGACTTTCAATTGCTACATCTTCTGAAAAGGAACCCAGATCAAAGAAATTGGATATTTTAGGATACACTAAAGCTCCTAAAGAGGCAGTCACTCTGCCTATCCATGAAATCCTTCAAGAACATTTGATGGATTTGTGGGAGACTCCTTTAACACTGTCTCCCCATTCCCGTAGGTTGGACATCATGTATCGGGTCCCTCCTTCTCCTGGGTTTCAAAAAACTCAGCTGCCTCACCACTCCATTGTGGTGAAGTCTGCCATGAAGAAGATAAAGAGTCCTAAAAGACACTCTTCTACCCCTCCAGGGCGAGAATGTAAGACCCTTGACTCTTTTGGTAGAAAGATTTTCCAGGCTAGTATGCTTATAGCCAGGATCAATTCTTACAGCCTTTATATGGGCATATTTCTCGGAGAACTTGCCCTAAAGGTACAGCATTTTGCCCCCTTTATTCCTGAGGATCAAAGGGCAGACTTCTTTTCTGTGGTGACACAACTTTCAGAGGTCTCCAAGTTTTCCAACAGGGCAGCCTTTGATTCCTTTGAGGTTGCTGGCAGGGCTTCGGGAATTGCTATTGCAGCCCGACGTCTTGCTTGGCTCCAGGCTTCTGACCTAGAACCCTGGGTTGTAGATGGCCTCAGGAATCTGCCCTGTACAGGTGAAAACTTATTTGGTGAGGACTGGCAAATTAAAGCTGCTCAAATGGACGCAGAAAATGCCACTTTATTTATTTATTTATTTTTATTTATTTATTTATACACATTTATATACCGCATCTTCCACAGTTCAGTTGCGGTTTACAGAGAACAACACTTAACAATGCAAGTTGTTTTACAAGGAACGTCAATGTTAGTATAATTAACCGAATCTAAATTTACAAGGAACGTTATAATATAATTCTAACAATGTGAACATAACATAATATAACATAACAGAATAAACTATTTACAGATATATATATATATATATATAGATGTGTATACACACAAACATATATATATATATATATATACACATATATATATATATATATATATATATATACACACACAAACATATATATATATATATATATATATATATATATATACACACACATACATATATATATATATATTGTGATGGGGCCCGTGGTTAGAGCCCTTATTGCCCTGTATAGGCGGTTGCCTAGGGCCTATGAACAAGTAATTGCTCTGGCTTGTTAAATAAAAGAGTCTTTCAGAGCAACTTTTGAATGAACTTAAAGTGGGTTTTATTCCCCGTCCCGCTCGGACTTGTCAAGAAAACAGAAACTTAAAGATGAACAGAGCAACAAATTAATGGCAAACAAATAATCCTTATTTCCTGTACAAAGTTCTCTTTGTATTCATTCACATAGCAAGGCTGCGTTTGTAACACATGCTGCATTCCATGGGAATGGGCTCCGGAAGATTGCTAGCGTCTTCCCATATCATATTCTCCTCAGCAGTGCCCAAACTCCCTGTGTCAGACTCCTCATACAAATCGCGCTCAGACACAGTGTCCTGTGATAAATCACTGTAATAATCAAAAGAGGCTCTTCTCCCTTCAGGGCTATACCTCTCTGGCCTGTGGTATCTTCTGCCTGGGCTCTCCTCTCAGAATAACAGTTCTGAACCACCTTGCTGCTTGTAGTTATATTCAGGACCACGCCCTTGGTACTTAGGGGTTTTAAACTTCTCCCTATAATCATATGGAGGATTCCTTCTCTCTGCAGGGACTGCCTTAATACTTGGCTCCCTATACCTTATGGCTTTTGCCTTCCAGGCTGGTTGTGCAGGAGTATAATTAGACTTAGTTTTACACCCACTTCTTAGGCTGCAGACGTGCTTGGAGTTCCCATCCCCCAACACTTTCCTCTCACAGTGACCTCTGCCTTGAGCTGGCACATACCGGTCTCTAGTGTAGTGGGATCCTCCTAGCTTCTCTTTCAGGTTATTTCTGATAGCAGGTTTACTCTTGGAACAGCTTGCCTTGAACCTCTCTTCTCGAGAGCTGGAGTCAGACTCACTTCCTGGTTCTCCGTGAGAAGAGTTTCCTCCCAGCAATCCCCTGGGGTTTCTGCTCAGCTGATGAGAGCCACACCTCCTGCTATTCTCTGCAACCCGACCTGCAGTCCTACTCTCTGCAGTTCCCTTTGGTGTTCGTGTTCTTGCTCCTCCTCTTGCCACTCCCAATCTACTCCACTGACTGGAACCTTGCCTTAAGTAATCCCTAGCTCTGCACGTGACCTGGGGATTTTCACTCAGGTGTTCCTGATGGGATTTTTGTTTGCTACGTAGCAAGAATTTCCCTTGCTCCGGTGAATCAGAGTGCCTAGTGCTGCTTTCTAAAGCTGACTCTGAGGTAAGTCTTTCTTTTACCTGAATTTGCATAGGCTGTGTACCCCTTGCTGCATCACATATCCCCCCTCTTAAGATATTCCGTGATGGTGAACTCATGTGCACACAGCGCGGAATCTGTCCTGGCCTCATGAGTGGTCCCTCATACCTGCTGTACAATGGGTCACCCTCCTCCCAGGGTTTTTGGGGACATGTGTGTTCTGCCCGGTACTGGGGTAGTATTTTAAAACGGCTAACAGTGGCCATCCTTTCATGCCATGGTTTCAAAACATTTATGTGGTACGTCTGAAGGTGTCCCCTGTCATTCTTGACCACATATGATACCGGACCCTTGCGGTCCATTACCGTATAGGGACCCTTCCACCGGGCCTCAAATTTTGGCCCTGGATCAGTGACCATTATCACGACCTTATCGCCTGTGGCCAACTGTCTAGGTTTTTTACCCCTGTCGTAATATTTTTTTTGTGTTTTCCTACTATCCTGTAGATTCTTATCTGCGGCTTGAGATGCCCTCTGGAGGCGACTCCGTAGCCCGCAAAGAAACTGGGGAACTCCTATTTCTTCCTCACCCGGTTCCACCCACTGGTCTCTCAATATGTCCAAGACCCCTCGTGGCGCTCGTCCGAACATAAGTTCGTAGGGAGATGTTCCTAGGGAGGTTTGCATCCGTTCCCTGCTAGCATATAGGACAAATGGGAGCATAACATCCCAGTCCGCCATTTGCCCTTCTAACCCCCTCCTCAGCAACTGCTTAAGGGTTTGGTTAAATCGTTCCACCAGACCGTTTGTCTGTGGATGATAAGCCGCTGTTTTTATATGGGTGATGCCAAAAGCATCCCATACCTGCGCTAAGTACCTTGAGACAAAATTGCTTCCTCTGTCTGTGAGCATTTCCCTCGGGAAACCTACCTCACGGAATAATTTTATTAATTCTGTGGCTATGAACCTGGCAGAAATGTTCCGTAAAGGAATTGCCCAGGGGAACCTAGTGGCTACATCCATGATAACTAGGATATATTGAAATCCCCTAGGGGTTCTTATCAGGGGCCCTACAATATCCATTGCCATTCTCTTAACTGGTTCCGTTATGGTAGGCGTTTGGATCAGGGGAACTCCTGCAGGCTTTGCAGCGCTTACTCGCTGACAAGCCGGACAAGCCTCGCAGAATTTCTTTGTCTCTCGAAATACTCCCGGCCAATAAAAACGCTCGAGAATTTGGTCGAGTGTGGCCTGTACCCCTTTATGCCCTCCAATGGGGTGGTCGTGAGCGAGCCTCATGACAACTGCCTTAAATGTGGTAGGAACTACCAACTGTTTCCTAATGGCATCATTTTGGGGATTACTACTTTCCCTATATAAAATATCATCCTCTAAGAGGAATCTAGGGAGCACGTCTCTATCCGTCTTTGCAAACTCGAAGGCGTATTTTAATACAGGGTCTGCCTTCTGTTCTTTAGCGAAGGACGGAAACTTTTTTACCAAGTCTGCCGGTACCCAGGGTAACCCTTGCCCGTCGGCTACTCCGGCTCTCAACTGGGCTCGGTGTTGCCTCTCCCGGCGCTTTTCACCCTTGCTTTTCTTTTTTCCTTCGCTAGGGGTAGCAATTAAATCATCATGTCTGGGAAGCTCGTGTAGGCCTTCATCTGCCCTCACCTCTTCCCCCTCTTCGGGTTCTATCTCACCCTCTTCTATTACTGGGACAGGATTTTCCTCTACTAGAGTTTCACTAGGGGGTCTCAGTCCCTTTGCCTGAGATCTGGTGGAAACTAATCCTCCCTTTATGTATGTATTGCTCTCTATGCCTTTATAGAAGGGCGGCCAATCTCTTCCCAACACTATATCGTACGGTAGCCTGGGAATAATGGCTACTAAGACTTCCCTTCGTGTGCCTAAGCCCTTAACTTTTACCCTATACAAAGGATATGAAGTTGTTGCACCATGCACACATTGTATTTTCGCTGTGCCTTCTTGCTGACTCGGGGGAAAACCCCTCTGGGCCTGTATGGTTTTCCACAAACGGCGGGAGACCATACTTTGGTCGGCCCCCGAGTCAAGCAAGGCCTTAGCTGGGACTCCCTGTACCTCCACATCTACACGGAAACCTGCGGCTGTGTGGTGCTCATGGCCAGTGACAAGTGCTGTACGAGACATACATTCTCTCTTTAAGTGCCCACTTTTCCCACACTTAAAGCACTTTAACATTTTGTTACCATCCATTTTTATACACCTGGATTCCTTTGAATCCCCTCTGTTCCTTGGAGAAACATTTATACCCCTTACAGAATTGGCTAACCCTGACCTGCTGCTAGCGCTGGCTTCTTTCATTACTTCAGCCTCAAAGAACCTTTCGGTTAGGTGCGCTGCTTCAGCAGAGGTTCTACAATTCTGTAGGGTCAGAAATGTTCTAACCTCTTCTGGTACTGCATCAAAGAATTGCTCTAATACGATTAGATCAATTACCTCTTCCATCGGTTTACCCTCGGGTTCAAGCCACTTTAAAACCAGCCCATGCACTCTGTGGTACAGTGCCTTTGGGGTTTCATCCGGTTGAATCCGGGTAGACCGTAGCATGCGTCTGTACGCGGTAGGGGTTAAGCCCAACCTGTCACGCACAGCTCTTTTAACCTCTTGGTAATCAGCTGCTAACGCTGCTGGCATGGCCCTGTAGGCTGCCTGAGCCTCACCGGTTAGTGCTGAGGCCAGCCTAACGGCTAATTGCTCGTGTGGCCATTTTGCATTAAGAGCTATTCTCTCAAATGTTTGCACAAAGTCATCGAAATTGTCATTAGCATGCATTTGTCCCAGTGTCCAAATCCCACAGCTCTGTGGGCCTACCCCACAGATAGGTACTGCTGCTGGTGACTCTTCCTTCTTTGGCTCCTTCAGGAGAGTAAGCATTAAGTCCGTCAGGGGCTTCTGTTGCTCCACCAGGGCAGCGATGGCCTGCTCCTGGTTCTGCCGAGCTAGCTCTCCCTGCTTCTCGAACTGGCTGCTCATCCACCTGAGAACCTCCTGTGCATTCATCGTGGTCGTCTTTTTTTCTGGAAAACAAATCAGAAATACGCAAACCCAAGTGTGGCACAATAGTACAAGGAAACATTTCTTCCTCCCAAGCCTTCTCCTTCTCACCAGCGATCCTCCCAACCTGTGCCCAAATACCCGTTACCTGAGCAAGGTGGAGGTTCTTATTTTGAGAAGGTGCTTGCCGTCGCACTCTTGGAATCCTGGATCCTCCTCTGGGTGTGTCAACTCCGCTCTTCCCGCGTCGTTGCTCCACTCCGTAGTTTCTTGTCTCCTGGACTGGATCCGATAAAACTACGCCAACTTGTGATGGGGCCCGTGGTTAGAGCCCTTATTGCCCTGTATAGGCGGTTGCCTAGGGCCTATGAACAAGTAATTGCTCTGGCTTGTTAAATAAAAGAGTCTTTCAGAGCAACTTTTGAATGAACTTAAAGTGGGTTTTATTCCCCGTCCCGCTCGGACTTGTCAAGAAAACAGAAACTTAAAGATGAACAGAGCAACAAATTAATGGCAAACAAATAATCCTTATTTCCTGTACAAAGTTCTCTTTGTATTCATTCACATAGCAAGGCTGCGTTTGTAACACATGCTGCATTCCATGGGAATGGGCTCCGGAAGATTGCTAGCGTCTTCCCATATCATATTCTCCTCAGCAGTGCCCAAACTCCCTGTGTCAGACTCCTCATACAAATCGCGCTCAGACACAGTGTCCTGTGATAAATCACTGTAATAATCAAAAGAGGCTCTTCTCCCTTCAGGGCTATACCTCTCTGGCCTGTGGTATCTTCTGCCTGGGCTCTCCTCCCAGAATAACAGTTCTGAACCACCTTGCTGCTTGTAGTTATATTCAGGACCACGCCCTTGGTACTTAGGGGTTTTAAACTTCTCCCTATAATCATATGGAGGATTCCTTCTCTCTGCAGGGACTGCCTTAATACTTGGCTCCCTATACCTTATGGCTTTTGCCTTCCAGGCTGGTTGTGCAGGAGTATAATTAGACTTAGTTTTACACCCACTTCTTAGGCTGCAGACGTGCTTGGAGTTCCCATCCCCCAACACTTTCCTCTCACAGTGACCTCTGCCTTGAGCTGGCACATACCGGTCTCTAGTGTAGTGGGATCCTCCTAGCTTCTCTTTCAGGTTATTTCTGATAGCAGGTTTACTCTTGGAACAGCTTGCCTTGAACCTCTCTTCTCGAGAGCTGGAGTCAGACTCACTTCCTGGTTCTCCGTGAGAAGAGTTTCCTCCCAGCAATCCCCTGGGGTTTCTGCTCAGCTGATGAGAGCCACACCTCCTGCTATTCTCTGCAACCCGACCTGCAGTCCTACTCTCTGCAGTTCCCTTTGGTGTTCGTGTTCTTGCTCCTCCTCTTGCCACTCCCAATCTACTCCACTGACTGGAACCTTGCCTTAAGTAATCCCTAGCTCTGCACGTGACCTGGGGATTTTCACTCAGGTGTTCCTGATGGGATTTTTGTTTGCTACGTAGCAAGAATTTCCCTTGCTCCGGTGAATCAGAGTGCCTAGTGCTGCTTTCTAAAGCTGACTCTGAGGTAAGTCTTTCTTTTACCTGAATTTGCATAGGCGGTGTACCCCTTGCTGCATCACAATATATATATATATACACACACATACATATATATATATATACACATATATATACATACATACATGCACATTGTCCTCCGCAGCCCCCTCTAGTGGCGGCGTAGTGGTTCCACAGGGGCTGGGGAGCGCATAAGAATTAAAAGGTTCCGGGTTGATCTGTTGTGAGGGTCAATGGGATAGCAGGTCACATTGTCAGCCTCAGGGTCAACAACCTAAAAAAGTAACTCTTGCCAAGTGTAGGGTACAAAAAGGCTTTTATTTCCCCTTTTCGCATGAAGAAATTCAAAATATGAGGTAATGAGTAACAGAACATAAATTCAGTTGCATCAAAACGTGAGTCAGCAAAACACTCAAAATAACATGGTTCCTTCACCAACTTAAAGCATAAACTTTCCAGTACAATTTGCACACATTAGATTTGTTTGCCTTTTACTCAAAGATATCTTCTTGTGCAAAAGTCACATTCCATTGATTCTATATCTTCAGTGGTCTCAGATTCCCCTGGCAGCCATTCCATGTCTATGGGATCTGACACTGAGGTCTCTGAGATCTCTTGGATATTAAAACCTGGTTTTCCTAAAAGCCTGCCATACTGTATCCCAGTGCTGGCTTGGTAGTTTGGGGCGTCGGCTTTTAGGTCTAGTATATCTCCCTGGGCTTGCTGTTGTTTCAGGACTAAAAGTTTGCTCCTTCCATTCTCTGGCAACATTAAACTTTTTCCTGTAAAACTTATCAGTTATATCTGGTTTAAAACAGTCCTTATTGTCCAGATAAAAACTAGCCCTTTGTTCCTCTCTAGGCTTCTTGAAAAAGGCTTGAGGCCTAGTCTGAGAGTTTTGTGCTCCAGGTATATCCTTTCTCTCAAGGCTATGAACTTTTCCTTTATCTTTCAAGTTACTTTTGTAAAAGCTTTTAAAAGTACCTTTTTTCTCTTGAAGGTTTCTTCTCCAACCGGAGGGATAAGCACTTCCTTCCTTGGCTGCAGTCCGTGATACTGCCCCTTGAAGTTGTGTATGGCCTTTCTCTAGGCCTACTCTCCCAGTAGCTTCCTTTCCTTTAGCTCTGCTGGGTTTGTCAGTGACCTCACCTCGGTCTCTGAGTCTGGCCTCTGGAGCTTCCCTTGGCACTGCCTCCTGTTCTCCACATGAAGGTCTCTGCCAAGCTCCTTGCCTCCTCCTGTGCTTCTCCTCTGGGTTCTTCCCTTCTGGGTTTCTCTGTTGCCTTTCTGGCTCTCTTGACTGCCTTCCTGGCACCTTTGCCTCTCTTTGCTCTCTCTCTCTTGGCTCTCTCCCTCTTGGCTCTCCCTCTTGCAGTGCTCTGTTCCTACTTAAATCCAGAGCAGCTGCTTCTGAGTCCTGCCCATAGAGGTGTGGTTCTTCCACTTTCAGGTTTGTTCTCCTGCTCCCTCTATGTGTCCCTTCTCGTAATTGCAGGCAAATCCTGTTTTTTTCAAGATTTAAAAGTTTCCTTTCTTGCATCAGAGGGCTTGCGGTATCACATATCCCCCTTCTCAAAATATTACGGGCTGGGGGAAGCTCTTCACCGCAGCACGTAATCCGAGACATGGTGTCTGCGTTACAATGTAGCTTCCCAGCTCTATGCTCAACACGAAAGTCATAAGGTTGTAAAGCCATATACCACCGGGTTAACCTGGCATTTTCGTTCCTCATTGTATGCAGCCATTTCAGGGGGGCATGGTCTGTAATGAGGACAAACTTCCTCCCGGTAAGGTAAAATTTTAATGCCTCAATGGCCCTCTTGATAGCGAGGCATTCACGTTCAATGGTGGCATATTTTCTTTCCGCTAATGAGAGCTTTCTGCTAAGGAACAGAATGGGATGTTCTGCTCCTTCTTGTACCTGGGATAAAACGGCACCCAGCCCGGTTTCCGAGGCATCAGTTTGAAGTAGGAACGTTTGCTGGAAATCTACCCCGCGTAGAACGGGGGCCTGGCACAACTTCCCTTTCAATCTTTGGAAAGCAGCTTCTGCTTCGGGCGTCCATCGTACTATATTCGGGGCATTTTTTCTAAGCATCTCTGTAAAGATGTTGCTCTCCTCGGCAAAATGCGGTATGAACCGACGATAATACCCTATGAGTCCGAGGAAGCTTCTCAGCTGCTTCTTATTCTGAGGAACCGGGAAGTTCCTGACACATTCAACTTTATCCAATAGTGGCCGTACGGTTCCTCGACCTACTAGATGACCCAGGTACTTGACCTCCTCCGCTGCGAACGTGCATTTCTTAGGATTAAGAGTGAGGCCCGCTCTCCTCATAGCCTCTAATATGGTGCCTATCTGCTGGAGGTGTTCTGTCCACGTGGCGCTGTGGATCACCACATCATCCATATATGCGGTCGCAAAATTCTGATACGGTCGAAGAATCACATCCATTAGGCGTTGGCATGTGGCGGCTGCCCCATGCAAGCCAAAAGGCATTCTCCTAAACTGGTAGAGCCCCAAGGGTGTACTAAAGGCAGTTTTCGGCTTGGCATCTCGCGTTAAAGGGACCTGCCAATATCCTTTGGTCATGTTTATTTATTTATTTATTTATTTATCTAATTCTTCTATACCGCCCCTTCCAGAGATCAGGGGCGGTTTACATGGAACAAAGTAAACAAATTTGTACACTAATGTATACATTACATGGAACATAGTTTTTTTAACTTTATACAGATAATATTTAGTAACTTTATACAGATAATATTTAGTAACTTTATAACTTTCTAACTTTATACAGATAACTGTGCATTAATTGTTGTAACTATTTACATTTTGTATATAATTATAAATTTCTGTATCGTAGTGTCAATCAGAGTATTCTACCTTGTTTACCTTGTTTACCTTGTTTACCTTGTTTACCTTGTTCAATGTCGTCAGGTATTTTGCTTGCCCGAGCCGATCTAATAGCTCCTCTATACGCGGCATCGGGTACGCGTCGAAAGTTGAAATCGCGTTGACTTGCCGAAAGTCTATGCAAAAACGCATAGATCCATCTGGCTTTGGTACTAACACCACCGGGCTGCACCAGGGACTGTGTGACTCTTCTATTATCTCCATCTGTAACATTTCTTGCACCTGATTAATGACCTCCTGCTTTTTCGCCTCCGGCAGTCGGTATGGACGCTGCCGGATAATTTTACCGGGAGGAGTCTGGATCTCGTGCGCCACCAACGAGGTCTCTCCAGGCATTGGCGTTAAGACATCTTTGTATTTATTTAACAATCGGGTCAAATCTTCCTTTTGTTTTATCGAGAGTTCTTCTCCTAGCTTTGGGGTAGAGTCTTCTTTACAATCCTCCAGACGAGGGCCCAATTCTTCCTCGGGTGGATCAGCGCCTATGGCCATTAAATTTTCTACTTCTGCTCTCCCCGTCGAGCCAAAACCTCCCACTCCTCGGCTTGTGGGATTTAACATCGGGACTTCCTCCAGATCAGGAAATCCTACCCGCTCACAAATGAGCTGTGCCACTCTGTCGCCGACTTGAACCTCGTAGTCCTTCTCTGAACAATTGCATAAGAGGACCTTTAGGACACCCCTATAATCAGGGTCCATGACTCCTGCAGCTACATCAATGTTGTGTTTGGCGGCCAGTCCGGACCTCGGGGCTATTCTTCCATAACATCCAGGTGGCAGTTCAATTTGTAAGTCCGTGGTCACTAATGTTCTCCCTCGCTTCGGTATGACCATATCCACGGCGCTATGGAGGTCATAGCCTGCCGCTTGTGCTGATGCTCTTTGAGGTGTCCGCGCTCTTGCGGATGTCTTGCAATAGCGAAGCACAAACTTTTTGAGCGGCTGTGACCGATCCTTTATAACGGTCTTTGGGAGTTTCTCCCACAGCGGGCTAGGGATCGTGATATCCGTCGCAGCAGCCAGGCTGCTCCGCTGTACTGTGGAGTTTTTAATAAAGTCGAGTGGCCTGCCAGGGGAATCTGGTTTATCTGGAGGTAAACATTCTTTCTTCAAAGTTTTTCTAAATTGAGGCCAATCTCGGCCCAGGACTAAATCCTGCGGTAATCTTGGCACCACTGCCATTGGCATCTCTTTCACAATACCCATCCCCTTTATCCACAACTTATAAATGGGGTAGCGGGTAGCTGCTCCATGTACACACTTAATCTTGACATACCCCTCGGGTGATTCTGGGACCGACAGTCCATGATCCTGAAGGGTCGACCATAACCTTTTTGAAAGCATAGTCTGGTCGGCTCCAGAATCTAACAATGCTCGTACACTTATGCCATGTATTTTTACATTGACAAGAAACCCATTATGCACTATTCTTGGTGACTCTCCTACCAAGGCTGTTCTTGCATGACATTCATACTGTACATGTCCTTTTTTTCCACACGCAAAACATTTTTTTGTATTCACGTTCTCCAGGGGTTTATAACTCTGCCACCTACCAGCTGGAGGACGTGAGGGACTTCCCTTCCCTTGTGCCTCCAATCCCATGGCACTTCGTGGACTTACACTAGGCTGTGTCACCTTTTCAGCCTCTAAGTATCTTTCAGTAAGCACAATAGCTTCAGTGGTATTGCTACAATTTTGGAGCATCAAAAAATTCTGCACCCTGTTAGGTAGTGCATTCATATATTGCTCTAAAATTATCGCATCCATGAGCGTATTTATACTTCTCCTTTCAGGTTGTAGCCACTTGTAAGCAAGACTACGCAACCTGTGGCCTAATGCCTTAGGTGTTTCATCTACCTTAAGCCTAGCAGCTCTGAACATTTTATTGTACGCCACTGGCGTAAGACCAACACGATCTCTAATTGCGTTTACTACATCCTGATATGAATTTGCGAGCTCTGGGGGCATGGACCTGTAGGCCGCCAGCGCTTCACCTGTAAGTGATGCCGCTAGGCGTATGGCCCACTGCTCCTCAGGCCACTTAGCCGAATTCGCAATCCTAGCGAAAGTGTCTAGAAAGTCATCAATATCGTCACTTGGACTGAGCTTCCCTATCATTAAGTCCGAACAAGACCAATGTCCAAGTTCAGGGTTTACCCGTCTGACGAGTGATGTTCCTTCTTTCCTGCTCTGAGCCAGCTCCTCTCGCTGTTGCGCCATCCATGCGCTCATTGTTTCTATGACAGGCGTCTGCTGCTCCTGCATCGCCTTTAGCGCCTGATCCTGGCTCCGTTGTGCCAGCTCAGCCTGTTTGGTGAACTGGTGTGCCATCCAGGCACACAGCTCCTTGGGCTCCATTGTACCTGTTAAAAAAAAACAGAAAGAAAAAAAAAAACCCAAGTGCGGCTCTTCACAAAATATATTTTTCAGACCCTCTATATTTTTTCTTTCAACTTCCCCAGGTGTCCAACACTAGGTAGGGTTATCTACGCCTTACCTTGCTTTAGTGTTGCATCAGCTTTTGGGGAATGTAGTGCGGTCGTCCAGGGGTTGCTCCACCGCTCCTGGATTCGCCAGATGATCTTTCACCTTTAGGATTTTCCTCCTTTTTTTTTTCTTTCTTTTTCCACTCCGGTCCGGGTTCCTAGGACTCCACTCCTGGTTTTTAACTCCGATCCACTTTCTAGCAACTGCTCCGGTCTCCTGGTTTTCCTCTTCCGATCCGGATTCTAATACAGGTCAGTCCGGGTTTTACTTGCAGTTTTTTTTTTTTCCAAAAAGAAAAGAGCTTCTATTTCTCTTTTGAGTAGTTGCCCACGTTGCTCTGTACGCTCAAGAGTACCCCAAAAATCCTGCCAAATACGCCACTTATGTCCCCCGCAGCCCCCTCTAGTGGCGGCGTAGTGGTTCCACAGGGGCTGGGGAGCGCATAAGAATTAAAAGGTTCCGGGTTGATCTGTTGTGAGGGTCAATGGGATAGCAGGTCACATTGTCAGCCTCAGGGTCAACAACCTAAAAAAGTAACTCTTGCCAAGTGTAGGGTACAAAAAGGCTTTTATTTCCCCTTTTCGCATGAAGAAATTCAAAATATGAGGTAATGAGTAACAGAACATAAATTCAGTTGCATCAAAACGTGAGTCAGCAAAACACTCAAAATAACATGGTTCCTTCACCAACTTAAAGCATAAACTTTCCAGTACAATTTGCACACATTAGATTTGTTTGCCTTTTACTCAAAGATATCTTCTTGTGCAAAAGTCACATTCCATTGATTCTATATCTTCAGTGGTCTCAGATTCCCCTGGCAGCCATTCCATGTCTATGGGATCTGACACTGAGGTCTCTGAGATCTCTTGGATATTAAAACCTGGTTTCCTAAAAGCCTGCCATACTGTATCCCAGTGCTGGCTTGGTAGTTTGGGGCGTCGGCTTTTAGGTCTAGTATATCTCCCTGGGCTTGCTGTTGTTTCAGGACTAAAAGTTTGCTCCTTCCATTCTCTGGCAACATTAAACTTTTTCCTGTAAAACTTATCAGTTATATCTGGTTTAAAACAGTCCTTATTGTCCAGATAAAAACTAGCCCTTTGTTCCTCTCTAGGCTTCTTGAAAAAGGCTTGAGGCCTAGTCTGAGAGTTTTGTGCTCCAGGTATATCCTTTCTCTCAAGGCTATGAACTTTTCCTTTATCTTTCAAGTTACTTTTGTAAAAGCTTTTAAAAGTACTTTTTTTCTCTTGAAGGTTTCTTCTCCAACCAGAGGGATAAGCACTTCCTTCCTTGGCTGCAGTCCGTGATACTGCCCCTTGAAGTTGTGTATGGCCTTTCTCTAGGCCTACTCTCCCAGTAGCTTCCTTTCCTTTAGCTCTGCTGGGTTTGTCAGTGACCTCACCTCGGTCTCTGAGTCTGGCCTCTGGAGCTTCCCTTGGCACTGCCTCCTGTTCTCCACATGAAGGTCTCTGCCAAGCTCCTTGCCTCCTCCTGTGCTTCTCCTCTGGGTTCTTCCCTTCGGGGTTTCTCTGTTGCCTTTCTGGCTCTCTTGACTGCCTTCCTGGCACCTTTGCCTCTCTTTGCTCTCTCTCTCTTGGCTCTCTCCCTCTTGGCTCTCCCTCTTGCAGTGCTCTGTTCCTACTTAAATCCAGAGCAGCTGCTTCTGAGTCCTGCCCATAGAGGTGTGGTTCTTCCACTTTCAGGTTTGTTCTCCTGCTCCCTCTATGTGTCCCTTCTCGTAATTGCAGGCAAATCCTGTTTTTTTCAAGATTTAAAAGTTTCCTTTCTTGCATCAGAGGGCTTGCGGTATCACAACATACACACACATACATACACATATGGGAGTAAAAGGGCATAAGATGTGGAGTCTTCAAGGGGCGTAACTAAGAGCTATGTTGGGTGAAAGGATTTTAATTGGAACAGCCAGGAGCCTGTTTAGCCTTTATCTAAAGCAGGTGGGAGAGTCTCTGTGTAGTTATAGTATTTGGTGAACAGATAAGTTTTCAAATTTTTGCGGAGTTCCGTGATCTCAGTTAGTGTTCGTAGCTCCTCGGGGAGGGAATTCCAGATGGTGGGGACTACGTGGGAAAATGCTCTGTGGTTTGTTGATTTGTGAGCTCTTGTGTAATCTTTTGGGGTTTTTAGTTTGTTTAATTGGCCTTTTCTGTGTGTGGGTTTAGGTGGTTCTTTGTGTATTAGGTTGCATAGTGTGGTTGGAGCTAAATTGTATAAGGCTTTGAATGAAGTAATTATTGTTTTGTAAATTATCCTGCTTTGAATTGGAAGCCAATGGAGGGAAGCTAATATTGGTGTTATGTGTTGGAGTGAGTTAACTTTCAATATAATTCTGGCAGCTGCGTTTTGTGCTAATTGTATTCGTTTGATGTTTTGTTTTGATATGCCCATGAATATTATATTGGCAAAATCAAAGTGAGGAGTTATAGTAGCCTGGATTATATTAATGAAATCTTGTGAGAATACAAGGGGACGTAGTTGTTTGAGCGTTTTTAGTTTGAAGTAAATTTTCTTTATCGTATTGCTGATGTGAGTTTCCATGGTGAGATGTGTGTCTAGTATAATGCCTAGGTATCTTATTTCATTTTTTATTTTAATTTCCTGATTTTGGAGTCTTATGTGTGTTGGTGGGATATATGATTTGTTTTTAGTCACAATTAAGACTTCTGTTTTGGCGTGATTTATGTGGAGATTTTGAGCTTTAAGCCAAGTTGTAATTTCATTATAGCAGTCCGATAGGAGTTGGAGCGGTAGATTGGGTATCGTGAATGGAATGTACATCATGATATCATCTGCGTATAGATGATATTGTACTCCAAATTTTTTGAATATCTTGCAGACGGGTTTTATGTAAATATTGAAGAGTAGAGCTGATAACGCTGAACCTTGTGGTAATCCTATTTCTTGTTTATATGTAGTGGAGGTTTGGTTCCCAATTCTTACATTTTGTGTTCTATTGTTTAGGTAGGACGAGAACCATTTGTGTACTATGGAGTTTAAACCTATTTGTCTCAAGCTGTTGAGCATTATTGTGTGGTGTACGCTATCAAACGCCGCTGATATATCAATGAAAAGTAGTATGAAAGCCTGCTTTTGGTTGTCAATGCCTCTTAGGAGCGCATCTAATAGAACTGTAAGGAGTGATTCTACTCCGTGGCGGGGGCGAAAGCCATATTGTTGCTCATCAAGCGGGTAAGATGAGTCTAGAAAATCTTGTGTCTGAAGTTGGACCACTTTTTCAATTATTTTAGCTAAGAATGGGATGCTGGATATGGGTCTATATGATGTTGGGGATGTTTTATCGAGTTTGCTGTTCTTAAGGATTGGGCGGATTTGTGCATGTTTGAGTGATGATGGGAGATAACCTTGAGTTAGTGAGAGGTTAACTATTGAGAGAATGTAGGGTAATAAAATTGGCAGTGTGTTTTTTATCCATGTTACTGGACATGGGTCTAGATAAGAAGTTGTAGTATTTAGGCTAGTGATGATGTTTTTTAGTGTCTCTTTAGTTATGGGATGAAAGTCTGTCCATTCGTCTGACGGTTGGTGGGATGTATTAATAGTGTCTATAGTCATTGATGGCGTTTTTGTTTTGTTTTGATAATGACAAGCTAAAGTTTGTACTGTGATGTCTGTAATTTCAGTGCCTGAAGTTTGAGGGTTGGTTAGGTTTCTGACCATGGAGAATAACTCTCTTGGTCTGTTGTAAGATTTTGACAGAATTTCAGAGTAGTATTCTTTCTTTGTGCTGTCTAGGGTTTCTTTGTATTTATTAAGGTGGTTGTTGTATATTTCTTTGTGTATTGTCAGTTTAGATTTGCGCCAGATGAATTCTAATTTTCTAAGATTCCTTTTCATTTGTTTTAGAGTAGTATTGAACCAGGGTTTGGTGTTAGACTTAGAGTAGATGCTCTTTTTATTTGTATGATTAATTTTGGCTGCGTTGTTAATGGTTTCATACCAGTTTGTGACAGTATCATCCAGGTTCGTTGGAGATGATAACAGGTGTGGGACTGTTAAGTCAATGAATTCAGTGTTATTAAACTTTTTAAATCTTGTAGTTGGGATAGTTCTAGTGGAGTTATTAGTGCTAGTGACAGGATATGTAATGTTGAATTTGATAATATAGTGATCCGACCAGGGTATCTGTGTACATTCTACAGCATCTGGGTTGATAAGTTCGAAGAGAGAATTAGGTAGAAGGACAATATCGAGTGTTCCACCTTTGGTGTGAGTAGATTTGTTTATTATTTGGTGGTAGTCCATGTCCGATATAGCATCAAAGAATAGTTTAGAGTCTAGTGTTGGTAGCGAGGGGAGATTAAAGTCGCCTAGCATGATTATAGGGTGTTGATCAGAGGATGAGCTGAGTAGTTCAATAAAAGAATCAAGGCAGTCTGATTTTTGGTCTGGGGGTCTATAGACTAGACAGATTTTCAGGAGTCCAATTTTTATAAGTAGAGAGTCTATATTGTTTGAGATGTTTGACTGGATTGTTTTGGCATTTAATTCTTTTTTTGTCATCATTAATACTCCTCCGCCTCTTTTATTATTTCTGTGTTTGTAGAATGTGTCATAATTTTCGTTATCCAGTTGATTTAGGTAGACTGTATCGGTCTCTGAGAGCCAGGTTTCAGTGACACATAATATGTCTGGCTTTAAATCAGATATTAGGTCATTAAATATGGGAAGCTTGTTTTTCATCGATCGTGCATTGATAAGTATGCATGCAAGAGAGGTTAAGTTGTTGGTACATGTTCCCTTGGGCGTTTGACGTACGTTTATATGTTTTATGTGGATTAGTCTATGGAAATTTGTTCTAGGAATGTTGTTTGTATAAGTGTGTCCTATATGATAGTTGTTGCGGGTACGTGTATGAATTATAGGTATTGTTTTATGACTTTTGCTATCTAAGCTTAATGTTAGGTCGATGATTAATATTGTTAAAACTATACAAATGTATGATAGTTTCATTAGTGTGGTATTTGTGCGTAGCATTTTAAATGAGATGTTGTTGGAAGAGCTAAGCAATAAAATATCAAGGTAGAATAGTATGAGCGAATAGATCACTGAAACGTAGTGTTATGTAGAAGGTAGGGGGAGAGCAGCTGGACAGTGTATTGAACCTAATTGTATGAGGTTGATTAATAGCTACTGGCAACAGTAGCTATCAAGAGCTACTGATAGTTGAGGAGGTGCTACTGGTAAGTTAGTGAATTGTATGATCGTATAGTCAACTGTACTTATTGAAATATACTACTGACAACAGTGATGGCTACTATTAACAACATAAGCTACTAGAACAGAAATGAATACAGTAATGAATTGCTACAGACAACTGTACTTCTTGAGGATATACAACTAGCAACAGTTATGAGGCTACTGCTGACAAATTATTAAAACAGAATGATTACTACTTGCTGCAGTATACAAATGCAGGATCACTACTAGTTACTGACGACAGTACTGATTGATGATTTGCCAATTACACTAATTACATGTGGGGAAGCTACTGACAACAGTAGTTAGAGTATATCTAGATGATAAACATATAGCAATTAACACAAACACCTGCTGCAGTTTAGCAGATTAATCATAGTGGTATGATAAAATTGAGATATTAGTCTGTCAGAAATAGAGTTTGATGAGGGTATACTTGCAGTTGTGAAAGATCTGTGAGGAGATGAAATACGCGAGCTCAACCCTGGGGGAGCTCAGCTGTACTTGGTTGTAGATGCTGGTTCCACGTTGATGTTGCCGTATAGGAGGAGTAGCCTATTTGCCTTAGCCTAAGGGCCGTGCCAAAGGGCCCTCGTGCGCGGCCCTCAGGCGCGGGCTCGCAAGGCGCGGGTGCGCCTGATCGCGCCCCTTTTTAAATGTAGAGCTGTGCCGCGATTGGGCAGTGGTGAGCGATGATGCGCTGGAAGGCTTACTGCACGAAAGCTCTGAGGAAGCACGTGTGCAGAATGGCCTGCTGAATCAGCTGTTCGCCTCTCCGGTGAGCTCTTCTGCGATGGTGAGTGACCCGACTGGTCTGCTGCTTCAGTGGTTGGCCTCCGGGCAGGGAGAGGGCTCTCTGTCGATGGTGCAACAGCGGATGATGTCCAGCTCCTCCTGGATAGACTTTCTAAGTCTACTTCTACTCCTTCCAAAAAGAAGCCTTTTAAAAGGCCTTACTACAAGAAGGCCAGATTTTCCACAAATACTGGCCAACAATCTGCTCAGCCTCGCTTTGCTGCTAAGCGTCAGCAATCTAAGCAAGTAAAATCAAAGCCTGCAGTGTCTGCTGCACCCCAGCAGGCTCAACCCCCTCAGGGGTTTTGACTTGCCCCTAGAGAACTTACCGTTTCTGGCTCTAGAACAACCAGAGCCCCTCACCATTCCTGGAAGGCTAGCTCACTTTGCTCCCAGATGGGAACAAATCACATCAGAGCAATGGACCCTCTCTATTGTCAGGGAGGGCTACAAACTTCATTTCTCCAGCCTTCCTCCCCATACCATGGTGAGGCAATTCAGTTCTCCCCCATCTCTTCTGACCCTGTTGGGTCAGGAAGTCTCTTCTCTTCTTGCCCAAGGGGCAATAGAGGAGGTTCCTCCTCCTCAACAGGGGTTAGGTTTCTACTCCCCTTATTTTCTCATAACAAAGAAGACAGGGGGTTTCAGACCTATCCTAGATCTGAGAGAATTGAACAAGTTTCTATTCAAGGAGAAATTCAAAATGCTCTCTCTGGGCATTCTCCTTCCATACCTTCAGAGTCAGGATTGGCTTTGTTCTCTAGATCTCAAGGATGCGTACACTCATATACTCATCCATCCATCCCACAGAAAATATCTTCGCTTTCTGTTCCAGGGAAAACATTTCCAGTACAGAGTACTACCCTTCGGTCTGGCCTCTGCTCCAAGAGTATTCACAAAATGCATGGCAGTCGTAGCCGCATTTCTAAGAGGCATGGGAATCTTTGTCTTCCCATATCTGGACGACTGGCTCATCCGAGCTCCATCTCAGTCAGAAGCCCAGATGTCCCTGGACCGCACAAGGCGTATTCTTCAATATCTGGGACTTGTGGTAAACATTCCCAAGTCCCAACTCATCCCTACTCAGTCCCTGGAATTCATAGGGGCCCAGTTGGACTCCACCACTGCAAGGGCCTACCTCCCTCTGGTCCGAGGCCAAAGGTTAATAAACTTGGCCTCCCAGGCTCAGTCCAGAAGTCACTTGTCAGCCAGAGAAATGCTGCAACTTCTGGGCCACATGGCCTCCACGGTCCATATGGTGCCCTACGCTCGTCTTCATATAAGGGCAGCTCAATGGACTTTAGCCACCCAGTGGTCTCAAGCATCAGGACTGCTCTCATTGATATGTGCCCATACCTTCCTCCAATAGCTTTGGATGTGAAGACACTACTACCACATGTGATCAAAGTCCCCCCAATGGCCGCACAACCGCCAGCATAAAGGATCATCAGCTCATTTCCAGTGGAAAAGAAGAAGCGGCATGATTGACAGCCGATATAGAATTCTCAGTTGGGTGTGAATTAATCCCAACGAAATAGAACACGAATGTGAATAATGATAAATTTCTAACCAGAAATCAAATTCTTTCCCCGGTAGGAATGCTTCCCATCTCCTTTGAGGGAGCTTCAAAGTAGAAAGCACAGGCAGATTTTCTGCCAGATTACAATATAACTGTGCAATGAAGGCGGGCAATCGTTTGGATTCAAAGATTTCAAATTCCCACCATTTAGGGCTTCTTATCAGATCCGACTTCGAGGCCGGAGTGTCTAAACAATGATGTAACTGAAGAAACTGAAAACCGAGAAAGAGGAAAACCAAAATACTCATCTAGCTGTCTCTTAGGGAAAGAATGAGATCCTTCATACAGAGAGGACAATCATGTTGTAAACATGTCCGAATCCCATCCTCTGTTCATGTCTCTAACAAACCCCATAGCTCCTAAAATCAGATTTAATGTTAAAAAATGTAAGGTCATGCATTTGGGCTGCAGCAATCCAAGGGAGCAATACAGTATAGGAGGTGAAGTACTTTTGTCCACTAAAGAAGAGCGGGACCTAGGCGTGGTTGTGTCTGATGATCTTAAAGTAGCTAAACAGGTAGAAAAGGCGACGGCAAAAGCTAGAAGGATGCTTGGGTGCATACGGAGAGGAATGGCTAGCAGAAAAAAGGAGGTGATAATGCCTCTGTATAAGTCTTTGGTGCGACCTCATTTGGAGTATAGTGTGCAATTCTGGAGAACGCACCTTCAAAAGAATGTGAACAGGATGGAGTCGGTGCAGAGGGTTGCTACTAAAATGATTAATGGGCTTCATTATAAAGCATATGAGGACAGACTAAAGGATCTTAATATGTACACCTTAAAGGAAAGGCGGGATAGAGGTGATATGATTGAGATGTTTAAATACCTCCGTGGCATAAATGTTCAGGGAGAGAGCCTCTTTCAATTGAAAGCAAGTTCTGCGACGAGGGGACATGGGATGAGGGTGAAGGGAGATAGATTCAGGAGTGATATGCGGAAATATTTCTTTACGGAAAGAGTAGTGGATCCATGGAATAGTCTCCCAGTGGAGGTGGTAGAGATGAGGACAGTAACTGAATTCAAAAAAGCATGGGATCTCTAAAGGTAAAAAGTGGACTGTTGTAGTTGTTGTTATGGAAGGACAGACCAGATGGGCCTTGTGGTCTTTTTCTGTCATCATGTTTCTATGTTTCTAAGGTGAATGGGAAGCATCTAATTCAAACTGTCGACAAACCCTTCACCAAGCCCCCCAGCATGGCTCGATGAAGGGGTGCACCCGGACCCTAGCCACCTCCTTTGATTCACTAAGGAAAGACACCACTGCTAACGGAATCAGCTTCCTCCAATCCTTTTTGAGGGAAGCCCATTCTGCCTCTGCATTAAGATGCCAGAGCAACAGAGAATGTAAATAAATGCAAGAATAATATACCTCCGGATCCGAAAGCTCTAGCGTCCCCCCCCCCCCCGACCATTTTGGTAGCATAAGAATCTGCCGACTAATTAAGGGACGGTTACCATTCCACAGAAAGCGCAACAACGCCTGCCGAAAAGGTTTAAAGAAAGCTTTAGGGAGAAAAATTGGTAATTGCATGAAGTGGAAAAGTAGCTTAGGTAAGACCAACATCTTATAAGCGTTTATCCGTCCTAACCAGGAGACCGAACAAGATCCCCATCGTTCCATGTTTCGTTTAAGTGTCTTAAGGAGGGGGAGATAATTCAAGGTATACACTGTGATAAATCTCTATATATTATAATACCCAGGTAACGGAAGTGGTCTACCACTGGAAACTCCCCTCCACTAGATAGCATTTTAATCGAAGATCGGGAGATACAACTCAGTAATGTCGATGTTTGCATGTTTACTGTGCAACTGGATGCAAAAAGCGATCCAAGATGGCTATCACTATTGGAAGAGACTTAGAAGGATCCCTAAGATAAATGAGCGTGTCGTCCACATACAGCGAGATAGAGTGCCAGTCAGGGCCTAGTTGGATACCAAATTCCTCAGCACGTGACCTAATATGTACCACTAATGGTTCCATTGCAAGGGCAAATAACAAAGGCGACAGGGGGCATCCCTGTCTGGTACCTCTACCTAAAAAAAAAGATGGAGAACTAAAGCCATTTATGGATACCGAAGCTTGAGGCTCAGCATATAAAGAGGAAATCCACTTACAAAAGGATGCTCCAAATCCAAACTCCTGGAGGACCTGTAAAAGATAAGCCCATTCTAGTTTGTCGAAAGCTTTCTCAGCGTCTAGTCAGAGGATCCCATAAGACCCCACTTTGGAATGCAGTCCCTGCAACATGTTAACCAATCTTCGCACATTTTCGAAACCATAGCTATTTTTCATAAATCCCGTTTGATTGGAGTGCACAATATCCGGAATTAAAGTAGCCAAACGATTAGCTAAAACCGTGGTGAAAATGTTATAGTCTAAGTTCAGCAAAGATATCAGACGATAATTAGAACACTGTAATGGATCTTTATCTGCTTTGGGAATTACTACAATGGTCACCTGAAAAAAAGGAAGCGGGAAGCGTTCCCTTGGAAAGAATCTCATTGAAAACAGTCAACAGAGTCGGAGCAAATAAATCTGGAAACACCTTATATAGCTCCGCCGGCAATAAATCAGGCCCTGCAGCCTTTGCAGATTTTAAGTTCCTCATTACTTGTAATAACTCCTGAAGGGTAAAGGGCCGATCCAAGTGTTCCCATCCTTCTGGTGAAAGCTTTGGGAGGGAGGCCTCACGCAACCAATCACGAATGTCCGCCGCTTCTGCCACTGACTCACTCGTATATATCTTTGCATAACACTTTGCAAAAGTTGCTGCTATGTCTTTGGAGCCATGCAGGACATGACCCTGTGAGGATTTGATTCTGCTATTTTATGACATTACTGTTGTCGTTTTAATTGCCACAACAGCATCTTCCCTGCCTTATTCCCTTGTTCATAAAATCTCTGTCGTGTCACAAGAGCAGCGAAGCAATTCGTTCAGACTCAAGAGCCTCCAACTCCCCCCTATGGCTGGTTAACACTTTCCACACCTTAGAACTCCCATTGCGTCTGTGCATCCTTTCCAAATCCGCAATCTCGCACCGCAGTTCATTCTGTCCAGCCTCCAGTTTCCTTTGGAAGGTACTCGATAACGAGATGAGTTGCCCCCTTAAAACGGCCTTCCCTGCTTCCCACAAGAGAGCTCTGGATATATCAGAGGTATCATTAAATGCTAAATACTCCATCCAGCCTGTCCTAACTGTGAAGGCAAACTCTTGGTTGAGCAAAAAACCACGAGGTAAGGACCAGCGATGTGGAGGAGTTTCAGTTTCTCCCAAAGAGATACTAATAGTTATAATCGCGTGATCCGAAGGACCCATGGTCACAATGGTCGCTTGGGTCAACCATGAAATCCCGGAGCCCGACAGCATCCACATATCAATATGAGAATGACAATTATGCACCCTAGAATAAAAGTTGTAGTCCTTTTCCTAAGTATGGTGGTGTCTCCAGACATCACATAGATCAAAGTGTGACACCCAATCCTCCAAAACTTTCATCGGATTGATCCTGGATACTTGAGTTCCATAATGATCCAGTTCAGAATGCACACAGTTAAAGTCCCCACCAACAAGTAGTTCCCCTTGATGATACCTTTGGAGTATCTCAGACAGATTCAACAGGAAGCTCCCTACCAAAGCAGGAGGAAGATAAACATTCACTAACATCAGAGGAATCCCATGTATAGAACCAACCAGAATTAAGAAGCGACCCTCTGGAACTGTGAATTGATCTATGAGCTGAAAGCAACAAGTGGGAGAGAATAAAATAGCAACCCCTCTCTTTCTAGAGGTGAAATTAGCCAGATATATTTGTGGAAATATACTTCTAGCAGAGTTAAAGTGATCTTGCAGGGAAAAGTGAGTTTCTTGGAGAAAAATTATCTCAGCTTTCTCCCTATACAACTGGTTCAGAACCTTTCTACGTTTGCAGGGATTATTTAGCCCATGCACATTCCAAGACAGTGCCCTAACCATTGCCGATCAATGAGAGAAGCCACTTAACAACTTCCCCAAAACCTAGGAGAATAGTATCTATCACCCACCATCTGCCATCCCCCCATCTCAAATAGCTCTGCTGAACAAAAAGACTATCCCAAATTCTCAAAATTGGCTGCCTACTACAGGGGTCAAAAATCCCCCCTTCCCTCCCCCCACCCTGCCCCACCCATCCCTGCCCCCCCCCCCAACATTCCTATAAAAGCAGGAAGTATGCCAGACATAAAAACATCCCTTAAATCGCGACACTACAAGTGTAATCAGCGGATGCATTGTGTACAGGTATATACCAATAACCCCACCTCCCTCCCAACCCCCATCTCAGTAATCTGAGTACTGCGACGCTTCTGCTGGGGCCCGAGAGCTTACCAGCTGGAAGTGGCCTTTGAATGTCCTCTTTTGAGTGAAGCTATTCCTACTGTCGCCAGGGATTCTGGGACTTGTAGTTTTGCTTATTTCCTTAAGGACAAAATTGTAGTTATGACACGAGTGTTTCAAGGCTGCAAGAATATTTATTGTGGGGAATTTCCAGCGCATCAAAGCTCAAACACAAACAAGCATAAAGGATGCATCTCCAACATATAGGTATTTCAGGAACAGAAGAAAACGTAACAGAAATATCTCAGCACTGCTCAGCTGTTTCTCAGTCCCCCAAGCGTTCCACCGGACACTGCCCCGTGTGGTTATTCAACGGAAAACAATTAAACCGCAACAGCTGATTTTCTTTCTCATAGCACAGCTTCTTATCCTCAGAAGACAATTAAGCTTATTAAACATAAAACAAGCCTTTCCAATTCTTCAGCCGGTATGGCAAGTACTTTCTATATTATTCCATACAGTTTCAGTGCTGTTCAACAATGCCTTCTTCCTTTAAACATAAAGAGCAATCCATGGGAGAAGATTCATTTTCTAAAGCTGGCAAACAAGAGTCTGTTTGCATTCTTTCAACAGTATTAGAATTACTGGCATCTCTATCAGGTTTAACAATTCTCCCTGACTTTCTTTCCTCCAGAAATTCCTTGAACTGGTTCAGGAGCAATTCAGCATGTACAGGCACATTAGCATTAGGAGAGCAAACTTTTCCTTCTGACAACAGCTTGCTTATAGCTTCTAACTCTGAAGGCTCGGCTGTTTTACTTTTGTCAGTGTTATAGCTTTCCCCATATGTAAGACTCTCCCCCCACCTATTATCAGTTAAAGGTGTTGGGTCTGCCTTCGGGACAGTAGCAAAGGCAAATGGCTTCTCTAACAGTGATTCAGCATTAGAAATGGTAGCTTTACCTTTGGCAGGGTTTCTTAGACAACTGCTGAACCCTTTTTCCCTGCTATCCTCCAGGTTCTGGAATTCAGCTTCCTTATGTCTATTTCCAGGGCCAGTTAGGTACCTGCTCTGAAGAGGCTTTTCTTCCTTCTTTCCTCTATGGCTGCTATAGCCCTTGTTGCTGTATGTCCAATTGCCGTCTCTCCAATTGCTTCCCTTGTTAGCTCCCTTGCTCCAAAGTTCTGCTTTGCTGTAAGGTCCTCTCCGAGGCTCTCTCTCTCCTTCACCTTCTTCATAAGGTTCCTTTCTTGCTTGCTCTTTTTCTTCCTCTCCCCTTCCTTTGCACCTTCCCGTGCTTCTTCCTCTGCTCCTTCCTGTGCTCACTCTCTGCTCTGTTTGTGGATTTATAAAGCATTTGCTTCCCGGCACTCCCTGTCCTTCCCCCAGGTGTGACCAATCAGTGAGGAAGCCTGTCTCTCCCTCTGAGCTGGGGCGTGGCCTGAGCTCAGCAGAGAGCTGTGTTTTTTCCTTATCTGGCTTGGAAATCCTGTGCACAAGTGCAGTATCATTTATTTCAACAGGATTTTCCTCCACCTCCATCTCCTCCTGGGGACTTTCACCATTACAGTACCTACATTCTGAGGAAAAGTTTCTCTATTTTCCATCTCTGCCTCTCCTGTCACCCCTCCATAAAGTCTCCCCTTCCCCACCTCCTTCCCCACATCTGTTCTCCCCAACCCTCCACATTCCCAACCCTCATACCCGCCAAACAGTTTCAAACACCCAAACAGTAGTGGTGGGTAGAACCCTAGACTAGTACTGGAAGGGAATGCAACCCTCACTGCAAGCCCTAATATAAATAGTGCAAACAGAAAACTCAAGTAGGAACAGAAGTGTCCATCTCATATTGATGAGTCGGTTCTTGATCCGAGTTGGACGTCTTGCGGGATCGCAGGACTTTACGTCTCTTCGGCAAGGATGTCTCCCACACTCCATTTGTACTTCTCTGACGTGGATTCTTTTCCCCATGTTGTATCAGGTCCACAAACTCCATTGCCACTGACAAATCCGAAAATTTTTGTGCGCAGTTGTTCCAATCGAACAGTAAGGCAAAAGGAAAGCCCCACCGGTATGCAGTAGTTGACTTCTGTAGCGCTTGGTTTAAGGGCTTGAAACTTCTACGTTGCTCCAGAGTATATTGAGAAAGGTCTTGATATATCTGGATTTCTTGACCTTGAAAAACCACCACATGTTTGCCCCTAAGACTTCTCATCAAAGCAACTTTATCATCAAAAAAGCTGAAACAAGCGATTATTGCTCATGGCTGCATGCTGGAGGACCTTTGAGCACCATAACTCCGGTGAGCCCTTTTCAGCTGTACCAGATTGGGAGCCGCTGGAATGCAGAAGGCAAAAAGCTCTTGCATTTGAGCCACAGTGTTCTCTCACTCTCCATTCTGTTCGGGAAGCCCAAACACTCTGATATTATTGTGTCTTTGGCGATTTTCCAATTCGTCTTGTCTCTCCCTGAGATCTTTAGTGAGATGATCTAATTTGTTAATTTTTGACTGGAAAGCCACAGTCGAAATCCATTTGCTCCCCTATATTGATCTTGGTTTGTGTGACTCGGTCATCCAAGGATTAGAGGTCTGCCCAGATGTCACTCACCACCTTGGAAAAATCTTGCCAGAAGAGCTTAAGTTCTTTTAGAATTTCCAGAAAGTCAGCTTTTGTAATTGGAGATTGCGATCCCAAGGAAGAAGTTTTCGGGATAACGTCTCCCTCTGATGATGGTGAGGAACTCGTGGACGGGGAATCCAAAGATCTGGCGAACCTAGAGAGAGATGACGCATAGGATTTTGAAATGGCCATCCTGAAGCACCCTGGTCCAGCTTTCCTGTCACAGCTTTGCTACTGGCCCGATGCGTGTCAACAAAATTCATTACGTAAGTATCAGCTGTTTCCCTTGGTGCGGCTAGACTTCTCGGAACCTTCAGGGAGTGCACTATTTCGAGTGCGTCAAAGCCCACAAGAGCTAGACGTGACCGAGAAATGCAGATGGATACCGGATTAACCAAGGAGCAGCGGCACGAAAAGCCTGTCACACACTATCCCTGAGGGAACCAACTGCTGAGCTTCTTGCAACCCAGGCTGGGTGGGAACAGTATACTTAGTTGCTTTGTACATAGTTCTCACGTTCTTTGTTTTCACTGTTCATGAAACCTGTTTAATGTATACCCACGTTTATTGTCCTGTTCATTGTAAGCACAGATCAATTTTTGAGACGTGTAGTTTTATGTTCATTGTAAACCGCACTGATGACAAATAGCGCGGTATAAAAGAAACTGTAAATAAATAAATTAAATAAATAAATACTGGCGGAGCTATATTTGCAGCATCAATAGAGAAAATGGAAATCTGTTCTTATTGCAATCCCTTCCGGATTTTAAAGGTGTGGATGATTTCTGAGAGGTATCCTTCAATTCCCGAAGCCGATTCCTAGGAAGGCCAGCAATGAGATGGATCGATACAATAACAGCAGCTACGGGTACCACTCTGTCAACAATGAGCCGCCTGACTGAAGACCGAACACAATTTAGGATAGCTATCCCGAGGGTCGCCATGAGTTGACTCCGACTCGATGGCACTTAACAACAACAACAACATCCTTCAATTCCCAAAGCCGATTCCTAATCCGTAGGGTACGAGTCAACAGTCCTGATCCTTTGGGGAGCAGAAAGCTCCCAAATATTATCAGTAGAGAAGAAGGTCCCTGTTACTGCTGGAGAAATTTCACCTGCAATACTGGAGATGACCACACAGGGGAGCTCCTGTCTAAGGTATATACCGGTGAAGTTAAACAAAGCACTGAAAAGCCAGCAAGTTTTAACAAGATCGCTGTGTCAAGCTTCAGCCAAGCAGGGAGAAATAGATAGCCTTGTCCTGCTTCTCAAACTCTGATCTTCAAATCTGTTTTTTGATCTGTGCAGCAGTTGGATCCGATCCTGAGCAGCCTAATCATTCAATTTCCTGCCGGTCCCTTTAAACTTATTTTCCGTCGGCCATCTTGTCTGTTATCTCATGTTTTCCACTGATGCATTCCAGTAGTCGGCGGCCATCTTGGGGAGCACCAGCATGCGTTCCAGCCACTTTTGCCGACAGGGCAGCACTTGCTACGTCGATCCCACTATGCGCTCCAGCGGATCCTCACCACGATATTCCCGCCAAAATTGGAGCCCCCTCCTGCATTCCACTTACGTTCCACAGATATTTCTTCAATGGCGCCTCACTTATCAAGCACTATCATGTTCAGCACACATAACAGGCATTGGGAGGGTTACAAATGCTTCATTGTACAACCGGAGGCAGGCACTCACTTCATTGATTTACATTCACCCGGTTACCTGATCTTGAGCAACGATCAATGGCAGGCATATTATGTCAGGGAAGCTGTCCCCCGTATAACTCTTTGGGAACAGAAAATTGTAAGGTAGAACTACATGTTCATTTAGCTCCGTAGATGTAGCCAGCTGGAGGAGTGGCCTAGTGGTTGGGGCAAGGTACTTCAGGCTGGAAGGTCGGGGGTTCAAATCCCACTAGAGGACAGCAACCTTGGGCCGGAAGGACTGGGGTTTCTAGTCCCACAGGTTGCTCCTTGTGGTCTTGGGCAAGCCACTTAACCCTCCATAGCCCATGTTCCCTGTAAAATAGTTATCTCCAAGTTATAATGCCCTGTTCAATGTAATTTCAGTTTGTTCAATGTAAACCGCACTGATGCAGAATAGCGCAGTATATAAGAGAATGTAAATAAGATATCTAAATGATACAGGATCAGATGAGGAGACAGATCATGTCAGAGAGGCTGCTTTGCTGAGAAGTGCTCCGAGCCCCTCACATCTCCGTAAGATATCAAAACTTTGTGGATGCTGATTGAAAGTCATCTGAACAGAGCATGGGAGATCTGGATATATCAGCCCCTTTCACTCTCTCAGCGCTATTGATGGAAGCATTTTTTAGCACTCAGTGCATAGATATCGCAGATTATGAGGAGACTAGAGGAAGAAGGCTAAGGAGCCTTACAGAATTGTGGCCATCTTGATTGGGCTCACGAGCGCCCCTGAAATGGAGGTATTTTGACCTTGCCCGATGAGAGCCTGGAATGCACTCCACTTATCAGGAAACATGGGGCCAGCCCTGACAGTATTCTGATGACATCGGGGACGATTGCGGCATCGGGAAAAGCCCCCGATGCCATCAAAACATTGTCAAGGCTGGTACCCAACAAAAGAGAATCCCTGGTGGCCCAGCGGCCTTGATCCCATAAGAACATAAGATATGCCATACTGGGTCAGACCAAGGTCCATCAAGCCCAGTATCCTGTTTCCAACAGTGGCCAATCTTGGTCATACGTATTCTGATGGCATCGGGGACAATCGTGGCATTGCGAAAAGCCTCTGATGTCATCAAAACACTGCTGGGGGCCAGTGCCCTGACAAATAGTAATTACCTGGTGGTCTAGCGGCCTCTGTACCCCCCACTAAGAAAATAACCCGGTGGTCCAGCAGCCCCTGAAACCCCCCAGCACCATTAAGAAAATAACTTGGTGGTCTAGCAGCTCCTAAAATGCCCCAGCGCCACTAAGAAAATAACCTGGTGGTCCAGCAGCCCCTGAAACCCCCCGCCGCCACCCAAAGTAAAAGTGAAATCATCCCCAACCAAGCAAAAATAAAATTTACCTGGTGGTCTAGCGGCCCCTAACTGCAAGTTCCCCCGTTCTAAATAGACAGGAGTGCTGCCTGTGCACTCCCACTCTGCTCCGCATCTTGTAAAATGGTGTGTCTGGCCCCGCATGGTGCATCCTGGAATGCACTGGGCGGGGTTAGGCTGCCATAGTAAGGCTTATATGGAAGTTTAACCCTACCTGCTAGACCACCAGGGCCACTAGACCACCAGGTAAATTTTACTTTATTTTTCTTTGTTTGGGGGTGATTTCACTTTTACTTTGGGGGTGGGGGGGATTCAAGGACTACTAGACCACCAGGTAAATTTTACATTATTTTTGCTTAGGGGTGATTTCACTTTTACTTTGGGTGGGGGGTTCAAGGGCTGCTAGACCACCAGGTGATTACTTTCTGTCGGGTCACAGCCCCGACAGTGCTTTGATGGCATTGGGGGCTTTTCCCGATGCTGCGATTGTCCCCGAAGTCATCAAAATACGGTCAGGGGCACACGTTAGACGTTTACGTCTACTCAGACCCTGCAGTAAAGGTTTTGCTGCTATGGCTGGTGGCAAAATCCTCTACGCCTGTCACTGCATCGGGCGTAGTCATTTTTTGCATACCAGTCCAGCTGATTAAAATACATGTAAATAATTAGGATTCGTTTAAATACATTTAAATACACGTGGTGTTAATTGAGTGCTAGTTTTTCCGTCGGCATTTCCGTCTATTTCCTGTGCTTAAATGTGGCATTATGGGTTCATAAAGCCCACCTGAGCTTTCTGCATCGGTCTGTCCGGAGACTTGAAGTACCAAGAAATGCAGTCACAGACCAAGTCGTGGGCGTGATTAAGAAAAATTTCCAATTACACTTTGACAAGTTGCCTATACATGTTACATCTTATGAACTCCAGAAGGAGGCTGTCTCTGGCACGATATAAGAACTACAGCGAGCACTAGCAGTAAATTTGAGAGTGTGAGATCATATTTTGATTATTGCAAATAGCCATGAAGCTCACGCCAATGGCAGTATATTAAATCTAGTAAATGAATAAATAAATAAATATTCTAATGACCCTAGCTTAGGAGTGAGGTTCATTTCTGTCATGGTATGTGCAAAATTAGTCCATATAGAGGAATTCCCCCAACACGCAGACACACACACATGTACCTGTCACTTGTTGCAGTTCCACACACCAGACACACACACACACACATGTATACACACACACACACAAACGTGGTCCTGCAACTTAGTATACTATTTATTTGCTCCCTACCCACACACTCAGCAAAATGCACCAATCTGTAATACTTTCTTTTTAAATTTTAGATTTATATTTGGTACAGCACAAGTTAACAGATCATTTTTCTTCTCCTTTACAATCAATGGTATAACATCCATTCGGCTGTATCCATCAGCCCAACATTTACCTAATTACCATTCTATCCTTACTTTACATTACATTATATACCTCTCTCCATATACCTGTACATTTTTATTTTAATATTCCCCTCTTCTCCCTTCCTCCCCCCTCCCCACCTGGATCCTGTCATGTATCCTTCTTCTTTTTACAATTCCCTTCTTTGAGCTTAATTAATTTCAACCCATTAATTCATTATTCACCCTTTGTAACCACTCAGTGTATTTGACCCATCTCCTTTGAAAGATCTCAATCCTGTGCATTTTATATGCAGTAATCTCACTCATTGTATAAATATAGGCTAGTCTACTTAATATCCTCTCAGGAACTGGTGCTCTCTCAGACCTCCATCCCTTTGCTATTTCCATCCACACTCCAATTGCAAGCATCTTCAGCATATAAAGCCAGATCACTTTTTGGATTCCCTGCCCCACCGATTCATTCATTGACACTCCAATGCAATGTGTGCCTTTGAGTCAGTCCTGACTCCTGGTGACCCAGAAGCTCCTGGGTTTTCTTGGCAGTGTCACTGGAGGTAGATTGCCAGGCCTTTTTTCTGAGGCAATGGAGGGCTGAGTGACTTGCCCAAGGCCACAAGGAGTGCTAGTGGGAATTGAACCCTGGTTGCTTGGTTACCAAGCCAGTGTTCTAACCACTAGGCTACTCCCCCACTCCATTAGCACTCCAGCTGGTGTGATATCTCCCACCCAGCCCACCATCTCCCGTGTAAGATCCGACATCCACTGCCACATTTGCTGTAGCATTGGGCAGCTCCACCACATGGGCATATACTCCCCCCTCTCTCCGCACCCCCTCCAACACATCGAGTCATTATATCTCCCCATCTTACACAACTGGACTGGGGTTAAATACATTCAAAACAGCATCTTATAAAAACGTTCTTGCATTGCTGCCGAGACCACAGGTATTTTTAGCCCTTCATATATTTTTTCCCATTTCTGAGAATCCCATTGACCCCACAAGCCCACCTTCCAGGCCCGCATATGCGTTCCTTGGTCTATGGGTCCACTCAATGTTTGTAGAGCCTAGAAATCACACCTCTTGATAAATCTCCCAACCTAAACATCTTCTCAAATTGTGTTTCTTTGCTGCTCAGGCATTCTTTTATTTGTCCCCCCCCCCCCCCGAAAGTGTGCCAGTTGGAAATAACCATGCCAATCACTCTTTTCTATTTGGAACTCTTGCTGAAGCTCCTCAAACAGCCTTAAATGGCCCTCCTCAGATAATACCTGTCCCATACACTGTAACTCTTTCTCATGCCATTTTTGAAATATCCCAGAACTTTCCCCCACGAAAAACCCCTCACATTGTGTGATCCGCTGTGCCCTAATATTTCCTCCCACATGTGTCAACACCTTATGTTTCCTGTCCCAAGCTTGTCATGTATGGGTTCTTATCTACCCCTCTTCCTCTCTCCTCCCTTCTCTTCCACATCAGATCTGTAATGTAGTTAGGTCTTACCATCTCCTGTTCTATTCTACTTCAATCTTCTCCAACCTCCACCCCATTATCGCTCGCAACTGTGCCACTTCATAATATCTTGCAATCCCAGGGACCGCCAGACTTCCTTCCTTTTTCTCTCTATACATTATTTTCCTTTGCACCCTAGGGGACCCTCATCTCCAAATAAAGGAGAAGATTCTTCTCTGCACAAATTTAACATTGCAGTGGGGATCTCTATAGGCAAGGTCAGAAACAGAAAAAGTAGTCTGGGGAATATATTCATCTTCACTATATCCTTCCCATCCAAGAGAAAATGGGTTTGTCCCATCTTACTAAATCTGTTAGCACTTTCTTTACAGTTGGCTCATAATTCAACTTGTATAGCTGAGACCCCTCTGCACTGATCTGGATCCCCAGGTATCTCACACTTTTAGTAGCCCACTTAAACGGGAATGTGTTTCGAACCAAACCCTCTTCCTGTGAGTCCAACCTTAGTTTTAGCACTTCTGTTTTCCCCATATTCATTTTCTATCCTGATACTGCACTATATTTCATAATCTCCTGTACTAACACTGGTATAGATTTCTTCAGTTGTCCTAATGTATACATCACATCATCTGCAAATAGTGAAATTTTATACTCCTCCTCACCTACCTTTATTCCATGTATTTCCTTATACTGACACTTTCGGCCAATGGTTCTATCACCATTGAAAACAGCAAAGGATATTGTACCTCTGCTAGCTTAAATTGCTCTGAATATGCCCCATTTGTCTGTATGCATGCCTTAGGTTCTCTGTAAAGCGCCTCTATCCATTTCTGCACATTCACTCCCAGACCCATCTTCCTCATAACTGCAAACATGAAAGCCCATTCTCCTCTATGAAAGGCTTCCTCTGCATCCACTGCCATCATTATAGATGCTGTCTGATGCCTACGTACTTGCCATATTAAATTCAGCAATTTACGTACATTATCACTCGCTTATCTACCCGGAATAAAACCTGCTTGATCCTCCTTTATCAACCTTGGGATTTATTTCTGCAACCTGGCCGCCAATATTTTAGCTAGTATCTTAGCATCCAAATTTATAAGTGAGATGGGTCTATATGACTCACACTTCCCCTGGTCCTTACCGGGTTTGGGTATTACTACCACACCAGCTACCTCCATAGAGCGTGGTAACTTTTCCCCTTTTAGTACTTCATTAAAGACATCTTGCAGTATCAGACTAACATCCTCACATAATTTTTTATAGAACCTGGCTATAAATCCATCCAATCCTGGGGCCTTACCCTCCTTTAAACTCTTTATAGCCTCTACTATTTCTTCTCTAGCAATCTCTCTATTCATCCACTTCTGTTGCTCTAAGTCCAATTGCTTCAATGTGATCTCTGCCATGTACTGTTCTATATCCACTCCCTTTCCTTGATCCAATTCATAAAGCTTATAATAGTATTCCCGAAATACTTTTTGTATTTTTTCAATACCACTAACCCACCTTCCCTGTTCATCTTTTATTTTCAGGATCTGCTGATGCACCCTTTTTTTCCCTAAGTTTTCGTGCAAGATACCTGCCTGGTCTATTCCTCTGTACATAAAATTTATGTTTAAGTTGGTTTAACTTAAAGGCCTCTTCTGCTTCATTTAATCCTCCTAATTCTTCCTGTAATTTTCCAATCCATTGCAGCCTCTTTCTTCCAACTCTCTGCTTATGCGGTGCCTCTTCTGTTCTCAACTTTGTTAACAACTCACGCTCTTTCTGTTCTTTTCCTCGCTTCTGTCTCACCGCCAGCGCTACACATTGTCCCCTTACCACTTCCTTCAGCCCGTCCCATACACCGGCTGGCCTCACTTCACCCCCACTCCCCAAATTATGATACATGTAATCCATTATAGTACTCTGAATACTTTTTTGCCCTTCCACCTCATCTATAAGGGACTCATTCAACCTCCAAAAATGCAGACTTCCTCCTTCTCTTTGTAACTTGAAAGAAGCCTCCACTGGTGCATGGTCTGACCAACTTATGGGTCCTTTATCCACTCGCTTAACTTGTTCTATTATCCTTTCATCCACCCATATCATGTCTAATCTGCTGTAACTCTTATGTGGGTGTGAATGGTGTGCATATTCTGTCTTATTCCCATGTATGTATCTCCAAACATCTACTGTGCCCAATTTATATAGTAACTTCCCCAACTTCTTGCTTACCCCCCTAGTACCATGCTTATTGCCCCCGTAGGATCTATTCTGGGGTTCAGGGTTGCATTGAAATCCCCTCCTAATATCACTGGGCTTTGCATATTTATTTATTTATTTTATTTTATTTAACAGTTTTTATATACCGCACTATTCATCATCAGAGCGGTTTACATTTTAACAACCTTGTACTTAAGCATAAAACATATATCAAGTTTACAGATAACAGGGAGTGAAACAGGGATAATGAAGCTTCCCATAAAACCTCCCTTGCTATGTATTTGGCCCATATATACTCCCTACTACTACGGGCCTTAGGGTTGCCAACTGGCCGGTTTTCAGCCGGCCTGGCCGGTTTTTCCACGGCCAGGCCAGCTGCCGGCGCAGCGGCAAAACCAGCCCTTTAAAAGCCGTTTTTTATGCTCTGGCCGCAAGATCGGGAGCGGCCAGAGCAAAAAAAACGGCTTTTCTCCGCTTCTGAGGGAGCCGGGGAAGCCCGTGCGAGGCCCCGGCTCCCTCTGAACAGCCACCAGCGTGAAGAGCCTTTACCTTCACGCTGGCGGCTGTTCCTGTGAAGCCACAAATGCTGGGAAAGGTTAAAGGTTGCCCTTTAACCTTTCCCAGCATTCGCGGCTTCACAGGAACAGCCGCCAGCGTGAAGGAAAAGGCTCTTCACACTGGTGGCTGTTCAGAAGGAGCCGGGGCCTCGCGCGGGCTTCCCCGGCTCCCTCTGAAGCCTCAGACAGCCGCGATGCTGGTCGGGGGGGGGGGGCAAGGACTGCATTGGCTGTGATGGGGGGGAGCTGGACTGGAAAAGGGCTAAGGGGGAGGGGGGGACTTGGACTGGAAAAGGGCTAAGGGGGGGACTTGGACTGGAAAAGGGCTAGGGGGGGAGACTTGGACTGGAAAAGGGCTAAGGGGGGGACTTGGACTGGAAAATGGCTAAAGTGGGGGACTTGGACTTCAAAAGGGCAAATGGGGGGGACGTGGCCGGGATAATGGCTAAAGGGTGGGACTTGGACAGGAAAAAGGCTAAAGGGGGGGACTTGGACTGGAAAAGGGCTAAGGGGGGGACTTGGACTGGAAAAGGGCTAAGGGGGGGACTTGGACTGGAAATAGGCTGTGATGGGGGGGGGAACCTGGACTGTAAAAGGGTTATGGGGGGGGGGACCTGGACTGGAAAAGGGCTGGGGTTGGATGGGGGCTAAGGGGGGGACCTGAACCAGAAAAGGGCTATGGGGGGGGGGAAACTTGGACTGGAAATAGGCTGTGATGGGGGGGGGGACCTGGACTGTAAAAGGGTTATGGGGGGGGGACATGGACTGGAAATGGGTTGTGATGGGGGTGGAGGGGACCTGGACTGGAAAAGGGCTAGGCGGGGGGGAACTTGGATTGGAAATGGGCTATGGTGGAGGAAGGGGGATCTTGGACTGGAAATAGGCTGTGATTAGGGGGGCTAGGACTGCAAATGGGCTGTGATGGTGCGGGGGGACTCGGACTGCAAATGGGCTGTGATGGTGGGGGGGGGGGCCTAGGACTGGAAATAGGCTGTGATGGGGGACTTGGACTGGAAATGGGCTGTGATTGGGGGGGGGAGGGCTAGGACTGGAAATGGCCTGTGATGTGAGGGCTAGCACTGGAAATGGGCTGATGAAGAGCTGGAATAGGACTGGAAATGGGCTGATGTGGGGCATGGGAGAATGGGACTAGAAGGGAGTGGATGCTGGGTGGGCCTAGAACTATAAGGGAATTGATTTGGGGGGAGGACTAGAATGGATGGGGAATGAGAATGGAGAGGGGAAAAATATTTTGTGTGGAAGAAAAGTCTATGATGGGCCGGTATTGGGAGAGTAAGAGGGGCTTGAGAATGGAAGGGTGAAATTTAAACGGATGATAAAGGAATAAGGAAAGAATTGGGGGAAAGAGCAAAAGGGAAACAATCAGTATGTTAAAGCAGAAATACAGAGAGAATGGAAAACATCTAAAAGAGAAGAAAGGACAAATGGATAGCTCGCAGAAGACACGAAGAAACCAGAAGAAAGTGACTGGAGCAATTGCAACTGAAAAATAAAACGCCCAAACAGAAGGTAGAAAAATACTTTTTATTTTGAATTTATTAACTGGAATATGTCTGGTCTGGGAAGTGTGTATTGCTAACATCTTTGCGTTTTTGTTTAGTGCAAGAGGGAATTACTTTATAGTTTTATTTCTCCAGTGTTGTACATTTCATGTTTGGATTTTGGGGTTCCCAGTTTAATTATTATCTGACCAAGGAAGTTAGCCTACACGTATCCTCGGTAATTTTTGTGGGTGGGGCTGGGGGCGGGGCAGGGGTGGGACTAGGGGCGGAGAATGGGTGGAGCATGGCGAGCCACAGGTGTCGGGTTTTTCTCGGTGAAAAAGTTGGCAACCCTAACGGGCCTCCCTGCTATTTTCCCTTTCCAGAAAGTAAAACGCCCTCCCGGGTCTCTCTTCACAAGCTCTTCTTCCACACTCAACCCTTTTGCAAATAGTATTCCCACTCCCCCCCCCCCCTTTGGAAATTCCCTGTTATGGGCCAGATAAACTTTGTCACATTCTTTATTCATCAACCATCTTTCTTGTACTTTTTTAAAATGCATTTCTTGTATAAGCACAACATCCGCTCTTGCTCTGCTGTCCTCTTTTAGTAGGGCCTGCCTTTTATACCAGGAGTTGAGGCCTTTCACATTAATGGTTACAATCTTACATTCATCAAGCTGCTTTTGCTTAATACCCATAGCTTCAAATCGCTGTACCTCCTCTTCTTGCATACACAGGATCTAGGTACCCCCCCTCTTAGTTCCCTCCCTCCCAACCTCCTCCTTCTTACTTCCATTTAGTAGCTTCCACTTCCTCAGTGGCATCATTTCCCCCCTCCCACTCATGATACATAGTTCACAACATATCTCGTCTTATCTTTATCGCCCCCCCTCCCCCCGTTCTTAACCTTGCTCATTTTACCTTACCCTCTTCTTCCCCTTCATATCATACACTCAGTTCATCTTTGCGGCTTCTTTATCCTTGCTGTTGTCTTCCGTTCTTCTTTTTTCATTTCTCTCACCTCTGCTTATTTACTCAGTCCCATGTCCTTTCTCTTTTGCAGTACACGTTTACTTTACCTCTCTTTATTCTCCACTTTCTACCATCTTGTTGTCTGTCCATTCACTGGTTTTCTCATTTCTCCCACCTCTGGTAAACGTGTTACTCCTGCTTCCTTCATCAATGCCACCGAGTTGCTGTTAATGCCCACATTGTGATGCCAAGGCTGGTAAGTGCAATTTGTGCTGGGTACAGCCATTTATATTTAATATTCTCTTCCCTCGGCCTCATTGTAAATCCTCTGCATTCTCTTCTTCGTTGTAGCCCAGGTGCTGTTAGCGGTGAGGGGAGGTGCAGAGCACACTTTCACATACTGATGTCAGTCCTTATCTTCAGGTGGTCAATGGTTTATTTACATTTGTGCTTGCTCCATAAGACCTTTGCATTTATCTTTTTGTGTTTTTCCAGACTGCAGGCATAGCAGTTCAAAACATACTTCTCACAACCATTCTTCAATATGGGCAACATAGCGAAGAAAAGCAGATTTTTTTTTTTATTGTAAGTCCTGCCTTATTCCACAGTTCAGCGGGAATAACACTTATTTATTCATTTATTTATTTCTATCCCGCTTTTCACCGGGTCAAAGCATGATCATGTCCAGGAAAACACATAATGGCCTAGTGGTTGGGGCAAGTTACCTCAGGCTGGAAGATCTGGGGGGAGGAGGGGGGTTCATAATCCCACTAGAGGACAGCAACCTTGGGCCGGAAGGACTGGGGTTTCTAGTCCCACAGGTGCTCCTTGTGGTCTTGGGCAAGCCACTTAACCCTCCATAGCCCATGTTCCCTGTAAGTATTAGTGTATGTGTCTCATATCCCCTCATGTTAAATGTATCCCCCAATTGTGTTGTGACCACTTTGATTGAAGGATAAGGTGGTATACAAAACTGTCTAAATAAATAAATATGTACATGGGCCTTCCCTGAATACATTTTTTACATCTCCACGGCTGACCCCTTCCCCCATTCCACCCCTTCTACACTGTAGGCACTCTCTGAGATCCCTGTGCTAGCGTCATGGACATGCATGCCAGCAGTGTTTCAGAATATGGTCGGGGACATTTTTTGGCACATAAACATTCCTGCTGCAAGTTCAAACCCCTTAGTCATATTCTGGAATGACCCCCATAGTGAAACTGGGGACTAGAATATGGTAAGATACACATAAGAAGTGCACAAGAGAGTGAGGAACATCAGAATTCAGAAGTTTTTGTGAAAACTTGTTAGAGAACATTCAGTTACACATAACCAGGTCTGGTCTATCCACTAGGTGGCAGGGTTGGCCCGGCAGTAGTGGCAGACTATGGGGTATGTTTACTAAATAGGGCTAGCGGTTAACCCGGGCTATCTGCAACTAGGTCCCATTGAATAATATGGGAGTTAGTGCCAGATAGCCTGGGTTAACCGTTAGCCCAGTTTAGTAAACATACCCCTATGTGTCAAAGCACGTGGCCTGCTGCTGCTGCCGCCGAGCCACCCCCAGACCCTGCTGCCAGAATCAGAGGCAGCATAGGGAAGAGGGAGGGCGGTGTGTGGTGGTACGTGGGGGGGGGGGGGCGGAAAGCCAGGATTTCTGCCTAGGGCGGCAGAAACCCTTTGGCCAGACCTGCACATAACATATATTTCATTGCAAATGTCAATTTCACATTTTCTATAGTTTGTGCCAACTCGTTCCCAGTGGAGCGATAACTTGGCAAAACAGGAACTGTTCAGATTCCCTTCTGCCTTCCTTCCTTCCTTCCTTCCTTATTTATCTACTAAAGAGATCCTTTTTCTCCCCCTCGTTCCCCCTTAAGTTCTTCCTGATTCACTGAACAGACTGTATGTCTCTTTCCCTCTCTCGGCCTTCTCTTGTTATATTTATGCCTCTGGTGGAATCATTAATCATTGTAAGCAATTGTAACTAAATTTTTTCTTCTTAGGCACTGTAACTTTGTAACGTTGCTGGGTAGTAAAAGACCCAAGATGCATTATATCAAGAAATTTTCTAGAAATATAAATGATTTCCCTGTTTACTTCCATGTTAATTTTCCTGTTACTTGTAATAGGTCTGTTATATCTGACCAATTGTTGTATTGTTTCAATGTAAACCGCACTGACGACAAATAGCGCGGTATATAAGAAAATTAAATAAATAAATAAATAAATAAAATAAATAAATAAACTAAAATAGTCAAGATTGTTTTCATTAGTTTTTTGCTTCCATTTTCCTATGAGATGGAAAGATTTTATTAAGAGAGCATACAATATTCCATGTCAAATGTCAGTTTGGCATTCTTTACAATTTGTACCAACAAACTTCTTTTTCTGAGTCTGCATCCATTTTTGTATGGGATTGAAAAATACAAGTTAAATAAAACCAGAGAAATATAAATATCATTTTGTCAAAATTGGATGGGGAGTGGCTAAACTTCAAGATGGCGACGGAGCGTTAACGGGCCGAACATGCCTAAGCATAAAGGCAAGCAAAGGGCTCCTCCCGCAGAGCCTGTACCTGCCTTTGAGGGTCCTATGGATCATTTTGTCCTGCTAACGGAGCAGGAACTTGGGGAGATCTGAGCGGGCGTGACGTCACCGGCTGAGGTGGTTTCGGCGTTGTCAGCTCTGGATGTTTCTCTCTCCCCGAATGGGCGTGAGCCGCCTTCTGTTTCGACCCTCCTGGTGACCCCTCCTGCAAGAGGAGACGAAGCTCTGTCCAAAGAGGTGGGAGCGGCGCCTCGTGAGCGGGCCTTTCTTGAGGAGCGACCCGGTGAGTAGCCTAGGGAATCTGGGGCTGTGGATGTGGTCGGCATTCAATCTGTGAATGCGGCTGTGCTCTCTCATGGAGTGAATGGAGCTGATGGAAGGGTAGCCCCTCTGACTGTAACTGCGATGTCTGAGTTGGCAAAAGGTTTTTCTTTGAAGCGCCCGACAGAGATTTCTCTAGAGAGCATTTGGGAGGCGATCTCTCAATTATCCAGTGTTGTAAGTCAACAGGTGGTTCTATGTCACGGCTGAATAAACTGGAGGACTCATGTTCTGGGTTTAAGGTGGAATTGGCTGAACTTGAGGTAAAAATGGATACTGGGGAACAGAAACTGTTTCAAGTCTCTGAGGTATCTGATTCTTTAGTAAAAGATAATGTGGCTATTAAAATGAAAATGGAAAATCTAGAAAATATTGTAGGGCTTCTAATATTTGATTACTCAATTTTCCAGTTGTACCAGCGATTGCACCTGTGGAGATGTTTAAAAAATATATTCATGAGGTTTTATTGGTACCACCTGACCTAACCCCTCCAGTTTCTAAAGCTTATTTTTTGCCAATTGGTAAGAAAGAAGGGAAGGTGGCTGATGGGACATTGGAAATGGATATATTAGATGTATCAGCTCTTCTACAAACGCCTAAGGAAGAAGAACTAACTGTGTCTACTATGCTAGTGACTTTTGCGATTCCATCTGACAGAGACTGGATTCTTCAGCTTTATTTAAAAAAACGAATCAGATTATTTATGGGGAAGAGAATTATGATCTTCCCGGATGTGGCCAGAGAGACTCAAAGAAGGCGAAGAGCTTTTCTTTTATTGCGTCCCGGGGTCACTCAGATTGGCGCTTCATTCCTATTAAGGTTTCCTTGTAAATGTATAATTGTATTTAAATCGCATAAGTATGTTTTTTTTCAACCAGAGGATTTATCCTCCTTTATCAGCTCCCATATTGTGACATCTTCTCCTTTGTGAATGAGACCCCATTATAATTTTATGCTCTGTTCTCTGTCCCTTCTTTTTTTTTTCCTGGGCTTATTTCCTCATTGTTGATGAATACTGGGGAGTCACCTACCCCTGGTTTTCTTTTGTATTTGCTGCTCCCCCTAAAGACTAATGACACTCTTGATGCAAGTTCTTGAAAATTATTTCTTTGTATTATTATTGAACAAGTTGTGTCTATCTGTACAAGCATGTTGCTTGATTATAATGATAAACTTGCATAAATAAATAAATAAAAAATATCATTTCGTGGTCCTCCCTTTCATTCGCCAACCAATATAACCTGCAAATCTTTGCAAATTTACACACCAAAAGCACTCTGAGAAAAAGCCTCACTCACTTACCTTCAGTCTCACTCTTTGGGATGGGTCACCCTTGGAATCTCTGAAAAGGACAAAGTGACCCATTGTCTACAGGCTGTCTTCATATGCAACCCTTGAATTCACAGCTATTTTACAACACTTCCTTCCCTTCTGGCACCCATTGCTATACACTTCCTTTCTACAATAACTTCTGTATACAATTACATAATGTTTCCATAGTAATATTTTGTCATGCGGCTCATTATAAGCTGTCATGCTGGTTCTAATCGTTCCTTTTATAATGGGAATACTTGTATGGGCTGACAGGGAGACCAACTTGTGGGCCCGGTTGTGAAGGTGCTGAATGGGATTGTCGAGGGGGATGGGGCAGATCTCCCAGGCTCTATGAAGGTGGCAAGTATTACAGTATTGACCAAGCCGAGGAAGGATATTCCGACCTGAAGTTCTTACAGGCCACTATGTCTGATGAATCTAACTGCAAAGATTTTGGCTGTCAGGCTGCAGCAGTATCTGCCATAGTTGTGTTAGAAATACTTTTACCTTTACCTGTAGCCAATTTCCCTATGGCCAATATGACCAATGAGACTCAGAGAGAAATTGTTGTGAAACAGATTTATTGTGCAATTTTGTTGTCTAGACAGTGGGTACCTTCACAGCATCATGCCCACAAGCATTAAGTGAGGTACGCCCCTTGCTCGGGCTACCTTACTTTTATCCTTTTGCTCTGAACATAACCCATATAAGGAGTATACCAGGGGAAGAGACAGGAAAGGGGTATCTTGCTTTTCTTTAGAACCGCAAGCTCTGCCCACTCCTGGGGGGAGGGGGGGGCAGCCGAGGAAGTTTTAGAACTTCTTACAATGCAGTTTTTAGCTTCTTTTTAAAAATAAAAACATACATATATATATTTATTTATTCATTTATATTGTGGTAAGGAGGACACTGACAGGCATAGAAAAAGAGCTGCTTTTAAAACTTTTTCTTCTGAGTCAAAGCATGGCTCAGACAGGCAGTTAAATCAACACACAGAGAGAAAAGCCACGGGATTCAGAGGGCTGAGTACAGACCACGCCCTGCCTCCATGGCAACACAAAATGCAAATGAGAAGCACGTGGGGGGAAGAGCTAGGAAAATGCCTCTCACACATAAAGATTTAAGCTCTCAGAAGCAAAGAGAGTTATCACAGGGAGCTCGAGCACAATCACAGGAAGCACGAGGACGGAGAAGACAGGAAGCAGAAGCAGAGGTTGAACCAGAGTCCAGACAGAAGTCTTGGACTGAGCAAACACTGGAATCACGGCAGAGAGTTCAGAAGCCAAAGCCAAGGGCATGGCAAAGCAGGTCTGACCCTCAGCACAGAAAGGATTCCAACGGCAGTTCTTCTACAAGGTACAGCTGTACAGAGTTTGCAAGCCCTTGTTAAGGTAGGAGCCAGAACTCTGGGAGAATTGTAGAATATAGCACAGACAGCAGTGAGATTGCTGAGAATTCTGAAGGGGAGATTTATTCTTCTGTAAAGCCTGAAAGGAAGCTTGTACCTAGAAGCCAACAGAGACAGCAAAGTCATATGAGTGCTTTGCCTAGAGATACAAAGCCCTGCAATGCATATAGAAACCCCGTGAGGAGAAAAAGAAATCCTTGGGATAAAGTGTTTAAATTAATGCAACAACTGAAGCCAGGTTGGGATGATAAAAACCCAGAGCTGTTTCAGGATGGAATAGAAGATATGGAAACAGAATTATCTGAATTAGACCATGATTCAGATTCCATAATGGACTGCTCAACAGCATATGTTTAATAAGAAGAAAAGCTGAATTGCTGGTTTAAAAGTAAGAATTCAGAACTGTGTTTAAATGCTCTGAATGTTTGTGAATCCTGGAAGAAAAGAAAAGGATTACAAGTTTGTTTTGCCAGCACTGTTTAAAGCATTGATTTCAAGTTTGCTGAAGGAAACTATTTGAGTTATTTCTGTTACACCTTGTTCATGTTTCAAAGAGAAGTTTACTTTGCTAAGTTTTGATGAAACAAGATAAAATAAATATATTTCCTGTGAACTGCCTAAACTACTCGGACTACTTATTAACCACAACTACAAAAAGGTCCCAGCAGCACATGCTCTGGAAATAAGCTAGTTTAACAAAGAAGAGTTGGCACACTGCTCCTTATAGGCTATTGCCTAGACGGTGCGGCGCCACAGTTGGCAGGATTCTTTTTTCATCTAACTTCTACAAGTGTGAAGGTTTTGTGCACCTACAAGCAAGAAAGAAGCTGTAGGAGGCCAAGCACAACAGAAAGAAATAAAGTGTGGAGAAGAAAATCAGGAGTGGCATCCAGAGGGAACCGGAGGGAGTTCCAGCACTGTTCCTATTGTTGCAGAGCCTGAATCTATGCCAGAACCAGGTAACCCATAGAAAGGAGGGGGTTAATGGTGGATACTGGTGTAGGAAGTGGATGGTAATGCCAGTCACTGAGAGAGCAACAGGGAGCGTTTGTAGTGCCACACTTGGTGTTTTTTCTTTCTTTCTCTTTCTTTTCTAGAGAAGCAGCAGACCAGAGATGGAAGCACAAGATCTCATGGCCTGGGTCACGGAGCAGTTCAAAAGACAGCAGGAGATGGCAGCGAGAAGCCAAGAACAGGCACTTTCCATGCTGCAGGCCCAGCAAAAACCACTGCTCGAGATGATGGGGAGATGGCTGGGCGCACAAAAAAAAAGCAGCGGGACTTATAAGAACCATGTCAGGTTCACAAGCTGTATTACCAGGTTTAGGGGTGCTTGACACTGGTACTTTTTCTTTTGGACAACTCAGTAAAGACGCTGATATTGACTATTTTATAGAGTCCTTTGAAAGAGTAGCACTGTTAGCTGGATGGCCGAAAGACCAATGGGCAGTCAGAATAGCCACTTCTCTTACAGGGGAAGCCATGGCAGCCTATAGGGCTATGCCCACAGTGCTAATTAATAGCTACGAAGAAGTGAAGCGAGCTATAAGGGATCGTATGGGTTTAAATCCAGCGGTCTATAGATGTCATTTTAGAGCATCTAAGCAAAGACAGGGTGAAACACCCCAGGCTTTATGCCATCGCTTAAAGAGTCTGGCATATAAGTGGCTCACTCCAAATGTTAAGAGTCTGGAGGAAGTATTAGATTGCATTGTTCTTGAGCAATTTATGAATGCAGTAACTTCAGAGTTACAAACCTTCCTGGTCCTTCAAAATTGTGGTAATACAAAAGACGCCATTTCGCTGGCAGAGCGTTTTCTAGCCACTGAATTGGTGGGCCAGATGAAGTGTGCGCTGATAGAGGCACCAGAAAGGAAGGCAAGGTCAGAAAATGTTGGAAAACAAAAGTATTTGTCTATGGATAATGTTGTTATGCCCAGGAAAGAAAATGTTTTGCATGTGGGGGAATAGGGCATTTCAAAAAGGATTGTAAGGCCAGAATAGCCCTGGTAACCACAGATCCCGGTAGGGTGGGAAAGGGATTCCTACTAGGGGTAGAAGTGGAAGGGGTTCCCACAGAGGCATTACTTGATTCTGGGGCAAACCAGTCAATGATTTCCAAAAGTCTGTGGAAAAGGATTGTGTCTCAATCTGATCATAACCTGGACCCTTCTGAAAGTCAGGTGAGGATCAGATGTGTTCATGGGACAGCAACCTACCATCCACTATATTATGTATGGGTAGAAGGTCAAGGCCTTAGGGAAAAGATAGCGGTAGCAGTAGTGCCCAAACTCCCGAATACCTTAATCCTAGGGAGAGATTGGTCCCAACTTTGGCATAGCTTAGGAAAGGAGCTAAAGGACAAAGCAGGGAAGACCACTATCCCAGGCAGCCTAGGCAAAGCCTCACCCAGTGTAAGAAGAGTTGAGAACTCTGACAAAACATAAGGATAGAGCAGGCATGGTCTCTACTCGTGCCAGTTCTCAGGCAGTTAGTGGGGAGCTAGATTCATCAGAGGATCCCATGGCGGGAATGCCCTCACATGATGATTTGATAAGCCCCTCCAGTAGTCGCCCGAGGAAGGGAAATGCTGAGAAGCGGAAAGATAGACAGATTAGGTCAAGAAATAGGGCTGAGCTAATGATGGGACAGGAATTGCCCAACTAATGGAGAAATTTCCCTCATTCCCGAGAGAACAGCAGGCAGATCCAGCGCTAGCACGTGCTTTTGATTATGTGCAGGAGGGATCTGAGACCCTGCTACGATTTTTCTTGGAGGACAGTTTACTTTTTAGGGAGAGTTTGGACCCAAGGACGGGGGATAGGAGGAAGCAGTTGGTCATACCCACCTCTTTCAGGAACGTGGTGTTAAAGTTAGCACACGATCACCCAGTGGGAGGACACAAGGGTATACAGGGCACATTAGATCAAATCCTGAATCGTTTTTACTGGCCTGGAGTGTTCAGGGAAACATCTAGGTTTTGTGTGTCCTGTCCTGCCCTGCCCTGCCTGCCAATGCATCACTGCGAGGCATCCGCCTGAGGTACCCATGGTACCAGCACCCGTCATATCCGAACCAGTGCATAGACTTGCAGTAGATATAGTGGGACCTCTTCTCAAGACACCAAGAGGTTACCAATACATATTAGTGATAATTGATCAGGCTACGACGTTTCCCTGGGCTGTTCCTCTGAGAAATACATCCACACGTACCATAGCCCAGGAGATGGTAAAAATATTTTGTGAAGTCGGTTTCCCCCGAGAGATCCTAACGGACAGGGGAAGCAATTTCATGTCTAGATACCTAGCCCAGGTCTGGGAGGCTTTTGATATTCGTCACGTTCGTACGGCTGCATATCATCCTCAAACAAATGGCTTAGTAGAGAGGTTTAACCAGACTCTGAAAAATATGTTACGGAGGAGCCTAGAGGGTAATCTAGCGGACTGGGACGTGATGCTCCCATTTGTATCATACGCTTCCAGAGAGCATAAGCAAACCTCTACAGGGGCATCCCCATATGAGCTTATGTATGGACGTACTCCTAGGGGTGTCCTTAATATTTTGCGGGAGCAATGGGTAGCACTGACTATACGGGAGCAAGAGATACCCCTATTTTTAAAAGATTTAAAAGGGAGGTTACAGTGCATGTCCTAAGTAGCGGAAACGAATTTGGTGACAAGTCATGCTCGCCAGAGAGTTTATTATGACCGACGGGTGAAACCACGCCATCTAGAGGTTGGTGAGAAAGTACTGGTCATGGTTACAGGGGCCACTTCCAAATTTGAAAGCACCTGGAAAGGCCCTTATAAAATAGTAAAGCAGGTAGGACCGGTAACATATTCTGTAGCGAATAACAGAGGGAGGCGGCAAGTATACCACGTTAATGTCTTGCGGCCTTGGCAAGAGCCAACCCTGAGTGCTCAAGTAGCTGTAAGGGATTATAGGGACCCGATTGCCCTTTGTGGGATTACTGACTGTGCACGGCTTAGCGCGCCAGCCAGTAATAGCTTAAGGGGGGGGGGGGGATATGTGGTAAGGAGGACACTGACAGGCATAGAAAAAGAGCTGCTTTTAAAACTTTTTCTTCTGAGTCAAAGCATGGCTCAGACAGGCAATCAATTAAATCAACACAGAGAGAAAAGCCACAGGATTCAGAGGGCTGAGTACAGACCACACCTTGCCTCCATGGCAACACAAAATGCAAATGAGAAGCACATGGGGGGAAGAGCTAGGAAAACGCCTCTCACACACAAAGATTTAAGCTCTCAGAAGCAAAGAGAGTTATCACAGGGAGCTCGAGCACAAGCACAGGAAGCACGAAGACGGAGAGGACAGGAAGCAGAAGCAGAGGTTGAACCAGAGTCCAGACAGAAGTCTTGGACTGAGCAAACACTGGAATGACGGCAGAGAGTTCAGAAGCCAATGCCAAGGGAATGGCAGAGCAGGTCTGACCCTCAGCACAGAAAGGATTCCAACGGCAGTTCTTCTACAAGGTACAGCTGTACAGAGTTTGCAAGCCCTTGTTAAGGTAGGAGCCAGAACTCTGGGAGAATTGTAGAATATAGCTCAGACAGCAGTGAGGTTGCTGAGGATTCTGAAGGGGAGATTTATTCTTCTGTAAAGCCTGAAAGGAAGCTTGTACCTAGAAGCCAACAGAGACAGCAAAGTCATATGAGTGTTTTGCCTAGAGATACAAAGCCCTGCAATGCATATAGAAACCCTGTGAGGAGAAAAGGAAATCCTTGGGATAAAGTGTTTAAATTAATGCAACAACTGAAGCCAGGTTGGGATGATAAAAACCCAGAGCTGTTTCAGGATGGAATAGAAGATATGGAAACAGAATTATCTGAATTAGACCATGATTCAGATTCCATAATGGACTGCTCACCAGCATATGTTTAATAAGAAGAAAAGCTGAATTGCTGGTTTAAAAGTAAGAATTCAGAACTGTGTTTAAATGCTCTGAATGTTTGTGAATCCTGGAAGAAAAGAAAAAGATTACAAGTTTGTTTTGCCAGCACTGTTTAAAGCATTGATTTCAAGTTTGCTGAAGGAAGCTATTTGAGTTATTTCTGTTACACCTTGTTCATGTTTCAAAGAAAAGTTTACTTTGCTAAGTTTTGATGAAACAAGATAAAATAAATAAATAAATTTCCTGTGAACTGCCTAAACTACTCAGACTACTTATTAACCACAACTACAAAAAGGTCCCAGCAGCACATTCTCTGGAAATAAGCTAGTTTAACAAAGAACAGTTGGCACGCTGCTCCTTATAGGCTATTGCCTAGACGGTGCGGCGCCACAATATATATATATATATATATACCCTGCAAGTAGTCTGACTATATATGTAACCTAAAAAGAACTAAAATGATTCATGTAAAACATTTATATGCTGTTTATACACATCACCAATTCAACCCAAAATCAATAGCCGCTGATAACTTCTATTTCTAACACACACTACAGTACAAGACTGAAAACGGAAGTTAAAGCAGATTAGAACAGAGCTTTACTGTGAATATTTACTACAAAATCTTAGAAAAGCATATTTAAAACCAGGCACTAATAAAACTGTAGCTTCATTATCTAAGAATGATTTAGCTACTAAGTGAACTATTGGGATTTTTTTTACTGGCAGCAGACAGAACACATTAAAGAAATTTTCCAATTAAAAAAAAATAAAAACCCCATTTTAAGTTAGAGAAAGCTGGACAAACATTAAATATTCCCATATGCAAATCTGCATTTATTCCTATGCTTGTGCTTAACTTCTATATTTTCTTCTATCGTATAATTTCCTATACACTATTTGGCTTTGCCAGCTTGCTTTACAAGGATCGGGTGAGTTAGAGGAAGGAGGGGTGGGGGGGAGCTGTTTTTCAGGGAATCAGTGTAGATGTGTATTTCAAAGGGTGTTAAGATCAGTTGTCAGTTTTTAGGAGAAAGCGAGATAAAGCATGATAGTTGTAAGTGGTAGACCTCAGTCTCATAACCTCTCTTATCTCAGTTGCCCAGGAGCTATGTACTCCTTGACCTAATGAACTAAAGGAGTCAGAAAGGAGGGGGGGAGGGGGACTGCTTAGAGGAGTGAAGACAGCTGGTCAAGGACTGATAAGTTAGCATCATATTCTACAAGCTCCTCTGATACCTCTGGTTAGACTACTATAATGCTATGCACACAGCGTTGTACAGAAATATAAGCAAAAAGACAGTCCCTGCTCGTCAGAGCTTACAATCTAGTGTGATAAGGTGAGCTGTGAGGATGAGATGGAATGGGAGAGAAGTGAGGAATGTACCTTTAAAGACAGATGTAAACAGGGTTCCCATAGAAACCACAAGCCTCCGGAGCATGCAGTAGCTAGAGGTAAGCCCTGCCCAAGCAGTGACGCAAGAGCTAGGTTGAGTCCTAACAGCCCTCACATGTGCAGAGAGGAGGGTGTGGCTGAAAAGAAGCACCATTTTAAAGCTGTTTCAGAGTTTGGTAAAGGTAGTCAGGTGGAAAGGAGTCGGGAGGAAAGAGGCCACGAGGAAAGGGAGCTCAAGGAACAAAGGAGAGGAGGAGGAAAGACAGCTGATTCTTACTCTCAGAAAGCAGTGGAACCAAGGTTGGAACCTGTCCTAAAACATCCCAGAGAAGAGAAGCTGGAGAGGTTTGTTTCCACGTGGGGAAACAGTTCAGAGAGCCAGCCAGCCAAGTAAGAGAGGTGGGGCAGACAAGTTTGCTACAGTTCCTAACAGAGGCTTTTCTGAAGAAGTGGTCAGAGAGCTGAGGAAAAGTTCTGAACGCTGTGCTAGCCAAAAGACAAGGAGAGCAGCTCCAGGCAGGAACAGGAACAGTTCAAGTAAGTGCCGTGAGTCAGCTCTAGAGGCTGTTGAAAAGCTATTCTATGAGAGCGAAACTCCTTCTTTAAACTATGCTGGTACAGAGCAGAAAGAACACTTTGTAGGGAAACTGAAAGAGTTTCTGCAGAGTGTAAAGTTTAAACCTTCTGATATAAGCTCCCCAGAAGATGATTCAAATGAAGCTGTGGAAGATATGCAGATAGAAATGGTTGAAACTCCTTGTGTTAATGACTCAGTAGAAATGGAATGCTCATTCTGTAAGTCAAACAAACTAAACATGTGCTAGGCTTAGGCCAGGAGAAGAAGTTTATTTACCCTGGTTTTGTCAAGCTGACTGAGAAAGAAAACTCTGACTAAGAAGTTTTAAAGTCTGCCTGATGTGATTAGCAGCCATAGCACTGAAAGGCATTTGTCTGAAGGAAGCTGAGTGCCGCTGCTGTGGAAAGAATATTCCTGACTTTGATGTTAAACCTGTTTTGTTCCTCTTCATCATTTAATTTGGAGAACTTATCCTTGCCTTGTTTATGCGCTATGAATTTTGATGAATTTTGATGTGAGGGAGAAACCCCGGAATAAATTTCTTTGTTTTGCCTGACAAACTGTGTGGTCACACTACTTTGCTTGGAGAGTATCTAAAACTACAAGTCCTAGCATTCAGTGCTGGCAGCCAAAGCCTGGGACAGTACTCAAAGGGCAAATAAGGCAGCCCTTTTGCCTACCGGCCATTGGCCTAGGCAGAGGGTCACGACACTAGTCAAGACAACACGGAACCATAGACAGTTCAGAAAAAGTTAATTGCAAGGGATGGGGTTATAGGGTTATATATTGTGGTTGTACATAGTTACCCTGTTAGCCAAGTTGAATATCCTGTTCATATGTAAACACAAAGTACTTTTGGAAATGTGTATGTTCACTGTTCATTGTAAACCGCGCTGAAGCTGAATAGCGCGGTATAAAAGAGACTTTAAATAAATAAATAAATAAATAAATTATACGCTATGTAAGACATTTGTAAAAACAACAGTTCTCCATGCTCTCATCAATTCCTTCCTTTTCTCTTATTATCCCATGTTGCTTTTTACATTTCCACTTGAAATTCCACTTTCCCCAGCATAATTTCATATTCTGGCTCTGGATCTTCTCCATTGGTTTTTCCCCAGGACTCTAAGATCATCATTTCATCCTCAGAGGGCTCCATAGTCATTTTCTTGGTGATAGCTGCCTCAATTAGTCGCTGCACTAATTCCCTGACACATCGGATTGTGCAGCATCCTATTGCAGTTAAGACTCCTAGGACTATGGATAAGGATGTTAGGATGGATACTACCACCCCTTTCCATTTATCAAACCATGACTCCAACCACCCAATTGGGGATGTATCTACCCCGGAGTTCTCTGCGAACTCCTCTGCCAAGGTGGTGAGGCCTTTCAGAGCCTTGCTAATGGTCCCATCTGGGGCTGTATTGTTTGGGATGTAAGTACAGCATTGCCTGCCCCCCAGGACAACACAGGCTTCGCCCTTTTCTGCCAACAACATGTCCAAAGCTAACCTATTCTCCCAGGCCATTCGACTAGTGGCATCCAGCTGTTCTGCTATCCCTTTTACTGCATCCCTGGTATAGTTTATGAACTTTTGTTGATAATAAAAAATATAATTTATCCAGTCCACTTTTTTGTTTATTGTGGACTACCAGAATAAAGCAGATTCAAACCCTGCTGCTATCTGGTTCCGGGCCTTGAATTCATCAGGTACTCACCAAGGTACCCCTATCGGAGCTATATATATTTGATTATCAAAGGAGGTCCCATAAATGTCCCTCCTTCCCGTCTTCCCTTTTCTTTCTCCTTCCTTTCTAAATGCCAGGGTGAAGGGAATAGCTAATTGTACAATCGCGCACATACCTGACCATCGCTGAGGTAGTACTGGTCTCAACATCTTCCCTACACAGTACCACCAGACATCAGCTCTAGCTACCTGCATCCTGGAGTAGTTCCCTTGGCCATCTCCAGCCTGTGCAATGTTCAATGTCATAGTACATGAGGACAACACTCCTACAGCTGAAATTCGCCCCCTTCCTGGTGAAACAGGCAGAGTGATTTCCTCCTGCTGCAAAGAATCTTGGAGGAATGCCTATGTCCTTTTCTTTCAGTGCTGGAAACATCCTTGCCAAGGAACTACAGCTCTCCTGGCCCCAGGCCGTCTCACTCTGGAACAGGGCTAGCATACAGTAATCCCATCTGGGTCTGATCTCCAGTTGAGCTGAAATGGTACTACCTGTGCAAGAGGTCTCCCTGAGACACAGGCATAGCAATTGCTTTTGTTAAAACTTTTCACAGTATATTTGACCCGCTCCATCCAGGCATTTAGTTCTTGGTATCTGTTTCCATCTCAAAGGTCCGCTGTAAATCCTTAACTTCTATTATCTTCATTACCTTGGGGTCATTGGGAGGCTTCCACTGTTCTATCTTGGGACCGCTAGGGAGTGGGGAAAGTGGGGGAGGGGGTTTCCTTACTACTATCCTAAACCTTCCTTGGGGGTCCATTCCTGAGACCCAGGCCCCCAAGCCATAGGTTCTATGCACTTCAGCGTCTGCTCTCAGGACTGTGAGAGTTATGGGGTTGCATTACAAGTGCCGACAGTGATTACTTACGGGATCTTTATGGAACACTATTTGTGTCTTAAGGAGCTGTCCCTTTCCACCTGTTGGGGTCCACCCCCTTCCTCCTGTTGTCCACCATACATTTGACCACCCGGAGCAGGGAGATGCCATAATCGCCTTTTCCCCTCTGGACATAGATATTTTATTTCATGACTTAATTCCCTTTGTCTCTTTAAGTTCCCATAGGGGAATACCTGGCAAGCATCCAGTCGTATGACCTGGGGTATATTTCCCTCGGTAATATTAACCCATATTTTTACTGGGTACCCCCCCCCCTCCTCTCCATTGGTCATCCTCCTGTAAATCTCTATCTGTGACCAAGGGGGCTTCTTCGGGGGGGGGGGGAGGGTAAATTTCACAGAGACTTCTGGAAAATTTATCAGGGCTATTAATATTACCAGGAAATATTTCCTCTGTGCCCTCACTGGCTCCATTCTGGCTCTTCCTTTTCCTCCCACACAATAATGATTTCTTAAAAATACAAATTATAATAATTCCCAATATACAGCCTGTTACTAGGATTCCTATCTCAATGACAGTTATCTCCTCCCCCAATAACATAGTATTATGTTCAAAAGCATATAAAAGAAATATATCACATTTATGCTTATCATGCACAATTTGGCTAAAAGCAATATCTCTAAAATAATCCACTCTTCTTCAATAATCATAGCTCATGCTGCAAAGCGATCTGGACACAATTCACCATTTCACTGACTCCTTAAGTCCCAGGAACCATCTCCTTTCTGCTGGATGGAAAGTTATTGTCTTTTTAGTCTTATAATAAGGGGTTCCTCAGTTGTTTGTACCCTCCAGGCTTCTGGGGTCTGGGTTGGAGCTGGAGTTGCGACAGATCCCTTGACTCGGGTGTGGTGGGTCCAACCCCGCTCAGCTGTTCATACTGCTGTTTCTGTGGTGAGCAGGACTTGGTATGGCCCCTCCCAGTTAGGCTGTAACTTCGTTTCTTTCCATGACTTAATCAGGACCCACTCTCCGGGCCGAATCGAATGGGCAGCAAACTCAAGGGGTACAGTCTGGGCAAGAAGCCCTCATTTCCTGAGGATAGACAAGTAACGGGACAGTGCCAGCACATATTTTCGGATAAATATATCATTAGCCTCAATTACAGGGATCTCCCCCTGCCCCCCAAAATAAGGGAGCCCGAACAGCATTTCGTATGGAGATAGCCCCAAATCTTTCCTGGGTGCTATTCTAATATGAAGTAATGCAAGGGGCAGTCATTTAGTCCAGGGTAATTTGGCCTCCAACATCAGCTTGGCCAGCTGCTTTTTTAAGGTCTGATTCATACGCTCCACCCTTCCCGAGGATGGACGGTGCCATGGGGTATGTAAATCCCAGGTTGTACCCAATTGCTTCATTGCCCCCTGTAACACCTGGGAGGTGAAGTGACTCCTTCTGTTGGAATCTACCCTTTCTATAATTCCATATCGGGGGATCACTTGTTCTAGTAACACCTTAGACACTCCCCCGGCTGTTGCCGTAACCATAGGGTATGCCTCAACACATCCGGTCAAGTGGTCCACCATGACTAGGACATACTTGAGTCTCCTGACTCTAGGGAGTTCTCTGAAATCAATTTGTATACTCTGAAAAGGTCTCAGGCCAGGGTTCCGCCCTCCCGGGATTTGCCTTTTCAGGACTTTCTTATTGATTTTTTTACATATCATACACCACTCACACACCTGTTCAGCCACAGTATAGATCCCCACACATCCATACTTTCGTAGAATTAAGTTGCACATCACTTGTACTCCCCAGTGGCTTCCCTAGTGTGAAATGCTCATGATTTCTCTGGCAATCTGCTTATTTATTACCTCCCTCCCATCTGGTAATATCCACCTTCCTTCCTCGGTTTTTATAGCCCCTAGTTCCCCTAAGGCTTGCTTTTCCTTTTCAGAGAACTTTGGGATGGGCACTGTGGGAGGGACTGATGGGGTCAGTACATGTATTGTGATGGGATCTGGACTTAAAGCAGCTTCCTTTGCTGCCTCATCTTATTTTATTTATTTATTTATTTTACATTTCTTATATACCGCACTATTTACGATCAGCGCGGTTTACATAAAACAAAACAGAATCCGACAATGAACAAGAGTCAGGTCATTACAATGAACAGGAGCAATCAACTTGGATAACGGGGGAAACTATGTACATAAATGGAATACTGAAATTGGTAAACTATGTACACAAATGCCAGCCTGTTTCCCCGTGCTTCAGCAGTGGCTGCTTTCTGGGCTAGTAAGAGGAGTGCCTGATTAAGGGCATAGAGTTCACAGGTTTGCGCTGACCAATTATTGGGTAACCTCCCTGATTCCAAAAGGGTTCCCCCAATTCCACTAACCACTGCATACCCATTATGCCTCTCCCCCCCTATAACCCTGGAAGGCCCATCAATGAATAATCGCTCCCCTGCATGAAGGGGAATATCACTCAGGTCTGGACGTACCTTAGTCTGGTACTCTATCACATCCAAACAGTCATGCTCAGGTTCCACAGCCTCCCCTTCTCCTTTCCAGAGAAAGGAGGCTGGGTTCAGACACTGCTCTGTAGTTAGTATGAGATCATCTTTTTCCATGAGCATTGCCTCATATTTCAGGATTTGGGAATCAGTGAGCCACTTCCAAGCCCGTTGACTCAGAATGGTTCTCACCTGATGTGGGGTACTCACTACCAGGGATCCCCCAAAGTCAATTTCCTACTCTCGTCCACCAGTAGAGCTGTCACAGCTACTGCCTGGACACATTCTGGCCATCCCCGGGATACTGGGTCTAAGATTTTGGACAAGTATGCTACTGGTTGTCTTTTTCCCACCCACTTTTGGGTGAGGACTCCTAATGCAGTCCCTTTATCCACAGTGACAAAGAGATAGAACGGTTTGGCTAATGAGGGTAAAGCCAAAACTGGGGCTTCTACCAGACTCTATTTCAATTGCCTGATCAGTTCCTCTTCCTCCCCCTTCCAGATCAATCTATTAGGTTCTTTTTCTAATAGTTTCAGGTATAGGCCCTTGGTTTTCTGTGCATAGGAATCTATCCACAGCCAGCAATATCCGGTTAGTCCTAAGAACTTTCTAAGCTCTTTCTTAGTCATTGGTAAGGGTAATTCCGTTATACCTTTTACCCGTTCGGGGTTCAACTTTCTCTTTCCCTCACTGATTAAGAGGCCCAGGTATTGAACCTCCCTCTGAACATACTGCAGCTTATTTTTGGACACCCTTAACCCTTGTTTTCCCAGGAAGTTTAATAAGTCATTAGTGGCTGCTGACACTATCTTTTCTTTAGTTCCAGAGATCAAAAGATCATCTACATACTGGAGAAGCTTCACCTCCTCAGGCCTCTAGGACCTGTTGCAGTACCTGGGCGAATAGATTTGGGGATTCCGTGTACCCCTGAGGGAGTACAGTCCACCTATACTGCTGTTTCCTGCCTGTGTCTGGGTCTTCCCACTCAAAAGACAACAAATTTCTGCTTTTGATGGAGAGGGGGCATGTCCAAAAAGCATCCTTCAAATCCACCACACTGGACCACTTATGTTCATGTGGAATTTTGCTCAGTAAGGTGTAGGGATTGGGAACCACAGGATGCTGGGCCTGGACAATCTGATTCAGGCTCCTTAAATCCTGCACCAGCTGGTATGTTCCGTCTGGCTTCCTTACGGGCAGGATGGGGGGTGTTGTAGGGAGACATGCAGGGCTCTAGTAACCCATCTCTTACTAGGCCCTTTATTACTGGGGTCAGTCCCTTCCATCCTTCTGACAGGATTGGGTACTGCCTTTGCCTCACTACTTCTCCTTCCTTTTCAATGTTATTTTCAATCTGTAGCCCCCCCTCTATTTCCCTCCCGCACCCATACTTGCAGGTCAATTTCCTTCTCACGTTCCTCGGTCAGGATTCCTATAATGGGCATTATCTGGTAGTCGGCTATCTCCAACCTCAATCCTAATTTCACTATGAGGTCCCTCCCTAGAAGGTTGCTACCAATTCCAGGTATAAACAACAGATCCCCTTGGACCTGCTCCTGGTCACATTCTATGGTCATTTTCTCGAAGACGGAGACAGCAAAGTCCTCCCCCTTCACCCCCGAGACTACCAACTGATCTTTAGTCAGTGTTGTTCCCCGTGGTTTAAATTTAATGAAGTTCTCGCTGTCCCCGTATCTATAAGGAACGTCACTTCCTCTCTCCAAGGTCCTACCTTCAAATTTATCAAGGGCTCCCAGTAGGACCGCGATTTAGAAGACCCCTGACCTCCCTATTCTTCTCCATAAGCCATCATAGCTGCTTCTTCCTCATCTCTCAATCTAGGACATTCCCTTTTGAAATGTCCTTGTTCTCCACAGTGGTAACATCCAGCCAGAGGACCCTCCCATTGGAGACCCCTCTCCCTTCCGACCCTCTACTGCTACCCATACCTCTTCCTGACCCTCTTCCCCTCTGCCCGCCTCTCATATTCTTTCCTTGGTCCAGTCCACCCTTCTTTAACACCTCCTGGACCGTGGTTACCATGAGTCAGGTCTTCTGTTTTTGCTTCTCATCTTCTCTTTTTATAAATGCCTTCTGGGCCTCCCTTATTAGGTCTTCTAATGACCTTGTCTCCCAGTGCTCTAACTTCTCTAATTTCTTCCTTATAATCGGGCCAAGATTTGGTCACAAAATTTACTCTGAGCAAGGTCTGGCCCATAGGGTCATCAGTGTCTAAGCCTGGATATTTCTGCATGCGATCCCTCAGTCTCTCCAGGAAAACCGAGAGGCTTTCCTCCTTTTCCTGGAGGGTCTCAAAGGCTTTTGTCAGATTTGGGGATCGTGCGACTGCCTCCCTCATACAAAATTTTGGAGGTCCCTCATATTTCGTCTATGGTCATCTCTCAGATTATTCCACCCAGGGTCCCGAAGAGGATATTTTTGCTCCGAGGAAGGAATGTCCTCAATGGTTCCTGTACCAGGGTTCTCCCGGTCCCAAATGCTCATGGCTGCTCCCCGTATCATTCCTCGCTCCTTACTAGTGAAGAGACTACTCAATAGTGACATTAACTCCCCCCCCCCCCCAAAGTATAAATGTTAGGACCCAAGAACTGGTCCATCTGTTCTGCTAAAGCTAGGGGATCTTCAATCAAGGACTTCATTTCTTTCTTAAAATCCCTAACTTCCAGACTGGTCAGGGGAGAATTTACATAACCCACATTGTTCTGACCCATGGGCACCTCCCGTAAGGGGTACATGGGTGATTTTTCTAGTATACTTTCAGACAGATCCACTAACCATCCCTCTTTGCCTTCTTCATTCTTTTTTATCTCGGTCTTTCTGCTGCTAAGGCGGGAACTGGTCCTGGTCCATAGTGGCTTAACTCCCTCCTCTCTGGATGTGTTTTTCCTTTCATTTTTCACCTGAACTTCCTTAGTTTCCTTCCTTTCCTCTTCCAGGTCTTTAGAACCAGACCCAGGGTCCGAGTCCATTCGGATACTCTCCTCGCCCTTCAACCCGGAACCCAGCCCATCTGCTCTGGCGGGGAGTGAGGAATCACCCTGATCCTCCTTTTCCCTTAGTTCTTGCCTTCCGTGCTCACCTTGGGGTAAGTCCGGCAGAGCCAGAGGGCCAGGGAGGTTGTGGACTGGAGGGGCAGTGGGATAAGGAGGAGGTAAGTATTCTAATGAGTCCCATGTCTTACCCCGATTCTCATTTTTTCCCTTACTTCCCCTAGGCTTAGTTCTCAAAGGGAACATCTGCTCTGAACCCTCCCCACACCAACATTCTGCGTACTGGACTGCCTCATTTCCCACCCCTGGTTTACTTTTTACATATATATTTAAAGCTTGACAGATCCAGTCCTCCTCTGCCCCATACTTCGGCCAAAATACAGCAGGAGGACGGATACTCTGTTGGGTCCAGATCAAACAACAATATACAATCATCTTTGGCCTATCCTTATCCCTGGTTAGCTTATTCTCTTTCCAATGCTTCAACATCCTACCCAGGGGACTATTTGAAGGAATATCAGCTAGCTTCATTTTCCTAGCTCCCTCTCCCTGCCCCTTTTTAAAACTTAGGCTTCCCCCGATTCTATCTATCATTATCCCACTGAAACTTATTGCACTTGCTCTGCCTCTTCGCTTCATCCATCTCCAGCTGTCCCCCTCGCGGGAGTACAGAACAACGGATCAGGACTACACACTCGCTTCATACGCAATTGTACGTCTCACTCACACACAAGCAGTCTCAGTACCCAATAGAATGGCCCAACCACCAAGGTAATTATAAAAAGTCCCACTTTTTCTTACTTTGGTCTGTGCACAGAATCTTCTTGGTTGCTTCTGCAGTCCTTTTAATTTATCACTTCTCACACTCTGGTTCACAACACCTCTGTTCTTTGTTTAGCTTCGGGATCATTACCAGCCAGCAGGGGAATCTCTCAGCAGGGAGGGAAGCGAGACTGTTAAACTCAACAGGACGTGTCTTCCCTCCTGTGGTGGGATTGCGGAATGAGCCCCCAAGCTGTTAGAAATACGTCTACCTTTACCTGTAGCCAATTTCCCTATGGCCAATATGACCAATGAGACTCAGAGAGAAGTTGTTGTGAAACAGATTTATTGCGCAATTTCGTTGTCTAGACAGCGGGTACCTTCACAGCATCATGCCCACCAGCTATATATATATATACCTGGTTTTAAATATGCTTTTCTAAGATTTTGTAGTAAACATTCACAGTAAAGCTCTGTTATAATCTGCTTTAATTTCAGTTTTCAGTCTTGTACAGTAGCAGGAGAGCAGAAGCCATCAAGAGCAACTGTTTGTAAATGCTCCCTCCTCCTGCTAAGTGGATCGCGAGGGAAGAACTTTTAAACTGTCACTGCGGGGGCAGGCCTGCGCCTGAGGGCCTCGCCAGAGGGCCCTTTGGCATGGTCCTTAGGCGTTGGACCGTGTGAGGCAAAAGAAACACCTGCTCCTTGCTATATAGTTGGTAACTCTGTTTGAAGGTATGACTATGTTAGTTAATTGTATTGTAATGTATGCGTTGTCATTCCCTGTGCTATGTAGTCTCACTTCCAACCACTTTGATGTAATAAGGTGGTGCATGTCCTCCCTGCCTTTGTATGACTTTTGTAGTATGTTGTGAACCGCTTTGATTGAAGGAAAAGGCGGTATACAAAACATGTTAAATAAATAAGTAAATAAAATTGTACTGTAGTGTGTGTCAGTAATAGTCAGACTACTATGTATATACCCTGCAAGTAGTCTGACTATATATGTAACCTAAAATGAACTAAAATGATTCATGTAAAACATTTATATGCTGTTTATACACATCACCAATTCAACCCAAAATCAATAGCCGCTGATAACTTCTATTTCTAACACACACTACAGTACAAGACTGAAAACGGAAGTTAAAGCAGATTAGAACAGAGCTTTACTGTGAATATTTACTACAAAATCTTAGAAAAGCATATTTAAAACCAGTCACTAATAAAACTGTAGCCTCATTATCTAAGAATGATTTAACTACTAAGTGAACTATTGGGGGTTTTTTTTTACTGGCAACAGACAGAACACATTAAAGAAATCTTCCAATTAAAAAAAAATAAAAAACCCAGTTTTAAGTTAGAGAAGGCTGGACAAACATTAAATATTCCCATATGCAAATCTGGATTTATTCCTATGCTTGTGCTTAACTTCTATATTTTCTTCTACCGTATAATTTCCTATATACTATTTGGCTTTGCCAGCTTGCTTTACAGGGATCGGGTGAGTTAGAGGAAGGGGGGGGGGGAGGAGCTGTTTTTCAGAGAATGAGTGGAGATGTGTATTTCAAGGGGTGTTAAGATCAGTTGTCAGTTTTTCAGAGAAAGCAAGATAGTTGTAAGTGGTAGACCTGATTTTCCTAGGACAAGCAGGATGAGTCAGCCACACTTGGTGACGTCATCTGATGGTGCCGAGACAGAAGTACTCTCCATAGCTTAGAAGGGCTTTTTGCCCTTCTAAGCATGAGCCAACTGGCCCCATCCCCCTGCCCGTCCCTAGCTAGTCAGTTTCAGTTCTTCCACCTTGCCAGCAAGACGGACCTCTCTACTCTCCAGCTGAAAATCCGCAAACACACTATTCTGGGGAGGAATCCTTCCTCCTTACTTGCCGATTTAAGGGTTTTAATGCTGTTTCTGATTCTTCCTCTTTCAGATCTCTTCCAGTGCCATCCAAGGAGAGATGGCTGGGATTCCCTGTGCCTGCCGGCCATGCGCTTGCAGCTTGGAGTATGATGGCTCAGCAGCAAGATGTGTGCCTTGTGGCTCTAAGGTTTGATGTTCAGGACCTCCTTCCGACTGTGAGATATGAAGCTAGTGGGCTTTAAGTGGGTTGCGGAACACTGCTGCTGCTGCAGCTGCTGCCGCACGGGATGCGCCTCTGATGCCTCCATCCCTGGCCATGCCGCATGTGTCGCCCCCACCTGGGCCTTCTGCTCTAGATATGGCTGGGCTGATCACGACTCACTCGGCACGGGATGTGCCCCAGGGCCTCCATCCCCAGCCGCGGAGTTTTGACCTTCCGTTTGCTTACTCCACAGCCCCAGCAGCTCCGATCCGACCGGCCACGAGTCACAACGAGTCATGGCGGCAGACATCTTGCCCAATGATGTCACAGCTCCCGGCTCCTCCCCCTGCGGCGCCATAGGCCAGTGCCAATCCAATCAGACAATTGCCCAATGACATGGCTCCCGGCTCCTCCCCCTGCAGCGCCATTGGACTATCCAAGCAGAGAAGGAGGAGCCTATCACACAGATGACACTCCCTCCACCGGCACCGACAGTCCCGTCCGACGAGGAGGCATCACCTAGGACCGCGCCGACGCTAGACGCCGGCGCAGCAGCATAAACGGCAGCAGCAGATGGGGCATCCAAGTGCAGCCGCAGGAAGCATTCTGTGACTGTGTCCGCGGCAGTTCTTCTTAAGGTTTTTACTTAAACCGACTTTGGCTGCATATTTATGCTGGCTGCCTTCGCATGGCGTCCTTTCAGGCCTCGGCGCTGAGATGCCTTCTGCCTTGGCGCCGATACACCTTGTGCATGTGCCGGTCCTGACCTGCATCCTGTGAACCAACTGCTTCGTGACTTGCCCAGTCATTGTCGGTTGACTGTGCGGCCATTCCCAGCCTGGAGACTGCATGTGCGCTGCAGGCTACCAGAATTCTACTTGCTGCTGTACAGGGCTGAACTTAAAGTATTTCTTCAATAAGCCAAGTTGCATCACAGCCTATGGCAGCACTGTGAGACATCACACATGGTTGGTATGCACATGTGCGGAAGGCCACAGGTTCATTCTGGTTTGTACAATGATGGTCCAAGCAGTGGTCTTGTGTTCAAGTCCTCAGACGTTGCCCCCCGGCTTCCCGCTTGTGCCCCCCACAGCAGATACTGCATCAGTGGCAACGGTTAGTACAGTACACCCAGCCAGTGTGTTCTGGGGCAGAAGGTCTCATGTTCAAGTCCCAGCTGTGGCCCCTGCAGACCATGTCCTTATATTGCTGCGGCTTCACAATGCTCCTTGCCAGGTCGCTTGAATGCCCAAGAAGAAATCTCAACAAGCAGTCATAAAGGGGCGCTCCCTGACCCGTGACTCAACAGGAACGGAGAATTAACCTACTGAAGCGGAGCTGAAGACATGGTCAAGGCTAAAGGGAGCAGCTCGCTGCCATCAGCCAACACCAAGTTAGTCAGAGGCAACAGTGTTCTTGGTCAGGCCTCCACATATTTGCATCATCAACCCAGGCCTCGGGCGAGGCTGGAGGGAAGTGAGGTCTGCATCCAACTCATGATACACCGCACGGATAGCTGCCCTGTGGCTCCTTCTAAGGTCCCTATAGACTAGCCTAAGTGGAGGAATAGCCTAATGGTTAAGAACATTGGCTTGGGAATGTAGAGACCAAGTTTCAATTCCCACCAGACAGGAGTGGAGGAGTAGCCTGGTGGTTAGTGCAACTGCCTAGTACCCAGCAGATCAAGTGTTCAATCCCTACTGGAGCTCCGTGTGACCTTGGGCATCATTAACCCTCCTTTTACTATCAGGGAAGGCATGGTTCAGGTTTCTCCTTGTACCCCTTGGCTTCCCCCCATGAGGACATGGTGGCAAGGTCCTTGTCCTGTATCTCCAAGGTCAGAGATTGAGACCAGCTCCGTTGGTGAGAAATGAAGCCAGTAAAGGTTTTCTCCTTACTACAGTACAGCCTGCAACTGCCCAATGCTTGGCACCTCTGAGCTTCCGTGCCACTTCCTGCTACCGTGTACAGTTCCCCTCCGGACCGGCCAGCCCCGAGGAAGTGCCCCAGCACAAAGCAACCACCGGAGGACCCTACATCACATCACATCAGTAGTTCTCCAGTGCCTCCCTCAGGTCACACATTCACCTGACCACCTACTACCTCCAAAGAAAGGCTCAAGGGCTCTTCATCCAGTCACAGGCATGGATCTCCACACACTAACACAAAGTGGACCACAGCCTCGATGATCACCCCTTGCAGCCTCTACACAACTGACTACAGTGGAAGACTTGGCAGTCAACCAGACGTGGATGAGATGCTCTCCTCAGGGCCCCAAAGGAAGCCCTGACAAGCCAACACCGGTGAAGTATAAATAGTTACTGTGCCTTTGAACAGAAGGTCCAAGTTCAAATCCCAGCTGTGGATCCTGCAGTACATGTCCCTACTTTCAGCCAGGGAGATTAAGAAGCCCGCATCTGGGAGTGCTAAGGATGCCATTCACAAGGGGATACCTTATGGCCTACTGTTCCCACAGGGACATCCAGAGGAGGAACCCCATGGCCCAACCTTAAGAACCAGTAAACAGCATCAACTTGATCTGGCAGCCCTGGAATGTCCGCTTGATGCACATTGTAGATCCTGCATCTAAGGTGTCGCCTAATGGTCAGGGCACGGTCTATACACAAGGGACATGGGCCATGCATGGGTCTCTGGGCACTCCCAACCAACCAAGAAAAAAAACCCCAGGCCTCTAAGGTAAGCTACCCCTCCACTTCTTGGCAACAGCACGGCCACTCCTGCCAAGGAACAGCCTTGGCTCAGGCATGCAACCACATACCCCTCCCATCATACCTTACTAACCAGCAGGGGAAAAATCTCCCCTTCCAGACTCCATCTGGGTGGATGGGACCATGCTGTGCCCTCAAAAACTATATGGTGGCAGCTCACTTCTGTGGAAAGGACATTGGGCTTCTCACACCTTGTCAATGAGCCACCACTGCCCACCTCTGCCTTCCCATCTCTGTAGCCCCATGCTGTGATCCAGCCAACCATGCTTGCCTGTTATCCTTGAGCTGTCTTGTGAACCTCCTCAAGACTCAGGCAGTCCCTCCGTAACTGCCATCATCATCTCCATGGCATGGGTCACCTTCTCCTTCATGCAGAGAGCACCCTGCTCCAGTAAGCTCTGTGGCACCAAACCTTATGAGCATTAGGCCAAGCAACGATTTCCGGTCCAAGGTTATCCTGCTACGCTAACGGTTTTACAATATCCTCCGGTACCAAGTTCCAGAGTTGAGTACATGTAAAAAAAAGATGCAAAAAGAGAAGCCTCTCTTGTTAGTGATGTATTAATGCTCCAACTTCAACCACTCTCGTGGTCACCGATATTGATGCTGTGACTTCTTCACTGCGGTGACTCCCACACTGTTCGATGTGCCTGCATCTCCGTTATCGCACAGGTGAGCCTTGCAACTCTGCTCGATGTGCCTATGTCTCGATGTGACTATGTCTCTCTGCCTACATCTCTGTTACCGCACAGGTGTGCCTTGCAACAAAATCCTCTGCACTTGTGTGCACCGCGACGAAGTGTGCCTTGCAACTACACCCTCTGCACATCCGTGCATCGCGACTATCCATTGTAAGGCGCCTGGTAACTGCACCCTCTCACAACGCTGCACATGCGTGCATCGCCACTACAGATCTTCATGTTCTCGCTGCAACATGCTGTACCAGAAGGGCGCATGCTACCCCTGAAGAAGTGTTTCAGCCTTCCCCCATCCACCACAACACATGGCAGCTTGGGAGGCACCAAGTGTGGCTGACTCATCCTGCTTGTCCTAGAAGAAAATGGAGTTACTTACCTGTAACAGGAGTTCTCCGTGGACAGCAGGATAAGTCAGCCACACATACCCACCCACCTCCCCTGGGATGGGGTCGGCCTCCGTCCTGGTGCCAGACTCCTAGCGGCAAAAGGCTCAGCTAGTGACGTACTGGCTAGCTATGGATGGGCAGGGGGTGGGGCCAGTTGGCTCATGCTCAGAAGGGCGAAAAGCCCTTCTGAGCTATGGAGAGTACTTCCGTCTCGGCACCGTCGGATGACATCACCAAGTGTGGCTGACTTATCCTGCTGTCCATGGAGAACTCCTGTTACAGGTAAGTAACTCCGTTGTCTCGTAACCTCCCTTATCTCAGTTGCCCAGGAGCTATGTACTCCTTGACCTACTGAACTAAAGGATGCAGAAAGGAGGGGAGGGAGGGAGACTGCTTAGAGGAGTGAAGACAGCTGGTCAAGGATTGGTAAGCTAGCATCATGTTCTACAGGCTCCTCTGATACCTCTGGTTAGATTACTATAATGCTATGCACACAGCGCTGTACAGAAATATAAGCAAAAAGACAGTCCCTGCTCGTCAGAGCTTACAATCTAGTCAAGACAACACGGAGCCATAGACAGTTCAGAAAAAGTTAATTTCAAGGGATGGGGTAATAGGGATTATACGCTATGTAAGACATTTGTAAAAACAAACAGTTCTCCATGCTTTCATCAGTTGCTAAACTTGGATCAGGCGGGGTTCATCCCAGGCAGACAGAGGGAAGATAATATGAGAAAAATGTTAAATTTGCTCTGGAGCACCAAAGGGGATTCGAAAGTGACCATTTTTGACTGTTGATGCTGAAAAGACATTGATAGAGTTGAATGGGACTTTATGTTTAGGGTATTGAGTAAAATGTTGGTGGGGAGAGATATATTAGGTGGATAAGGGCACTGTATGCTGATTTGGATGCATGAATTAGGATTAATTGGGGGTACTCAGAGGTAGTTCGGTTTGATAGGGGAACGCGGCAGGGATGCCCATTACCTCCTATAGTCTTCGCTCTAATGTAGAGCCTCTGGCAGTGGGTATGTAGAAGGAATGATATTAAAGGGATAGAGGGGGAAAACGACAGCTATAAAATTACATTATTTGAGGACAATGTTATCTTTTCATTTAGGAGCCTTCTAACGTCCCTATCAGTGTTGCTGGAGGAGCTCAGAGAGCAGAGACCGTGTCTTACTTCTATATATATATGTAGCACTTTGTATACCTTACAGAGCTATACAAATGATAAGTAGTAATTAAGAGGTATAATGGAATATCAGGCTATAAAATTAATATGGGGAAAACAGAGGTTTGGAGGTTGAATATATCTAGTGATCCGGAAGGAAGCCTTTCCTTTTAAGTGGGCAGTGGGGTCAGTTAGGTACCTTGGACTAAAACTGGGGATGAACTTGGGAGGCTCTTTGGCCAGAACTATGGTGCACTGATGCAGGCTATTAGAAGAAATCCGGGAAGGTGGAGGGGGTTGCATATTTTGTGGTTGGGGTGAAAGGCTATGTCTCTGTTGCGGAAACTGCCAAAACCCTTTTGAGGGAAATTACAATCTAGGATTATGAGTTTTATTTTGGAAGGGAAGCCCTCTAGCATAGGAGTTGGAAAGGGGTGGGCCACATGGTCCCTGGCCCCACCAAAAATCATGGCCGGCAGGCAGCAGGCTGCCCATGAGAGATCAGATCCCTGCAGGCAGAACAGGAAGGATCTTTGCAGCTATCACGGCTTCTCATCTTTTTTTGCCCATGTGACACAGGAGGCCCTGAATGGGTCTTCCCCAGGCTCATTTCTACAGCACAGAAAAGCAGACAATATGAACCATCTGCAATGCAGAAGCAAAAGCTTTATTATCACTGCTGCAGCAGGGTCACAAGCAGCGAGTACAAGCGACCGCATCCTTGGGGAAACACAGGCTTTCTATACCTCTTTGGTACATGCACAAAACAGGTGGGCTGAAACATCTTTCGAAACTTTCTCATGTGTAAAACTAGTTAATTGATGAAGTGTCCTTGGGAGCAAACATGCTCAGGAAGGGGAGGAAAGATAAGGGGTACAGAAAGACTGATACACAGGGGTGTTTGGGTGAAGGTACCTGTCAATCAGGGAGGCCTAACTAATGAATTCTTCAGAAAGTTTTGTGAGAAACAGTCATGGGCCCCTTTTCTGAGAGATAAGGAGATGGGAGTTGGGCTATGTAAAGGTAACATCTTGAACGTAATTGCAGTTACCTCCTTGGCCTATATTTTGATAAGGGGAAGGAGAGAGGTTCATGAGAAATGCTCTATTGATCTAAGCTAAGAGAAACGGTTTTCCTGACCTTACTGTCTTTCACTGTATCAAAGTAACTTGTTTAGTCCTTGTTCATGTATCTGAGTATGCAGCTGTTCTCTTTCATAGACCTAATATCAGTATCTGTTTTCTCTGTGAACAAAGGAGTGCTTCAGTTCACTGCAATTTGCTTTCTCAGCAGAAAGACAGGCAACCAGAAAAAAAAAACACACATGAATGCTAAAGTGACATGTCTCAAAATGCTGACTGATCTAGTGACCCAAAAGCATTAATAAAACACACATATAGAATGATGAAAAGGTCTTAATGGCAGCTTAAAATGACCTGTTAATTGTTCTTCTCACATGGGGGGTAGAATCCCTGCAGGAAACTGATTTATTTATTTGATGGGTTTTAATATACTGCTTTATCATTTCAGTCAAAGTGGTTTATATTGTAACTTAAACTTGGCAATGTACATTACACAGGGACATTGATAATTTGGATTTTTCTGACACAATGGAGGGTGAAGTGACTTGCCCAAGGCCACAAGAAGTGCTGATAAGAATTGAACCCTGGTTTCTTGGCACCCAAGCCAGTACTCTAACCACTAGGCTACTTCTCCACTCTGGCTAAGTACTGGCCACAATAATATCAAAGACCCTTCCTGTCTGCCCAAGGGAGACCAGAACAGGAAGGGTCTCTGCCTGTGGGGCGGAGCTTGGGGCAGAGTTAAGTGGAGATTTGGGTGGTGCTTGGGCCCCCCCCCCCAAAGAAAAAGCACTTCTACTGCCCCTGCCCCCTTAGGTGGCAAGCAATATATTGTTTGAAACAAGGGGGAGTGGGGGTTTGGGGGGGGGGTTCATTGTTTCTAAAAATATTATGAAGCTGCACAGCTGCCATTGTCGACTGGAGGGAAAGCAACAGTCTCAATAGGGGAATAGGAATTAAAACAAAACTTGATAAATTGGGAAGAAGTTATACAACTAGTTGATAAACTAAAGAGCAGCAAATCACCTGGACCAGATGGCATACATCCAAGAGTGCTAAAAGAACCGACATATGAGATTGCAGAACTACTGTTAGCAATCTGCAAACTATCCTTAAAATCATCTGTAATGACCAAAGATTGGAGAGTGACCAATGTAGTGCCAGTTTTGAAAAAGGGTTCCAGGGGGGATCCGGTGAGCCTGATGTCAGTACCGGGCAAAATGGTAGAAATCATTATAAAGAATAAAATTACTGAACATGTACATAGTCATAGTTTAATGTGAGAAAGCCAACATGGATTTAGCCAATGAAAGTCTTGTCTTACTAATCTATTATATTTTTTTGAAGGTGTGAAGAAACAAGTAGTCCAAGGTGAGCATCTGATATAGCTTACCACGGTTTTCAGAAAGCCTTTGACAAGGTCCCTCATGAGAGACTCTTGGCCAAATTAAAAAGTTATGGCATTGGAGGCAGTGTAGTATTGTGGATCAGGAACTGATTAAAAGATAAAAAGCAGAGAGTACGGCTAAATGGCCAATGTTCACAATGGAGAAAGGTGAATAGTGGAGTACCCCAGGGATCTATGCTGGGCCCACTGCTTTTTAACATTTATAAATGACCTAGAAATGGGAATAATGAGTGAGATGATCAAATTTGCGGATAATAAAAAGTTATTCAAAGTTGTTAAAACACAAGAGTATTGTGAAAAATTGCAGGATAACTTGAAAAATTAGGAGACTGGGTGTCCAAATGGCAAAGGAAATTTGATGTAGACAAGTGCAAAGCTATGCACTTAGGGAAGAACAACCCAAATTATACTTGCACAATGCAAGGTTCCACATTAAGAATCACTTAGGAAAAGGATCTGGGCATCATCGTGGATAGTACGCTGAAACCCTGTGTCCAGTGTGCAGCCACAGCCAAGAAAGCAAATAGAATGGTAGGAATAATAATGAAAGGAATGAAAAATAAAACCAAGGATATTATAATGCCTCTGTATCACTCCATGGTGCGACCACACCTTGAATACTGTGTGCAAAAAGGATATAGCAGAATTGGAAAGGGTTCAGAGAAGAGCAACTAAAATGATAAAGGGGATGAAAAGATCTCTCTATGAGGAAAGGATTAAAAGATTAGAGCTCTTCAATTTGGAAGAGAGATGGCTGAGGGGAGATATGATAGAGTCCTATAAATTAAAGAATGGAGTGGAATGGAAATGTAGATCAATTGTTTACTCCTTCAAACAATAGAAAGACTAGGGGACACACAATAAAATTACAATGTGGCATTCTTAAGACTAATTAGAAAAAATATTTTTTTTTCACTCACCATGTTATTATTGCTGCCAATATTCTCTCTGCCAGTGCTGACAGTATTTACCTGTACTGTCATTATTACAGCCAGCAATCTTCTTGCCAGTACTGCCACCACTTCAACTAATACTGTTATTTGTACATTGCTACTATTGCTGCCAGTATTTCTCCGATAGTATTCTCTACCATATTTGCTGCAAGTTGCTCCTCCCTTTTCCCTTGATACACAATGCTTCCCTTAAAGATGCACACATTCACAACTCTCACCATCACCTATCTCCTCCTTGCCCTATCTGGATACTCAAATGCCTTCAACAGTGGCCAAAACTCTATACCAATACTAAGAAACAACTGGAAGAGATGGTCAAACAAGACCCAAAACACACCTAACAAACCCTATCCATACACCCCACCCACATCTACTCCACATCGCCCTCCAACTTACTAAAAAACCTCAGCCCAAACAGCACCAACGACCATTGCGATGCGCCCTCATCAACATCAGATCCATCCGCACAAAATGGCCATTGATCACCGATCTCATAACATCGCATGACCTTGACATCCTGATGATCACAGAAACTTGGCTATCCGACTGCGACAACCTCATTCTCAACCAGATGCTACCCCTCGGATTCTCAATCTACACGTGCCACAGGAACAACCAAAGAGGAGGTGGAGTACTCACCATCACAAAAAGTCAGCTACAATTTCAGATGTCCAACAATATCAGCACAACCCATCTAAACACGCTAACTTTATCAAACAATGAACACTCAATCAACTTAGTCTACAGAGCTCCAACATCATCTGATGATCTGTCAACAATAGTCGACCAGGCCTGCAACACAGATAAATTGTGAATATCGAGTTGGATATTAGGAGACTTCAACCTCCCCTCCCTACATGACACGCAAATTGCAGTATTTCTGGAAGCGCTTGATGACCTTGGATACAACCAGATAGTCAGAGAGCCTACTCATGCTATGGGAAATACACTTGACCTGATCTTCGTACCACAAACATCCACGGAAGCAGACCACAATTATGCACTTTCCATAACACCAGTACCCTGGTCTGACCATAGTCTGATCATATTCCAAATACCCAACTCCTCTAATACTCTTAACTCCAACACCACCCCCTCCAAACCAACAGCTAGGAGGTTCCGCTCCTTTGATAAAGAGGATGTACTTAAGAATATTCTCCCAATGCTACACATCTCTAAACCTGAACTGGACGACCTAATAATCACCTGGGATAACACCCTCAGATCCAGCTCTCAACTACCGAACATGTCAAGAAGGTCCAATCATCGAACACATGTAGCTTGGTACTCTAATGAACTAAGAACATCTCTTCTCCATCTTCGCAGACTAGAGAAACGATGGCGACGATCCCGTTCTACTGAAGCCTATACAGCTTACTGCTCGCACCTAAGAAAGCATCGCCAAGAAATAGCAGATAGAAGAAAACAATTCCATACAAATCTCCTAAAGCAATCAGTAAATAAACCCCATGATCTCTTCAATATTGTAAAAACACTGGCAAAGGAACCAACCCCTCAACATACACAAACAATACACCCCCAAGACTATGCTAATTACCTAAAATCAAAAATGATGCAAACAGGGGGGCGGAGCCCGATGTCCAGCGGGATGGTCGCATAACGCTGAGGCTCCCGAGAGGCCTACTCAGAATCCTGAATTAACACCGGACATACTTGAATTTCTGCTCTGATCTTGCCGGGGCACATTGGTGAGATGGCGGGGACCAAACCTACGCACCTGGAATTTGGATCTCCAGCGGCTTCTCACGGCAAACGCTCCAAAACTGAACCCCCGTCTCCGCAGAAGGGGCTGGCTTTGCGCGAGGGCCCCGAAATGCAGCAGGAAATCCTCACAGAGATTAGAGGGGTTAAGGACCTCGTGCAGTCAAACGGTGAAGCACTCTGAGCGCTGCGGGAAGATCTTGGTGTGTTACAAGGCAGGCTAGAGGGACTCTCTTCGCGTCAGGACAAAATGGAGAGCGTATTAGACTCCCACGCGGTCCGGTTGTCCAAACTCGACAAAGTTGAACGTCAGGTGCGGGCCTTGCAGAAAGAAGTGGAAGATGGCAATAATAGAGCGCGCCGCAACAACCTACGACTAGTGGGCATACCGGAGGGAGCGGAATCGGGAGACATGAAGGAGTTTTTATATAAAATCCTCCCTTCCTTGCTCCAAATCACCTTTACTAAAGAATTGGAGATCGATCGCGCTCATCGTGTACCCACAAACATAACGCTCAACAGGAAGACCCCGCGGCCTATCATCTTTCGACTTTTGAGATATCAACATGTGGAGCAAATTCTCAGTGCCTCTCGGGCAAAGGGCCATATGGAGTTTGAGAGCCATAAGATCTCCTTCTATCCTGACTTGGCTAAACCCACGGTCGACCGCCGAAGGCGCTTTCTGGAATTCCGGCCGAGGCTTCAACAACTACAAGCACGCTACGGCCTGATGTACCCGGCCAAGCTCCGAGTCACGCTTCACAATCAGACAAGAACATTTGAGGACCCTGATCTACTAGCGGAGTTTTTGGATGCTAAAGAAGCCGACTTGATGCGTTGACTTCCAGAATATTCCTGCCAGTATTCTCATGTCCGCTGTGCCTGCCATATTGGATTTGCCGCGGCTCAGCAAAAGTCTGCCGAGGGCGGTTTGTTGCCTTATCTTGATGATATCTGGGACCCGACTCCATCTACCCATCGTAGCCTCGATGAGTATCAGAGACAGTGTTAATTATGGACTCTGGTGTTTTTTTTTTTCTTTTTTTTATGTTTCTATCTTCCTTTCTAGGGCCTCCTCCCGCAGACATATGGTCGCCAATTTACATTGGGGGTTTGCGTCGTCTCTAAGTTACTTTGGTACATACTTTTCAATATGGGGTGTATTAGTCAGCAGACTCGGTGATTATATCATTTTTGTACAGTTTCTGATTATGTTGTATGTTTTCCAGCGCCCTTATCTAAAATGTCTATTACTGATCGATGGCACCATGTAAGATTTATCATTGAACGTAAAAGGAATCAATAATCCGATAAAACGGAAGAAAATCCTAAGCTATCTAAGTCATGAAGCTGCGGATCTGATTTTCCTCCAAGAAACGCATTTAAATTCGAAGGAAACTCTTAAACTCAATGTTAAACCTTACATGGTGGCCGCCTATTCTCCAGCCGTTTCTAAGAAATGTGGGGTTGCCATACTGGTTAGGAAATCTCTGCATGCTACTATTATTGCGACTAGCTCAGATACAGCAGGTAGATGGTCCAGAGCTCACCTCAAAATAGGTAACCTTGAAGTTACATGTATATGCCTTTATGCTCCTAATGTGGATGACCCTGCCTTTTTTGCTACCATTGCTCAGGTTGCGCAGGCCTCTGCTAATACCTCATTGATAATAGGGGGGGATTTCAATTTAGTTCTTGATCCCCTGATTGACAAACAGCCGCCTAGGACAAGTGGTCCCCCCAAGAGTCATACCACGCTTACCTCTGTGATCAAAGATCTTGCTTTAGTCGATCTATGGAGGTTACTACACCCCAATGAGCTTGACTTTACCTTCTTTTCTTCCCCTCATAAATCCCAGTCTCGTATAGATTTCTTTCTCATATCAAAACTGTTAGTCCCCCAGGTGGACACTGCAAAGATTCACTCCCAACATATTTCAGATCATGCTGCTATTTCTTTTCAATTACACACTACTGCACCCCAAGGGAATTCGGGGGCCTGGTTCTTTGATAGAGCCCTATTAACTCAGCCAGAGTTCCAGTTAGCAATTCGCGCAGCCATACAGGATTACTTCCATTTTGGTTTGCCCCGGGATGCTGCGGATTGGGCTTGGTGGGAGGGTTTCAAAGCGGCCATTCGTGCAACGATCACCAGTTATCAAGTTCGCCTGCGGAAACAACGCAAACAGCAGCTGCTTATACTGGACCGACAGGTCAGGGCAGGCGAACGAGTTCTAACTTCCCGTGCTGATCCATGCGTCTTAGTTCGCTTGCAGCGTCTCCGTTTTCAATATGGTGCGGTCCTCTCAACTGCAGCTTCTAAGAGTATTGAGCTTCAACGAGGGACATACTACCGTGAAAGCAACCGAGCCGGTCGACTTTTAGCCAACGCCTTGAAAGGTCAAAAAGAAGCCAAACGCGTAGCGGCCCTTCGAGCCCCACAGGGAGGGGCATACTGACCACAGACTCCGATATCGTAGAACTTTTTCGGGATTTCTATACCCGTCTCTATCAATCTGAATGTGATTTCTCATCAGAGACCTTCGAGCGATTGTTTTCTGATATTCAGCGGCCGACCCTTTCTGAAGCTGATAGGGATGCGCTAGATGAACCTTTCTCTACTTCAGAGATCCAATTTGCCCTAAAACGCACAGCCTCGGTCGAGCCGCCGGGCCTGATGGTCTCCCGACCGAATTCTACAATACGTTCAGTGCAGATTTAGTACCCTACTTAAAACTCTATTTTACTGCCCTTGCGGTAGATACATCCTCTTTGGGATCCTTTTCTGCAGCTAATGTGGTAGTATTTGAGAAAGAAGGCAGAGACCCGCTGCTAACCGCCAACTATCATCCAATCTCCCTACTTAATGCCGATTATAAGATCTTCGCAACGATCTTGGCCTCCCGGCTGTCTGACAGGATGGCCACCTTAATCCATCCCGACCAATGCGGTTTTATACCCGGCCGATCCACCGCTGACAATGCTCGGACCTTGTGCCATGTGCTCTCCAGTGCTGCCAACTTGGACCACCCCTGGGTGGGTCTTTCCCTAGATGCTGAAAAAAGCCTTTGATCGCCTAGAATGGCCCTTTTTATTTGCAGTTCTCCGATGGTATGGCTTTGGGGAGGGCTTCCTCCGATACCTCCAAGTCATGTACACTCAACCCGTTGCCAGTATTTGTGTAAATGCTATTAAGTCTCAGCCTTTTAATCTCCAAAGAGGCACGCGTCAAGGTTGCCCCCTATCACCAATGCTCTTTGATCTTGCTCTTGAACCCCTCGCCCTCCTTATTAGACAGTCTGCACGTATTCGTGGTGTCCCCTTCAGTCACAGAGAGATTAAACTCTCTGCATATGCAGATGACCTTATGCTCTTCGTATCCCTTGATTCGGTTCCAGCTGTCTTGGATCTGATTGATGGATACTCGCAATTATCGGGCTATAAAATAAACTGGACCAAATCCGTAGCATTCCCACTGAACCGTCGGGTACATGAGGCTGACATGCAGGCCTTTCCTTTCCTTTGGCAATCCCGCATGGTGAAATATCTTGGGGTCCATTACTGTTCTCCTTTAGAAGACACTATTAGTTTTAATGCCAAAGAGGTAGTCTCCAAAGTCCGTGAGCTCACAAATCGTTGGTCTCCCTTATCCCTTACATGGTGGGACCACCTAGAAACTGTGAAAATGATGATAGTCCCCAAGGTGAACTATATTTTAGAAATGCTGCCATGCTTACTCCCGCTACACACCTACAAAGATATTGAGGGCCTTCTCGTCCGCTATCTCTGGCAGGGCAAACCACCAAGGATAGCTAAGCAAAAACTACAGTCTGCGAAGGAACTAGGGGGTACCCGCTTTCCTGATTTTCTCAAATATCATCAAGCCTTCTTACTTAAACAAGGTGCCCGATGGCTAGATGCCTCGACAGACAGCAGACCAGTTTGGCTTGACATAGAAGAGGAGCTTAGTAACCCAATTCCGTTGATCCATCTCCCCGGTATGTCCCATCAAGTAGACACCCGCCATCCCCCAATGATTGTTGATACTCTTGCGGCCTTTAATACTCTCATTCTATCACTGGGCCCCAACGTATGTCCTCAGGACGGACTCCCGCTGTGGAATAACCCCAGAATTCAAGTCCTAAATAGAACGATAGCATGGAAACCCTGGTACTCTAGGGGGATCTGGACACCCCAACAGCTCTTCTCTGCAGCTCGTTGGAAAACCTTTTCTGATTTACAAAAGGAATTTGCGTTACCAGCGAAACATTACTTTCAATTGATGCAGCTTCAACACTGCCTCAAAAGTGCTCGAATCCTGCCACCCTCTGTCTCTACTGAAGACGGGCTATTAGATCTAATTCACTCTATTAGTAATACACATGGGGTAGCCTCTAACTTTTATAAACTATTATGTCAGGGTACAGATACTGCTACTTGTAGAGCCCAACAAGCCTGGGAGCGCGAACTGCAAACCACTTTAACCCCTGTGCAATGGAGCTTTTTCTGGAGTAAAGTAGTGCGGGTTTCCCGATCTGCCTCAATTACCCAAACTCTCTTCTTTTTTGCACATAGATGCTTTTATACTCCAGAAAAAATAGCCAAATGGCACACAACTGCTAGGGACCAGTGTTGGTCTTGTCATACTGCTGTGGGAACCCTCGCTCATGTTATTTATGAATGTCCTCAACTACAGGTTTACTGGGGGCGGGTCTGGGGTCGTATTCAACTTATCTTACACCTCCACGAGCCTCTTTCTTGGAAGATTGTGGGACTCCGCTCAGTGGCAGAGGTCCCCTCTCTTCCTAAGAAGGGTCGCTTTCTCCTTGATTTCATGCTGGGTATAGCTATATGTTTAATCACGAGGAATTGGAAGGATAGCTCTCGACTTACTGTCAATGAATGGTGGAACCTTGTCTGCCTATATAGTAAATATGAGCAGATATCTCGGAGAGCTATTCCCCATACCCAAACTCACTCTCGCTTGTCTAAATGGCAGATGCTCAATGATTATGTACAATCTGCTCATTGCTCCGACATGTCTGTTTAATGTACACTCATCATGTTTTAGATCACCGTTTGGTTTTGTAACACAATAATGTCAGTACACGCCCGTTTCGGGAATGATTAGTTTTCTAGAGAAGAAGCAGGGGGGAGGGGGGTGGTAGGGGTTTACTTTGGTGTATGTATCTCATTCTATGTATGTATCTGTCTTTTAGCTGTATGTCTTCCTTTCCTTTGTTGTTATAAAACGAAAATAAAGAATTAAAAAAAAAAAATGATGCAAACAGTCAAGAACCCCTGCACCACTGGGTCAACTAGCATACCCAAGCTGTCACAGTCATCCACATTGACCAAGTTTGACACGATATCAACCAAGGATATTGAAAACACTATCGCCTCAATCAACGCTACCACTGCACCAAATGATCCATGTTCAGCAGCTTGGATAAGAGAGCTCAGATGTGAAGTAGGCTTCTTCCTATATAAAATCCTAGAACAATCATTTGCATCCGGAATTTTTCCTCAGAGCCTAAAACAAACTTCCATTTGACCATTACTGAAGAACAATAAACTGGACCCTCTAAGAGTAGAATCGTACAGGCCAATATCCAGCATCCCGTTGTTAGCCAAAATTGAAAAAGTGGTCCAACATCCAATACAGCAACACATAGACACTGAAGCTCCGCTTGACCCGGCCCAACATGGCTTTAGGGAATCTCATGGTGTAGAAACCCTCCTCATCACTCTTTTCAATACATTAATCACCGGAATAGATAACATTTGGCAAGGCTTCATCCTTATATTCATGGACATCTCAGCTGCGTTCGACTCAGTAAGTCATCAAATACTTATCGATCGCCTTAAGGAAAAAGGAATACATGACTCCGCACTGAACTGGTGTAAATCATACCTGTCTAACCGATGGCAACAGGTAAGGATTGGCAAAAGAATAATCAGAACCATTTCTGCAAGATCAGGGTGTACCGCAAGGCTCCTCACTTTCAGCATTAATGTTTAACATTTACATGCAACCTATCTGTGACCTCATCCATTCTTTTAACATTACCTGCTTAGCATATGCAGACGACATTCTCCTATACATGCCATTCTCCATCAACCATCCTGATTTTACACCACTGGTAAAATGCTTCGAAGCAGTAGAAGAATGGCTTCTCACACAGAACTTACGAATCAACCACAGTAAGACCGATGTTATGTTTATCACGAAGAATCAAAACTTCACACCCCCTGCTACATTAAAGATAAAGGACAAGGAATTGACAGTAAAACCTACTATACGATACCTAGGCATCACCCTTGACCAGCGTCTCAATATGAAAACTCACATAAAAAATATAACAAAACTAATATATCACAAGATATGTACACTACGCCACTTACGACCTCTACTGGAACCCACAGATTTCAGAACCGTCTACCAAGCCTTGGTGATGCCACACCTTGATTTCGCAAATGCAATTCTATATGGTCTCCCTCAATCAACTTTAAATCCCCTCCAACTGGCAATGAATACCGCCGCCAGAGTACTCGAAGGAATATCAAAGGCAGACCACATAACTCCGATCCTAAAAAGACTCCACTGGCTACTGACCATTGCGAGAATCCAACACAAGACCATAATCACCACCTTCAAAGCCTTAAACAATCAAGCACCCTCAACCATCACTGACCTATTACACACCCAGACCCCCAACAGAGCTAGAAGATCAGCAGCAATAAATACCTTAACCATCCCGAAAAAAAGAGTCAGATGCACCAAGGAAACATCTAAAAGAACCTTTAGCATTCATGCCCCAGTAGCATGGAATGCCCTCCCACCAGAATTGAGAGCCATAACCAGCCCAACACAATTCAGGAAAAAACTCAAGCACTACCTATTCACAAGTTATTTTCCAGTATAAATTTCCCAAAGAGAAATAGTCACACCATGTTCAGATCTAGAGAATTTCAACTGTGAATAATGTATATAGTTTACTGTTTATAGTTTATATAGTTTACCCTGTTCTTCCAAGTTCTCAAACCCCTGTTAATTGTAAAATGCACTACAGTTACCCTGTATGTATATGCTCTGTTCCATGTAAACCGCGCTGATGGTAATAGTGCGGTATATAAGAAATGTTAAATAAAAATAAATAAATAAATAAATCGAACTGTGGAATTAGTTACCGGAGGATGTAGTAAAAGGTGTAGTTGGATGTAGCTGAGTTCAAAATAGGTTTGGATGAGTTACTGGAGGAAAAATCCATAAACTATTATTAAAGAGGACTGGGGAGGGGGAGAGCTACAGAGGGCAGCGCAGTTGACCGGAGGTGTCTGGCTCCTGTTCCGGCAGCCCTAACGTCACCGGGGGCCTCTTTAAAAGCTTCTCCAGGTTGGCGCAGCCGGAGGCATTAGTCGGGGCAGCGATATAAGGGGCTAGATACAAGGGGCATACTAGGCCCCTTGGGAGCCCCTTGGAGCACCGCAGGAGAAGGAGGTATTCATTGGTGTTTGCAGTTTAGATGGGTAAGAGAAAGAAGAAAATTATTCCAGCGGAACAAGCTGAATCTACGATGGGTCCTATGGACAGACATGTTAAGGTACTGACTAGCACTGATGTAACTCTTGATCCTGACTTTCTTGTTCTCCGTTCATCTCCTGCGTCCCTGAGTTCCCCGGACCGGTCTCCACCTTCTCCTCCAGTGTATATTTCTCCACCTTTGTCTGCTTCTGAGGGCACGCGGTTTCAGCAGAGTACACCGGTTGATACCGGGGAAAAACTGAAACCAGTTGTATGGATACCTGTCCAAGGTGTGGCCAAGGAGGTGCCTGATGATCAGGTTACCTTGGCCGACATCTGGAGAGTAGTGATTCGTATTGAGAATACCTTGGTACCTACTGTCACACAACTATGTGGTTTCTCTTCGGAGATCACTACTCGGTTGTCTGAGGTGGATAGTAAGGTGGGGAATATTTCTACTCAAGTTGCTAATTGTGAAAGCCAGTGTCTCGCTCTTAAAGCGGTTAACTCTTCTCATATAAAAGATAGTTTAATTATTCACCATAAGATGGAACAGCATGACAATATGTTTCGTGCTAAGAATATTTGATTGTTAAATTTTCCTTTTTGTCATTTGCTTTCTGCAGAAATTTTATTAAAAAAGTATTTTAGGGAAGTTCTGGGCCTGGCTTTGGCCGATTCCATTGCTGTCTCTAAAAGTATATTATTTGACTGGTCAAGGGCTTTCTACAAGTCCTCTGGGGGGATTTGATGTGGTCCAAGGTCAAGTTGACCTTGAACTCACCAAATTTCTAGAGGCTCGGGCCACGTTAGTGTTTTGTCTCAGATCAGGATAGGGCGCTTGTTTTTCAAAATTACTTTAAGAATATGTCAGCTCTGTTTTGTGGTGCTAAGGTTCAAATGTTTCCAGATGTCTGCAAGGCGACGCAAACTAGGAGACATGCCTTTTTGGCCCTTAAGTGTAGGGTTCAAAACTTATCTTTTTTGATCCTTCTCAGCTTGAGGTTTTCTTGTCTGATAAAGAGGGACATGGTAATAAGTGACTGGCCTCCTTCTACCTTGTCTCTGAGATACCAGTCATCTCTAACCTCGCCGGTAGTACCATATGTTTTAACCCACCCCTCTTATTTTTTAGACTTCTAGCATTTGCATACAAGCATTTTAGAGGCAGTATTTTATTCATATTTGGTTATTGGTAGGCAGCGCTAATTTGTAATGTTTAAACTCTGCTCTGTACTCAAGGGCGTTTGGGTTACTTTTGACTTTATTGGAATCTCTACACTGGTATGCCTTAACTTCAGTCTTTTGCTAGTATCCTTCAATAGTACATTATTCTGAACCATGCGCTCTTGGGTGACTGTCAGCTTTCCCCTATTATCTAGTTTAAAAGCTGCTCTCTCTCCTTTTTAGAGGTTAATTTCTAGTTCCACCCCGGTTAAGGTGGAACCCATTCCTTTGGAAGAGCGCCTCCTTTCCCCAGAATGTTCCCCAGTTCCTAAAAAATCCCAAACCCTCATGCACCATTGTCTCAGCCACACATTAAGACTCCAGAGCTCTGCCTACCTTTTCGGTTCCTGCGCATGGAACGGGAAGCATTTTGGAGAATGCTACCCTTGAAGTTCTGGATTTCAACTTCCTACCTAAAAGCCTAAATTTAGCCTCCAGAACCAACATAACACCCTTTCCTATGTCATTGGTACTGACATGTACTAAGACAGCAGACTCCTCCCCAGCACTATCCAAGATCTGCCTGGCTGGCGCATGAAGCCCGCTACCTTTGCGCCAGTCAGGCATGTTACCAGGCCTCACATCCACCAGCCACCCAGCTATCTACATGTCTAATGATTGAATCACCAACTATAACAGCTGTCCTAACCCTTCCCTCATGGACACAGTGCCCTGAAGAAACCTCCTTTATGTGAGAGAGTTCTACATCACCTGGATGACAGGCCCTACCACAGGATTCCTTCCTGCCGCTTCTTAAAACTGTCCCAGAGAAGCCTCAGATTTTGGGCTATACACAATAATTTTGCTATAGAATAAATGTGCAACCACTGAATACAAATGGACCAGCTGGACTCCAATCTACTTGATTGCCTCTAGCCCTCTCTCTCACTACTGTGTTATTCAAAAACTGACAGAACCTTTATCCTCACCGCTGTCACCCTCTGCCTCAAGCACCCAAGTTGTCCTTCTTTCTAACTGTAAATAAGGACTCTGCCCTTGTACAAAATCTACAAGGCAGAAATCTGCCTGACCTCAAATGACATCACTGACACTCCTCAAAGGCATGCCAGGAGGGAGGGAACATATTGCATCTGAGGTCAATTTATTTTTATTTATTTACATTCTCTTATATACTGTGCTATTCTGCATCAGTGCAGTTTACATTGAACAAACTGAAATTACATTGAACAGGGCATTATAACTTGGAGATAACCTTCCATAGCCCATGTTCCCTGTAAAATAGTTAAGTGGCTTGCCCAAGATCACAAGGAGCACCTGTGGGACTAGAAACCCCAGTCCTTGTGGCCCAAGGATGCTGTCCTCTAGTGGGATTTGAACCCCTGACCTTCTGGCCTGAAGTACCTTGCCCCAACCACTAGGCCACTCCTCCACTCCACTCAATGCAAAACTTTCCACCTTTTCAAAACTCTACAGTTTTTTCTCCAATACATAACAGGGAGAAAAGGCAACCAGCACTTATTAGGTGACTTCTGGTCAAATGGAAAGGAGGTCTTTCCCTTTACAGAAGAGCTATAGGTTTGAATCCTCTGAGTGGGCAGAAAGATCCGTTTTGTTTTAAAACCAAATGAGAGGGATAAGGGAAAATAAAACAATAGACCTCCTGGTGAGAGGAGTGCTTTTTTAACGCTGAAATGCACTGGGTTAAAATCCTTAGATTAAGAGCAATATTAAAGCAACTTTTAAAACCTTATTGGGAAATGAGTGGTATAAGTGGGAGGAAAAGCATAGATTTAGGGACTGCCTGACCAGTGGTTCAGCCGCTAGAGGGCTTTACTCCAACATCGGAGGTTGTGGATTCTAGTCTAGCTTAACCAGAAGTTAGGTGGGGCCAGTGCAGGTAAGTGGTGTGGGCGGAGGAGGAGGGGTTTAGAGAGTCCTACAAATCATATATATTGTGGGAAGAACGTAGGTGAACTGCCACCATTCTGCTACTTTTCCCAAATTTTTCCTAAAACTACCTTTTTCTTTTCATTCTGAACACTACCACTACTGCCCTGTGCAAGACTGGGATCTATGCCAGCTCTTTGGTGGGATTTGAACCCACAGTCCAGGTGTTATTAACTACACTCCCAGTCAATGGCCACTGAGGCTTTTCCTGCACATGGAATGGGAAGCATTTCCAAGAATGTTACCCTGGAAGTTCTGAATTTCAACTTACTACATAAAACCCTAAATTAGGCCTCCAGAACCTCTATCCCATACTTTCCTTCATTAGCAGAACCATAGAAACATATAAACATGATTGCATGAAAACTAAAGCCACATGGCTTATCTAGTCTGCCCTTGCATATCAACTGCAGTAGTCCCCTTTTTACCTTTAGAGATCTTCTGTGTTAGAGATCCTATGCTTTTTTAAATTCAGATATGGACCTCTTCACTACCACCTCCACTGGGAGATTATTCCATGCATCTACCACTCTTCCCATAAAGAAATAAATTCCACATATTACTCCCGAGTCTATGCCCTTTCACCCTCACAGCAGAGCTTGCTTTCATTTGAAAGAAAGATTCTCCTCCTGTGCATTTATGCCACAAAGGTATTTAAACATCTCTGTCCTATTTGTTCTCTCACCTTCCTCTAAAAAGTCTTTAAGCATATCATATGCTTTATAACAAAACCCACTAACCATTTCAGTAGCCACCCTCTGCACAGACTCCAACCTGTTTATATCCTTTTGAAGGTGTGGTCTCCAAAATTGCACAAAATACTCCATATGAGGTCACACCAGAGTCTTATACAGAGGCCCTCTCACCTCCTTTTTTGCTGCTGGCCATTCCTCTCCCTATGCACCCAAGCATCCTTTTGGCTTTTGCCGTCACCTTTTCCATCTGTTTAGCTACTTTAATATAATCAGACACAATCAGGTCCAGATCCCACTCTTCTTTTGTGGACAAACATACTTCACGCCATATACTGGTCCACTCCCTTGTATTTTTGCAGCCCAAATGTATGATGCTGCATTTTTTAGCCTTAAGTCTCAGCTGCCAAATTCTACATCATTCTTCAAGATAATTAGATTCCTCCTCATGTTATCTATTCCTTCCTTGATGTCTATGCTATTGCAGATTTTGGTATCATCCGAAAAACAGACAAACCTTACCCTAACAGCCCTTCTGCAAAATCACTAACAAAGCTGTTAAAAGGACTTAGACCTGTTGTGCAGCACTGGTAACCTCCTTCTCCTCAGAGTGAGCTCTATTTCCCTGCACCGTTTGCCACCTCCCACTCGACTAATTTCTAACGTGATCAGTAACTTTGGGGTCCAATATGTACCAAGAAAGCAGTCTCATCTCCAGCACCATCTAAAACCTTGTCTTCGTGGCACACAAGGTCTGCTACCTTCATACCAAGCAGGCATGTTACCAGGCGATCCTCATGTCATCCATCTATCCAAACTTACTTAGATTCTTCCAGCGATCATCAGTGATTTACATTACACTCAGCACAGCAAACATTTGTTACATAGAGTGAGAATCAAATTATTTACATCTGCATTTTGTGAATTTGAATTTATACAGTTTGGATTATTTACAGTTGCATTTATACAGCATGAACTATTTACAGTTATAGTTTATACAGAACCAAGTTCTTAATACTCTTGTTGTGTTGTGCTGCGGGGTTTGATTCTTTTTGCTTTTATTTATGTTATGCTGTAGTATTCTTGGAATAGGTATGGTTTTAGTTTTTTCCTGAAATCCTTTGTTCATTGTTTGCTCTCAGTGCATCTGGTAGTTTATTCCATTGTGTGGGAGCTGTATAGGAGAAGGCTGTTACTTGTGGATAATTTGACAGTGCGGATGTGTGGTGAGACATGTAGTGGAGTTTAGGTTGTGTGCTCTTCTGCTTCTATTAGGGGGTTGCGTTGTGATGGGGGTGGAGAGGTAAGATGGTGCTATGTTGTATATCAGTTTGAATGTGGTTACTTTTAAATTTGTATCTTATGCAGGCAGTAATGGGAAGCCAATATAGTTCCATTAGTATTGGTGTGATATGTTTGGATAGTTGTCGCTTCATTATGATCCAGGCTGTGACATTTTGCACCATTTGCAGTATGTTAAGGGGTTTTTTTGGTAGCCCTTGGAGAATGGAGTTGCAGTAGTCTAGGTGAGGTGTGATGAGCGCTTCAGCTACTGTTCTGAAATCTGCATGTTCAATGATGTTGCGTAGAGGTTGGAGGACCCTTAGTTTGTGCAATATTGCCCGGTTCAGTAGTCTTAGGTGTTTTTCCATTTTGAGGTTACTGTCGAATGTCACTCCTAGGTATTTTATCTCATTTTTGATGCTATATGAGTTTTTGTTCATGGTGACAGTTGAGGGAGGGTTGAAGTCCGTTTTTTTGGAGATGTACATTACTTCAGTTTTCTTGTGGTTTATAGACATATTGTTCTGCTGTAGCCAGGTTTGCATTTCCTTGAGGCATTCCTCTAGCTGGTTATAGTTCGGATTGATTGTGTCCAGTTGAGTATATAGCATTATGTCATCTGCATAAATGTGGTAATTAATCTTGTGTTTCTGAAAAATCGTACAGATGGGTTTTATGTAGAGGTTGAACAATAGGGAGGACAACGCTGAGCCTTGAGGTATTCCTTGTGTTTGCAGGAATGCCTTTGATTTTTCTTGATTGAAGTGTACCTGCTGCATTCTGTTGGATTTGTAGGATCGGAACCATTTTAGGGGGGTTCCTTTTATTCCTATGGATTCCAGTCTGTTGATGAGGGTCCCATAATTTACTGTATCAAATGCAGCAGTTATGTCTATGAATATTAGTATGAACATTTTTTTGTTGTCTTTAAGGCCTTTGTATAGTTTATCAAGTAGCACGAGTAGAAGGGTTTCTACCTCATGGAATTGACGGAAGCCATATTGTTATTCATCAAGCGCATTTCTGGTGTCAATATGATCGTGTAGTTGCTGCTTGACTGCCTTTTTGATAGTCTTGGCTATGAATGGTATACTTGAGGTAGGTCAGTATGATGATGGGTCATCCTTCTTGAGTGTTTTGTTTTTTAGTATAGGTCTTATGAGGGATTGTTTGAGCTCCATTTCGTCATCGTTGTTGTTAAGTGCCATCGAGTCGGAGTCGACTCATGGCGACCCTCTGGATAGCTATCCTAAATTGTGTTCGGTCTTCAGTCAGGCGGCTCATTGTTGATAGACTGGTACCCGTAGCTGCTGTTATTGTATTGATCCATCTCATTGCTGGCCTTCCTCTTTTGTGTTGACCGTCTATCTTGCCAAGCATGATGTCTTTCTCTAATGATCTCTCTCTTCGCATGATGAGTCCAAAGTATGAAAGTCGAAGTCTTGTCATTTGAGCTTCTAAAGAAAGCTTAGGTTTGATCTCCTCTAGTACCGACTGGTTTGTTCTTCGGGCAGTCCATGGTATACACAGTATTCACCACCAGCACCATAATTCAAAGGCATCAATTTTCTTCCTGTCTGTCTTTCACTGTCCAGCTTTCACATCCATATGATATTATTGAAAATACCATGGCTTGAACAAGTCAAATCTTTGTATGGAGAGAGACATCTCTGCCCTTGAGAATCTTATCTAGGTCTTTCATAGCCATTCTGCCAAGAGCAATGCGTCGTTCGATTTCTTGACTGCTTGTTGCTTCTTTATTGATAGTTGATCCAAGTAGGTTAAAGTTGTTCACAATTTCAATTTCTTCTCCTTCAACGATGAACCTGTTGATTATGCCAGTTATCATGATCTTTGTCTTCTTTACATTAAGGTGCAGGCCCATTTTGAGACTATGTTCTTTGATTGTGAGAAGCAAATGTTTCAGATCATCTTCACTTTCAGCCAGTAATGTAGTATCAGCAGCATAGCAAAGGTTGTTGATGAGTCTTCCACCAATCTTCACACCTCTGTTGTCTTCATACAATCCTGCTTCTCTGAAGATTTGTTCTGCATATAAATTAAATGGGTAGGGGGAAAGTATGCAGCCTTGTCTTACACCTTTGCTTATTTTAAACCATTCCTTTTTTCCTTGTTCCGTTTGAACTGTTGCTTCTTGATCAATGTACAAATTGCACAAGAGAACGATCAGGTGTTCTGGTATATCCATGCTTCTTAAATGTGGCCCAGAGTTTCTCATGGTTTACACAGTCAAAAGCCTTGCTATAGTCGATAAAGCACAAATAGATATCCTTTTGGTATTCTTTAGTCTTTTCAAGGATCCATCTCACATCCGCAATGATGTCTTTCGTTCCTCGCCCTTTCCTGAACCCTGCTTGCACTTCAGGTAGTTCTTATTCCAGGTATGGTTGTAGTCTCTTTTGAATAATCTTAAGTAGAATCTTGCTGGCATGTGGGATCAGAGCGATTGTGCGATAATTTCCACAGTCAGTTGGATCACCTTTCTTTAGTATTGGTATAAACACAGATCTTTTCCAGTCAGTTGGCCATGATGTTGTCTTCCATATTTCTTGGCAGAGCCTTGTAAGTACGGTAACAGCTGCATCAGATTGCTGCAATACTTCTATAGGAATGCCATCAATGCCTGGTGCTTTGTTCTTTGATAAGGCTTTCAATGCTGCTTCAACTTCTTCTTTCATCACCAATGGTTCCCAATCATAAGGTACAGGTTGAAACGGCTGTTGGTCCTCTTGATCTTTATCATATAAAAACTCTGTATATTCCTTCCACCTTTTCTTGATCTTCTCAGCATCATTCAACATAGAAACTTGAGCATCTTGTAACATTCCAATTCGAGGCTGGAACTTTTTCTTTAACTCTCGTAGCATTAGGAAAGCCGATCTTGTTCTTCCTCTAATAGTTTCTGCTTCTATTTCCTTGCATGCGTCGTTGTAGTACTTTTCCTTGTCCCGTCTTGCTGCACGTTGGAAATCTCTGTTGAGTTCTGCGATTGCCCAGAAACGCAGAGAAGCTAAAGCCAGAGGAGAAAGAAAGACAATTTTCAGAGTTTCTTCCATCATCCATTTTGGCCGTTTTTGCTTTTTCACCTTTTGTAGAGACTTCTCGCTTTCTTCCAACACAACCTTCTTGATGTCATTCCATAACTCTTCCGGAGCTCTGTCATTTGTATCTAAAGCAGCAAATCGATTTTGCAGGCAGTCTTTAAAATTCCAGTGGTATATTCTCAAGGTCATATTTTGCTGCATTCATGAGTGGTTTGCTCTTTTTCATCTTTAGCTTGAGTTTGCATACTAGTAGTTGATGATCTGTACCACAGTCAGCTCCCGGTTTTGTCTTTGTTGATGTTATAGAGCTTTTCCATCGTTGACTTCCACAGATGTAATCAATTTGATTTTTATACAATCCATTGGGTGAAGTCCATGTGTACAGTCGCCGCTTGTGTTGCTGGAAGAAGGTGTTTGAGATGAATATATCATTGGTCTTGCAGAATTCTATCAGTCTTTCTCCAGCTTCATTTCTGTTGCCAAGTCCATATTTCCAGTATAAATGCTCCAAGAGAAATAGTCACTTCATGTTCAGTTCCAGTGAATTTTGACCGCGCTTAATGTATTTAGTTTACTGTATATGTATATGATTCATACCGACTCCCGTTTGTTCCAAGTTTTCAAAACCCTGTTAAATGTAAAATGTACTACAGTTATCCTGTATGTATATGTTTTTGTTCCATGTGAACCGCGCTGATGATAATAGTGCGGTATATAAGAGATGTTAAATAAATAAATAAAGACTTCCGGTGATGCGGTGAGCAGGAGCAGACACACGCTGCTTGAGCTCCGGGCCCCCTCGCCCCTCCGGCACCGATAAATGTGATACCGGGGTTAAGTTTGGGGTCTCTCGCCCCCCCCCGGAGCTCCCCCAACTGGATCGTGGCAGGGGATGGTGCCCCGATACTCCCTGCTCACCCTCACACGACGATCCGAGGAAGCGGCCTGGACCCGGACAGCAGACGCCGCATGGTAGGAGAGGCCGCGCTGCGGGGTGAGTAGACTCGCTGAAGACTTCGGCGGCGGGTGGAGCGGGGTCCCGCAGCTGCGGCAGCTCTTCAGGCGGTGCACTTTGCCCTTTCCCACCCCCCCCGCGTGACAGCAGTGCCGGATCTGAGAGAGGGGCTGAAGTGGCGGCTGCGAGGGGAGGCAGAGAGTTGTCGAGGGGCCTTGATCGGGGCCGCTGCCTGTTTGACCGCCCCCCCCCCCCACGTGATCCTTGAGGGCCGAATATCTCCAGCACACGGAGGACGGAGACCAGTGCCTTGCCCTCGGCATGTGAGAGCCTGTAACCTACCTTAAACACATGGGAGCTGTACCCCCCTGCCTCTGCCACGCCGGAGCCTCCGAATGACGCCCTGCCACCAGCACACAAAAGCCTGTGACCTGTACCCGACGCCCAGTCTTCGGCGCAACGGAGTCTGAGACCTGTGCTCTGCGTTAAGTGCATTGGAGCTGCAACCCGCACCTTCCCTTCAACGTCCAAGAACCTGGGTCCGGTGCCCTATCCTTGGCTCTCGGAGGTCTGAGCCCTGCCCTTGCTGCCGGCGCATAAGAGCACAGACGCCTGAGACACATGCTCTATCTTTAGTGCACAGCAGCCTGAGACTCGCACCCTGCTTCCAGCGCACGGGAGCCTGAGAGGAGTCAGTGGCGCCTGAGTCTTGGGACGGGGCCTGTACAGCGCACCTTGGAGGAGGGCAACTAAAGCCTTCGTCGCCCGGCGGTGAGGTGAGGGGAAGGGGGTTGGGACCCCCCCCTCCCGTGCAGACCACAACAGCGGCCCTGGCGATGGCGGCGAAGGGAGGCTGACGAATGGAGAAGGAGAAGACCCCCCTGCAGCCAAGGGGGGGGGGATCAATCCTCGCTGTCGAAAGGAGAGGCTAAGGTCCCGGCGGGGATGGTAGACGAAATCTCCGTGGCTGTGGCAGGGGCGCTGTCGGCGCAGTTTGACGACCTGCGGAGCCGCATGGACCTAATCCAATCCTCCGTGGAGGCCCTGGGCAACCGACTGCAAGAGGCGGAGCACCGGATAGAGAGGTCGGAGGAGCACGTGCTGGAGCTACAGCAGGAGATGGCCCGGATGAAAAAGTTACTCCAGGGGCAGGAGGCTAAGCTCGACGACCTCGAAAATAGGTCCCGCCGTAATAACTTGAGATTTCTAGGGGTCCCGGATGCCATAGAGGATCGGGACTTACAACCGTACGTAGAAGACCTGGTGAAACACATTCTGGTGAATGATCCCGAAGGCACTCTAGTACAAATAGAGAGGGCGCACCGGGTCGGGCCTAGGAGAACCAGTGACGGCCGACCTAGAGTGGTCCTGGCACGGTTCCTGAGATTCCCACAGAAGGAAGCGGTCCTGCGTGCTGCGCGAAAGAAAGGGACCATCCAAAAGGACAATGTCCGGATACGCATCGTCCAGGATTACTCAGCGGCCCTGGGACAGCGACGACGAGAGTATGGACCCCTGTGCCAGATCCTGATAGACAATAACATCAAATTTATGGTGCAATACCCCGCACGGCTGATTTTCACCCATGGCGGCACCCGCCGGTCTTTTGACTCCGCGACAGCAGCAACGCCCTACGTGGAGGAGATACGGCGGAGGGCCGCAGTGGCGGGCGAGTCCTGAGGACTAGAGGTGGAGACGATTGCTCCAAAGAACAAGCCGGGAGCCTTCACTTTGGACTGTAGAAGAGATGGTGATGGTAACCAGGTTGGGGGAGGGGGGAGCTAAGGGGTTTGTTTACATTACCCCTCAAGTGTTGGTTGTTTCCTTTGGGTGTGGGGGTGGGCAGGGGACGGCCCGAGTAGTTGGGGGTGTCTGCCGGAGGGGGGGGAAGCGGGGAGGGGGACAGAACCTGGAGGGGGGAGAGTTTCGGGGGGGACCCCGGACGGCCTAGCTGAGCCGGTATAATGGCGGGGTGGGGGGGTACCTTACGCATCTAGGAATTCACTGAGGAGGTGAGGAGGATGGTAGTAGAAATAAAGAATTGGAGTGGGGAGGAGAGGGGGTGGAGAAGGGATAGGAGGGGGGAGGGAAGGGATAGGGGAGTAGAGAGGGAGGGGTGGGGGGGAGAGGGAAGGGGAGGAGAAGGAGAGCTGTATCTTAGGGGACCAGTAGAGGAGGGGATGGTGCGAGGACCATTTTGGGAGGGAAATGGGGGAGGACCCCAGGCTGGGGGGGTGTCTTCCCTACATTCTGTATGGTACATAACAGATACTATTGAGCCTAGTCTAGTACTGCATGCCGCTTAAGATCATTTCTTGGAATGTGTGTGGTCTGGGCAGCCCGATTAAACGGGCAAAAATTTTGCAGGCCCTGGCAAGGCAGGGGGCGGACATCGCTATGCTCCAGGAAACCCACCAGACTGCCGAAGAGCACCGTAAGTTATGCCGGGAGTGGGTGGGACAGGTCTGGGGGGCCCCGGCCCTTGGTAAGAAAGGGGGGGTAGCACTTTTGATACACAAACGTGTCCAGATGGAGGTGGTGAAGGACTTGGTCGATCCGTCGGGCAGATTTGTACTGGTGCAGGGAGTCCTTGAGGGGAGGCCGGTAATTCTCGGTAACGTGTATTGTCCCAATGTGCTCGACTTGTCCCTTTATGCGCGCCTTGCCTCTAAAATTGAGACGTTACCGGAGATCCCCGTTATCCTGGGGGGTGATTTCAACGGGGTCATGGATGTCGACCTCGATACCTCAAAAGGGGAGAGCAAAGAGACAGGATGGCGACGGTTCGGGCATTACGACGCCTCTGCTCTAGGTTGGGGCTGGTGGACCCATGGCGCTTATTACATCCGGTCGAGCGGGATTACACGCATCAGTCCCGGGCTCATGGCACGAGCGCACGTATAGATTACTTGTTGCTGTCCACCGGGCTGTTTGCCAACATTGGGGATGCCCAGATAGGGCCTGTGGAGATCTCTGATCATGCTTATGTTTGGCTGGAGGTCCTTTGGAGTGGGAGTACTCCGAGCCTTTCAATGGCGTTTTCCCCTGGAATTATATAGAGACGCGCAATTTCGTTCCTTTATTCAGAGGCGGTGGCAGGAATTTGAAGCTGATCATAAGGGTCACCAGGATGACCCAGAGTTGCTCTGGGAAACGGCGAAGGTCGTATTGCGGGGAGATATAATCGGGTTCCTGGCCAGGAAAAGAAGATTGAGGGCCGAACGTATCATTGAACTAGAGAGATTGGTGACCAAGCTAAGACGCCGATGGGCCCATACTCCCACCGCCGGGCTTAGAAAGCAGCTGTGGGACTCCCAAACGGAACTAAATGAACTCCTACACCAGAGGGCTAAGAAGTCAGTGTTATATTATCGCTACCAATTGTATCGATACGGGGACAAGCCCGGGAAGTTATTGGCCCGGTGCCTTCGGGGACCCAGGGGCTCGAAACTGGTGCCAGCCTTGCGAGATGAATCGGGGACTTTACATAGGGAGAACCCGGCAATAGTGCGTATTTTCCGATCCTTTTTTCAGAACCTTTATGCCGCGGAGGCGACCTCCCTCACGCAGATGGCAGATTATGTGCGGCGACTGGACCTGCCTTGCCTATCATTAGAGCAAAGAGCACAGTTGGACCGGCCGATTACGGTGGCTGAGCTGCAAGGGGCTATCTCAAAAGCTAGTTGTTATAAAACCCCTGGATCAGATGGCCTGGGTGCCGAACTCTACAAGATTCTTAATGAACAGATTTCCCCAATGTTGGCCGCCGTACATAATCGGAGAGCACAGCAAGGCTACTTTCGGTGGGGGGCCAATCATGCTCACATCGTTCTTATCCCTAAACCGGCAAAGGACCCTCTTTCTGCGGCCTCGTATCGTCCCATCTCTTTACTTAATTTCGATCTTAAATTAATGGCTAAGATCTTGGCAGACCGACTGGCGGAGTTTTTGGGGCAACTAGTGCATGAGTCACAGGTCGGTTTCGTTAAGGGGCGATATGCGGTCCGTAACTTACGCAAGATCATCGCGTCCCTAGAGTGGGTCCAGCATAGACATCTGTCCTCTCTGTTGGTCAGCTTTGATGCGGAAAAAGCTTTTGACCGGGTGGACTGGCAATATTTGAAATTTATCCTCCCACAATATGGTATAGGGCCGTTGTTTTGTAATATGGTCGCGAGTTTGTATGCCAATCCGACCGCTGCGATACTTTGTAACAGGGTAGTATCAGACAACTTCCCGCTGCAAAGGGGGACTCGCCAGGGCTGCCCCCTATCTCCTCTTCTCTTCGTTCTCTCGTTGGATCCGCTCCTGCAGCAAGTGGCGGGTATGCAAACAATTCAGGGAGTGGGTGTTGGCAAACAAGAATTTAAGATTTCAGCCTTTGCTGACGACTTATTGGTGCACTTGCTTTCCCCTGGGGAATCCCTGCCTCTTCTTTTGCAAGAGCTTCGAGCCTTTGGGCAGTTCGCGGGGTTTAGTATTAACAGGGATAAATCCGAAGCCCTGGATGTCTCAGGCCGACTTCGGGGCAGCTGGGTGGGCGAGTTCCCCCTTCGATGGGCTGAGCGCCAGTTCATATACTTGGGGATTGTACTGTCTTGTCAGCCAGGTCAACTGTATGAGAGTAACTTGCGACGGCAGTTGAATAAGGTAAGAACTCAGCTGCAAGCCTGGCGGCCTCTCCCCCTGTCTCTAATGGGGAGAATCGCGGCGATTAAACTGGTCATCCTGCTGCGAATCTTATACTGGTTACAGATCCTCCCTGTATGGATCCTCCGACGGGACATTCGGCGTTTCGAGGCGGAGTTTCGGGGCCTCCTTTGGGGGGGGGTCGAGAGCACGTATCTCCTATCGTCGTCTGGTGGGGAGGGTGCGCAGTGGGGGGTGGGGGCTCCCGGATCTTGGGGCCTATGCACTGGCTTGCCAGTCCCGCCACCTAGGGGACTGGCTGGGTGACACTGATCTTTATACTCCCAGGGCCTTTGAGGAGGCCTACGTGGCACCCCACTCCCTCAAAGCCCTTTTGCATTTGGAGGTACGTAGGTGGCCTACACACTTGGCGGACAGTGTGTTATTGGCACCGGTTTGTAAGACGTGGAGGTATTTAAATGCCTACTGGGGTCGTCGTTGGCAGGTGTCGAGCTGGTTACCCATTCAGGGCAATGCCAACTTTACCCCGGGCACTGAAACCGCTGCGTTCCGTCTGTGGGGAGAGAGAGGTATGCATACTTTGGGCCATGTGGTGGACTTGGCGGGCAAACCCAAGCCCTTTCCTGCATTATCCCGTGAGTATGAGTTGGGGCCTCGGCAGTTTTTCACGTATATGCAAGTGGCCCACTATGTGGCTTCCCTTCCGCGGACGGAACTGTGTAGCGATCGTTCGGCCCAGATAATAGCATTCTTTGGTTTTGGCGAAGTTGAACGGCCATCTATTCAGACTTTTCACCTTAGGTTGGAGCAGTCTCGATCGCAGCCGGACTATAGCGATGTAGAACGGGCCTGGGGGGTGGAAATGGGGCAGGAGATTCCCCCTGGCACGATTCTGGAGGCCCTTCGGAGAGTGGCGAGCCTGGCGGATGGCGCCCGCTGGCGGGAAATACAGCTTAAGTGTTTGACTAGGGTTCACCTCTCCCCACGGCGGGCCCTTCGATGCCACTTGACTGCGGATGGTCGCTGCCCACGATGTGCGGAGCCTCTGGCGACATTATACCATATGTGGTGGGGTTTGCCGACGGATACGCCCATACTGGCAGAGAATTGCCTCATTTATGGCTGACCTTCTTGGACAACCTGTTTACTGGGACGCTGCCCTGATCGTTTTGGACCACATGGGCCTCACCTCTCCGAAGGGGAAATGGAGTCGTTGGCTGGTGCGGAAGGCATGTCTGGTGGGCAAAGGGCCAATACTACGTGGGTGGAGGGACAGCCTCCCTCCCTCCTTTTGGGAGTGGCGGAACTCCTTACACCAACTTATGCTCCTGGAGTGTAGGGCTGCTCGAGGCCATGTTAAGCGATGGTCCGCCTTCTGGCTATTGTGGGAGCCCTATATTCAAAATCTCAGTCCTCGGACCCGCAATGTCATCCTGCAACTAGGCTATTGATGCCCCGATTAGCAGGGGGAGATTTCTGGATGTTCCACACGGAGGTATATACTGGTCCTATTTGGTAATGCTTGGGAGGGTGGGGGGGTTAACCAGGGGGAGGTTGGGTGGGGGAGGGGGGAGGGGGGATGGGGACATTGTTCAAAAATCATGTAACCATCTATGTGTTCCGCCCCCTGGGGATCAGAGTCCACCCCAGGGAGTGACTGTTACCAGTTGTGTATTTGCCGTTCCTGTTTGATGGTTTATAAATAAAATTTTGAAAAAATAAATAAAAATAAATAAATAAATAAATATTTTCCAACTACTTTGCCTTCTTCTTTGTTGCCAACTTTTGCATTCCAGTCACCCATGACTATCAGGATATCCTGTTTGCACGTTCTGTCAACTTCAGCTTGTACTTGTTCATAGAACTCTTCAATTTCATTCTCTTCTGCAGCTGTTGTTGGGGCATATACTTGAATTATAGTTGTGTTGATAGGCAATCCTCAGAGACGAATAGAGATTAAGCATTTGCTGACTGCATTGTATTTCATTACAGTTCTTGCAAATTTCTTCTTTATTATAAATGCAACACCATTTCTTCTGTCTTTCATTTCCAGCATAGTAGACCATGTGATCATCTGATGCAAAGTGCCCGATGCCAGTCCATTTCAGTTCGCTGACACCCAACAGATCAAGTTGTACACATTCCATTTCATTCTTGACCACCTCCAACTTCCCTTGGTTAATGCTTCGTACGTTCCATGTTCCAATGTGTAAGACATCTTTACAGCTTCTGACTCTCATTTCATGCGCAGCTACATCAGCAGTCAGACTTCCCGAGGGCTTTGATCCAACCACATCATAAATGCTGACTTTACTCTGAAACGTCTTCAGCTCTTCACCAGTAGCTAGTTGAGTGCCTTCCGACCTAGGGGTCTCATCTTCCAGCACCATAGCACAATTTGTTTTGTTGTAACTATCCATTGGGTTTTCATGGCAAGATACAGAAGTAGATTGCCGGGCCCTTCTTCCGCACAGTTTAAGTTTGGTGTTGTTGCCGTTGTCACAAAAATGTGATCCTCCGCCGTCAACACTATCCCATTCTGCTGCTGCCCAGATGGGTGGTTTGTCTTGGTCTGGCACCTCAGCTGAAACCTGTCCATCTTGGGAGACCCTGCCAGTAGTTAAACTACTGATAGTTTAGCTCTCAGCATCATTGATGCACGCAAGCCCTCACAGCACGACAAGCTGCAAACCAAGTGAGAGTTCTTGTTGTAGCGATTGGTTATCTAAATGCCTAAATGATGGAATTGCCAACTATAAACAACTGTCCTAACCCTTCCCTCATGGGCACATGACCCTGAAGCAACCGCCTCAGTGCAAGAGAGACTTTGATTTCACCTAGAGGACAGGTCCCAGTTACAGGTACCAGTTACAGGTACACTTCTTGCTACACCAAGATTAAGCTTTCCTGTCACATGAGCTCTCTTTCTCCATGGCAACTGAGAGGCTGCCCAACTGGAGGTAGGACCTCAGTACTACATCCCTTTAAGTCTCGTCTATATACCTCTCTGTCTTCCTTATGTCCTCCAAGTTGGCCATGCTAGCCTCCAGGAGATTGGACTCACACTCCAAGGTCAAAGAACTCCTTGCACCTAGTGCACAAGTAGGACCCCTCACCAACTGGGAGAAAAAAAATCACACGCGTGAGACTCAATGCAAGAGATTGGATAGCCCCCCGTCTCGCTGCTGGACTGCCGTCTGCATCTTAGTTTTAAAGTTCTGCTAGGCATACTTGAACTGATACAAACTATACCTGATAAGTTTAAAAGGGACTTAGTTCACCTCACAATTAATCCAGCTATTCCTGGTGAGGATAACCAGCTGAACCTGAAAATGAATTCAACCACCTGATCTTAAGACAACATTTTGGAGTTTCAAGGTACATTTTACCATCAAATACATGGGGTTGCTATGGGGACCACAGTAGCCCCCTCTGTGGCTTGCCTTGATGTTTGTGCTTCTGAAGAGAAGTTACGTTTTTTCAGAAATCGCTGGTTTAGGCACTTATAACTTTTTTGGGCCCATTAAATTGATATTATTTTTAAGGTATGGAGCAGGTCAGAGGTACAGCTTGAGGAATTTCTGCACTGGATTAATGCATACGATAACCTTCAGTTTGTTCAGCCAGTGGCACAGGATAGAATGAATTTTGTAGATTGCAAAATCTCTATAGCACACCACAGTTTCTCACATTAATTGTCTGTAAGACCAACCATAACAGCCTCTTGCATTGCAGGAGTTGCCACTCTGTCATTTGAAGGAGAAATATACTGACTGATCAATTTTTGAGATTACGACATTTATGTACTACAAGAGAAGCATCAGTCTCAATCACAAAAAATATGACAACACATTTTCAATCTAAAGGATATCTGGACTAGGTTATAAGCCAGCCTCAGAAGAGAGATATTAATATTGGTCTGGATCTGCTTTTACAATCTAATACGATGGAACAAAAAGCTGATCCAGTCTGTATACTACCATATACTGCTCAGGCTTTCAGGACATGTATTTAATTTTGAACCATTGGCAAATTTGGGAACACACCCAGTGTTTGATGTTCCTCCAGGCTCTACTTTTCAGCATGGTAAACATTTGAGACAAATTTTGTTCTACACACAGCTAAGGGATGTCGCATGAAACAATGAGGGGGGAGGGGGGTGTGATTTGGAAATTGTAATGCCAATGTATTTATCATTTGTGAACAAACATTTTGACCATCCCACTATGGTCTTTACATTTAAGTTGACATCCAGCACTAATTGTTTAATTAAAGGTGAGTGGATGTAGTAATGTGCCCTTGCAAACATTTGTATATTGGGCATAAAAATCTACATTGTAAAACCTGCATCATTGAACATGTCATGTATACGCCAGAGGAAGGAGTCAGCTCCACAGGTATTGCACTGACTGGCATACCATTCATTCCATAGATAATGCTACTTTGTGATATGACAAGTGGAGGAGGGACTTTTTTTTGCAATGATTAGCCTGATGTGAACAATGCTTTATTTTTGATTGGTAAGTTCGTATACCCCATGGGTTAAATATAGTCAAGTGTTTTTATTTGTTTTGGATTGATCACGCCTGTCACCAATTAACCACCCCTCTCTGCCCAGAGTGTAAGTTTGCACATCTACAGTGTTTGTGTCATGATGGCCACCATGTTTATAACCCTTTTCACAAACAGTAAGTGCAAGTTTTGTTTTTAAAACTCAAGGTTTATTTGCATTATTTTAACAATGATTTTGATACTGTTAGGAACCCCAAAGAAACAGTTTGAGGTGGAACCTTGGCCAAGATTAAAGCTTTGTTAAGACACCTATCAACATTGAGATAGAGAAGATGTTTTGTATACACGGAAGGAGACTTTCAATGCAGCAATGAGCTATCCCACTGCTCATTTTATTTCTCAGATATTGTAAGTCTTTGTGAATTCCTTTCTGGTATACAGGGCCAGGACAGGGGTTTCTGCTGCCCCAGACAGAAGCCTTGGCAACAGTGACACTTCCCCCAGTCAACATCAGCAGGATGGTGTGGTAGCAGCAGGCCAGGTGCAGTGGTACACTTGGCCAGCTGCTTCTAACACCCAACCCCTCCCCCAGATTCAGTAGATACCATACAATCCCTAGAAGTTGATCAGCCAAAGGGGCCACCTAATGGATAAGCTAGCCCTACTCCCATATGAATGTGAAGACGTTTGAGTTAAGTTCTAACCCCAAAGAAACTGGGGTCAGAAGCAGTGATGAGAGCACTGGAACACAAGGAGATAATTTATACTGTACCAGGTTTTTTTAAACAAGGGAACTGTTGTTGTTGAGTGCCATCGAGTCAGAGTCGACGCATGGCAACCCTCTGGATAGCTAACCTAAATTGTGTTCAGTCTTCAGTCAGACAGCTCATTGTTGACCGACTGGTACCCGTAGCTGCTGTTATTGTGCCGATCCATCTCATTGCTAGCCTTCCTCTTTTGCATTGACCTATCTTGCCAAGCATGATGTCTTTCTCTAATGATCTCTCTCTCCGCCTGATGTGTCCAAAGTACGAAAGTCTAAGTCTTGTCATCTGAGCTTCTAAAGAAAGCTTCTAAAGAAAGACAGTGAGAAGTACATTGATGAGATGCTTCTTGCAGCAACCAGGCTCTCCAGCACAGGAGAAGATGGGTGCCAACAGAATGTCGATGGTTGGACAAAAGTCACCAGAGCCTGCAAAATCACCAATCCAACTTCTCCAGCCCTTGAATTGAAGAACCATTATGCAGCCCTGGAAGTGGAGGTGGTGAAAGCAGCCCTGGAAAGGGAAGAACCAGAGTTCAAGTACCCCATAGTTGCGGAATCAGTGACCAGAAGGAAACGAAGGGTAGTGGTGGTTGGAGACTCTCTTCTGAGGGGTACTGAGGCATCCATCTGCCGACCAGACTTGATGTCCAGAGAGGTATGCTGTCTGCCTGGTGCCAAGATCCAAAATGTTACGGAGAGTTTGCCGAGACTCATCAAGCCCACTGACTATTACCCAATGTTGCTAATCCATGTTGGAACAAATGATACTGCCAGGTATACCTCGGAACGTATCAAAAGTGACTTCATGGCTCTGGGACAGAGGGTGAAGCAGGTAGGTGCACAGGTGGTGTTCTCTTCAATCCTCCCTGTTGAGGGTAAAGGCCAAGGCAGAGAGGCTCGCATCCTGGAGATTAATGCATGGCTGCGTGGATGGTGTCTTCGAGAGCGTTTTGGTTTCCTAGACCATGGGATGCTGTTCCAAGGGATGCAGAGCAGAGATGGCATCCATCTGTCCAAGAAAGGTCAAAGCATCTTTGGTAGTAGACTGGCTAATCTACTGAAGAGGGCTTTAAACTAGATTCGTTGGGGATGGGTGAAGAAAGCCCCCAGGTAAGTGAAAGCCCCCAGGTATGTGATACATTGAATACCTTTATGGAAATGGGTAACAGGGGTAACATATGGAAAGCAGTATGTATGTATTAATGCCCGTAGCATGGGAAATAAGATCTCTGAAGTTGAAGCTTTGGTGGGAGTGGCTGACTTGGATTTAGTGGCAGTTACAGAAACATGGTTCACAGAAAACCATGACTGGGATGTAACTATACCTGGCTATACTTTATTGAGAAAGGACAGGGTAGGAAGAAGGGGAGGAGGAGTGGCACTATATGTAAAAACTACTATTAAAGCTTTGGAATTACAGAGCTTAAAAGGGAGAGAGGAGGCATTGTGGGTTAAACTAGAAAGAGGGAAAGAGAAATCTATTTGCATTGGTGTGATATACAGACCTCCCTCACAAGAGGAAGAGGTGGACAGAGAGTTAATTGAAGACATACGCAGCATTGCTAGGAAAGGGGAAGTGCTACTGATAGGAGATTTCAATATGCCAGATGTTGATTGGCACATTCCTGCTGCAGTATCATCTAGGAGTAAGGAGATCCTGGATTCTCTACAGGGAGAACTATTCAGGCAATTGGTAACAGACCCCACACGTGAAGGGGCTATACTGGACTTGGTGCTTACCAATGGTGAAAGTGTTTCTGATGTTGTAGTGGGAGATCATTTTGCATCCAGTGATCACCAGATGGTGTGGTTCAGCATTAGGACTACGGCTGTTAAAATCCATTCCAAGGTGAAGATCTTAGACTTTAGGAAGACTAACTTTGCAAAGATGGGCCAATACCTCAGGGAGTCGTTAGTGGGATGGGAACAACTGGGGGATGTAGAAAAACAGTGGGCAAAACTGAAAGGGGGTATTTTAAAGGCAGGGGAAAGAAAGAAGGGTATCTTCCGCAAACAAACAGCCAGGGGGAACCAGCGGAGGAATGACCACAGCCTACCAGATGATAATGAAAAATCTTTATTAAGGACCCAACTAAACAAGTTTCGGCTGCAGCCTTCGTCGGGGGTCTAAAAAAACAAAAGTACATTAAATCAACCACAAAATTAAAATTAAAAAAAAATAATACAAAAATAAAAACAAAGAAATATGGATGCGATACTTGACAAATAAAACTATGTTACAGTTAACACATTACCAGGAAACCACACAGATAACAGCGTCTATGTGGTGCAGTGGACAAATCTTCCCAATCTGTAAAAAGTATAAAAATGTCAACCATAAATGAAAGTAATACAAAATAAAAGTCGTATAATATATACATATAGAACATATGCAAAGAAATAATAATGGGGGATGATAAATACAGGCGACTAAAACACAAACGAACAAAGTAGGACCCCGTTGTGTCCAAACAGCAGTGAACGATACATTGTCTAAAAATAAGGTAAAATTGAGCTAAATAAATACATGGATACAAGAAATATAACACCAGATAAATAGCAGGGGACCAAATGACATAAAAACAAGGCTTAAGCACCAATATGTGATACATGCAGACAACTAGACCAAATAAAAAGCCCTATTGCATGCGAACAGCAGTAAACAGCTCATTGTCTAAATGAATATAAATACAAGGGTAGCATTAGGACACAGTAAACAAATAGAAAACATAAAGAGAAAAGAAAGAATAGAATATTATACAGTGCAATTAGCTATAAATACAATCAAAAAATGCATGAGTAGACAGACACAAATAAAGTTATCTATAACCATGCAATAATAAAACTGAAGAGTATAATCCAAATGAACATCACATCACATAACCCATAGGTTAAAAACCAGCTGCTAAAATTATGCTAATCAAAGGTCACATCAGAACAATAAATGGTAAACAGGGGCATGGATAAAAAATATATATATCACATAGATGACTTGGTTTGCAGCTTGTCGTGCTGTGAGGGCTTGTGTGCATCAGTGATGCTGAGAGCTAAACTATCGGTAGTTTAACTACTGGCAGGGTCTCCCAAGATGGACAGGTCTCAGCTGAGATGCCAGACCAAGACAAACCACCCATCTGGGCAGCAGCAGAATGGGATAGTGTTGATGGCGGAGGATCACATTTCTGTGACAACGGCAACACCAAACTTAAACTGCGCGGAAGAAAGGCCCGGCAATCTACTTCTGTATCTTGCCATGAAAACCCAATGGATCGTTACAACAAAACAAATTGTGCTGTAGTGCTGGAAGATGAGACCCCCAGGTTGGAAGGCACTCAACTAGCTACTGGGGAAGAGCTGAAGACCTTTCAGAGTAAAGCCGGCATTTATGATGTGGTTGGATCAAAGCCCTCGGGACGTCTGACTGCTGATGTAGCTGCACATGAAATGAGAGTCAGAAGCTGTAAAGATGTCTTACACATTGGAACATGGAACGTACGAAGCATGAGCCAAGGGAAGTTGGAGGTGGTCAAGAATGAAATGGAACGTGTACAACTTGATCTGTTGGGTGTCAGCGAACTGAAATGGACTGGCATCGGGCACTTTGCATCAGATGATCACATGGTCTACTATGCTGGAAATGAAAGACAAAGAAGAAATGGTGTTGCATTTATAATAAAGAAGAAACTTGCAAGAACCGTAATGAAATACAATGCAGTCAGCGAACGCTTAATCTCTATTCGTCTACGAGGAATGCCTATGAACACAACTATAATTCAAGTATATGCCCCAACAACAGCTGCAGAAGAGAATGAAATTGAAGAGTTCTATGAACAAGTACAAGTTGAAATTGACAGAACATGCAAACAGGATATCCTGATAGTCATGGGTGATTGGAACGCAAAGGTTGGCAACAAAGAAGACGACAAAGTAGTTGGAAAATATGGATTTGGCAACAGAAATGAAGCTGGAGAAAGACTGATAGAATTCTGCAAGACCAACGATCTATTCATCTCGAACACCTTCTTCCAGCAACACTAGCGGAGACTGTACACATGGACTTCACCCAATGGATTGTATAAAAATCAAATTGACTACATCTGTGGAAGTCAACGATGGAAAAGCTCTATAACATCAACAAAGACAAAACCTGGAGCTGACTGTGGTACAGATCATCAACTACTAGTATGCAAACTCAAGCTAAAGCTGAAAAAGAGCAAACCACTCATGAATGCAGCAAAATATGACCTTGAGAATATACCACTGGAATTTAAAGACTGCCTGCAAAATCGATTTGCTGCTTTAGATACAAATGACAGAGCTCCGGAAGAGTTATGGAATGACATCAAGAAGGTTGTGTTGGAAGAAAGCGAGAAGTCTCTACAAAAGGTAAAAAAGAAAAAACGGCCAAAATGGATGACGGAAGAAACTCTGAAAATTGCCCAGAAACGCAGAGAAGCTAAAGCCAGAGGAGAAAGAAAGACAATCACAGAATTCAACAGAGATTTCCAACGTGCAGCAAGACAGGACAAGGAAAAGTACTACAATGACGCATGCAAGGAAATAGAAGCAGAAACTATTAGAGGAAGAACAAGATCAGCTTTCCTAAAGCTACGAGAGTTAAAGAAAAAGTTCCAGCCTCGAATTGGAATGTTACAAGATGCTCAAGGTTCTATGTTGAATGATGCTGAGAAGATCAAGAAAAGATGGAAGGAATATACAGAGTTTTTATATGCTAAAGATCAAGTGGACCAACAGCCATTTCAACCTGCACCTTGTGATCTGGAACCATTGGTGATGAAAGAAGAAGTTGAAGCAGCATTGAAAGCCTTATCAAAGAACAAAGCACCAGGCATTGATTGCATTCCCATAGAAGTATTACAGCAATCTGATGCAGCTGTTACCGTACTTACAAGGCTCTGCCAAGAAATATGGAAGACAGCATCATGGCCAACTGACTGGAAAAGATCTGTGTTTATACCAGTACTAAAGAAAGGTGATCCAACTGACTGTGGAAATTATCGCACAATCGCTCTGATCCCACATGCCAGCAAAATTCTACTGAAGATTATTCAAAAGAGACTACAATCATACCTGGAACGAGAACTACCTGAAGTGCAAGCAGGGTTCAGAAAAGGGCGAGGAACGAGAGACATCATTGCGGATGTGAGATGGATCCTTGAAAAGACTAAAGAATACCAAAAGGATATCTATTTGTGCTTTATCGACTATAGCAAAGCTTTTGACTGTGTAAACCATGAGAAACTCTGGGCCACATTAAGAAGCATGGGTATACCAGAACACCTGATCGTTCTTTTGCACAATCTGTACATTGATCAAGAAGCAACAGTTCGAACGGAACAAGGAGAAACAGAATGGTTTAAAATAAGCAAAGGTGTAAGACAAGGCTGCATACTTTCCCCCTACCTGTTTAATTTATATGCAGAACAAATCATCAGAGAAGCAGGATTGTATGAAGACAACAGAGGTGTGAAGATTGGTGGAAGACTCATCAACAACCTTCGCTATGCTGATGATACCACATTACTGGCGGAAAGTGAAGATGATCTGAAACATTTGCTTCTCACAATCAAAGAACATAGTCTCAAAATGGGCCTGCACCTTAATGTAAAGAAGACAAAGATCATGACAACTGGCATAATCAACAGGTTCATCGTCGAAGGAGAAGAAATTGAAATCGTGAATAACTTTAACCTACTTGGATCAACTATCAATAAAGAAGCAACAAGCAGTCAAGAAATCAGACGACGCATTGCTCTTGGCAGAATGGCTATGAAAGACCTAGATAAGATTCTCAAGAGCAGAGATGTCTCTCTCCATACAAAGATTCGACTTGTTCAGGCCATGGTATTTTCAATAACATCATATGGATGTGAAAGCTGGACAGTGAAAAAGATAGACAGGAAGAAAATTGATGCCTTTGAATTATGGTGCTGGCGGCGAATACTGTGCATACCATGGACTGCCCATAGAACAAATCAGTCTGTACTAAAGGAGATCAAACCTAAGCTTTCTTTAGAAGCTCAGATTACAAGACTTCGACTTTCATACTTTGGACACATCATGCGGAGAGAGAGATCATTAGAGAAAGACATCATGCTTGGCAAGATAGAAGGTCAACGCAAAAGAGGAAGGCCAGCAATGAGATGGATCGATACAATAACAGCAGCTACGGGTACCAGTCTGTCAACAATGAGCCGCCTGACTGAAGATCGAACACAATTTAGGATAGCTATCCAGAGGGTCGCCATGAGTCGACTCCGACTCAACGGCACTTAACAACAACAGATGACAACTTCAAAAAACTGATTTCAGAAAACATGTAAACTATAGGGGAGGAATTATCACTTTTGATAATGTACATTGCCAAAAAACATCAAAAAAAACTTTGACTTAACCCTGTAAGCAAGAAATGTATTGGGGACCTTTAAAATCTACCAATTAGTTGTATAAGCAATAGGGGATAAAACCCAAAAGAAAACCGTTCGTGCATAAACAAAAAACAGTTATAACCCAGAGGTACAACACGAATGATAAGATAACCCATGTAAGTGGAGCAATAGCTCACAGTAGACAACGCAACTTAGGTGATATGTTAGTTTCTTCATTCATGCCCCCGGTTTCTATGCCTCATCGGAAAGTAAAGGGTCACTATAAATGCAATAGATGTAGTATCTGCAAACATGCCATTGAAATGAAAGATTCTTTTACGCATCCCTCTACCAATATCCAATATCCATTACAGGCCTATACTAATTGTTTGTCTACTCATGTAGTGTATGTCATCATGTGCCCCTGCCCTCTCTTGTATGTCGGTAAAACTATTCGTGCTGTTCGTACCCGCATTCAAGAACATAAAAGTTGTGTAAAAAGATGTATCATCACTGCTCCTTTGGTGTCACATTGGATTGAATCCCAACACCATATTAATGATATAAAGTTTTTTGTCATCAGGAGTGTGTTCCCCTCCCCTCGTGGGGGAAACCCTAATTTAAAACTAATTCAAGAGGAACAAAGATACATTTTTTCACTTGACACCGTTCATCCAAAAGGATTAAATAAGGAAATTGAATATAATGCATTCCTTTGAATTTTCCGTCATGCCATTATTTATGCCACTTCACATACCATTTGTTTTCAATTTTTAATTATTTATTTAATTTTTAATTTTTATCATATTATTGATTATGGCAAGATACAATTGTTGTTTTTTATGTTACTTTGTATACTATTCATCTTTTTATTCATGTATTATTCAATGTTTTTTTTAAAAAATTTTAACACCCCCCCCCTTTTTTTTAGGGTTTTATGCGCAATATATTGTATATGGTTCATTCCTACTTGTTCAATATTCTTGTGTAGTTGCCATTAGGTGTTTTAATGGCTTTTTTGTTTTTTTCCCCTCTACCAATGTAATTTTAGTTTGATGAAATCCATCCTTTATGGTTTTTGTTTTCCCCATGACATAATGGTTGTCACTCTTAGTGATTTTGTTTTTTATTTCTAACATAATATTTATTTATTATTTTTTCCTTTTATCATTTATATACTATATATGATAATATATATTTTTTATTTTCTATTTTTTAACTATAAGATAGAATGCTAGTAGGGGGAGTCCCCTACCCGCTGTCAATCTTTTTAAATAGAAACAAATGCCCCTTTCTTTGTAGTTCCTGTTTTGCACTTAACGCCAGTAGGGGGAGCCCTCCACCCCTTTAAATAGCACCCATGTGCCTCTGCGTGGCCCATTCCCGCCTCTGACTCCGTGTGCAGGTATGTCCTCCTTTCTTCTGCCATTTTGCTATTTGTGTTACACTTCTGCAACCTTTTTTTTATAATCACACTTCTATATGATGGTTTTCTGTCCTGTAGCGTTTCTATTTTCCTGTTATCTCAAACAAAGTTTCCCCCTCCCCCCCCTTTTTTTAATAAGGCTTTTAACTTTTCTTCACACGGTTGCTCTCCCCGGCACCTCGTATGCTGCAGGCTATTTCCTCAAGTCATCGTGTAATCTCAGTTTCTCTTTATATCCTTTTGCATAACGCACATCGGGCAATCAGCCATTTATATCCTCAGAACGTGCTCAAAAGTAGTTCTTTTATTGTTTGCACATTGTCTACCGACTTGTGGCACATTTTCTCCCTCTTTCTTTCATGCTGTTTATTTTAATGACTGGCGTCTTTTCACTTTTCAACGAAAACATTTTTTTCCCGCCTTTTAGATGTGGAATCTCGGCGGCTTTGTGATCGCTACAGACAAATAGCTTCACTATTTTTGGCATATTCTCTCCTTTTTTCTTCATGCTGTAACTTTTAATGACCGGCATTTTACTTTTCAACGCAAAGCTTTTTCCCGCCTTTTAGATGTGTAATCCTGGTGGCTCTGTGATCGCCACAGACACATAGCTCAACTATTTGTTCTAATTTTTTCACTTTCACATTTTTTTCGCACATAATCTCTTATGTTAATATTTCTATATGCTCCCCTTACATGGGTTATCTTATCATTCGTGTTGTACCTCTGGGTTATAACTGTTTTTTGTTTATGCACGAACGGTTTTCTTTTGGTTTTTATCCCCTATTGCTTATACAACTAATTGGTAGATTTTAAAGGTCCCCAATACATTTCTTGCTTACAGGGTTAAGTCAAAAGGTTTTTTTGATGTTTTTTGGCAATGTACATTATCAAAAGTGATAATTCCTCCCCTATAGTTTACACGTTTTCTGAAATCAGTTTTTTGAAGTTGTCATCTATGTGAGATATATATTTTTTATCCATGCCCCTATTTACCATTTATTGTTCTGATGTGACCTATGATTAGCATAATTTTAGCAGCTGGTTTTTAACCTATGGGTTATGTGATGCGCTGTTCATTTGGATTATACTCTTCAGTTTTAGTATTGCATGGTTATAGATAACTGTGTGTCTGTCTACTCATGCATTTTTTGATTGTATTTATAGCTAATTGCACTGTATAATATTCTATTCTTTCTTTTCTTTTTATGTTTTCTATTTGTTTACTATACTGTGTCCTAATGCTACCCTTGTATTTATATTCATTTAGACAATGAGCCGTTTACTGCTGTACGCATGCAATAGGGCTTTTTATTTGGTCTAGTTGTCTGCATGTATCACATATTGGTGCTTAAGCCTTGTTTTTATGTCATATTTGGTCCCCTGCTATTTATCTGGTGTTATATTTCTTGTATCCATGTATTTATTTAGCTCAATTTTACCTTATTTTTAGACAATGTATCGTTCACTGCTGTTTGGACACAACGGGGTCCTACTTTGTTCGTTTGTGTTTTAGTCGCCTGTATTTATCATCCCCCATTATTATTTCTTTGCATATGTTCTATATGTATATATTATACAACTTTTATTTTGTATTACTTTCATTTATGGTTGACATTTTTATACTTTTTACAGATTGGGAATATTTGTCCACTGCACCACATAGACGCTGTTATCTGTGTAGTTTCCTGGTAATGTGTTAACTGTAACATAGTTTTTATTTGTCAAGTATCGCATCCATATTTCTTTGTTTTTATTTTTGTATTATTTTTTTATTTTAATTTTGTGGTTGATTTAATGTACTTTTGGTTTTTTAGACCCCTGACAAAGGCTGCGGCCGAAACTTGTTTAGTTGGGTCCTTAATAAAGATTTTTCATCATCATCTGGTAGGCTGTGGTCATTCCTCCGCTGGTTCCCCCTGGTATTTTAAAGGCAACCAACCTTTTTGTTAAAAAGGTAAATAAAGGCAAAAGGAACAGGAGACCGCTATGATTTTCAAAGAAAGTAGCTGAAAAAGTGAAGAAAAAAAAAAGAGGGAGGCCTTCATGAAATACAAGAGATCACAGAGAGAGGAAGACAGGCATCTGTATTTGGAAAAACGTAGAGAAGCTAGCAAAGTAGTCAAGAAGGCAAAGATTCAAAAGGAGGAGGAAATATCCCCCCATTTTATTGCATTGGCTAAGACATTTTTCAGATATATTAGTGAGAAGAGGAAGGGCAAAAGTGGTATTGTCAGACTCAAGGGTGCAGGGGGGGGGGAATATGTAGAAGCTGATAAAGGATAAAGCGGAATTGCTTAACAAATATTGTTGTTCTGTGTTTACAGATGAAGAACCAGGAGCAGGACCTCAGAAAACACCCACAAATAAGAACAGAAGCGAGGGACATCTTGAACAATTTTCAGAAGACTGTGTTCATGAGAAACTAGCTCAACTTAAAGTAGACAAAGCGATGGGACCGGATGGGATACACCCTAGAATACCGAGGGAACTTGGGGACGTTCTAGCAACTCCACTGAATGACCTTTTCAATGCCTCATTGGAGTCGGGAGTGGTGCCAAAGGACTGGAGAGAGGCTCATGTGGTGCCTTTACACAAAAGCGGTAGTAAGGATGTGGTTGAAAACTACAGGCCGGTTAGTTTAACTTCAGTGGTAAGTAAATTAATGGAAACGCTGTTGAAAGAGAAAATAGTGAGGTTTCTGGAGTCTAGCAGATTACAAGCTCCGAGGCAGCATGGATTCACCAGAGGTAGGTCTTGTCAGACAAATCTGATTGATTTCTTTGACTGGGTGACTAGGGAGTTGGACCACAGGAGAGCTCTAGATGTGGTGTATTTAGATTTCAGTAAAGCCTTTGACACTGTTCCTCACAGGCGACTTATAAACAAACTGAGCACCCTAGGGATGGACCCTAAAGTTACTGCTTGGGTTAGAAATTGGTTGGGTGGGAGGCGACAAAGAGTACAAGTAAATGGAGCTCACTCTGAGGAGAAAGATGTTACCAGTGGTGTGCCCCAGGGATCTTTCCTTGGTCCGATTCTTTTTAACATCTTTGTTAGTGATATAGCGGAAGGGCTGTCAGGTAAGGTTTGCCTCTTTGCGGATGATACCAAAATCTGCAATAGAGTAGACACCCAGGAAGGTGTAGATAACATGACGAGGGATCTAGCTAAGCTTGAAGAATGGTCTAGAATTTGGCAGCTGGGATTTAATGTTAAAAAATGTAAGGTCATGCATTTGGGCTGCAGCAATCCAAGGGAGCAATACAGTATAGGAGGTGAAGTACTTTTGTCCACTAAAGAAGAGCGGGACCTAGGCGTAGTTGTGTCCAATGATCTTAAAGTAGCTGAACAGGTAGAAAAGGCGACAGCAAAAGCTAGAAGGATGCTCGGGTGCATACAGAGAGGAATGGCTAGCAGAAAAAAGGAGGTGATAATGCCTCTGTATAAGTCTTTGGTGCGACCTCATTTGGAGTATGGTGTGCAATTCTGGAGACCACACCTTCAAAAGGATGTGAACAGGATGGAGTTGGTGCAGAGGGTTGCTACTAAGATGATTAGTGGTCTTCATTATAAAGCATATGAGGACAGACTTAAGGATCTTAATATGTACACCTTAGAGGAAAGGCGGGATAGAGGTGATATGATTGAGATGTTTAAATACCTCCGTGGCATAAATGTTCAGGGAGAGAGCCTCTTTCAATTGAAAGCAAGTTCTGCGACGAGGGGACATGGGATGAGGGTGAAGGGAGATAGATTCAGGAGTGATATGCGGAAATATTTCTTTACGGAAAGAGTAGTGGATCCGTGGAATAGTCTCCCAGTGGAGGTGGTAGAGATGAGGACAGTAACTGAATTCAAAAAAGCATGGGACCAACACCGAGGATCTCTAAAGCTAAAAAGTGGACTGTTGTAGTTGTTATGGAAGGACAGACTAGATGGGCCTTGTGGTCTTTTTCTGTCATCATGTTTCTATGTTTCCTCTTGTAGCGACTGGTTTGTTCTTCAGGCCGTCCATGGTATACACAGTATTCACCACCAACACCATAATTCAAAAGGCATCAATTTTCTTCCTGTCTATCTTTTTCAGTGTCCAACTTTAACACCCATATGATGATGTTTTTTGACTTGTTTAAGCCATGGTATTTTCAAACTTTGTATGGAGAGAGACATCTCTGCTCTTGAGAATCTTATCTAGGTCTTTCATAGCCTTTCTGCCAAGAGCAACGCATCGTCTGATTTCTTTACTGCTTGTTGCTTCCTTATTGATAGTTGATCAAAGTAGGTTAAAATTGTTCACAATTTCAATTTCTTCTCCTTCAACAATGAACCTATTGATTATGCCAGTTGTCATGATCTTCATCTTCTTTACATTAAGGTGCAGGCCCATTTTGAGACTATGTTCTTTGATTGTGAGAAGCAAATGTTTCAGATAATCTTCACTTTCAGCCAGTAATGTGGTATAAGCAAAGGTTGTTGATGAGTCTTCCACCAATCTTCACCCCTCTGTTGTCTTCATACAATCCTGCTTTTCTGATGATTTGTTCTGCATAAAAATTAAACAGGTAGGGGGGAAGTACACAGCCTTGTCTTACACCTTTGCTTATTTTAAAACATGGTTTACAGTCAGTCAAAAACCTTGTTATAGGCAACAAAGCACAAATAGATATCCTTTTGGTATTCTTTAGTCTTTTCAAGGATCCATCTCACATCCGCAGTGATGTCTCTTGTTCCTCGCCCTTTCCTGAACCCTGCTTGCACTTCAGGTAGCTCTTGTTTCAGGTATGGTTGTAGTCTTTTGAATAATCTTCAGTAGAATCTTGCTGGCATGTGGGATCAGAGCGATTGTGCGATAATTTCCAGTCAGTTGGATCACCTTTCTTTAGTATTGGTATAAACACAGATCTTTTCCAGTCAGTTGGCCATGATGTTGTCTTCTATATTTCTTGGCAGAGCCTTGTAAGTACGGTAATAGCTGCATCAGATTGCTGTAATACTTCTATGGGAATGCCATCAATGCCTGGTGCTTTGTTCTTTGATAAGGCTTTCAATGCTGCTTTAACTTCTTCTTTCATCATGATCGGTAACCATTGGTAAAGGTACAGGTTGAAATGGCTGTTGGTCCACTTGATCTGTATCATAAAAACTCTGTATATTCCTTCCACCTTTTCTTGATCTTCTCATCATTCAACATGGAACCTTGAACATCTTGTAACATTCCAATTCAAGGCTGGAACCTTTTCTTTAACTCTCATAGCTTTAGGAAAGCTGATCTTGTTCTTCCTCTAATAGTTTCTGCTTCTATTTCCTTGCATGCGTCATTGTAGTACTTTTCCTTGTCCGGTCTTGCTGCACATTGGAAATCTCTGTTGAATTCCTGGATTGTCTTTCTCCTCTGGCTTTAGCTTCTGGGCATTTACTTTAATTGGTAGTAATTTCTCTTCCACAAAAAATAATTCTCAATATTGATGTTTTCAGGAGGGGGAAAGAAAGAAAAAGGGATTCCTCTATTTAAACATTTTTTTCAAAATCATGCATGTCAAACCCAAGCAGTAGTTGTGGTACTACTTATCCAGGTCAAGCTACCAAGTGCACACAGCTTGTCAGGCCTTTTAACCCCTACCAGGACACTACAGCTAGGGTTGAAAGTGACATTTTAGAACATGGACACCCCATGGGGCAGGAGAAACTTGAGATAGAATTGTAGAAGCAGTTAGGCCAGGGAAAACCTAGGGAAAGAGGAATGTGATTTAGGGTAATAGGTAACCAGATGGAGGGTGGGAAGCTCCAAAAGGGTTTCACCTCATATTGAGACTGGTTGAAATAGATGTACTACCTGCACTGTATACAAATCTCTTGTGCATTTTCACTGTGGCTATGATTAATTACAGCCCATGGACTAGATTGAAAACCACTACCCTAAACAAAAGAAAGCACACTGTACTAGCACAGGATTCAGGAGCTCTGGAATATGGTACAGGAGATTGCTACTTATGATTTAAAAAAAGGTTGACCAACATGCAAAAATGGGATTTAATGTCAACAGTTCAATAACTGAACATGCAAGGTAGGAATAGAGAGATAAATTTAAATAAAGTATGTGAGAGCTCTCCATAGGAAGAACAGAGCAATATTTCATCACCAGAAGATGGCACTAAGACTCCATAATGAATGAACCATTCCCTTTGTGAGCAGGGCTACAATCAAGAACACTTACCAGAGCACAGAAGCAAATTATTCATACAGATTGCTTAAAGGGAGACAGCCAACATGGCTTTAGACAAGGAAGATATTGTCTTACTAATCTGTTATGTTTTTTTTGAAGGTGTGAATAAACAGATGGACAAAAGTGGGTCTATTGATATAGTTTATTTGAACTTTCAGAAAGCCTTTGACAAAATCCCTCAGACTTTTGACAAAATTAAAAAGTCATGGGATAGGAGGCAGTGTACTATTGTGGATTAGGAACTGGTTACAAGATAGAAAGCAGATGATTGGCCATTTAGCCCTATTTTCCCAAAGGAGAGAGATAAATAGTGGTGTACCACAGGGATCTGTGCTGGGGCTGCTGCTTTTTGACATATTCATAAATGACCTGGAAAAAGGGAACAAGTGAAGTTATCAAATTTGCAGATGACAATTATTTAAAAATGTTAAAACCCAAGAGGACTGTAGAAAATTGCAAGAGGATCTTTTTTTTTTTTTTTTTTTAATATTTTATTTTCCTTTTATAACACAACCAAAGTAAAGACATACAGAAAGATACAAATACAAAACCATACATATAAAAGCAACCCCATATTTCCCCCCACCCCCATGCTTCTTCTCTATGAAAGGAATACAACGTTCGGGTAGTCAATGATTAGTTCTCATTCTTTGTAAACCAGTATAGAGCGAGTGAAGATCATAATAAATGAGTGTACATGATAAATGAAGTTAAACAGTTAGATGAGAGCATTTGGCAGTTTGCACATATTCATTGAGCAAATTCCATTTAGAAACATGATGCAAGGTTTGGGCGTGGGGAGCCATTCGGCGTGGTATCTGTTCATATTTACTATATAAACATACAAGATTCCACCACTCATGGGGACTTAGATGGGAGCTATTTTTCCAGTGTTTCGTGATTAAAGATATAGCTATACCCATCAAGAAATTTAGCAAAAAGCGGCCCGACTTTGGAAGAGAGGGGATCCCCGCCGCAGAGCGAAGTCCCACTATCCGCCAAGAGAGAGGCTCGTGAAATTGTAAAATGAGTTGAATACGACCCCAGACCCGACTCCAGAATTGCTGTAATGTAGAACATTCATACATTATATGAGCTAGTGTGCCTGTGGCGGTGTGGCAATTCCAACACCTGTCATTAACATTGGCATTCCATTTGGCAAGCTTCACAGGCGTATAGAAACTTCTATGTGCAAAGTAGAAAAGTGTCTGGGTTATCGATGCTGACCGGGAAACCCGAACAACTTTACTCCAGAAGAGGCTCCATTGCTCAGGAGTTAGTGTGATTTGTAGCTCCCGTTCCCATGTCTGTTGGACTGCGGGAATGCTACTGTTCTCATGATTGCTTAACATTTTATAAAAGTTAGAGGCTACGCCAGATTGACTCCCAATAGAGCGAATTATCTCTGCTAGACCTTCATCATTGGTTTCAGTTAGAGGAAGAATCCGAACACTCCTAAGGCAGTGCTGAAGCTGCACCCACTGGAAATAATTTCTTGCTAGTAAACCAAATTCCTCTTGCAATTCTTTAAAAGTTTTCCAGCGCTCGCTGGCAATCAATTGGTAAGGCATCCATATCCCTTTGGAATACCAGGGGGTCCATGCTATCGGTTTATTTTGTATTTGAAGGCGCAAGTTATGCCATAGCGGGAGTCTATATGGCGGGCACTGTTGTGGTCCCTGAGACTGAATGAAAGTGTTAAAGGCAAGTAGTGTATCCACAACCATTGGTGGATGGTGGGAATCTAGTTGGAAGGTCATGCCGGGAAGGTGGGTAAGAGGAATTGGCCTACAGAGTTCCTCCTCAATGTCGAGCCAAACTGGTCTACCTTCTACCGGGGGGTCTAACCAACGGGCACCCTGTTTAAGGAGGAAAGCCTTATGATATTTAAGAAAATCTGGGAACCGGACCCCTCCATTTTCCTTGTCCGCCTGTAACTTACGCTTAGCTATCCTTGGTGGTTTGCCATGCCACGAATAACGAATCAGGAGACCTTCTATATCTTTGTAGATGTGTGCAGGCAGGAGGCATGGTAGCATTTCTAGGATGTAATTTTGGGAACCATCATCATTTTGATTGTTTCCAGTCGGCCCCACCATGTGAGTGTTAAAGGAGACCACCGGTTGGTAAGATCACGCGCTTTGGAGATTAGCTCTTTAGCATTATGGCTAAGAGTATCTTCTAATGGATAACAATAATGAACCCCCAGGTATTTGACCATACGGGGCTGCCATACAAAGGGAAAGCCTGCATGTCTGCAGCATGGACTCGATGATTCAAAGGGAAGGCAACAGATTTAGTCCAGTTAATCTTGTATCCCGAGAGTAGGGAATAGCTATCAATCTTGTTTAAAACAGCAGGGACGGAGTCCAAGGATACAAAAAGCATGAGATCATCTGCATATGCAGAAATTTTAATATCTCTATGTTGAAAGGGGGCTCCATGGATATCTGTGGCCTGTCGGATGAGGAGGGCTAGGGGTTCAAGTGCTAGATCAAAGAGCAGAGGAGATAAGGGACATCCTTGCCGAGTGCCTCTGTGAAGATTGAATGGTTGAGACTTTGTGGCATTGGCAGAAATAGTGGCTGTCGGATGTGCATACAGAGTTTGAAGGTATCGGAGAAAGCCTTCCCCAAACCCATACCAGCGGAGAACCGCATATAGAAAGGGCCATTCTAATCGGTCAAATGCCTTTTCGGCATCAAGAGAGAGGCCAACGAGGGGTTGATCATGGTGCGCTGCTGCAGCTAGTATATGACACAAGGTCCTGGCATTATCAGCAGTGGACCTACCAGGTATGAAACCACATTGGTCTGGGTGAATTAGAGCAGGCATTTTATCGGATAATCTAGTGGCCAGAATGGTTGCAAATATCTTGTAATCAGCATTAAGGAGGGAAATTGGACGGTAATTTGCAGTCAGCATCGGGTCTCTCCCCTCTTTCTCAAAGACTACAACATTTGCCGTCGAGAAAGATCCTGTAAAGGAGCTATCTTTGGCCAAAGCAGAGAAATAGAGTTGTAGGAATGGGGCCAAATCAGCGCTGAAAGTTTTGAAAAATTCTGCCGGGAGGCCATCTGGGCCGGCAGCCCGACCCGAGGCACATCGCTTGAGTGCAAATTGAATTTCTGAAAGAGTAAATGACTGGTCTAGTGACTCCTTGTCCTCTACAGAAAGGGTCGGTCGTTGTATACCAGCTAATAGCCGGTCAAAAGCCTCTGGGTCAAATTCACATTCTGATTGATAGAGGCGGGTGTAGAAATCCCGAAAAAGCTCTACTATCTCTGTATCATTTGTGACTAAATTCCCCCCCGTTGGACTACGCAGGGCCGCTACGCGCTTGGCTTCTTTTTGACCTTTCAGAGCGTTAGCTAAGAGTTTACCGGCACGATTGCTTTCCCGATAGTACGTCCCTTGCTGTAGTTCAATATTTTTGGCCGCTGCAGTCGTTAAGAGCGAGTTATATTGGAAACGCAAGCGTTGCAAGCGAATCAACACACCTGGGTCAGTACGAGAGGTAAGAACACGTTCACCGGCCTTGATCTGCTGCTCTAGTACTAAGAGTTGCCGTTTACGCTGTTTCCCTAAACGGATTTGATAGCTAGTGATGGTTGCACGGATAGACGCTTTAAAGCCCTCCCACCATGCCCAGTTCATTGTATCATGGGGTGAATTAAAGTGGAAGTAATCTTGTATGGCAGCCCGTATGTCAGCCTGAAAATCCTGCTGTTCAAGCAGGGTCCGATCAAAATACCAAGCCCGTGGATTATCCCTCTGTGCACTAGTGTTCAAAAGGAAGGAAATAGCAGCATGGTCTGAGATGTGCAGAGTGTATCTTAGCTGTATCCGTGCTGGAGATTAATGCTTTGGATACGAGGAAAAAATCTATCCTAGATTGTGACTGATGTGGGGGGGAGAAAAACGTGAATTCTAAGTCCGAAGGGTGTAGCAGCCTCCACAGGTCTACTAAAGCTAGATCTTTAATCAAAGACGCTAGCGTGAGGTGACTCTTGGTGGGACCACTCGTTCTGGGTGGTCGCCTATCTACCAATGGATCAACCACCTGGTTAAAGTCGCCTCCTATTACTAACGAAGTATTGGCAGAAGCTTGTGCAACCTGGGCAAGGTTAGCAAAGAAAATAGGATCATCCACATTAGGAGCATATAAACATATACATGTCAGTTCAAGATTACCTACTTTAAGGTGGACTCGGGACCACCGACCCTCAGTATCAGAACTGCTATCTATAACAGTGGCTTGTAAGGATTTCCTAATCAAGATGGCTACCCCACATCTCTTCGCTATAGCGGGAGAGTAGGCGGCCACCATGTAGGGTTTAACATTGAGCTTCAGTGTCTCCTTGGCATTTAGATGCGTTTCTTGGAGAAAAACCAAATCAGCATTTTCGTGACTTAAGTAACTAAGGATTTTCTTCCTTTTTATCGGATTATTAATACCTTTGACGTTCAATGACAAAAGCTTACATGGGGCCATAGAAATAACTGAGTCTATTCAAGACAAAAATATCATAATGCACACAATTTCCATTATCCCCCATCTTGACTGCTTGATTCAGAGAAGACCTAACCAAATCATATACAATAAGCACTATATCTGGTATTCCCCCAAACCAAAAGTAAACACCGAAGTGTAGTAGAGAAGAAGCATAACCCCAATGATTAATGGCGACCATATGTCTGCGGGAGGAAGCCCCGACGAGGGCCAAACATTCTACATATTAACTGTAATAGCTACATAGGCTCCGGAGCCCACCGAGGTGCATGCTATGGAAAGGTCCCTCACAGGAGAGTCCGACGGTCAGCAGGCCATGATAAGCTAGGCCGCAGGGCCTCCGATCCAGGCTGTATGTGCAGCGTCGACGACACAAAATGGCGACCAGTTCCAAATCGATGGACAAATGAAAGGTCCCTGGTTCAGCGCATTTGGTCCGCTTCTTTGGCTTCCAGATAGGCCGCAAGCACGTCCGGATCCTCAAAAGTCCTGGTTTGATTATGAAGAGTAACTCTAAGTTTCGCCGGATACATTAGGCCAAAGCGCGCTTGAAGCTGCTGCAAACGCGGTCGAAATTCGAGGAGTCTTTTCCTGCGGTCCACTGTGGGCTTCGCCAGGTCGGGGAAGAATGAAATCCGATGGCTCTCATAATCCAGCCGGGGGTTTGCACGGGCAGCGTTTAGAATTTGTTCAACTTGCTGATATCTCAACAATCGGAAAATGATGGGCCGAGGGGTCTTCCGGTTGAGCGCCAAAGTCGTGGGTACTCGATGGGCCCGATCAATCTCCAAATCCTTGGTGAACGTTGTTTTAAGCAAGGAGGGAAGCAATTTAGAGAGGAACTCTTTCATATCTCCTGATTCTGCTCCCTCCGGAATTCCCACGAGCCGTATATTGTTGCGACGGGCTCGGTTATTACTGTCCTCCAGCTCCTTCTGAAGGGCCTGCACTTGTCGTTCGACCTTGTCCAATTTTGCCAAGCGGACCGCATGCGAGTCAAGAGTACCCTCCATTTTGTCCTGTCTCAGCGATAACCCCTCTAGCCTTTCCTGTAGCTTGCCGAGGTCTTCCCGCATGGATCTGAGTGCTTCACCGTTGGATTGCACAAGTTCTTTCACGCCACGGATCTCATCTAAGATCTCCTGCTGCATCGCGGGACCCTCCCGGAGTGGAACCATCTTCTGTGGGGACGGCGGCTCAGTTTTAGAGCGTTTGCCATGGGAGTTCGTTGGAGAGCCGAATTCTAGACGCGCTGGCTTGGGCCCCGCCATCCCCCCGAGGCACCCCGGTAGGATCAGAGCCCGATTGAAAAGATAAGTTGTATTAAAGTCAGGATTCTGAGTAGGCCACTCGGGAGCTTCAGCGTTAAGCGTCTATCCCGCTGGACATCAGGCTCCGCCCCCCCTGCAAGAGGATCTTGATAAATTGGAAGACTGGGCATCAAAATGGCAGATGAAATTTAATGTGGACAAGTGCAAAATGTTATGCACCTAAGGAAGAACCCAAAACCATAGTTACACTATGCATGGTTCCACATTAGAAACCACCACCCAGGAAAAAGATTTAGGCATCATTGTGGATAACATGTTAGAAACCTCAGCCTAGTGTGCAGCAGCAGCCAACAGAGCAAATAGAATGCTAGGTATCATAAGGAAAGGAATGGAAAATAAGACAAAAGATAATGCCTCTCTCATTCCATGGCAAGACCGCACCTTGAATATTGTGTGCAATTCTGGTCACTCTACCTTAAAAAAAGGATAAGAGTGTTATTAAAAAAGGTTCAAAATGGTAAAGGAGATGGAAGGATACCCCCTATGAAGAAAGGCTAAAAAGGTTAGGGCTCTTTAACCTGGAAAAGAGACAGCTGAGGGGAGATATGATAGAAGTCTGTAAATTAAAGAACAGAGTGGAACGGGTAAATGTAGATCGATTGTTCACATTATCAGACTATAAAACGACTAGGGGACATGCAATGAAACTACAGGGTAAACTTTTGAAGACTAAGAAAATATTTTTTCACTCAATGCGTAATCAAACTCTGGACTTGAGTGTTAGTGTAGCAGGGCTTAAAAAAAAGGTTTGGACAATTCCTGGAGGAAAGGTCCATAAAACCATTATTAAGAACGGATCCTGGATATCAACACTTGACCCAATACAAGCATTGTGGAACCTGTGTCTTTTGGGGAAACTAGTAGGTACGTATGACCTAGATTGCCCACTGTCGGAAACAGGATACTGGGCTTGATGGACCTTGGTCTGACCCAGTATGGCATATCTTATGTTCTTAGGAGGAGGATGGAACCTTCCCTAGAACAAGTTCATTTCAAACAAATATTCATTAGTCACCTAAACTGGTTGAGGTAACATAATTCTCATCCAAGTCAAAGAAGTAAATGAAAGAAAAAAAAACTCAGGCTAGATATAGTATCTAGTAAAATAATTTAAAAAAAATTACTCAGCAGCAACTCTTTGGGACTAATGGATGTTTATATGAACCCTTGATGTGCTTTGATACATAGTCATGTATTTGCCGTTGCAATCCATGACATTTAGGAGCTAAAAGTCAAAGACTTAGAGAAACCAAAACGTCAGATTAAGAAAATCCTTTTCACCACTTCAATACTACAAATCAAGCAAATACCTGAAATAAAAAAATAGGGACAATAAAGTGAAAAGTCACTAAAAAAAAAGTTACATATGAAAAATAAATTCAAACACACTTCCTCTAAAAGTCCACAATTTGAGGATCACATTAGAAATCCTAAAATCATATACACCAAAAAAATCTCACAAAAAGAAAAAGCAGTAGCTTAAACACTTACAGCCAGAATGAGAGCCAGAACTTCAGCTGGATGGGACAATGGCCACTAAAGAGACAAAGACTGTCCAGGAACACTAATTGCTTTAGCTCATGAAATATGTACCATATTTCGATATATTTACAGAAGAGGAAATACATAAATATTTCATTTACTGGCACATCTGGAAGAATTGACTTAGTTTGAGTAATAAAGGAAACATCTAGAACCACTCAGGACTTTTAAACCAAGAAATAATCTCTTGGTCAAAGACACATCCAAGGATCTAATCTTGAAAACAAAAAGGATACCATCCAGGTTGATCTGATCCTTCAGCCATGATAGCTAAAAGCAGAGTCAAAATCAGAATATCGATTGAATAGTGTTACAGTAAATATTGGTTAGGAAGGAGCCTGCAAGAAATGCATCCTAGAGGTAGGAGTGATCTCAGGAATAGCCAGAATTCCCAATACTTTTAAAATTCTCCTGTGGATTTATTTAATATGTAACATTTTGTACCACTCATTTCTGTCCTCTGCAACTTTAGCTCAACCTTAAGTACCTAAATGGAATCCACCATTTGAAGACACTGGGGAAACTGACCTTTCCAGCTGAATAGTAGTCCAAATCGCAACATACATAACCATCACAAGTTTAACTAGAGTATTAGCATAAAGCTGTTTATTTGCTGGGCAGCTAGATCTTCAGAGACTTCTGCTGATGCTTGAGCCCCACTCACAAGCAGCAGACTTCTCCTTCCTGCTTATAGGGCATTTTCCTTTGTTGCACTTAGCACTCCCATGACCTGCAACTACCCCACTTTTGAAGCCAGTCCTCAGATGCTGTGGCTCCAAGTTGCACCAGAACTAACAGTGGTCTAGGCTCAACATTGATGCTGTTCAGGGTTCAGACTAATATCCAGTGTTGAAAGTGACACCTCACAGCCAACTCAAAACACTCCGCTTGTTAGATTACTGCACCCCAGGAGTAACTGCATGATCTGCTGCTGATCTGTCCAGGAGTCACATGCAGGGCAAGTCTACCTTCCCCCATTAGGGGCAAGAGACCATTCCTCAAAGAAAAATAGCCACAACAAGCAGATACAAAACACAGCTGACTCACTGGTGAATAGCAAAGCTGCTACCATCTTAAACCCACCCCCTCCCCCACTGGATTCTCATGTTAATGCTTACCCAATACCAATAATGTTTTATTACGCCATGATGATATCTTGCCCTTTGATCCACTATACCCAGCTCATGTGCCATGTAACCAAGTTAGGGGCTCAACCAGGAAGCCTTAGGAACAGACGTGTGTGGATCCTACTCTATGGAGGGAGGATGTACAGTTTCCTATTCAGATAAATGGTACTAACCAAGAATTAAACAAATAGAAAAAAGTTAAGGGAAGACTGATACCTTCTAGGAATATTGAATGGTCTCTTCATGCAGTTTTGAGATGTTCTAGGAGCCATTGCTCCATCTAATAAAAGTGAAATCTGTACAGTGGAATCCAGTCATTATAACATCACTGTTGAGGTTGCCTCTTAGGCACTGAAAGAAGGAGGTATTATGACATCACATTGCCAGTCCTGCTTACCAGAGATTGCAAGAGCTGAGACAGTCTAGACTACACTTGGTTTGAAAGTTAAGCAGACATGTGAAAAAGGTCTAATAGAGGACTGCTGCTGATTTACCTAACTAGAGGAGATGTAGCTTCTGCTTTGGCCAGAATAAAAAGTAGTAAACCCCGTCCCAGACATTTTAACTGTTCCTTCTCCATCTGCTATTGAGTTAGAGTCTACACATCACTTTGCCTTAGTTTATCTAGTCCTGACTTTATGGAACTTGATGCAATTTAGTAAAGATACCCCTCATGTTAAGTACTTAGAACAGTTTTAGTACATTAAATGTTAGTGACACCACCAGTAGTGCTGCAATAAGAGCACTGTAGTAAGTGTGCAGGGCTGTTCTGTCCATTAGACCATTGCCTAGGTTGACAAACGCTGGTGGGTAGCTTAGTCCTAGACAGTTCCTGATGTGTTGCCCCTGATGTCCAGCCTCCCACTGGGGGCTGATGGACAGCATGGCAAACCCCTCCTTGAAGCAGTGTTGACGTGTGTGCACATGTACTTGTGTCCTACAGCTCCTGCCCCCTCAAAGTCAGAGGGGGCAGGAGCAGCAGACCACAAGTGTGCATGTGCTTAAAAAGTCTGCTGCAGCTTCAAAGGTAATTGCTATGCCCCCCCATCAATGCTTGGCGAGACAGGAAGTCAGGGGCAGCACATTGGGCCTGCCTATGGTGGCAAGAACCCTTGGGCCACCCATTCAAGTGTGGATTGGAGTGGAGATAAAAACATGCCTGCCAGTGACTGCTAGCATGCTGAATATTACTGTTTACTCACCGTCATGTAGTGTGGCTGCTGTCCATACTCTCCAAGCCAGCTGCAGCTGCTATCAGCCTTAAGGACCTCCTCAATCCCCTTACCAGAAAGGCTCCTCCAAACATCCAGATGATACCCTTGCCCAATATTTTTATTTTTGTTTATATTTATTTTTTATTTACATTCTCTTATATACCGTGCTATTCTGCATCAGTGCGGTTTACATTGAACAAACTGAAATTACATTGAACAGGGCTTTGTAACTTGGAGATAACTATTTTACAGGGAACATGGGCTGTGGAGGGTTAAGTGGCTTGCCCAAGACCACAAGGAGCACCTGTGGGACTAGAAACCCCAGTCTTTCCAGCCCAAGGTTGCTGTCCTCTAGTGGGATTTGAGCCCCTGACCTTCTGGCCTGAAGTACCTTGCCCCAACCACTAGGCCACTCCTCCACTCCAATAGAGTCCCCTGTCTGATTCAGAGCCCACCTGTAAGAAGATATGGTGGGGCACCATGTACAGGCCCCACCCCTGACATTCTGCTAGTGGGATCAGGGGTTTCCCCCTATGTTTGGATCAATTGAGATGAAGTGTCATACTTCGTTGCAGTTGAAGTTTTGGCCCCTGGATGACATTGTTACGCCTGCCTTAAGTTGGCATAAGGATCCAGCATTAAAAAACTAATAAATGCCTGCACTTTTTAAACAGGCACAATTAAACATGTAGCACTTTGCATGCTCACTGTGCTACAGTTTAGCAGAATAGTTTCTGGTACTAGCTTTTTTTCTAGAGGGACAAGCAAGCCTAGTATGGGGGAAAGCACAAGAAAACTGCAGTGCTAAAGTGCTCTGCATCAGCCCTGAAGAATAAGATTTCTTCTTATCTCAGTAACTGACAAACATCTTCCATTAGCAGACAGTTCTATAAAGAGAAACTCAACCTATATAACAACTCTGCCATCCCCAATCAGCACTAACACCTAAAACACAAATGGCAACAACCCTTCCCTTCTGCAGGGGCAGTTCTTCCATTAGGCCACCTGAGGTGACAGCCTTGGGCAGCACTTTGGCTCTGTTCTAATTTTAGATTTTGCTGTCTCTGCTTTCCTGCCCCTCTCACTACAAGCATATAGGGGGGAAAAAAAGCAGTGGAAGGCAGAGGTGGCAAAATCTGAAATAAAAATAACCAGAGTGCCATCACTGCTGCTGCCGGATGAGAGGTGCAAGTGGAGGGAGAGGGGACAGGAGGAGGACAATGCTGAGCAAGGGGGGGGGGGGGGGCAGGAAGACGATGGACAATGAGAGGGGGAACAGGAGGACAAATGCTGAAGAGGGGAAGAAGAGCTGGGGAGTGGAAGGACTGGGGGGTGAAGGCTGAAAAAATGGTAGGTAGATGGCATAAAAAGGGAGATTGAGAACGGGATACTAACGAGTAGTGAAATCCAGGTGGCTAGAGAAATAAATGGAAGAAAGGTGGAAAGAAAAAAAAAGATCCAAGATAGGAGGTGAAGAAAACAAAAGGAGACAAGAAATGGCAGATGATTTGAGACTGTAGAAAGAGCTAAGAAAAGGAAGCAGAAGCTTCAGATTGGGACCAGCATGATCAGATTATAAAATGGTCAGACAAATGTAGAAAAAATAAATTTTCAAATGAGTGATTGGACTTTGCACTATTTTTATATTTTACATAGTTCAAGGAAATGAGTTACTTCTCTGGTATTGCATTACATGCAGAGTGTCTTCTTGGGCTCTGTTTAATTTGTCAACATTTATTTTGTTTTCACTTTAGGTTATCCTCATGTATTCTGTACTTGGCAAGGGTCTATGTTCTGACTGTGTGACTGAGGCCAGGAGTTCTATTAACATGGAGTTTGTATGAAGGGGACCTGCACTGTGATAATCTGACTTTAGCTTTTCAATCTGTGTATAGATTTCTAGGGCCTGCTACAGTATTTATAGTGCTGCTTTCATCTAGCTAGGCCCCTTGTTGTATGAGTTTTGGAAGTTTATGCTGGTACGATATGGTTGATTTGGCCTTGTAGATCAGTGACTTTTGTAGTGTTTTGTATTAGTTCACAATATACCTGGTATTGGAGAAAGTTAGTGAGATGACCAGAATCTGATTTTTTTTAAATTAGATATTGAATTTTGTGGGTAGATGTCCTAGTTCTGCTCTGCACCCATGGAGGGTTCTGGGAATGCAAAATATATGTTCAAAAATGAACCATAAGTTTACAACAAAAATAAAAATGAGCTATTTAATTTGTTTTATTTAACTTCTTATATACCATGCTATTAGTGTGGTGTACATTGAACAGAATATACTGTATGGCCGGGCCATATAGTGTTTACATTGAACAGGGAAATAAAACTTGAATTTAACTGGGGTAACATTTCTACAGTTTATTTACATTGTAATCCATGTTTTCAGGCTATAGTCTATTTAGAACAGGTTGTCTTGGGTTGGCTGTCTTGTCTTGCTGGGTATGTTGTTGGGGGGCTCTGAGTGTTTGATATAAGTGCTCGTTGGTTGATTTCTATAGCTGGTTTCTGGGTAGCGTCTTATGAAGAGATGATGCTTAAGAGCCTTCCTGAATTGAGTAAGGCTTGTGATGACTCACATGTCTGTAGGGAGGGCATTCCAGGCTCTGGGTGCATATATCATGAAGGCTCTATTGGATGTTGCCTTTGTGCACATTGTCATTTGTTTTGGGACAGTCAGGGTGTTAACCGTTGAGGATCTTCTGGTTCTGTTTGGGTGTATAATGTGGATCATCTCATTGATGAACATAGGTGGGTGATTGTTTAGGCCTTAAAGGACAAGACAGACCTTATAGAGAAGTCTAGCCTGAATGGGTAGCCAGTGAAGATTATAAACTGTGCAGTGGTTCTTAGTTGTGGTATGCAGAGATTTTTTTATTTCCTCCACATTATATAATTAACTGATTTGGTCCAGTCCCTGACTGCAGTTGAGCCTCTCAACCCCCTCTCCCCCTAGCTTGGGAGGGGTGCCATCTCATTCCTTGCTTCAGACAGCAGATTGCCTTGAACTGCCCCTGATTACTGCTATTCCCAGCAGGTGAAAGCAGCATCAAGTGATTAGGGCCATGGGCTGGGAAGCATCATTCAGGCAACTTCCCTGATTGCAGAAGTGATGTTTGATCTCCCATTGTCAGTTGCCCCCTTTTAGCATAAGCCAGTGTTACAGATTTTAAACTACATGTATAATACCTTTAAGTCACCTTGAACTTGATTGAAAAAGGCAGGCCAAAATAGTAAACTGCTGAAGAAAAGGTGTATGACTAAACAGAACAAGCTGGACACCTAGCTAGTCAAACTTTCAGATTGACCACAGTGAATATGCATGAAAGAATTGTGTACAATGGAGGCAGTGCACAAATCTCTCATGCATATTGAGTGGTAATGAAAACCTGACTGGGTTGAGGACCCCTTGCACTACTCCCCCTCCAACCTTCTCCTATTCTGCCCCATTTTATTTCCCTTCCTAATCTCCCCTTCCCCCTTACTGTTCCCTCCCCACTGTGCTCTTCATAAACCCACTGCCTTTTAAGTAGTGTCTCCCTTCTAACTTTTCTAGACTGCAAGTAGGTCTAGTGCTGCTTTCCTTTCCTCTGCCCACAAGAGATGGCAACAGTGCAGTTGTCTACCCATGGGAAGCCCATCAGTTTTCCCCTTCTCTGTCTGTAGGATATAGGGTCCCAGCAAGCAGATAGCTGCTGCCTTCCCCATCTTTTTGCAGGCATAAGTGCAGCCAAACATGTATGCATACAGACTAAGCTCTGCTCGCTTGAACACTTGACAAGAGGCATCATGCTAAAGCAAAATTCAGCTAAATATGAAAGCTGCTCCCTAGAAAAGGTGCTTCTAGAATAAGAAATAAGGAAGTGCTTCCCCCCCCCCCCCCCATTTCAAAGACAGAGCCAGTGTCAGTTAAGTTTAGTTTATTTTCTCTGTAGTCATGTAACATTACTTTCCACTCTTCTGGACTAGAACTACCCCCACTAACACCAGAAGGGCACAATGTCAATGGGACTTAACTCTCCTTCCTGCCGTCCTCACCTAGGGTCAGCTTGTCAAATAGATACTCTCCCATGCCCACTTCTGCTGCGTTGAGCCTCTTCAGGTTGGTAAAGTGGTCTCCCAGCTTCTTAATAAGCTTCACCTCTTCCTCCAGAAAATGGGACTCCAAGAAGTCACACATCTGTGCAAAATTAGACCACAATTGCTTAGAACACACAAACAGTAGCCAAGGTCCCATCACTCCCTGTAACACTGGAGTAGAAAAGCAGTCGATTTCTCAGGTACTCCCATGTCTAAATGAGGAACTGCAAGCTCCAGAATATCTACTCATTTGAATCTCATTGAGTGACTGAGCACCTAAAGCATCATAGACTCCACTACATAGCCTAGTAAGATTTAGTGCCCATCCACATCTAGCTGCTATGTAATTGTTTGTCCTGTGCTTATACTCTAGTGGTTTTAAACCTGTCTGGGGGTTTTCAGGCTATCCACTGAATATTAGTTTGAGAGGTTTACATGCACTGCCTCAATTGAGACTCATATGCATAGTGGATAGCCTGAAAACCCAGCTGTGTGAGCCCCCACGATAGGCTGGGGAATGACTACCCTAAAGGTAGCTCAAGACTACCACCAAAAAGATATTCCTCCAGTTAACTCTACCCCTACTGTTTGAGAGGTACATACATGGGGATCAGCATGGTCCATGGTAGTCTTGTGCAGGTCCAGCAGAGCCTGGTTCACAATCTTCTCCAGTTTTAGAGCATACGTCATGGCCTGGGTTCCGTTTCCCCACTCATCAGATTCTGGCTTCTGCAACATAAGACAGTGTCCATTAAGCACCAGCCTAGGAATCTGGCAGTACATTGCTAGGATGAGACCACCAAGCATAAGCTATTGTACAGGGTAAACAGGGGCTTGTGAATACTCTAGTTGAGTTATAAGACTTAGTCTAGAAGACAAGGAGCAACATCGCATGTGTTGCTGTTTTAATATATTAGATTGCCACAGCTGTCATTGCTAGTGTACTAGGAAGCAGAATCCTTAAACCACCAATCGTTTATTCTTAGAACTAGGACCTAGGACACTGGAGACCTATCCTCCCAGTCCTGCCCTGGAAGGGTAAAAGGGTAAGTCAAGTGTAAGGCACAGGATCCACTGAGGTACCATGCCCCTCTTTCTATTACCTTCACATCCTGCAAGACCACCCGTCCTCCACGCTTGTTCTGGAATTCAAGTAAGCATTCTGACTGCTCCTGCTTCTCCTCAGACTGCTCCCGAAAGAACTTTGAGAACTTAGCCAGGGCCACATCATCTCGGTCAAAGTAATAGCTCTGGAACAGGAAACAGCAGCACAATCAAAACCTCCCAGGAGGGTCTGAAGAGACCCCACCCTATTCCCTCAGCATAGCCAAGCTCCCAAAGAGCTGTAGTGTCCAAGGAGACCCCTACCAATACCCCTTGCTCAAAGTAATATCTTAGAGGGAGGGGCAGGACTGCACAACCCTTAGGCCAACTAGGCAGTTGCCGAGAGCAATGCAGTTCCTGGGGTGATCCTATTGCCACCAGCCCTCACAGCATTTACCTGAACTCTGGTGCTGCATTGTGGTTCCTGCCCTGACCTGCTGCTTTAGACCCCTCCAGTGCAGATTTACAGCCTGCATGTGGGTAATGCAGCACCAGAGAGGCCAAGTGTTGTGTGGTGATTTCAGTGTCACTGCCACTACAGGTCCAGGAGGGGGGGAGGGGCAGCAACAGAGCAGGGACAGCAGGATTGAGATCACCTAGCACCAGTCCGGGAGGGGGACGGGAAATTAGATTTATAGTAGGTGTCTGTCTAGTGAAGCTAGCTTCCAGTCTAGTTTCCCCAAAATGTGGAGTAAGCCAAGCACTGAAACCTCTACACAACCTAAAAAGCCAGGCCAAGATCTATAGCTGTGCTGGTGAGATCCTCCACCTCTCCCCCTCTAGTGGGGCTTCTAGAACTTGTCAACCCTCCCTCAGTACTTAGAGCTTTGCCTCAGGTGTCTGAGCTCTGTGTTGTTTAATGCCCCATATCCAGGAGCCTTGGGTAAGAAGAGGGGGACCTGCTTAAAACCACCTCTTCCTTCCACCCAGCCAGATACCTCCAAGAGTCTTACTCCAAGTCATCAAAAACCAGTTTAAAATGGTGACACCTGGCACCACATTTCAGTAGCACCTCATTATAACAGCAGGTCCCTTCTCTAAGCTCACCTTCTTTACAGGGGAAAAGAGAAAATCAAACACTGAAGCCATTAAGTGTTTGATTTTGTGGTCTTGGGCAAGCCACTTAACCCTCCATTGCCCATGTTCCCTGTAAAATAGTTATCTCCAAGTTATAATACCCTGTTCAATGTAATTTCAATTTGTTCAATGCGGAATAGCGCGGTATATAAGAGAATGTAAATAAATAAAAAATTAACCCTGAAGCAGGAAACTTATGAAAGTGCCAAGTCCAGAGAAGCAAAGGAATGGGCGGAGCTGATTTTTAGCATTTGTTCAGCCCCCCTCCCTTTATTAGGTAAGCAGGAAGAACCCACTCATTTTATGAGTTTGGGTCAGTTTCTAGTGAGAGCAGATTAGTAGTGTCCTGCTTCAAGCCCACAATGAAGGGGCTTTTGACATCTGCTTCCCCAGACTGATGTGTTAACAAGAACTAGCAGCACTACACTGGCCTCAGTCGCCCTCCCAGCACCTAGTGCACAGAAAGGAGGAAACAGGACTTGTGTTTGGCATGAGAGAAAGGAAGGGGGGAGAAAGGAACCAAGGGGAAGGGGTGTAGGCAAGGGGCATCTTCTAGAAGGGAGAAGGAAAGCCATCAGGAGGCTAGAAAGTAGTGGGATAAAAAAAAGCCAGCACTCTAGGGGGAAGACTCACATTTTCTGCCCAATCCTCAGTCCATTTCCAGGAGGGAGAAAGAAGAGGCCCTTATCTACACCTTATCTGCAGCATTGCTTCCACCAGGGGGATTAGGTAATTGTTAGACACCCACCTTATTCTCGTTTGTGAGTGTGTTGAGGTGGGGGTGGGATCTTTGTGCTTACACTGCTTTCTTTCTCTACTCCATTAAGTACCATAGTGAGGATCCAGACACTTAAACCCATACACTGCTTTCACTTGTGAGCAATAGGGGACTCCGCACAAACAAAGACAAGCAACCTCTCCCTTTTACTCTTACCAGGGACAAGTAGGCATAGGATGCCTGCAGCAGCAGGTTCACCAGCTGGTTGACTCCAGACTCACTCTCCTGGTGGAAGTTCTGGCAGATCTGGGAGCTCATGGTGGCAGCAGAGATAGTAAGCAGCCTCAGAAAGGACTTAATATTGAGCCAAAGTCTGTTAAAGCAGGACTCAAAGAGACTTCCAGAACACTAAGCTTGTGGCCATGCTTCAGCCTTTTTTATAGCTCAGGGAGGAGGAGTCTATTCTCAACCCCAACCAATCAATGCCGTCTCCCTGCTGGCAGAACCAATGAAAGCCTCTGCAGTGAAACATCTATGAGACTGACACATGCTGGAGCACAAACACAGTCAGAGAAACATCCCCATGCAGACTCAGACACTCACATGGGTCACACAGTGGTGGGATTCAGCCAGTTTGGCCCGGTTCACGAGACCCGGTTCCTGCCACAGGCTGCGTTCGCCAAACCAGCTCAAGAGCGGCATCCTGATGCCGGCACTGCAATGGTGGGAATCCTCCCACCTGCCAGTGGTTTTATGGCATCGGGGGACCGCGGCATTGGGTCCAGTCCCAAACACCTTATGGACAGGGTGGCTCTTCAGGGACATCAACTTTATACAGAGGGGACTTGCTTAATATGTGTTTCACCTTCTCCCTTCTTCCCTTGTGTATCTCTTCTTCTATCCCCCCTTCTGCTTCTTACACATTCTCTCTCCTCTCCCCTCCAATCCCTTCTCTCTCTCCTACACTTCTCCCTCTTCCTGTTCCCTCCTCTCATCCTTCCTTTTCTCTCGTGTCTTCTCTTTCTCCCGGTTTGCCTTTCCCTTCCCCCTCTTTCTTTATCCCGCCTTTCAAGCCTTTCTCCCTCTTCTTCTTCCTTCTCTCCTCCTCCCCTCCCATTTCTTTTTTTCTCCCTCTCTATTCTCCTTCTCACCTCTCTTTCTCCCCATTTACTTCTTAGGAGGAATCAGGAGGACTGGAAGGAATACAGGGACCCTCAAAAGAACTTCCTCCAGAAATACCTCTCGTTCTGTGGCAGTAATTCAAAATGGCAATAGTCTCAGGTCAGGCAGCATTTTGAAAAACATGACCAACAGAGTAGGAGTGACTAAGGATCGTTCCTATTCCTGAAGAGTGAGTGGATGAGATCACATTTCAGCAGATGTCCTAGAAACAGGGCCGGCCCATCCATTGAGCAAGAATGTTTTTTGCACAGGACCCCGCATTTCAGGGGGCCCCGTGCAAAAAACATCTTGCATCAGCCCAGCTAGGTTAAAAAAAAAACACAAACCGGCTGCTGCTGCTGCTGCCGCCGTGGCAGCGGCAGAATCAAGCATCCCGCGGGGCCCCCCCTGCCCTGCAGAGTCCTCCATGCGGCCTTAGAGTCGGCTGTCAGAGCCGCGCATAGAGAGAGAGCTTCTCCTCTTGCGGCTCTGTTAATCCCGCTGTGGGGCTAATGGGATTTCCCATCATCCCCTCGGTGGGATTAACAGAGCCGCGAGAAAGGGAATCTCTCCCTTCGCGCGGCTCTGAAAAGCCCACGCTGAGGCCACATGGAGGACTCTGCAGGGCAGGGGGGGCCCCGTGGGATGCTCGATTCTGCCGCTGCCACGGCGGCAGCGGCAGCATCAGCAGACAGTTTGTGTGTTTTTTAACCTAGCTGGGCTGATGGGGGGGAAGGGGTTAGGACTGGTAATGGGCTATGGGGGGCCTAGGAATGGTAATGGGCTGATGGGGGGTTAGGACTGGAAGTGGGCTGATGGGGGGGTTAGGACAGGTAATGGGCTATGGGGGGTTAGGAAAGGTAATGGGCTATGGGGGAGCTAAGACTGGAAGTGGGCTGATGGGGGTGGGGTACGACTGGTAATGGGCTATGGGGGGGCTAAGACTACAAGTGGGTTGATGGGGGGGTTAAGACTGGTAATGGGCTATGGGGGGTTAGGACTGGAAATGGGCTGATGGGGGGGGGGTTAAGACTGGAAGTGGGCTGATGGGGGGTTAGGACTGGTAATGGGCTGATGGGGGGCTAGGACTGGAAATGGACTGATGGGGGTTAGGACTGGAAGTGGGCTGATGGGGGGGTTAGGACAGGTAATGGGCTATGGGGGGTTAGGAAAGGTAATGGGCTATGGGGGGAGCTAAGACTGGAAGTGGGCTGATGGGGGTGGGGTACGACTGGTAATGGGCTATGGGGGGGCTAAGACTACAAGTGGGTTGATGGGGGGGTTAAGACTGGTAATGGGCTATGGGGGGTTAGGACTGGTAATGGGCTATGGGGGCGGGGGCGGAGGGCTAAGACTGGAAATGGGATGATGGGGGTGTTAGGACTGGTAATGGACTGTGGGGGGGGTAAGACTGAAAATGGGGTGATGGGGGGTTAGGATTGGTAAGACTGAAAATGGGGTGATGGGGGTTAAGACTGGGGGTAAGACTGGGGGCGGGGGGCTAAGACTGGAAAAGGGCTGATGGTGGGGGGTTAGGACTGGTAATGGGCTGATGGGGGGGTTAGGACTGGTAATGGAATGTGGGGGGTAAGACTGAAAATGGGCTGATGGGGGGAGTTAGGACTGGAAGTGGGCTGATGGGGGCTTAGGACTGGTAATGGGCTATGGGGGGGCTAGGACTGGTAATGGGATGGGGGAGTTGCTAGGACTGGAAATGGGCTGAGTGGAAGGGGCGCTTGAACTGCAAATAGCTGATGGGGAGGGGGCTTGGAATGGAAATGGGCTGTGAGGGGAGGGGCTAGGACAGGAAATGGGCTGATGGAGGGGCTAGGATAGGACTGGAAATGGGCTGTTGGGGGGTGTTGAGATTGGAAATGGGCTGTGAGGGGAGGGAGCTAGGACTGGAAATGGGTTGAGTCGGGGGGGGGGAGCTAGGACAGGAAATGGGCTAATGGAGGTGCTAGGATAGGACTGGAAATGGGCTGTGGTGGGGGCTTGGGATGAAATGGACTCATGGAGGGGCTAGAGCTGGAAGTAGGCTCATGGGGGGCTTGGATTGGAAATGGGCTGAGTGGAGGGGAGCTAGGATTTGACATGGGCTTATGGTGGGGCTAGGAAAGGACTAGAAAGGAGCTGATGGGGGGCTGGTATTGGAAATGAGCTGATGGAGGGACTCGGACAGGACTGGAAATGGATGGGGGAGCTAGGACTGGAAATGGGCTGATGGTGGGGCTAGGATAGGATTGGAAATGGGGTGAAGGGGGGCTAGGACTGGAAATGGGCTGATGCAGGGACTAGAAGGGAGCAGATGCTGGATGGGGCTGGAACTAGAAGGGAGCTGATGTTGGGGGAGGATTAGAATGGGATGGAGCTGGGAGAATGAAATGGAGAGGGAAAATATTTTGTGTGGGAGGGAAGATAAATCTACAATTGGCCGGATATTGGGAGAGTAAGTGGGGATTGAGGATGGAGGGGTAAAATTTGAGTGGATGAAATAGGAATGAGGAAAGAGCAAAAGGAGAAAGATTAGTATGTTAAAGCAGATGTAGAGAGAGAATGGAAAAAAAACTAGAAGAGAGAAGAAAGGACATATGGACAGCAGATGGAGAGTTAGCAGAAGACACAAAGAAACTAGAGGAAAGTGGCTGGAACAATTGCAACTGAAAAAAAATGAACAAAAGGTAGAAAAATATCTCTTTATTTTGAATTTATTAACTGGAATATGTCAGCTCTGGGAAATGTTTATGTTTATGTTTATGTTTATTGGACTTGATATACCGCTGAGGAAAAACATCACAGCGGTGTACATAATACAAATTAATAGAGAAGGAAAAACAAAACCCCATGTAGGTTTTGAAAGGAAAGGAAGTTACAATATGGGATAGGAAAGCAAAATAACAGAGTCATACGACAGGACAGAGACGGGGAAAGAGAGGGAGAATATAGTAGAAAAGGTCACACAAGAGGATCTGGTAGGTCAAAGGCAAGGGCAAAAAGGTGAGTCTTGAGGTTTTTCTTGAAAGTAGGGTGATCGGACTCGAGTCAAATGGAGGAAGGTAGGGAATTCCACAGAGCGGGGGTGAGAAAAAAGAAAGCGGAGGAACGGGTGGATTGAAGACGAGCAGAGGAGGGTGAGGGAAGGTAGAGACGGTTAAGGTGGAAAGATCGGAGGGAGCAGGTAGGAGCATGCAGGTGTACAAGATTAGCCAAGTACTGAGGTGTATGAGTGTGAAGAACCCGGTGGAGAAGTACCAAAATTTTATAGTGGATGCGAAATTTGATAGGTAACCAGTGCAGATGAATAAGAAGTGGTGTGATGTGATCGCGAATGGAGGAGTGAGAGATAAGTAGGGCAGCAGTATTTTGAATAAGTTGGAGACGACGGAGGTGGACAGTAGGGAGACCGGCTAGAACGGAATTGCAGAAGTCAAGGCGGGACATAACGAGTGAGAGGAGAAGGGTGGTGAGAGCCTGTGTGGAGAGGAAAGGCCTGATGGCACGGATTTGGCGGAGATGAAAGAAAGAGAGTCTGGAGACATGTGCAACATGGTCGCGAAAAGTCAGAGCAGGATCAAAAAGGACACCAAAGTAGTGAAGGGAAGAGACCATGAGAATGGGCGAACCAGAGAAAGAAGGGGAGAGTGTGGGCGGGGGGGGGCATCGCGGGTGAACCACATGGCAAGGGTCTTGGTGAGATTGAGGTGCAGGCAGTGAGTAGTGAGCCAACTAGTGACAGCAGTAAGACAGGTGTTTAGAGGGGAGAGATCAGGGGAAAGGGGGGAAGTGTGGTATAGAAGGAGCAAGTCATCAGCATAGTAGAAAGCAGATATCCCGTGTTGTTGGACTAGGAGGGCAAGGGGCGTGAGGAAGATATTGAAAGGAAAAGGAGCTAGAACTGAGCCGTGGTGGACCCCACAGAGAAGAGGAGTAGGTTCGGAGGAAGTGGGGGAGGAGGAGGCAGGAGCGGAACGGATAGAAAAAGACCTGGAATAGAGAAAGGAGTGAAACCAGTGACGGACCAAGCTACAAAGACCAGCTTCACGCAGGCGAGCTTGGAGAAGGGAGTGGTCAACGAGATCGAAGGCAACCGACAGATCAAGGGAAACCGCCACCGAGAGTTCACCACGGTCGTGAGCAGTGTGGATTTCATTCAGAAAGCCCAACAGAACGGTTTCAACGCTGTGACCGGGTCGGAAGCCGGATTGACGGGGGTGAAGAAAGTGGGTAGAAGTAAGATAGGAGGACAGCTGGGAGAAAACGACTTTCTCGAGAATTTTCGACAGAAAAGGAAGATTAGAGACAGGGCGATAATGTGCAGGGACTAAAGGATCATTAACGTCTGCGCTTTGTTTAGTACAAGAGGAAATTAATTTATAGTTTTATTTCTACAGTGTTGTACATTCCAAGTTTGGCTTTTGGGGTTCCCAGTTTAATTATTGTCTTCCTGTTTCTAAATTGTGATTCCTTGTTTGGTGATGGTCTATGTTCTGCATGTGTAAATGAGCTGAGGTATTCTGTTTATATAATTCCTATTTGACATTGCCACTTGTTCTCTTTCCCCAGTAGGTCATGTATTGTTATTCTCTGAAATGTATTGGTTTAATATTTGCAGTGTTGCCTTTTGATAGGTAGGGTCTGGTGCTTTGTGAGGCCTGGAAGTGCTGTTAGGATACGGCGGGTTTGCTATGGGTTCTAAATGGGCAGTGTTTGTAGTAGTTCCTAATGTGCCTGGCGGTTGGTACTGGATTATAGTAATGTAGAAATCTTTTAGTCTTTCTTTATCCATACACTCATTAAGAGACGTGTTTACTAAAAGTTAGTGTATGGTAACATTATGCAAATATTTATGCAAATGAGGCACCTTATGCAAATGAGGCCCCACACCGAGTCTCCGCACATGGCCGCACACCCCCCTTGGGCCACCCCTGCCTAGAAAGGGGGGGGGAGGAGGAGGAGTTACTTTTTTATTTGCATTCAGAGTCTGCATTTCCAGTACTAGTTAAGGTGAGTTACAGTCAGTATTTCTCTATTCCCTGAGGCAATGGAAGGTTAAGTGATTTGCCCAAGACCAGAAGGACTGTCAGTGGGACTTGAACTCTGGTCTCTCTGGGTTGGAGGCAGGATCAGCTCAACCACTCGGCAAACTAGGCAGTTGCCTAAGGCAGCAATTTCCAGAGGGCAGCAGAAGCAGGGCATTTAAAGCTAAATAATAGATTTTGACAATGAGAAGGGGTGTAAAACTTGAGGGTCGCCTAGGGCAGCAACACTTTGAACCAACTCTAGGACCAGCCCGGGTTGGAGGCTACATATCCAAGCCATTAGAATTTCAACTTTGAGAGCTGGAGGGATCATTTAGGGGCCTGGACTGGTTATTTACTTTTATTTTAAGTTTTATTTGTCTTTTGTCGGAGTGAGAGTGAAAATTCTGGATGTCTGCTAGTCAGGGAGGTTTAGTTTTCACGATTCTTTTGTTAATCTGCTTCAGCTTCTCTTGTAATGCAGAAAGTTGCAAATAGATGACAAGCTTTGAACTTCCAGAATAGTCTGCTTTAGCACTAGAACACCATGGACAGTTCTCAGACAGAATATTTAGGTTCTCAGTGGTCATATAATCTGTTTACAACTCTGTGCATTAAGAGGGTAGTTTTATAACAGCTTAAGCAGGGTCGATGCTACTATTAGGTAAACTAGGTGGTTGCCTAGAGCACCAACCTTCTGGGGAGCACCCATTGCCGCCCCTCTCTAGGGTCAGCCGCAGTGACAATGGCAAAGGAATCCCGGCACAACACTTACCAAAGGCTGTAGCGCTGCATCACAGTTTCTGGCTGCTATTATTGACTGCTTCCAGAAGTCTGCGTCAGAGGGGGCAGAAGTGGCTGATAATAGCAGCTAGGAATGTGACGCAGCGCTAAAGCCTTTCGTAAGTGTTGCATCATGGTTCCTTTGCCATTGCCGCAGCTGCTGGGGCTGGAGAGCAGTGGCAGTGGGGGTGGGGGCGCAGGATTGCGGTACCCACCTAAGTGCCTCCAATCATTATTGTTTATTGTTTATTGTTTAGTACACATTTGTTATACCGCCCCCCATTACATCGGGGCAGTTTACAAAAATAATATCAACAGTAATTTTTAGAAAAAGAAAAAGAAGAAATTACAATAATGATAGAGCCAGAGATAAGTAAGGATAGAAGGGTAAAGAGAGTAGAGTAAAAGAGTGAATACGTCAGGCTCAGGGGGGGAAGGCTAGGGAGAACAGATGTGTTTTAAGGAGGGAACGGAATTTGGAGTAGGATTCTTCTGTATGGAGGGTGGTGGGCAGGGAATTCCAGAGAGATGGGGCCAAGTAGAAAAATGCTGCTTTCCTAGTTGATTGTAAGTGAGCTTTGGAAGGTGCTGGGAGGTGAAGGCGATTGATGTGAATGGACCTGAGACTGCGTGAGGGGGTATGGTAAGTGAGTAGGTCAGAGAGGTAGGTGGGGGTAGATAGATAAATGGCTCTATGGGTTAAAGTGAGAACCTTGAAGGATATTCGGAAATCAATCGGCAGCCAGTGTAGATGATGTAATAATGGGGTGACATGGTCACGGGGAGAGGCTTGTAGGATCATGTGTGCAGCGGTATTCTGGATTAATTGCAGATGGTGTTTTTGATACTGGGGAAGACCGGCAAAAATGATGTTGCAGAAATCTAACCTGGTAATGATCAGGGAAAGAAGGAGAGTGGTAATGGCTGAAGTAGACAAGAAGGGACGAAGGGCACGGATTTGCCGAAGGCGCAAAAAGGAGCACCTAGAAACATGGGAAATGTGATTGTGAAAACTGAGGGCAGAATCAAGGAAAACCCCAAGATAACGGAGTTGAGAGACGACGGCAATGTAAGCACCTGAAATAGATGGAGCAAGTGAGGGAACAGGGGAAGAGTGTGGGAACCAAATGGCAGCAGTTTTGGTGACATTAAGGACTAGACAGTTAGACAAAAGCCAAGAGGAGATGGAAGCAAGACAGTTGTTCAGAGGGGATAGGTCAGGATGCACCAGCCCGCAGGTTAAGTGAGCAAGAAGGCGCTTATTTTGGCGCTATTTTATAAAGAAACATAGGCACCTGTATGACTTACCCAGAAGCAGCTCCTACATTCACGGCACAGACCGTATGCCTGCTTAGAAACATGTGTAAATGTTAGCACGTACTTTAAGCGCATACGTGTGCAATTTATAAAATATATACATAAATCGTGACTCTGCTCCTATGGACGCTACTGCTGTACAAGTATGTGGAGGCTGCACCGCTTCTAGATGTGACCTAATTTTAAATGAGCTCCTTTATGTGCGTAAAATACTGTTTTATTCATACAAATAGTTTGTAATATTTCCCTCTAAAAGAGGAATTAAGACTGGCTATTTATATATTTGTTCATTTTTAAAAATGTATATCATGTCTATCTGGATCAACCATTCAAATTGTTTTACAAATAGTATGTTAAGATGAAGTGTCAAAAATTAAAAATCACTCTCCCCCCTAGTTATTTTTCTTTCTGCCCTGCTACAGGCTGGATTTCTTAGTTTAACGTTTCCTCTACACAAGCTTGATTGTCTTTTCCAGGCTTTTTTCACCCAGTTCACTGCACTTCTCCCATTGGGTTTGAGCCACTAAGCTTTCTCTTCTGACCTGTGTGACTGACGCTGCTCATCCCACCTTTACCAGCTACAGGATCTGACTACTGCCTCTGTCCTCTCCTAATCCATGTGGCTGATGCTTCCTGTCCTGCCTCTTCCAGTCCTGAGGGTCTCAGGTATCATCATTTCCGCATCTCCAGCTGTACACTAAACTTAAAATACTCTGCAGGTGGGAAATTCTGCACTCTACTGTTGTGCAGAATTTCCCCAGTAGTAACCTTTGCATTCCCAAATCCTATGCACCCCCTCCCACAAACGATGCACAACACGCAGCCCTTCCCAAATGCACTTCCCTCATGTTAACATACTGCATGAAACTACCCTGGACACTCTCGCAACATGCATAACTCATAGAAACCTCACAAACCAGGATGATATTTCATTGTTCTATATTCTGTAATTTCATAAAAATTAGTTTTTTGGCTTAAAAGTTGGAGGCGTAACCTTATGATTACCACAGCAGACTAAACTTGGGGAAGCTCTAGCGATTCCGCTGTCTAACCTTTTCAATGCTTCTTTAGAATCGGGAATGGTCCCAGAGAACTGAAGAAAGGTACATGCGGTCCTTTTACACAAAAGCAGATGAGGTTGAGAACTACAGGCCGGTTAGTCTGTCCTCTGTGGTGAGTAAATTAATGTAGATGCTGCTAAAACAGAGGATAGTGAGATGTTTGGAGTCCAGTGGATTGCAGGACTGAGACAGCATAGTTTTACTAAGGGCAGGTCTTGTCAGATAGATCTAATTAATTTCTCTGAATGGGTGACCAGAGAGTTGGACCGAGGGAGAACCCTAGATGTGGTGTACTTAGAGTTCAGTAAAGCCTTTGACACTGTTCCTCACAGACGACTTATAAATAAATTGAGCAGCTTAGGAATATACCCTAAAGTCACTGCCTGGGTTAGAAATTGTATGAGTCGGAGGCGACAGAGGGTACAGGAAAAGGGAACTTACTCTGGGGAGAAGGATCAGAGGGGGACAGAAGTGGAAGTGTGAACGGCACTGCAGTGCCATAAAAAAACATAATGATGGTGCCTTTTATATGTATTATTACCATTGCATGTCCAAGAGAGGGGCGGCAGCGGCGGAAGAGCTCGTTGACAAAAGGAGGTGGCAGAGATGAGGAGAGGTGATGGATGAGGGGACACTTGCCAGAAAAGATTCTCCTAGCATGCTTTAGGGGTTGAAGCAGCCTGGACTGCCACAGCATTGCTGCTGCTAGACTCTGGAGGGCTTTTTTTCAGTGCAGTTGGTGCAGACAGAAGGGATAGAGGAAACCGAGAAGGAGAGGACTTATCGGACATGGGGGATGCTATAGAGATAGGAAGAGGGAGGGAGGGGGATGCTCGACAAAGGGGAAGGGGTAATAGGAAGATCGGGGAGTTCTAGGCTGATGGACATGAGAGAGAGAGAGAGAATTTGAGTGATAGAGAAGAGAATGATGCTGGACACAGAGGAGGAGGGGATAAGGAGATGGGGAGGAGATGCTGGACACAGAGGAGGAGGGGATAAGGAGATGGAGATGCTGGATACGGAGGAGGAGGGGATAAGGAGATGGAGAGGAGATGCTTGACGTGGTGGGGTCAAAGGGGAGATGGAGAGGAGATGCTGGATACAGAGGAGAAGGGGATAAGGAGATGGAGAGGAGATGCTTGACGTGGTGGAGTCAAAGGGGAGATGGAGGGAAGATGCTGGATACGGAGGAGGAGGGGATAAGGAGATGGAGGGAAGATGCTGGACACGGAGGAGGAGGGGATAAGGAGATGGAGGGAAGATGCTTGACGTGGTGGAGTCAAAGGGGAGATGGAAGGAAGATGCTGGATACGGAGGAGGAGGGGATAAGGAGATGGAGGGAAGATGCTGGACACGGAGGAGGAGGGGATAAGGAGATGGAGGGAAGATGCTGGACACGGAGGAGGAGGGGATAAAGAGATGGAGAGGAGATGCTTGACGTGGTGGGGTCAAAGGGGAGATGGAGGGAAGATGCTGGATACGGAGGAGGAGGGGATAAGGAGATGGAGGGAAGATGCTGGACACGGAGGAGGAGGGGATAAAGAGATGGAGAGGAGATGCTTGACGTGGTGGGGTCAAAGGGGAGATGGAGGGAAGATGCTGGACATTGCGAGAGGCGAGAGGGTAGGGAGATGCGGGACCTGCGGAGGGGGGAAAACTGGACTTAGCAAGAAATAAGGGAGATAGAGTATAGATGCTAGACATGAGAGGAAATAGGAAGAAGAACAGGAATGCTGACACAGAGAAACAGAAGAGAGATTTTGGATATGGTGGGGGGATATGGTGTAAAAGAGAGGTAGAAATGTTGGATGGGGGAGAGAGATTGAGGGGCAGATACTGGATGAGGCGATCTGGACAGTGGGGAAAAAAGAGAGGGGAAAGACGCTGGACACAGAAGGGAAGAGAGAATTAGTGATAGACTAGGGAATAGGAGGCGATGGATGTACAGGAGAGGACTAGAGACCCTGGAAAGAGTTAAGTTAAGATGCAGAAAAGCAGAAACCAGAGACTGGAACTAGTGCAATTAGAAAACTAAAATGGCCGGATGACTAAGGTAAAAAGAAGTATTTTATTTTCATTTTAATGATTGGAATATATTGGAGGGAGGGGGTAATATTCAAAGACATTTGCATGGTTTGCAGACCTCCAAACTGTGTAAATGACACTAAATGGCTAAATGAGATATTCAGTGTGTTAGTGCTGCTGGATATCTGCAGGTGCTGCCACTACACACCCTGATACTAAGTGGCTAGCACTGAGATGTGTTGTGCTGGCACACACAGATATCCAAGCAGCAATAAACGTGTTGCAGAGTGGAGTGCAGATAGCCCCATTGTTAGCCAGGCCATGGGGGTATTGAGCTGCTGCCCAGCTAGCAACAAGTGGGTAAAGCAAGGCGCAGAAAATGCTGGGCTAGCTTTACCCACAGAAAATAACCGGGCAGTGGCTCAATATCGTCGCTTCCGGGTTCTGCGATGACCCAGATACTCAATGCCAATGGCCAGATATGGCCCATCATTAAACATAAGGGGTTAGAGTTCAGCGGTAAAGGCTCTGCGCTTTACAAGCACTTGCCATCGCCACTCTATATCCTCCCCATTGTTTTTATAATAGAAACATAGAAACATGATGACAGAAAAAGACCACATGGCCTATCTAGTCTGTTCTTCCATATCAACAATTACAACAGTCCACTTTTTACCTATAGAGATCCTCTGTGTTGGTCCCATGCTTTTTTGAATTCAGTTACTGTCCTCATCTCTACCACCTCCACTGGGAGACTATTCCACGGATCCACTACTCTTTCCGTAAAGAAATATTTCCGCATATCACTCCTGAATCTATCTCCCTTCACCCTCATCCCATGTCCCCTCGTAGCAGAACTTGCTTTCAATTGAAAGAGGCTCTCTCCCTGAACATTTATGCCATGGACGTATTTAAACATCTCAATCATATCACCTCTATCCCGCCTTTCCTCTAAGGTGTGCATATTAAGATCCTTAAGTCTGTTCTCATATGCTTTATAATGAAGACCACTAATCATTTTAGTAGCCACCCTCTGCACCGACTCCATCCTGTTCACATCCATTTGAAGGGGCGGTCTCTAGAATTGCACACTATACTCCAAATGAGGTCGCACCAAAGACCTATACAGAGGCATTATTACCTCCTTTTTTCTGCTAGCCATTCCTCTCTGTATGCACACAAGCATCCTTCTAGCTTTTGCCGTCGCCTTTTCTACCTGTTTAGCTACTTTAAGATCATCACACACAACCACGCCTAGGTCCTGCTCTTCTTTAGTGGACAAAAGTACTTCACTCCCTATATTATATTGCTCCCTTGGATTGCTGCAGCCCAAATGCATGACCTTACATTTTTTAACATTAAATCCCAGCTGCCAAATTCTAGACCATTCTTAAAGCTTAGCTAGATCCCTCCTCATGTTATCTACACCTTCCTGGGTGTCTATTCTATTGCGGATTTTGGTATCATCCACAAAGAGGCAAACCTAGGGAGGAGTAGCCTAGTGGTTGGGGCAATGTACTTCAGGCCGGAAGGTCAGGGGTTCAAATCCCACTAGAGGACAGCAACCTTGGGCCGGAAGGACTGGGGTTTCTAGTCCCACAGATGCTCCTTGTGGTCTTGGGCAAGCCACTTAACCCTCCATAGCCCATGTTCCCTGTAAGTATTAGTGTATGTGTCTCATATCCCCGCGTGTTAAATGTATCCCCCAATTGTGTTGTGACCGCTTTGATTGAAGGATAAGGCGGTATACAAAACTGTCTAAATAAATAAAATAAATAAACCTTACCCGACAGCCCTTCCGATATATCACTAACAAAGATGTTCAAAAGAATCGGACCAAGGACAGATCCCTGGGGTACACCACTGGTAATATCCTTCTCCTCAGAATGAGCTCCATTTACCTGTACTCTTTGTCGCCTCCCACCCAACCAATTTCTAACCCAAGCAGTAACTTTAGGGTCCATCCCCAGGGTGCTCAGTTTGTTTATAAGTCACCTGTGAGTAACAGTGTCAAAGGTTTTACTGAAATCTAAATATACCACATCTAGGGCTCTCCCTCGGTCCATCTCCCTGGTCACCCACTCAAAGAAATCAATCAGATTTGTTTGACAAGACCTGCCTCTGGTGAATCTATGCTGCCTCGGATCCTGTAATCTGCTGGACCCCAGAAACCTCACTATTTTCTCTTTCAGCAGTGTTTCCAATAATTTACTCACCACCAAATTTAAACTAACCAGCCTTTAGTTTTCAACCACATCCTTACTTCCGCTATTGTGTAAAGGCACCACATGAGCCTCTCTCCAGTCCTTTGGTGCCACTCACGACTCCAATGAGGCATTGAAAAGGTCAGTCAGTGGAGCTTCTAGAACGTCCCCAAGTTCCCTTAGTATTCTAGGGTGTATCCGATCCGGTCCCATCACTTTGTCTACTTTAAGTTGAGCTAGTTTCTCACAAACACAGTCTTCTGAAAATTGTTCAAGATGTCCCTCGCTTCTGTTCCTCTTTGTGGGTGTTTTCTGAGGTCCTGCTCCTGGTTCTTAATCTGTGAACACAGAACAGAAATATTTGTTAAGCAATTCCACTTTATCCTTATCAGCTTCTACATATTTCTCCCCTGCACCCTTGAGTCTGACAATACCACTTTTGCCCTTCCTCTTCCCACTAACATATCTGAAAAATGTTTTATCCCCCCATTTTATTGCATTGGCTATTTCCTCCTCCTTTTGAATCTTTGCCTTCCTGACTGCTTTGCTAGCTTCTCTAAGTTTTTCCAAATATAGATGCCTGTTTCCTCTCTCTGTGATCTCTTGTATTTCATGAAGGCCTCCCTTTTTTTCTTCACTTTTTCAGCTACTTCTTTCGAAAGCCATAGCGGCCTTCTTTTCCTTTTACCTTTATTTATCATTTTAACAAAAAGGTTGGTTGCCCTTAATATGTCCCCTTTCAGTTTTGCCCACTGTTTTTCTACATCCCCCAGCTGTTCCCATCCCACTAACGACTCCCTGAGGTATTGGCCCATCTTGGCAACGTTAGTCTTCCTGGTGATCACTGGATGCAAAATGATCTTCCACTACAACATCAGAAACACTTTCACCATTGGTAAGCACCAAGTCCAGAATGGCCCCTTCACGTGTGGGGTCTGCTACCAATTGCCTGAATAGTTCTTCCTGTAGAGAATCCAGGATCTCCTTTCTTCTAGATGATACTGCAGCAGGAATGTGCCAATCAACATCTGGCATGTTGAAATCTCCTATCAGTAGCACTTCCCCTTTCCTAGCAATGCTGCCTATATCTTCAATTAACTCTCTGTCCACCTCTTCCTCTTGTGATGTAGGTCTGTATAGCACACCAGTGCAAATAGATTTCTCTTTCCCTTTTTCTAGTTTAACCCATAATGCCTCCTCTCTCCCTTTTAAGCTCTGTAATTCCAAAGTTTTAATAGTAGTTTTTACATATAGTGCCACTCCACCTCCCCTTCTTCCTCCCCTGTCCTTTCTGAATAAAGTATAGCCAGGTATAGTTACATCCCAATCATGGTTTTCTGTGAACCATGTTTCTGTAACTGCCACTAAATCCAAGTCAGCCACTCCCACCAAAGCTTCAACATCAGGGATCTTATTTCCCATGCTACGGGCATTTATACACATTGCTTTCCATATGTTACCCCTGTTACCCATTTCCATAAAGGTATTTAATGTATCACCTACCTGGGGGCTTTCACCTACCTGGGGGCTTCCTTCACCCATCCCCAACGAATCTAGTTTAAAGCCCTCTTCAGTAGATTAGCCAGTCTACTACCGAAGACGCGTTGACCTTTCTTGGACAGATGGATGCCATCTCTGCTTTGCAACCCTTGGAACAGCATCCCATGGTCTAGGAAACCAAAATGCTCTCAATGACACCATCCACGCAGCCATGCATTCATCTCCAGGATGCAAGCCTCTCTGCCTTGGCCTTTACCCTCAACAGGGAAGATTGAAGAGAACACCACCTGCACACCTAACTGCATCACCCTCTGTCCCAGAGCCATGAAGTCACTTTTAATACGTTCCGAGGGATACCTGGCAGTATCATTTGTTCCAACATGGATTAGCAACATTGGGTAATAGTCAGTGGGCTTGATGAGTCTCGGGAAACTCTCCGTAACATCTTGGATTTTGGCACCAGGCAGACAGCATACCTCTCTGGACATCAAGTCTGGTCAGCATATGGACGCCTCAGTACCCTTCAGAAGAGAGTCTCCAACCATCACTATCCTTCGCTTCCTTGTGGTCACTGATTCTGCAACCTTGGGGTACTTGAGCTCTGGTTCTTCCCTTTCCAGGGATGCTTTCTCCTCCTCCGCTTCCAGGGCTGCATAATAGTTCTTCAATTCAAGGGCTGGAGAAGTTGGATTGGTGATTTTGCAGGCCCTGGTGACTTGTGTCCAACCATCGACATTCTGTTGGCACCCATCTTCTCCTCTGCTGGAGACCTTGGTTGTTGCAAGAAGCATGTCATCAATGTACTTCTCACTGTCTTGAATGCTCCTCAGCCTCGCCACCTCCTCTCTGAGTTCCTCCACTTGTTTCCTCAGAGCTTCAGCATGCAGGTACCCTGCACATGGAACCTGTCCTTCAACTGGTATTGGGACCTCTGTCTGGACAGAGGCAGAAGCTATAACGGGGGCAACAGCTTTAGCGATACATGTACATATGCTTTCTTTATAGATGTCTTTTAATTTCTTTGGTGCTGCATTACATGCAGAGTGTGGCTTCTTGGGATTTCAGTATAATTTTTGGCAAAATACTATTTCTAGTTGTTGTCCCTTATTTTGCACTTGATGAGGGTCTATCTATGCTCTAAGTATGTGACTGAAGCCAGGTATTCTGTTAGTATAGTGTTTCTATGTAGGAATCTGGCTTGTTCAGTTTTCTTACTAGTTATGTGGATGTTCTAGGTTCCACTGCAATATTTATGGTGCCTCCCTTTCCTGGGCATGTTACTTCTTGTGTGAGTTTTGGAAGTTAGTGTTATTATGTAATGGTAGATTTGTGCTATGAGTCCTGTTCTTGGTGTGTAGTCAACTGTAGTTGGTAGTGCAATCTGAAATTTAAAATATTTTGCTACTTCATATTCAAGGAAATCTCAAATTTTAAGGGGACATGTCAGTTTAATTTTGCTGAGTAGCCTGATAACTGCACTCCTGCTGATTTCTGGACTTTTCCACTAATATGGTCCAATCCAGCCCAAGCACTATGATCTTGAATTCCTGCTTATCAGTTATTAGTTTTTCTTATTTTGTATCTTTCCTCCTAACCAATAAGCTGGTCATAGCACTGACCAAATAAATATGGTATGCAGATATTTATAATGCTTTGCTTTTTTATGGATCTGTGAAAGTTGTTTTAAGCTAATTTTGATTCATAATTATTATGTTTTATTGTAATGTCTGTTTTGATATATTGTGTATGTGGGTTTTGAAGCTAGGATTTTAGATAGGCGGCATATAAATTTTAAAATAAATTACATTTATGCTAATACGGCCCAATGATATGTAAATATTTATGCAAATGAGGCCCCACAATGAGTCTTCGCACATGGCCTTGCATAACCCTTGGGCCACCCCTGATGGTATAGTTCCTTGAGGTGGTAGGATATCCATCAGTCCTTGCATAAGGCCACATACAGGAAATGGAAGGCATTCTTGATGAACATGCAGGTCATCTGTAATGCACAGGCAGAGATCACGGATGTAGCAGCACACTACCCAGGCTTGTGCCATGATGCATATATACTCAGAAAGTCAGGAAATCATGTTGTCTTTGAGGGTGGTGCCATCACTGATGGCTGGCTACTAGGTAAATTGACACAGAGATAGCAACATGCATGCTCGCACAGGACGGCCCTTGGGAGCACCAGGACGGCCCTTGGGAGCACCAGGGGGGGCTGTGGGTTTGCCAGCAGGCTGTGCCCCCCCTGATGGCAGCAGTGGATAGGTGTACAGAGACAAGATGAGGGTGTTGTGGGTTATGTGTGGAAAGCATCAACTGGGACACATGAGCACAGATGGAGCACCAGGCAGTAGGACCCATCCCTGCCAAACCCAGATTAGAGTGGTGGTGCAGCCAAGTGGGGAATGGGTTGACGGTGGTGTACATCCTGATGTCACTGTAATCCTGGTCACACAGTGCAAAGGACATCCGGAGGCTCCAGGGATACCAGGATGTGACACTGACCTGCTGACTGTATGCATGAAGGGGGCTGACAGGCAAGAACCAGGAGGACCTGCTCCCAAAATACAGTAACAATCCCCACCCACATCCGCAATGCCAACAAAACTGTCAGCAATAGAGCCTTCTCTTATGTAGCCCCTTCCAGTTGGTATGCATTACCAGACAACCTCAGAGCCATCAAAGACCTCCAAACATTCCGGAAAGAGCTCAAAACCCATCTATTTGTTAAGCACTATGTTCCCTCCACCAATAACAATCTCCCCAAAACCTCCCACCCCCTTTGATAGCCCTTGCTTCCCCATCCCCTCCCTTTCATGAACCTTCACATATGCTATACAACATCTCCATATTGTACATAGTTATGCAAATTGTTAAGCTGTACTATCTCGCTTTGTTCCGTAAATAAGTTTTTCAAAGTTATAATGTAAATTTTCAGTTTTGTTCTCTGTAAACTGCCATTGATCTTTGGAAGTGGTGGTATATAATTCTAATAAATAAATAAATAGTGTTTCTCCAGGGCATCAAGCGATGTCTTTAGCCATCTCCAATACTGACCGCAAAGCTGACAGTGCAAAGAGTACCCCAGAACCACACCAAAATGGACCCCAAAACAGGGTCATCCTAAACCAAGATGTGTGCCCACACACAGGGCACAAATGGCCAGATCCAGGACCATTAGCACAAGATAGGACACAAACTCATTGCCATCCCCACAGGTATGTCCACCTCCTGTCAGCATTGGGAAACAGTCAGGGTGACTATGAACTTCCCAACAGGTGGAAGGCGAGGCCCCATATGATCAGGCACAGCCATACACACCCCTGCAGCACCCCCCCCTATGAGACACACTGATGGCAGGCGCAGCTGTGGCATGGGGAGATGCCAAAAACAGTCACCATGGTCAGCTGTTATGACACCTCTTGCTAGAGATCACACATAACCTGACACCACCTGGATCAACACATACACCCGGGCAGTGTGGTAATAACCCACACAGAGCTCACTGCCACAGAAGATCAGTTGACCAGGACACATCATAAGAGCCACTACCAGAAATGTGCCACTGCCATCACCTATTGGTCAATGCCAATCAAAGCAAGCTCAAGTTCTAGCAATTGTCCCCTCCAAAATGCCGCACTAGGGACAGTGTTGAAGGCATGGGTGCCATACACACCGTCCCGGTGGTCATAATAGATCGATTGTATGACTGTGGGTACACAGATATAATTCCTACAGGACCCCACTCATGGTGACATACATCTTCTGATGCAGGTGTCCTGTACATAGCACAGAAAGTACATAAGAACATAAGATATGCCATACTGGGTCAGACCAAGGTCCATCAAGCCCTGTATCCTGTTTCCAACAGTGGCCAATCTAGGTCATAAGTACCTAGCAGTTTTCTTAAATGACACAGGTTCCACAATGCTTGTATTGGGTCAAGCAGTGATATCCCGGGCCCCTTTTAATAATAGTTTATGGACCTTTCCTCCAGAAGCTTGTCCAAACCTTTTTTAAACCCAGCTACACTAACAGCTTTTGCTACATCCTCCAGTAACAAATTCCAGAGTTTGATTACACATTGAGTGAAAAAATATTTTCTCTTATTAGTCTTAAATAGTTTACCCTGTAGCTTCATTGCATGTCCCCTAGTCTTTCTATATTCTGATGATGTAAACAATCGATCTACATTTATCCGTTCTACTCCATTCACTAATGTATAGGCCTCTATCATATCTCCCCTCAGCCGTTTCTTTTCCAGGTTGAGGAGTCCTAACCTTTTTAACCTCTCTTCATAGGAGTACCCTTCCATCCCCTTTACCATTTTGGTGGCTCTTCTCTGAACCTTTTCTAATAGCGCTATATCCTTTTTAAGATACGGTGACCAGAATTGCACAGAATATTCAAAGTGCAGTCGCACCATAGAAAGATACAGAGGCTGTTGGGATGCAGGAACACTGGGATAGGTGGGTAGTAGCTGGAAGGGCAGTGACACAGAGATGGGAGGGGATTGGAGGGTAGTATATGCACAGGGGGATGCACTTATGGGCATAACAGAGGCGTCTCAGATGCAGAGGATGGCGGGCACAGTGTCACTGCCCTGTACCCCCACCAAGTCCACACTGTGACCCTGCCCAATGCCCATGCCCCCGCGCTCATTGGTTGCATTGCCATATGCTGCCGTTAGGTACCTTTGACTATCCAACACATGGCACTGCGCCATGCGTGTCTCAGTGCTCCCTGTGACCCCAAGTGAGAAGAGATGTGGAGACCAGCAGCTGCAGTAAACATTACTTTATTGTAACAGGAACAGATGGTTTGAACTCTGTGCAACAAGCACTTGATGAGGTGTCTGGGGATGAGCATGTGTGCCCTGATATGCAGGCAGGGTCACACACATGATAGTCTTTGGGGTGTGCATTCCCACCACATGGCGTATATGGAGTGCTAGGAGCACTGACACCCTGTACCTTGCAGTCTATGAGCCCTCCCCCCCCCCCCCCACCAGCTTATCGTCCCGGTGTGGATGTGAGATGTGAGTGCCTCAGTGAAGCAGCACACCTCCTGCATCAGGCACGGATGTCTGCTTGCATAGCCTCCAGCTGCAGCATGATGAGGTCCAGGAGCATGGTCAGGGCTGCAAAGCCCTGCAGCATGGCACCCTCTGAGCTCTCCCCCTGCTGCAGGGTAGCGATGCTTGCGGTGCCTGCTGATGCCTCATTGTGCTGCATCATGGCTACTGGGGGGATCAGCAAATACTGTCCTGTCCCCCCACCTAGACCCCTAACACACAGCCATTCCCATCCCCACCCTCCCCCTAAGCCCCACTCCCATCCCCGTCCTGTTCTACCTGCACTCTCCCATCCCCAGTCTCTCCTGCGCACTCCTATCACCGCTGCCCCCTCCCCCCGCGAATTCCCATCCCTGCCCTGCCCTGTCCTGTCTGTGCTCTCTCATCCCTGCTCTCCACTCCCTGCACACTACCAACCCTGCCAACCTTCCATGGCCTCCCTCAGAGGATCCCTACTCCCCCGGTCCACCACCATTCCCCCAAATACCCCCATCATACTACATTCCCAGCTTCCTTCAGCAGTTCCTCCCGGCATGTCCTTTCTGCACCAGTCCGCTGCCATCACTCCCCACCTCCTCCTCTTCAAGCCCATCAGTCCCTTCCTGCCCCTGACCCATGGCCTCTCTGTGTGACATAGCCCACAGCTCCCCTTCTTCAGAGACTAAGCATCGGTTGCTCCCACACCCGCCCTAGTGGCCTACAACTCCTCGCTCAACTCCACCTCCTCCATCATGAATGAGTCTGCGTCCTCCTCTGAAACAGTCTCCTGGCAGAGTTTTACCTCCTCCACCTCTGCCTGTATCTCCCATGTCATGGCTCCCTCCGGGCATCTCCCTCACTGATCTGGGCCCCCCACTATGAGATCCACTCCCCTAGAGGCACAGTGCTAGCAGACCCCTCTTTGGCAGAGCAGGGCACCTCTGTCAGCAGGAGGACAACTCCTCATCCTCCCCACTCTCCCTGAAGGGGAGGTGCTCAATAGCACTATGGGGCTGGTGTGCTGGTGGTGACTGCATCACTGGCCCGGCTGCTGGTGCTGCCCTTTTTTGGTGGCGCACCCCCTGCCCCACTCCACCACATCCTCTTCCTTTGGATTTTCAGAAAGTCTTTGACAAGGTCCCTCATAAGAGACTCTTGGTGAAATTAAAAAGTCATGGGATAGGGGGGGGCGGAGCCAGCTTCCGAGGGAGATGGCCTCTTAGCCTGGTAGCTCCCTGCTGAATCCTTGCTAAATCCTGTCCCCCCTTCCTATCTACCATCAGCACGTACCTCCTTCGACGGTTTCTTACCGTGGCTTGATTATGGTGGTCAGTAAACAGACAAGGCTTGAATTCGGGACCGGAACAAACCCCGGAGTTAAAAGATCTAAGCCTGACCCTCCGTCCCCTCTCAAGATGGTGTCTACCCGTGAAAACGTGGAGGGCCTACAAGAACTTCTCCAAGAGATCAGGGCGGTTCGGGAGATGGTCGCTGCGAATGGGGAAACTTTGGCTGGTGTTCAAACAGACATTCTAGAATTAAAAGAACTAAAAGATCAGCTGATGGCGATTATGTCTAGAATGGAAGAAGCAGAGAACCACATTGCCATACATGATGAAAAGCTGAAAACTGTGATGAAACATGCAAAAAGGATCGAGGGTACATGTTGCATAATTTGGATGACACACACACTTTGCAGCCAGATAGCTCCTCCAGGCATAGGACTGAGTTTGCAGGTTAGGCACTTCCATGGTAGAGGAATTTGCTCAGTCCAGATTGACAGACACACCCATCAGGCTGTTACCTGCCGAACTGATTGCAAAGGGTTCTACGACAAGGGATGCGAATAATCAGACTGCATAGTAGTGCTATTTACCGGCAACTACTGCGACTAAACCTCAGGGGTGGAACTGCATGCCATAGCTACTTGGCCAATGACAGCTGCCAACTGGCTCCCAACACACCCAGCCTGCCTGATGTTGTCATCCATTCCTCCCCCATGCATGAAGGGATATGTATTTGTAATGCAGCTGTTGGGCTCCATTGGAGAGCCTGACTACACATCCCTGCAAACAATGCAGTGTAATCAAGAGACCAGGAGAAACAACAATGCACGCAACATTTATGACCTTGATATATGAGCTGATGTGTCATACTCCCCATATAGAAACAATAATGGATTTCACAAGTCTGTTCATACACATTAGCTTTTACACATGTACATATCCAATGCCTTAACATACTTTTACACGCCGGTAGTTCTGAGTTCCCTGGTTATCCAGGTCCAGGAGTGACATATTAAGCCAGTGCTGGTTTTATGAGTAGCTTATCCTCATGCATTTAGGGACTTGCATCACTGCATCACACAAGTCCAAGAGTCTGCAAATACCATACTGCATTGCTATGTGAAATATGCACCAGAACTGCCACAGCATGTCAGTCCTGGAGCTGGTAACTTGACAACCATGTGATTTTACATATACACTTGTCTATTGCATCTAAGGTGTGTGTGTTTGTTGATAATTAGGTGAAGGCATTAGCCATGGTCACACTGTCGTCATAGCAGAAGGAAAGGTGGATGAACGTCAGCATGCTCTTCTCCTGTGGCTGTCCATATAGTTTGTTTACCAAATGGGATTCAGTATGTTCTGAGCATCGTAGGGCGACTCTAGCCACCTTGGCAATGATGGCATTGTTTCCCTCCCCCAGTTGTTGGAACAGATCTTTTCTGACAGCATATACACCACTATGCAGACTCAACCACAGCTAGCCATGCTGTCAGACCTTGTGTATGGGCAGCCATAGAGGCTTTAGATGCCAGGACAGATGGCATGCCATATAGGGACTGTTGTTTGGAGAAGCCTTACATTTTATATTGCATAAGCAGGACCAGTCAGATTGGGCATAAATATTACTTCTCATTAGCTCTGCTCCCTTATGCCTGTGGAAATAGTGATTGAATGTGCACTTATGTGCCCACTAAATCCCACTGGCACCAAGGGCAGCAGACATTGACTGTCACAGACAACACTGACTCCAACAGATCACATATGTCAGCACCACACCCAGAATCACAACACTATACTCTGATTTATGTGGATGTTGCTGATAACTGGATTGTCCCTCAGCACCACTAGATATGTCTAGACCTGCTGGTCAGCATAGGATCCCTATCAAATGTTCTTAATGGCTGCCCCTGTACTGTATGTGGCACAAGGCGCACAGATGTGGGGTGGTGCAACACATGATACAGTTGCAGTGCAGTGCAGAGATTAGCTGACTCCTGAAAGCCATAGTGTACAGTCACCCAAGCCCAACAACCAGTGCATGCAACCTCATGGCCCATCTACAGCCATTAGATGTGAATAGGCAATGGACATCTTAGCAACCCATTTTGATGTCACCCATTGGTCAGTCATCTTTCATGCAACAAATCATCACACACTGCTCACTGCATGTATATGGTTCACATTGTCAGAAGTATGCAAACCATGTCCTTACACATACTGTACATCTCATAAATGAGTGCATACATGTCTGACTGCTGCAGTAAGAAACTGGCCACCTGTGTTATTAACATATTCTCAGGCCCACTGTGGAACTTGCAGGTAATAGTGTGTGCCTTTCAAATTTACCTAGCTTCACAATCCTGAACATTACTATGTGTGATCGATGAAGATATGAGCAGGTCACAGCACTTCTTGAATGTACAGGGTGGCCCAAAAAACGTGAGAACATCTTGCAGCATATACGTTATTTAAAAATTCAAAAACACAGATGTAAACAATTGACAAATTTTAAAAAAAAGATGGCAACCAGAAATTGTCAAAATAAAGATGTTATATAGCTAACAAAAAAGGTAAATAAGTAAACTATTTAAACTTGTAATTTATGAGATGTTCTCACTTTCACTCTGAGTGCTGTGCCCAGCATATCAGTCATGACATCATGGCCTCACATCATCAACCATGTGATTAGGCATCTAATTGGTACCCACTCTCCACACTGTTACTGGTAGGACACAGAACCCCATTGCACAAATCGGAGGAGTCCCAAGCGACACCGATGAGATCGTGTCAGTTAAACTAACTGGCCTGTAGTTTTCAACCACATCCTTACTTCCGCTTTTGTGTAAAGGCACCACATGAGCCTCTCTCCAGTCCTTTGGCACCATTCCCGACTCCAATGAGGCATTGAAAAGGTCAGTCAGTGGAGCTGCTACAACATCCCCAAGTTCCCTCAGTATTCTAGGGTGTATCCCATCCGGTCCCATCGATTTGTCTACTTTAAATTGAGCTAGTTTCTCACGAACACAGTCTTTTGAAAATTGTTCAAGATGTCCCTCGCTTCTGTTCCACAGAACAGAAATATTTGTTAAGCAATTCCGCTTTATCCTCTTCAGCTTCTACATATTCCTCCCCTTCACCCTTGAGTCTGACAATACCACTTTTGCCCTTCCTCTTCTCACTAACATATCTGAAAAATGTCTTATCCCCCCATTTTATTGCATTGGCTATTTCCTCCTCTTTTTGAATCGTTGCTTTACTGACTACTTTTCTAGCTTCTCTAAGTTTTTCCAAATAAAAATGCCTGTCTTCCTCTATCTGTGATCTCTTGTATTTCATGAAGGCCTCCTACTTTTTTTCACCTTTTCAGCTACTTCTTTCGAAAGCCATGGCAGTCTCCTTTTCCTTTCACCTTTATTTACCGAGTTTAACAAAAAGGTTGGTTGCCCTTAAAATATCCCCTTTCAGTTTAGCTCACTGTTTTTCTACATCCCCCAGCTGTTCCCATCCCGCTAACGACTCCCTGAGGTAGTGGCCCATCTTGACAAAGTTAATTTTCCTAATGTCCAAGACCCTCACTTTTGGATGGATTCTAACAGCCCTAGTCCTAATACTGAACCACACCATCTGGTGATCACTGGATGCAAAATGATCTCCCACTATAATCATCAGAAATCGGATGATTGCTGTGTGAGTACACCAGCTGCCCTCTGGTAACTATCATTGGTATTACAGGCAGTTCTTGGTCTACAAGTTGGGTACCTTTGACTGTTTTGACCCCAAGAACATAAGAAATACCATACTGGGTCAGACCAATGTCCAACAAGCCAAGTATTCTGTTTTCAACAGTGGCCAATCTAGGTCACAAGTACCTAGCAGTCTCCCTAGAAGACACAGGTTCCACAGTGCTTGTACTGAGGCAAGCAGTGGATATTCTGGATCCACTTTAATAATGATTTATGGACCTTTTCTCCAGGAACTTGTCCAAACCTTTTTTAAACCCAGTTACACTAACAGCTTTTACTACATCCTCCGGTAGCAAAGTCCAGAGTTTGATTACATGTTGCGTGAAAAAATATGTTCTCATATTAATCTTAAATAGATCACCCTGTAGCTTCATTGCATGCCCCTTAGTCTTTCTATATTTTGATGTTATAAACAATCGATCTACATTTACCCGGTCCACTCCATTTATTAATTTATAGACCTCTATCATATTTCCCCTCAGCTATCTCTTTTCAAGTTTGAGAGTAGAGCTGTTCTTCGTAGGGGTATCCTTCCATCCCCTTTACCATTTTGGTGGTTCTTCTCTGTACCTTTTCCAATAATGCTATATCCTTTTTAAGATACAGTGACTAGAATTGCACACAATATTCAAAGTGTGGTTGTACAATGGAAACACAGAGAGGCATTATTATATCCTTTGTTTTATTCTCCATTCCTTTCCTTATGATACCTAGCATTCTATGTGCTCACTTGGCCACCGTGCATACTGAGCAGAGGGTTTTAACATGTGTGATGGAGCTGCAGCCATTGAAGCGATGGATGTAGAAAAAAAACCTCTCTTTCTTATGAAGCAACTGAGTTACAGATGGTGCAATTACCTAGAAGTGCAGCTAGAGGGAGCAGGCAAGTGGCTGCAGAAGTTAAGCTGACACACCCATGTTGTAGCAATGCAGTACCTAATCAAAGGCACCTGGGTAGAAAGCCAGGAAACTCAGTTGGAGAACGCCTTTTTAAGCAGTGCTCACAAGGAAGCAGACAGAGAGGATCTGAGAAGGAACTCGAGAGAGGATCTGAGAAGGAACTCGAGGCAGGGCCGGCCCGTCCATTGAGCAAGAATGTTTTTTGCACAGGGCTCCGCGTTTCGGGGGGCCCCGCGCAAAGAACATTCTGCTTTTTCTTAATTGAATTTAAAAAAAAAAAAAAAAAGCTGGCCGCTGGCGCCGCGGTGGCATGGAGTGTCCCGCGGGGCTCCCTCTGCCCGGCGGAACTCTCCCGGCGCGGCTGAGCACCTCTCTGCCGGCTTGCAGATACGCGAAGGGAGAGAGGCTCCCTCGCGTCTCTGTTAAGCCCGCAGGGGCTGATGGGAAATTTCCCATCTGCCCCTGCGGGCTTAACAGAGACGCAAGGGAGACTCTCTCCCTTCGCGTATCTGCAAGCCGACAGAGAGGGGCTCAGCCGCGCCGGGAGAGTTCCGCCGGGCAGAGAGAGCCCCGCGGGACACTTCATGCAGCCTAGGCGGCAGCGGCCAGCTTTTTTTTTTTTTTTTTAAATGGCATGAGCCGAGGGGGGGGGGCGGGTAGTACTGTCAATGGGCTAGGGAGGGAGGGAGGAGGGAAGGGGGTTAAGACTGTGAATGGGCTAGGGAGGGAGGGAGGAGGGAGGGGGGTTAAGACTGGCAATGGGCTAGGGAGGGAGGGAGGGGTGTTAGGACTGGCAATGGGCTAGGGAGGGGGGGTTAAGACTGGCAATGGGCTAGGGAGGGAGGGGGGTTAAGACTGGCAATGGGCTAGGGAGGGGGGTGTTAAGACTGGCAATGGGCTAGGGAATGGGCTAGGGAGGGGGGGTTAAGACTGGCAGTGGGCTATGGGGGGGTTAAGACTGGCAGTGGGCTATGGGGGTGTTAAGACTGGCAATGGGCTAGGGAGGGGGGGTTAAGACTGGCAATGGGCTAGGGAGGGGGGGTTAAGACTGGCAATGGGCTAGGGAGGGGGGTGTTAAGACTGGCAATGGGCTAGGGAGGGGGGGTTAAGACTGGCAGTGGGCTATGAGGGGGGGTTAAGACTGGCAATGGGCTGTGGGCTGATGAGGCCTGGCAATGGGCTATGGGGGGGGGGGTTAAGACTGGTAGTGGGCTGATGGGGGGGGTTAGGACTGGTAATGGGCGATGGGGGGGTTAGGCCAGGTATTGGGCTATGGGGGGGTTAAGACTGGTAGAGGGCTGATGGGGGGGGAGGTCGGATAAGGGGTTCGGGGGGGGCTAGGACAGGAACTGGGCTGATGGGGAGGGGTTAGGACTTGAGGTGGGCTGATGTGGTTAGGACTGGTAATGGGCTGTGGGCTGATGGGGGGGTTTAGGACTGGCAATGGGCTATGGGGGGCTGACTGGAAATGGGCTGATGGGGGGTTAGGACTGGTAATGGGTTATAGGGGGGCTTAAACTGAAAATGGGGTGATGGGGGTTAGGACTGGAAGTTGATTGACGGGGGGCTAGGACTGGTAATGGGTTGGGGGTTGCTAGGACTGGAAATGGGCTGAGTGGAAGGGGAGGCTTGAACTGCAAATAGCTGATGGGGAGGGGGCTTGGAATGGAAATGGGCTGTGAGGGAAGGGAGCTAGGACTGAAAATGGGCTGATGGAACAGCTAGGATAGGACTGGAGGGCTGTTGGGGGGAGCTAAGATTGGAAATGGGCTGTGGTGGGGGCTTGAATTGAAATGGACTCATGGAGGGGCTAGAACTGGAAGTAGGCTCATGGGGGGGCTTGGACTGGAATTGGGCTGAGTGGAGGGGAGCTATGATTTGACATGGGCTGATGGTGGGGCTAGGAAATGACTAGAAATGGGCTGATGGGGGGGCTAGGATTGGAAATGAGCTGATGAAGGGACTTGGACTGGAAATGGATGGGGGAGCTAGGACTGGAAATGGGCTGATGCAGGGACTAGAAGGGAATGGATGCTGGGTGAGACTGGAACTAGAAGGGAGCTGATGTTGGGGGAGGATTAGAATGGGATGGGGCTGGGAGATTAAAATGGAGAGGGGAAAAATATTTTGTGTAGGAGGGATGAAAAATCTACAATTGGCCAGGTATTGGGAGAGTAATTGGGGATTGAGGATGGAGGGGTAAAATTTGTGTGGATGAAATAGGAATGAGGAAAGAGCAAAAGGAGAAATATTAGTATGTTAAAGCAGATGTAGAGAGAGAGAGAATGGAAAAAAAACTAGAAGAGAGAAGAAAGGACAGCAGACGATGGAGAGTTAGCAGAAGACGCGAAGAAACCAGAAGAAAGTGGCTGGACCAATTGCAACTGAAAAAAAAATGCACAAAAGGTAGAAAGATATCTCTTTATTTTGAATTTATTAACTGGAATATGTCAGCTCTGGGAAATGTGCATCATTAACATCTGCGCTTTGTTTGGTACAAGAGGAAATTAATTTATAGTTTTATTTCTACAGTGTTGTTGTACATTCCAAGTTTGGCTTTTGGGTTTCCCAGTTTAATTATTGCCTTCCTGTTTCTAAATTGTGATTCCTTGTTTGGTGATGGTCTATGTTCTGCATGTGTAACTGAGCTGAGGTATTCTGCTTATGTAATTCCTATTTGACGTTACCACTTGTTCTCTTTCCCCAGTATTCTCTGAAATGTATTGGTTTAATATTTGCAGTGTTGCCTTTTGATAGGTAGGGTATGGTGCTTTGTGAGTCCTGGTAATGCTGTCAGGATACGGCGGGTTTGCTATGGGTTCTAAATGGGCAGCGTTTGTAGTAGTTCCTAATGTGCCTGGCGGTTGGCACTGGATTATAGTAATGTAGAAATCTTTTAGTCTTTCTTTATCCATACACACATTAAGAGACATGTTTACTAAAAGTTAGTGAATGGTAACATTATGCAAATATTTATGCAAATAAGACCACTTATGCAAATGAGGCCCCGCACCAAGTCTCCGCACATGGCCCCGCACCCCCCTTGGGCCGCCCCTGACTCGAGGGAGGACCTTTGAGAGAGAAAGAGAAAGGATCTTTGAAGGAAGGACCTGAGGAAGGAACCTCATACATTGCAAGGCAGAGAAGCTTGGATACATGGAAAAGCAGAGCTGAGTTCCAGGGAGAACAAGCCCAGCTTAGAAAGCTCCAGAAGCCAGTCTTCAAGGAAGATGGAGACAAAGGGAGAGTCTCTGGTAGAGAGAACACCAGCAGCAAACGCTACAGAGATCCAAGGTACAGTGCTACTTCATTTATTAAATGGATGCCAGGTCCTAGGAAGGCTGATAACCTAAAAAGCCATTCTGAGAAGAAACAAAGCTGGAGGAAGTTTTGTAATCCTGTACAGAGAGGTATAGGGAGAAGCCCTAATAGTTATTTGCTAAACCCAGGCCAGCAAGGCTGGAAAGTGGGGGAAAGAAATACTGAACTGCAACCTGTGTTAACCAGGGAAAGCTCAGGATTAGAAGACACCACTAGTGAGCTAGAACCCATGCAAATTGAGTTTGCAGAACCAGAACCATTGATGCTTGAACCAATGGACTGTTCTCTGTGTATTACCGAGAGCCTGGAATCTCTTACCGGGATATAACAGCAGCACATGTTTTATAGTACCTTTTGCTTCTGTTAACACTGAAGGAAGAAGTTTTGTCTTGTTTTTCTTGCTGTTTGAGAAACTTGCTTGGATACAGAGAACTGTGAAGCATTTGTAACAGTTGCTGACCTTTTGTAAATATTCTTGGCACTAAACCTGAAGTAAGGTAATTCTACTTTGTTTCCTGAAGAACCTTTTGCGTAACAAGGGAATAAAAACCTTTTTGTTCACCCTGCTCAAGGCTCACACATCTATTTTCTTTGTGAAGAGGGACTACAAGGACCAGAATGCACTTGGTCTAAAAGTTTTTCTTCCTTCAACAAAATTAGAATGTCCACCCTGACCCTTTGGCACACTGCCATTAGGCGGGGCTGTGACATGTTATCCATGAGGATGCCTAAATCTTTTTCCTGGATGGTGGTTCCAAATGTAGAACCTTGCATTGTGTAGCCGTAGTTTGGGTTTTTCTTTCCTAGGTGCATAACTTTGCACTTGTCCACATTAAATTTCATCTGCCATTTGGATGCCCAGTCTTCCAATTTATCAAGATCCTCTTGCAAATATCCACAATTGTCATGGGTTTTAACAACTTTGAATAGCTTTGTGTCATCTGCAAATATGATAACCTCACATATTTGTTCAGGTCATTTATGAATATATTAAAAAGCAGCAGACCCAACTCACATTCCTGGGGTATTCCACAATTCACCATTCTCTATTGGGAAAATTGACTATTTATCCCTACTCTCTGTTTTCTATCTTTTAACCATTTCCTGGTCCACAATAGAATACTGCCTCCTATCCCATGACTTTTTAATTTTGCCAAAGGTCTCCCATGAGGGACCTTGTCAAAGTCTTTCTGAAAGTCCAGATACACAATATCAACTGATGTACCTTTGTCTACCTGTTTATTCACAACTTCAAAACATCATAACAGAATAGTAAGAAAAGACCTTCCTTGGCTAAAGCCTGTTGGCCGTCTCCCATTAAGCCATGACTATCTACATGTTCAGTAATTTTGTTCTTTGATGTTTTCCACCATTTTTCCTAGTACTGAAGTCAGGCTCACCGGTCTGTAGTTTCCCAGATCACCCCCAAGCTGTAAGTGTATTTGTTCTTTCCTTTCCCAGCACTTACCCTTGGGACGTCCTCTAATTCTCTGGGCCGAGGAATTACCTTATCTTCTCTGTCTGGGATCCCAGGAGAACAAACACACACACTCACACATAAATAGTTTGTAAGTTTATTCGAACAGTTAAAAAGGGTGGTTCATCTTTTATACATTCCAGGGAGCATATACATACATCATCAACCCATCCCAGCAGCCTAGCACTGCTTATCAGCAACCGTACAAACTGGTACCTGTCTCTGTGAAGATCACTCAATTTTGCTTTAGCACAACACATTCCTTTCCATCTAGGTATGCACAAAATATCCATTTTCCCTTGTGGGCCTTATGGTCCCTCTGTACAACAAGAAACTTATTTTTCCCCTTACAGTCCCCCCTTTGGGCCTGCATAGGCCTACTATAAGAATAGCCAAACAGTCTTCAGAGGGACAGTTAAGCAGACATTATTAACTGGAGGTCAGTGGTGGCACGCTCAGGTACATCAGCCACTGTGGAAACAGGTACATAAGAATACATAAAGGTGGTGGAGCTCTACAGAGCCTTTCGACAACAGCCAAGAACAAATGAGAATATACAACAAAAAAGAACAAGAATTATAAAACCGCTCAATAGGGCAACAATCAGCCCTTTGAGACAAGCCCAAAGGAAGATACATCAGAGAGTAAGCATGAGAAACTGCTGTAGCTGAAGAACAGTATAGAGCAGTATTAGACAGGCTAAAAGCAGAAACAATAAAACAATCTGTAGCATTAAAACTAGAGACAATTTACAATGAGCAAGGGACCTAGTCATATCCCAAAGAGGGGCGAGTAACACCAATGTTATACAAGAAAGTAGAAAAAGAAACATGGGGCTGGGTGCAATTTAAATTATCAAGTACAGTAAACTTCTGCATTTCACACAGATTAAATGGTACAGCAATGAGACATGTTGAGAGAAAAGCTCCAGCTTGTAGTGAGCTGCACACACAAAAGATCCGATACATTTAAGGCAGTTTGGGCAAGTAGTATTGCTGTATTAACAGTTCCAGAGATGGGCTGAAGGAGGCACCACATGAGTGGTAGGAGGAGTCAACACAGTCTTGTGCATGATGGTCAGGAGGACGGTCTGGAACCGAAGATGTCAGTGGAGACGGTACATGCTTGATTCTTGACGCATGGATCCACGAAGGGCAGGAGTCCCACAGGATGGCTGTCCATGTGATGGTGATCACTGTAGTTGGAGGTCCATAGGGCAGGTCCAGGGTACCGTGCTTGTGAAGTTCTCTGACCTGCACCTGGTCACCAACCTTGAAGGGATGTGTTGGTTCGGTACCTCTAGGCCAATAGATGCTTTTCTTCAGGAGTCTTCTCCTTTTCCTCTCCAGCTGCTAGGGCCTTGGCTGCCCTGACATCAGCTACTTCTCATCCTGGTCCTGAAGCCTGATCTGTAGATGGAGAATGTTTCCAGCCAGGCAATGGCTTCAGGATCTTTTAGCCGCCACCTTCACTGAAATCGGTGTTATCAGAAGAACTTGGAACGGTCCCATACTGGAAAAGGGGCTTGTACTGTGTGCTGGTGGTATGTCTTTACCAAAATCCAGTCTCCGGATTGAAAGAAAAGAGCTGAGTCATCCAGCAGAAAGGACTGGACCTGCTGAGCATACCTGTGGAGGGAAGAGATTTGCCTCTGCTGCTAGGAAATACAAGAGATCAAATGTGAGGCCGCTCAGGAGTATAAAAAGTAAGCAGTCTTCCATATAACAGTTCAAAGGGAGAAAAATTTCAGTCTACTCCCTTAGGGCAATTTTTTTTTTTGAACAGAGTCAAAGGCAAGACAGTTGAGTTTCTTTACAAAGTTTCTTAAGGTTTTGGAGGTTCCCCCCTTCGTGGGTTGCTGTTTGCATACAACAGCCAATCCTAAGCAACTCAATTTAGCTAATACATTTTGACAAGATGCCAACACGTCCTCAATTTTTCACAATTTTAGAATGATACCAATTTGTAAAAATTTGTGTAGGTATCTTTCCTCCTTTACCTTCATGTGTCGGGCCTGGACACAGAGGCAAAAAGGGATAAAAGCATCTGAAAAGCACCACATGGCCAGTGTGGGTCTCCCCAAAGCTCATTAGGATGAAAAGTGCACTCAGCCTATCTCCAAGTGTCTATTTCCAATTATTGGGTATATATCTGAGCTAGATGACTTCCAAAATTGGAGCTAATGGGTATGGCATAATCAAATATTTGTAGAATATTCATTGTCAGTTTCCTTTCTAGGTGGATACATCGGATACATCATTTCACATTTCAATTTACCCTCACCATTTTTTTACTGTTAATCTGAGTTCTCTTTTCCAACATGAATATTCCATCACACTCCTCCCAACACCACTTTTTTTTGTCCTTACATCAAACTACATGCATAGGTCCTTCTGTTTTGTTTATACCATACTAATGTGTCCTTATTTGGCAAGGCTGCTAAGAACATCATACAATTGTTAAAACTTAGTATTGTTGTAAACAAATGGTATGTATAAAATATAAATGTAGATTCTTTTCAATGAGCAGAACAATATGAGTAAACAGTGCTCATTCTAATTAGCAACTGTCTAAACAATATAGGTAAAGTCCTTAAAATATAAACTAGTGCTTCACGGCATTTTATAACATCAATCCCAATAGGAAGGAGTATGGCTTCTAACAGAACGGCCACATATCTGTCAGGTGTGACTAAAGTCTATCGTATACCCGGTTCCCAGTGAGAGTGCTGTAGGAAACTTAAAAATATTTGAGGACTGATCTTATAACTGCAGTGCCCACAAGGATTTGTATAAGCTACTCATTAATCATGGTGTTTAAGAGATCCTTTTGCGGTGAGAGGCCTAAATAGATTCAAGGCATTTGTAGCTGGGCTTTATGGCGATACTTCCTTGGGTTCTTCTTGGCCTACTCTCCCCTGCCTATTCATGTCTCTGTAGAGGCATAAATATACAAGGTTCATGTTCTTCAGGCCTTGTGGGTCCTCGAGGAGTCTTAAAGCAGTCAGAAGTCCGGTGGCCCAGATCATCACATTCGAAGCAGCACGTTTATTGCCTTTTCCTAGGCTGGGGCCTCACCTTCTGTTTCTCTCGCTCTCTCTCTCTCTGATTCTTTTTCCCAAACCGCCCCTGGATCGTTGCTGACAAGCAAGACCTAGGTTTGGGTTTTTTTCTTTTTTTTTGTTCAATGAACTAAAGTTAATGTTATTGTGGTATTTGTAAATAACATTACAAATATTATCATATTTTTTCTGGGAATTCAGTTCCATCTTTCTACTAAATGTGATCTATATGCTTGGTAACAAAGCAATTTCAGATCAGCCTCTGTGCAAAATTCTATAATTTCTGTGTATACTGGACCTCTACATAATGTACTGCTACAACAAATATTTTGGTAACATAAATGCAAGGGTATAAACTAAAGGAAATTTGTATGTCATAGTGCTACAATATACTGTATTTTATAACTGAAACTTTTAAAAAACTTTCAAAACAAAAAGTACACATTTTTTTCTCTGGACCACAACACATAAAATTCAAATACAGAAAAACAGATGAATTTATCCTAAAAACCAACACTGCAATACATCAAACCAGAAAGATCAATATAGCCAGCACCCATGGCGCTACTGTCCTGTTCATCAGCCATCCGCACCGAGCTTAACAATGCGAAGTAATTAACTTAGAATCTTACAGTTCAGGAAACAGACATTCAAACAACATGAAACTGCAAAGAGGTGAATTCAGAATCATACTTTGTCACATTTAAATTAAAACCTTATACATAATACTTGAGACTGGTATCAAACTAATCTGAAACAATGAAGTTATTTTAAAACAGCCAACCTTGATGTTATCTCAAACACAAATAGCAAAGTAAACAGCAGGTCTTTCTTGTGTCCAGATTCCTTCAGGCAAATGCAGATAGCTGAACAAGAGAAAGAAACATCCTAAATACTAAGAGTTAAAAATAAAAAGTTGTGTTGCTTGAGAATTGTCACTAATTGTGATTGCTATTAAATTCCTATAGTTACAACTCTTTGTGTTTTGTAATATATGAACAATTATGCCCTCTATGAGGTGCTTGCCACGATATATAAAATTCTCTTTTAACCTTTTAAGTTTGCTTGATAGCATACACAGTCAAAGACAAAAACAAACATATAACATATTACCCTCTTATTCATCCAAGATTTAATCATTTTCAAGTTGCAATCTCGTAACTACTAGCTCATACAATCTCGTAATTACTGGCTCAGAATGCCCCATTGTCCTGATAGGGTTCTCAACCCCTACTTTGGAGGTCAAAGAAAAACAAAACAGTTCCACCAGATCTTTCTGATATCACAGTCCTTTCACTATCGGCTGGGAGAGCACAGCGATGGCCGGAGAAAAAGTCTGATTTCTCATGCGTTGGTATACGCTCAGCCAAGCGGATATCAGCTCTCTTAGTTTAGGCAAAGGTAACTCCACGATACCCTTTATTCTCTCCTGATTTATTTTTCTCTTTCCTTCACTTATGAGGTGTCCCAGATACTTAACCTCAAATACTTAACCTCCCTCTTCACATATTGTAATTTTTTTTTTCTTCGGGAGCACCCTTAATCCTTTCTTTCCCAAGAAACTCATCAGACTGTTAGTGACTTCTATCACAACTGGTTTCTTTTTCCCTGAACGTAGCAGGCCCAAAACACGTACCTCAAATCTACTACACTGAACCATTTGGGATCATGCAAAATTTTGCTCAACAATATATATAAGGGTTTGGGACCCCAGGATGCTGAGTCTCAACAATCTTATTCAAATTCCTTAAATCCTGCCCCAGCCACTAAAACATCTTACAGAGGTTCTTAATTTAAACAGAAGACAAATCAAAGCTTACAAGTGCTTTCTTAAGAAATTTCACCCCACATACTGAACTAGACCCTCCCCCCTCCTTTTCTCTTTAAAGGGGATATTTGAAGCCCACCCCTCTCCCTTGATTCCTCCACTTCAGACTTACCAGTCACATAAAGGGTTAACGCCTAACAAATCCAAGCAACCAAAACAGCAGGAGGACGGACACTTTCCTTTGTTCAAAGGAAACAACAGTATTTCATCATTAGCATTTTTCGCAAGGGACTATCTGGGGGAATGTGGGAAAGACTACAGTTCTTATCATTCTCCCCCTTTTCCTTACCGCGGTCTGTGCACAGAATTACTTAATTGCTGCAGTGCTTGCCTTTAAAGCAACGTTTTCCACAATCTGGTTCACAACACCTCTGCTCTATGTTTAACCCTAGGATCATTTCCAACTAGCAGAGAAACATCTCCGCAGAGAGAGAGATGAAACTGTTTAAAATCAACAGGACGCATCATTCCATCTCCACTCAGTAGGAGTCACTCTGCCGTGGAAAGCTCCAGAGAGCCTCCAGCTGTTATCCCCATGTTTACCTGTGGCCAATTCAGCTGTGACCAAACTGGCCAATGAGACTCAGAGAGGAATATTGTGAAGCAGTTTTAAGAGCTCTTTTAGTATTTTTAATATGCAGTACATTGCTATAGCAATGGGTGTCTAAATACAGACACACCCTTTTACATAATTCAGTGACCTTTGTAGAGTCTACAGGCCCCCTAGCTATACAGTTTGAGTGACCCATCTTGTGTGCTCAAGCAGCACACATGGGATGTGCCATAATCTTACATGGCAGATCATATGCCAGAATGCAGTTTTCCTTGTTCTTCTGACCCCATACTGATGGTCAATGGTTTATTTACTTTCGTGCTTGTTCCACAAAACCCCTGCAGTGCAAGAGGTCACAGAGCAAAGATCTCTCATGTACATAGCTTCATCATATTACTCAAATCAGCCCTGACCTCTACAAAATTGGTTTTCCCAGTCATCTTGTCTCTTACAGCATGGCAATAAATAGACACACTTCAAATACATAATCCTCTACATTTTAGTATGCTGTTTAACTTTAGGTTTCTGTTCTGTCTGCCTGTCCTTATCCTTTGAACAACAAAGAACAGCAAGGGAGGGGGAGGGAGGAGAGGAGTAGGTGTCTCTTAGGTTCTGCTATCTCCAGATGCAGACGTGTTTTTTACAGCACACAGCTAGAAGCCGCTAAAATAATTACTTGTACTTAATTTCTGTCGTTATAAAAACAACAAAGTAAACTGCTAAAACCTAACAACTCCCTCAGTGATTAGGAGATTCTGAATCTACGTGAGGGGCCCCTGGGGTACAGGAGTACAACTGGAAAACAAATTCTGCTTAAAAATAGATTTAAACCTAATGAAAACTTTAGGCTGTGGCGATACAGTCACTCCCGCGGAGTCCGGGCTGGTCCCCTTACCTTGGGACTGGCCCACCTCTAATAATCACAACACTTGCACGTTTGGCCACTTGCTTTCTGCACAGTACCCGTCACTAGCGCTATCGCTTCGGAGTACAGCAGGGGCATCTAACCAAGCTCACACAATCACACAAGCCACAGAGAAGGAAAAGGATATTACCACAGGCCCAGCAGGACATCCCTTTTATTGACAGCGCTCCCAAAGCGCATATTTTGTCCAGCTCTACCAGAGTGTATATTATTTCACAGCGCTCCCAAAGCGCATATTATACGTTGCGCTGCCAAAGCGCTTATTTTTTTTTCAGCGCTACCAAAGCGCATATTATACGTTGCGCTGCCAAAGTGCATATTTTTTTTGTCAGTGCTACCAAAGCGCATATTTTCCTTTTCAGCGCTACCAGAGCGCTTATTTTGACACAGCGCTGCCAAAGCGCAAACCCAAAATGAGCTCCCAAAGCATCAAGGTAAAAATTCCAGTACAGCCACCAATGCTGCAGCAATTTAGGGGGTTTAAAAACCCAGTGCAACGGAGAAAGGCCAACTTATGACACCAAATTGTAAGTGTATTTGTTCTTTCCTTTCCCAGCACTTACCCTTGGGACGTCCTCTAATTCTCTGGGCCGAGGAATTACCTTACCTTCTCTGTCTGGGATCCCAGGAGAACAAACACACACACTCGCACATAAATAGCATGTAAGTTTATTCCAACAGTTCCCTGTAAAATAGTTATCTCCAAGTTATAATGCCCTGTTCAATGTAATTTCAGTTTGTTCAATGTAAACCGCACTGATGCAGAATAGCGCAGTATATAAGAGAATGTAAATAAATAAATAAATAAATAAAAAGGGCGGTTCATCTTTTATACATTCCAGGGAACAGATACATATATCATCAACCCATCCCAGCAGCCTAGCACTGCTTATCAGCAACCGTACAAACTGGTACCTGTCTCTGTGAAGATCACTCAATTTTGCCTTAGCACAACACATTCCTTTCCATCTAGGTATGCACAAAATATCCATTTTCCCTTGTGGGCCTTATGGTCCCTCTGTACAACAAGAAACTTATTTTTCCCCTTACACAAGCCCTTTGTAAAAATTGGTGTTACATTTGGCCATTCTCCAATGATTTTAATAGTTCACAGGTTACTAATAGCAGGTCTGTAATCTCATATTTCAATTCTTTCAACACTCTAGGATGTATACTCTTTAGTTTATTAAATAGTTGTAATACATCTTCCCCGTGTATCAATATTACTTTCAATTCTTCCACAGTATCTCCTTTAAATACCCATGACTGAAATGGTAACATTCCTACCTCTTCCTCTGTAAAGACCAAAGCAAAGAATTCATTCAGTCTCTCCATGATGACCTTGTCCCCTCTTTGTACCCCTTTTACCACCTATCATCTAATGCTATGAATGTACTTGAAAAAGTCTTTATTATACATTTTTTTCTTCCACAGCAAGCTCTTCTCAAATTCTCTCGTTGCCTGCCTTATCAATGCCTTGCATCTAACTTACCAGTGCTTGTGTTGTTTTCAGTTTTCGTCACTTGGCTCTTTTTTTCCATTTCCTGAAAGATGCTTTTCTGGCAACAACAGCCTCTGTGATTTCACCTTGCTGGTAGTTTTTTGCCCACCCATGCTTGATGTAAATCTTTAACCTTTCAACTACTCCTTTAATCTTTTCTTAACTGTTTTGTTCATTTTATCATAGTCTCCCTTTTGAATGTTACACCCCTATTGCCATTGCCTTCCCCTTTTTAAATGGAATTTCAATCCATAGATATTCTACAGTGAATTTTGTTTCCTAAAAAGCTTTAATTCTTTGTGACTCAATGCCCTCTCTAACCTAGAGTGCAACCCCTCCACCAATTTGATCTGCTCTGTCATTACAATATAGTTTGTAACCAGGTATCACAGTGTCCCACTGGTTGGCCTCCTTCTACCATGTCTCTGAGATACCAGTCATCTCTAACCTCGCTGGTAGTGGCATATGTTCTAACCCACCCCTCTTATATTTTAGACTTCTAGCATTTGCATACAAGCATTTTAGAGGCTGTATTTTATTCATTTTAATTTGGTTATCGGTAGGCAGAGGTAAGTTGGAATGTTTAAACTCTGTCTGCTCTGTACTCAAGGGCATTTGGGCTACTTTTGTCTTTAATGGAACCTCTACACTGATATGCCTTAACTTCAGTCTTTTGCTAGAATCCTTCAGTAGTACATTATTCTGAACCATGCACTCTTGGGTGATTGTCAGCTTTCCGCTATTATCTAGTTTAAAAGCTTCTCTCTATCCTTTTTAAAGGTTAATGCCTAGTTCCACCCCGGTTAAGGTGGAGCCCATTCCTTTAGCAGAGCGCCTCCTTTCCCAAGAATGTTCCCAAGTTCCTAAAAAATTCCAAACCCTCATGCACCATTGTCTCAGCCACACATTAAGACTCCAGAGCTCTGCCTGCCTTTTGGGTTCCTGCGCGTGGAACAGGAAGCATTTTGGAGAATGCTACCCTTGAAGTTCTGGATTTCAACTAACTACCTAAAAGCCTAAATTTAGCCTCCAGAACCACCATACCACCCTTTCCTATGTCATTGGTACTATCGCCTATTGTTGCCACCCTAGGCGGTTGCCTAAGGTAGGGCGAGCACTCTTTCTGTAGTTGTGGGTTTCAAATAAATTGAAATCCGAGAGGCTTAAGGCTAACACAGGAAATTTATTGATTTTTACTACTTCTCCATACAGAGCTTTTATAAAGCTCAGCACAAGGGCAAGAAGAAAGAAAAAGTAGGATTTCTTCTCCTAATACAATTAGCTTCTGTCACTTGCAGAATTCACAAATCAGGCTTCATTACTTCTTCTAGCCTTTAACATAAATGCTAGTTTGCCCTCTTGAAACTTCCCAACATCCAAACAAACTTTCTGGCTTCATTCAAGGAAACATTTCTAAAAGTAAACAGGGCTTTAAAACACTGTCCAGCCTGTTTCTTTTTCTTTACTGGCAAATGCAGTTGTTTGAGCTTCACACTCTATAGAGCTCAAACACTTGTCTTGTGACACAGAGCACACTCCATTGCACATTCAGAGTCAATATCAGAAGGATAACTTCCTGTCTCCATTTCCTCAATATCTGACTCTTGTGTATCGTGGCTTAAACTTCTCCGGGTAAACCCAGGCTCTGCCCTTTCTAACAGCTCAAGAATTTCCTTCCAGAAAGACTTCCTTTTGCCTCTAGAATTCTCAGCATATACTGGCAATTCTCTCTCTCTCATTAACTGGCTTATTGTCTGCAGCTGGCTTAACTTGCTGTTGGACACAGGGTTACTCACGGTTCTCCTTGTACCAGATAAGCTTTCACCAAGCCTTTGGCTTGCAGTAAAAGTGTCCTCATTTAAGGCTCTCTCAGAAGGGAACCTCCTGCCTCCAGGCTCCAAAGCAACTCTCCTGCATTCTGGATTCCTCCCTGGCTTATGGCTTTTTCCCCTGAGTGTTCCAGCAGATTCTACAGTGTCCTCTAAGGCTGGGCTTCTCTTAGAAGTCTGTCTCAGCAGTTCCTTCTCCTCCTCTGGGCTGTCCTGGGAAATACCTTTCACTCTAGCTGCCCGGGAGCTTCTTCCTCCTTCCAGCACATTAGGACTTCTGCTGTGTTCTGAGTCTCGGGTAGCTCCTCCCCTGGGAACTCCCTCACTCTTCCTGTGATGCTGCCCCTCAACCTCAGCCCCTGCATCAGCGTCCGGATCCTGATCAGTGTGAGTGTTAGGATTAGGCTTAGCATTAGCATATCTCCTGTTACTGCCCTCCTCCTTTTGTAATCCCCTAGGGACTCTCCCTGCACTGGTTTGAGCAGTAACCACGTGCTGCTTCCTCAGCTGGCCTTCGTTACCACTACAGTTTGTTCCTGAGCTAAGGCGTGGCTTGTAGCTAGGCACTAGCCGAGTTTTTTGCTGTTCAAGAACATTTTGTTTTTCACATCCCCGCCTCCTGCTTCTCTCCCTCAAGGTAAAAGTGTGCTTTTTCCCTACTCCTAAGGGCTCGGGAACATTTTGGCCATCACAGTACTGACATGTACTAAGACAGCAGACTCCTCCCCAGCACTATCCAAGATCTGCCTGGCTGGCGCATGAAGTCCTCTACCTTTGCGCCAGTCAGGCATGTTACCAGGCCTCACATCCACCAGCCACCCAGCTATCTACATACCTAATGATTGAATCACCAACTATAACAGCTGTCCTAACCCTTCCCTCATGGACACATTGCCCTGAAGAAACCTCCTTCGTGTGAGAGAGTTTTACATCACCTGGATGACAGGTCCTACTACAGGATTAGTTCCTGCCGCTTCTTAAAAAACTGTCCCAGAGAAGCCTCAGATTTTGGGCTATACACAATTATTTTGCTATAGAATAAATGTGCAACCACTGAATACAAATGGTCCAGCTGGACTCTAATCTACTTGATTGCCTCTAGCCCTCTCTCTCACTACTGTGTTATTCAAAAACTGACAGAACCTTTATCCTCACCGCTGTCACCCTCTGCCTCAAGCATTTGCCCTTCCTTCTAACAGTAAATAAGGACTCTGCCCTTCTTGTACAAAATCTACAAGGCGGAAATCTGCCTGACCTCAAATGACATCACTGACACTCCTCAAAGGCATGCCAGGAGGGAGGGAACATATTGCATCCAAGCTCAATTTATTTTTATTTATTTATTTATTTATATTCTCTTATATACCACGCTATTCTGCATCAGTGCAGTTTACATTGAACAAACTGAAATTACATTGAACAGGGCATTATAACTTGGAGATAACAATTTTACAGGGAACATGGGCTATGGAGGGTTAAGTGGATTGCCCAAGACCACAAGGAGCACCTGTGGGACTAGAAATCCCAGTCCTTCTGGCCCAAGGTTGCTGTCTTCTAGTGGGATTTGAACCCCTGACCTTCCGGCCTGAAGTACCTTGCCCCAACCACTAGGCCACTCCTCCACTTCACTCAATGCAAAAATTTCCACCTTTTCAAAACTCTACAGTTTTTTCTCCAATACATAACAGGGAGAAAAGGCAACCAGCACTTAGTAGGTGACTTCTGGTCAAATGGAAAGGAGGTCTTTCCCTTTACAGAAGAGCTATAGGTTTGAATCCTCTGAGTGGGCAGAAAGATCCGTGTTTGTTTTAAAACCAAATGAGAGGGATAAGGGAAAATAAAACAATAGACCTCCTGGTGAGAGGAGTGCTTTTCTAACGCTGAAATGCACTGGGTTAAAATCCTTAGATTAAGAGCAATATTAAAGCAACTTTTTTTTTTAATTTATACTTTATAAAACAGTACAAAAACACATATACAGCCACATCAACAGTAAAACCATGTAGTAACCCCCCACTCCCCCCCCCCATCCTACCACAGTCCCGTCATACAAAAATGGCAATATCAATATCAATAGTTAGTAACACTTTTCCAGCCCAAATATTTCTCCCAAACTTTTAGAAAGATTTTGGAACCATTATTCTTAAGGGCAGTCGCCTTACTCATTAAATAGGTGGAATCTAAGGACACAACGTATTCCCTCATGGTGGGCGTATTCACCTGCTTCCAATTCCTAGCAAGCAATTTCCTATACGTCACACACCCCACATTAACAAAGAAGCTCTCTGCCTCGGTGAGGTCATCCAGCCTCAACCCCAACAAAGCCACTGCAGGGCTAGGCTCTATGAGTTTCCCCAAGATATCACTCAACAGGTCAAACACCTCACCCCATCGTGCATATACTACTGGGCAGGACCACCAAATGTGTAAATATACTCCCCGTTCCCCGCACTCCCGCCAACACATATCCGTCTGTCCTGGAAACATAACATTTATTTATTTATTTATTTATTTATTTATTTGCAGTCTCTTTTATACCGCGCTATTCGACATCAGTGCGGTTTACAATGAATATAAGAGTTGCACATCTCAGTTTTGTGATTTGTGCTTACAGTGAAACAGGTATAATAACATGCACTTTCTCGGGCGTCAAATGCCACCTATACAGTATTTTATAATTATTTTCAATATAACTGGCCACTAACGCCCCTTTATAGTGATTCTGGAAATTGTCAGCCCACTCCTCCTCACCCCACGTAGTCCCCAGATCTTGTTCCCAGGCCGTTTGAAAAGAGCCCCGTCCCCCAGCCTCCTCCATCATATTATAAAATTTAGTCAGTACTTTCTTCGTTTGCCCCATCAAAAATACTTTCTCAAGCTCCGTGGGATCCCCTTGTAAATCCGGTAAAATCTTATGGGTCAGGTAATGACACATCTGCTGGTAGGGGAACAAGTCCCTATCATGCAAACCAAATTGCCTCACCAAAACAGGGAAGGCTTTAATCTCTTTGCCCGCTAGAGCTTGGCCTATATGGGTTAACCCCTTCTGAGCCCATATCCGAAAGTCACTACTTCCCACCGCTGGCGGAAAATCTGGATTATCAATCAGGGATATCAATCTAGATACCTCACCCACCCCTAGCCACTTCCGCCTCCAGCGATGCCAGAGAAGTAAAGTCCTCTGTACATATGGGCTACAGTTCTGCACCCCGCTATGCCGCCCTCGCGGCAACCAAATCCAATCAGACAGCTTCCCTACTCTTAGATCTTCTGCCTCCATACGCACCCATTCCTTACAATCCTCCGCACCCCAATCCACTATGGCACACAATTGTGCCGCTTCCATATATCTGTTCACATCGGGAATGGCCATTCCTCCATTACGCCTGCTCCTAGTGAGCAAAGGCCATGCCACGCGATTGCTTTTCCCTCCTCCAATAAACCTCATAATGATCCGTTGGATCTTTCCCACAAAACGTCTAGGCATCCCCACCGGGAGTGCCCTAAATAAATACAACCACTGGGGCAAGATCACCATCTTAACAGCGGAAATCCGCCTTAGCCAGGACAGTTTTTTACTCTCCCACAATTCGAGGTCTCTCCGCATCTTATGTTCCATCTTACCAAAGTTCAATCTCCCCAAATCCCATTCATTGGCCATTAAATAGATCCCCAGATATTTCACCCACTGCTTAGCCCATTTAAAGGGCAGTCTCCCCTTCATCACCTGCTGAGTCTGCAGATCTGCGGAGATATTTAAAATCTCAGATTTTGTGGCGTTAATCTTAAAGCCCAAAAATCTACCAAATTCCATTAAAATCCTATAGAGTGCCTCCACAGACTGCAGGGGCTCAGTCAACAGAAAGAGCAGATCATCCGCGAACAAGGAAAGTTTACTCTCCCATGTCGTCCCCCGGACCCCCTTTCCCTATCAGGTTCTCCCGCACCAATTGAGCCAGGGGCTCCATAGAGAGCACAAAAAGGAGAGGGGAGAGTGGGCACCCCTGGCGTGTCCTCTTCCCAATTCAAAGGGGGCAGAATAGTCACCATTAACTCGAATCCGTGCCAGCGGAGCAGAGTAAATCGCCCTAACCCACTTCAAATACCCGTCCCCTAACCCCATTAGGTCTAACACCTGCAACAAGTATGGCCATGACATGCGGTCAAAAGCTTTCTCTGCATCGATGGACAAAAGGACTAATGGTATGCCCGCTTTCTTTCCCTTCCAGATCGTATTTAACACCTAAATGCTCAAAGAAATCAAGGAAGCTAACAAAAGTTACAGCGCAGTAATAATAATGGGTGATTTCAATTACCCCGGTATCGACTGGGTCAGCGTCACGTCAGGACATGCTAGGGAGATAAAGTTCCTAGATGAAATGAATGACTGCTTCTTGGAGCAGCTGGTTCATGAACCGACCAGAGGGGAAGCCATATTAGACCTAGTCCTTAGTGGAACACCAGATCTAGTGCAAGAGATAAGGGTGTTGGGACCACTTGGCAATAGTGATCATAGCATGATCGCCTTTGATTTAATTAGTGGAGGAGGGATAGTAAGGAAATCCACAGTACTACCTTTTAACTTTCGAAAGGGAGACTATGATAAAATGAGGAAAACAGTTAAGAAAAAACTAAAAGGAGCAGTTGCGAAGGTTAAAGACTTACATCAAGCTTGGGTGTTGTTGAAAAATACTATCTTGGAAGCCCAGACCAGCTGTATTCCACGCTTTAAGAAAAGTGGAAGGAAGTCCAAAAAACTGGCAGCATGGTATAAAGGTGAGATCAGAGAGGCTGTTGTTGCCAAAAAAGCATCTTTCAGGAAATGGAAAAAAGAGCCAAACGACGAAACCTGGAAACAGCACAAGCACTGGCAAGTCAAATGCAAGGAATTGATAAGGCAGGCAAAGAGAGAATTTGAGAAGAAGCTTGCTGCGGAAGCAACAATGCGAAATAAAGACCTTTTCAAGTACATTCATAGCAAAAAACCTGTGAGAGAGTCAGTTGGTCCATTAGATGATAAAGGGGTTAAAGGAGCACTAAGAGGCGACAAGGCGATAGTGGAGAGACTGAATGAATTCTTTGCTTCGGTCTTTACCGAGGAAGATGTAGGGATGTTACCCATGACTGAAGTGGTATTTAAAGGTGCGGAAGAATTGAAGGAAATATCGATACATCGGGAAGATGTCTTACAACTATTAGATAAACTGAAGAGTAGCAAATCACCTGGGCCGGATGGTATACATCCAAGGGTGTTGAAAGGACTGAAATATGAGATTGCAGAACTGCTATCAGTAATCTGTGAACTATCATTAAAATCATCTCTAATACCTGAAGATTGGAGGATCGCCAATGTAACACCAATTTTTAAAAAGGGTTCCAGGAGTGATCCGGGAAACTACAGACCGGTGAGCCTGACGTCAGTACCGGGAAAAATGGTAGAAACCATCATGAAGAATAAAATTACTCAGCATGTAGATAGTCACGACCTAATGGGAGACAGCCAACATGGCTTTAGACAAGGAAGATCTTGTCTTACTAATCTGTTATGTTTTTTTGAAGGAGTGAATAAACAGGTGGACAAAGGTGAGTCGGTTGATATTGTGTATCTGGACTTTCAGAAAGCCTTTGACAAAGGTCCCTCATCAGAGACTTTTGGCAAAACTAAAGAGTCATGGGATAGGAGGCAGTGTACTATTGTGGATCAGGAACTGGTTAAAAGATAGAAAGCAGAGGGTAGGGCTAAATGGCCAATTTTCCCAATGGAGAAAGGTGAATAGTGGTGTACCCCAGGGATCTGTGCTGGGTCTGCTGCTTTTTGACATATTCATAAATGACCTGGAAAGTGGAATAACGAGTGAGGTTATCAAATTTGCAGATGACACAAAACTATTTAAAGTTGTTAAAACGCAAGAGGATTGTGGAAAATTGCAAGAGGATCTTGATAAATTGGAAGACTGGGCATCAAAATGGCAGATGAAATTTAATGTGGACAAGTGCAAGGTTATGCACCTAGGGAAGAACAACCCAAACTATGGTTACATGATGCAAGGTTCCACATTAGGAACCACCACCCAGGAAAAAGATTTAGGCGTCATTGTGGATACCATGTTAAAACCCTCGGCCCAGTGTGCAGCGGCGGCCAAGAGAGCAAATAGAATGCTAGGTCTGATAAGGAAAGGAATGGAAAATAAAACAAAAGATATTATAATGCCTCTATATCGTTCCATGGTGAGACCGCACCTTGAATAGTGTGTGCAATTCTGGTCGCCGTATCTTAAAAAGGATATAGCGATTTTAGAAAAGGTACAGAGAAGAGCCACCAAAATGGTAAAGGGGATGGAAGGATACTTCTATGAAGAAAGGCTAAAAAGGTTAGGGCTCTTTAACCTGGAAAAGAGACGGCTGAGGGGAGATATGATAGAAGTCTATAAATTAATGAACGGAGTGGAACGGGTAAACGTAGATCGATTGTTTACCTTATCAGAATATAGAAAGACTAGGGGACATACAATGAAGCTAAAGGGTAAACTATTTAAGACTAAATAAAAGAAAATATTTTTCACTCAACGTGTAATCAAACTCTGGAATGTGTTACCGGAGGATGTAGTAAAGGCTGTTAGTGTAGCTGGGTTTAAAAAATGTTTGGACAAGTTCCTGGAGGAAAGGTCCATAAACCATTATTAAGAAGTGACCCAGTACAAGCATTGTGGAACTTGTGTCTCTTGGGGAAACTGCTAGGTACATATGACCTAGATTGGCCACTGTTGGAAACAGAATACTGGGCTTGATGGACCTTGGTCTGACCCAGTATGGCATATCTTATGTTCCGAATATTATCAGCGATCTGTCGACCCGGCACAAAACCACCCTGGTTTTCATGAACCAGCCGGGACATAAACGGTAAAAGTCTATTGGCTAGAATCTTGGTGAAAATTTTATAATCCGATCCCAACAATGAAATAGGTCTTTAAGAGCTACATAATGTTGGATCCTTACCCTCCTTGGGCAGTAAAGTAACACCCGCCGTTCATAAAGTATCAGGGAGACATCCCCCCTCCCGGAAGGAATTGTAAAGCCGAGCCAACAAACCACCCAGCTCCGCTTGGAAGGTTTTATAAAATTTGTTAGTGTATCCATCGATCCCTTGTGCTTTATTAGCCGGCAGGGATCTAATCACCACCCCCACTTCCTCCGCTGTAATAGGCCTCGCCAGCAAAGCTGTCTCCGCCTCAGATAGTTTAGGCAGCTTCATAGACAAGTAGCGAGCACGCTCCTCCTGAGACGCAGACTCCTCCGCCCTATATAAGTTCTGATAGAACTGCACAAACTGCTCCCTAATCTGCTCCCCTTTCCTTACCTTTCTCCCCCCCCGCCGCCCGGATCTTGGTAATAAAATTTCGCTTCTTACGCTGTTTCAGCCGGTATGCCAACCACTTGGTGGGTTTATTGCCAAGGTCAAAGAAATTTTGCTGCAATTGTTCCTGGGCAAATTTTCTCTCTCCCAATTCTATGTCCCCCAATGCCCTTTTCGCTTCTCGTAGCTCCAACAACCCCCTTTCATCGAGCTCTCCCCGCTGATGGCGCCCTTCCCCGTCTCTGATCCGAAGTCTCAGGGACAATTTCCTTTCCTCCTTCATGCACTTCGCATAAGTTCCTAGGGAGATTAGCTTTCCCCGCACAACTGCTTTTAGACACTCCCAGAGGGTCCCTACTCTACACCCATCCCTGTCGTTCAGCTCCAGGTAATTAGTGATAACGGCAACGACCTTTTGCCGTATTTCAGGGTTCTCCAGTAGGGCCTCGTTTAACATCCAATTTCTCTGGGGTTTCTGCTCGGTCTCTACCACCACCTCTATCCAGACCGGTGCGTGATCCATCCATATCCGTTCCCCTATCCCACAATCTAGCACCTCCACCAGCAGAGTGTCAGAGACCCAGATCATATCCAATCTTGAGAAAGTATTATGTACTGGAGAGAAAAAGGTGTATTCCCGTTTCCGGCCTCTCAACTCCCTCCATGTATCCCTAATGCCCAGGGACTGACACATCATCTTCAAACGCCGCCTATCCTTAGCATTACCCCCCCCCCCCTCCACCCTGGGAGTTATCCAAGGCGGGATTAACGGTCAGGTTAAAATCCCCTCCCATGATCACTTCCCCCTCAGCAAACCTTTCCACAGTTCTAGTTAAGTCTGCATAAAACTTCCCTTGAGCAGAATTAGGGCCATAAACATTCACTAGGGTGATCCATTTATGCCGAATCTGAAGCTTAACGAGCAGAAAGTGCCCCTCTCTATCCCGGAGAACCTCCCCCAATGTGTATCGTAATTTCTCATGTAGCAATATCCCCACGCCCCCCTTCTTCACTTCAACCTTATTGGAAACAAACCACTGTCCTGAGAACTTTTTATGTTGCACCCTCCACTCATCTCCCTTCTTTAAGTAAGTTTCTTGGAGAAAAATAATATCTCCCCTAAGCCTAATACATTCCTTAAACAGACGCTGTCGTTTAGTCGGGGAGTTCAGTCCCCGAACATTTAGGGGTATGTTTACTAAACCGCGTTAGTGCAATTCGCGTTAGGAGCCGCGGTAGTAACAAAAACCCCAAATAAGGACATGGGCGGTACACCGCCACCACTAACGCGCGTTCACAAAATTAACGGGCGTTACCGGGCGCGGTGGCGCGTTACTGCGTGTTAATCGTAAGAAGACGTACAGACACAAAGCACTAAAACAGAGCTGTAGCACAATGGTTACAGTACTGACCGCTGTCACAGGCAGCATGGGTTCGAGTCCCCAGTGTGTCTAACGCAGAAGGCTGTCCCAGGCATCACCGTGTACATTACAGAGGGAATGAGGAGGCTTGTTTTTCGGTACGTTGAGTATGGGTGTCAGAAACGCACCCTCGGAGTGTGCCTAGCCACGTACGTTGGTGCGTGCGAGGCTACGTGCGTAGAATCGTGCGTTTTTACGTGCGTGGGTACGTGTGTTGCTACCAGTGTGGGCATTTTATATTACAGACTCTGTAGTGTCTTGCACCTATGCATTATGCTACCAGATGTACGTGTGATGGCCCATGGTGTATCAGAGCCTGCGGTTCCACAGGGTTGGATTGTGCCAGTCACCCCCATGATGCCTCGGCCTGATAGGGGGTACTGACCGTGTGTTGTACTGGCACAGAGTAGCTACACACCGTCACATTGTGCGGGTACTGTGCTCACCCTGAGGGTGCAGTGAGGCGTCCAACACTAGGTCCACAGCACTGTCCATGGCTGAAAGAGGCCATGGCGCAGGTCCAAAGCAGTGTTATTGTTTGAGATAGGTAGTTTCTGCAGGACCCCCTTGGACATCTCTGTCTGTTTCAGTCAGGTGTAGCCCCATGCACCACCACCCCCCTCCCCCAGGGCCAAGGGTGGCAAACAGGGTCACCTATCAAAAGATCCACATTCTACCTCCCTGCAAAGGTGGCAGTAGAGGGGAACATTCACCCTAGTCCTGCTGAAGAACAGACACCCCCACAGGGCAGTCAATGCAGCTCTGTACACAGCCATAACACAATAGCAAACAGACATTAGGCAGGGATATGGTATGCTGCTTCCCACCACTATCTGATATTCCCCTGGTGCAAGCCACTGCACCCTGCTAGCCACTCCATCACAACACCTACCAGCTGCAAACAGTCTGCTAGTGCCCAGTGGAGCTGCCTGCACCCAGAACTGGGATGCCAGCTTACACAGCAAGCAGATACATCAGTGACTGGGCCCCAAAAGGAAACCCATATTTATCACATGAGAGAAATACTAGATAGCACCATGGGAGTGCCTAGCCATGCTGTGGTCACTGCACAGTCAGGGTGAGAGTGATCTCTCAGCAGGATATACTGAGGTCACCCTGTCTGGGTAGGTGGTGGCCGGGCACTACAATGTGCCTGTCACTGCCCTATGCCCTGTGCAGATGCACCCTGGCCAGGCCACCCTGTCCAGCCTATACCCATGGTACCTTGCTCCTCATTATGCACATTGGCAGCCCAATACTGGCAACATTGCTGGCAGCGTGGACTGTGGAAGGTGTTTGCAGCCACCACACACTGGATAGACAGACAGCCACCCCCACACCTATGCCAGCATTGTGCTACTATAGAGGTGGTCAGCAGCTATAGCCACCACACCAGTCATGGGCATAGTACAGGCATGGATATGGTACACAAGGCTGTTGGGGGGTCACTCCTCAGGGTGGTGAACACTGTCAGAGTCCAGACCTGCAGCAAACACCGCAGACATCAGAATGATTGTTATGGTGGAGCTCAATGAGCGAACTGTGCTTAACGTAGGAATTGATATCTGCCAGTTATCATAGGGAACGTTTGATAGCTCTGTACCATATACCCAGGTGTAGGGTGGCATTGCTACGGTATGCAACTGCTAGTAATGGGGGATACAGGCAGGGCCCAATGTCTTGCCTCTCCAGGAGGCATTGGCCAATGGGGCCTGTGGGTGGGTGTGTGGCCCTGTTGGCTGCTGCTTTATGGCAGAGTTCCCCGACTCCAGTCCTGCTGTTCCAAACACTGTTCGGGTTTTCATGCTGTCCCTCATAAATATGCATGAGCTACATCTGCATACCATGGGGGCGGTGCATAGATATGCAGCACAGGCATCTTTATTAGAGGCAGCATGAAGCCAGAATGGTATGGGGCCCTCCAGGACTGCATTTGCGGGACTCTGCTTTAGGTAATGTGCCTGTTTCTGGTGTCTGTGTTTGGTGTGGTAAAATATAGGCCATGCGTATGTTCTCTGCAATAAAGGGGTGTCTGTACTATCAATGTTTAGTGGTGGGTAAAGCTATGGGGACTGGGTTGGCAGGAGCCCCAGCTGGGATTTGAACCTGTGACCCTCTGGTCTTACAGACACTGGCTGTGTCTGTTGCACCACACTGTGGCCAGAGACAGTGCAGTCCCTTGAGTTAGTTAAACCGGCCTGACGAGTCAGAAACCCTGCTCTGCAACAGGTTTACTGTGGCCTCATTTGCCTTGTATGCAGACAAAGGTGCACATAAACCTCTGAAAAGACCTCATAAAAGGGGCACACACCCCTAACCAAGCTGGGCAACAATGATATCATTGGGCAACATTACACAACACTCCCAGGACAGCTCCATTACAATGAGATGGTCTTTGAAAGGGTCTGCGGAGCGTAGACACTTCCACACATCATTTCGTTTTTATTTGCTGCTTGCCATGGACTGTTGTTCCTTTTTGCCCATTGCTATCACTGTTGCACAGCTGCATTATGCTTTTTAACATGTTTCTTGTGGTCATTTTTAACGTTTTATGTGATATTCTGTTCTGTGCACATGTATCACACTGCTCACGTTTTGTGGGTTTCCCCGGTTTTTCTGTACATTGCTGACGGAAATGGTTTCTCTTCCCTTTAAATGCCTTTAACGACAGGTTTTCATTCACGTTGGAATTCAGCTCTGAAAATCAGTGCGTTAGCCTCTCCCCGCCCACTTTCCACCCATTGACCCCTTCTCTCCGCCCACTCTCCGCCTTCTGCGCTGTTTTAACACGCTGCGGGACTTTACGATCGTTATCTGTGCTTAACGCGCATAGTAACACGTTTACGGTCGTTAGCGCGTCAGTACACGCGTTATACGGCACTTACGGTCGTTAATGTCGTATAACGCGCATTAGTCACGTTTAACACACTTTAGTAAACATACCCCTTAGTGTTAAGACGCGTAATTCAGCCATGATCCATTATAACCAGAGATCCTAAAACTGACGGACACATGGCAGGATGAAACCCCCCTTCTACCCTCTTCCCCATCCTCACCCCACTGAACCCCTTCCCTCTCCCCCCCCCCCCACCCCTAAAGCAACTTTTTTTTTTAATTTAAAAGTTGTGTATTTATGGTTTTCACAAGTTCTACAATATTTTCTAGTGCAATGTGGTGTACATACTGTATTCTTTTTTTTTTTTAAACCTTATTGGGAAATGAGTGGTAGAAGTGGGAGGAAAAGCATAGATTTAGGGACTGCCTGACCAGTGGTTCAGCCGCTAGAGGGCTTTACTCCAACATCGGAGGTTGTGGATTCTAGTCTAGCTTAGCCAGAAGTTAGGTGGGGGCCAATGCAGGTAAGTGGTGTGGGTGGATGAGGAGGAGGGGTTTAGCGAGTCCTACAAATCATATATATTGTGGGAAAAACCTAAGAACTGAGGTGAACTGCCAAAGTTCTGCCACTTTTCCCAAAACTACCTTTTTCTTTTCATTCTGAACATTAAGACTACTGCCCTGTGCAAGGCTGGGATCTACGCCAGCTCTTCAGTGGGATTTGAACCCACAGTCCAGGTGTTATTAACTACACTCCCAATCATGAGGCTTTTCCTGCACATGGAATGGGAAGCATTTCCAAGAATGTTACCCTGGAAGTTCTGAATTTCAACTTACTACATAAAACCCTAAATTAGGCCTCCAGAACCTCTATCTCATACCTTCCTTCATTAGCAGAACCATAGAAACATATAAACATGATTGCATGAAAACTAAAAGCCACATGGCTTATCTAGTCTGCCCTTGCATATCAACTGCAGTAGTCCCCTTTTTACCTTTAGAGATCTTCTGTGTTAGAGATCCTATGCTTTTTTTGAATTCAGATATGGTCCTCTTCACTACCACCTCCACTGGGAGATTATTCTATGCATCTACCACTCTTCCCATAAAGAAATAAATTCCACATATTACTCCCGCGTCTATGCCCTTTCACCCTCACAACAGAGCTTGCTTTCATTTGAAAAAAAAGATTCTCCTCCTGTGCATTTATGCCACAAAGGTATTTAAACATCTCTGTCCTATTTGTTCTCTCACCTTCCTCTAAAAAGTCTTTAAGTATATCATATGCTTTATAACAAAACCCACTAACCATTTCGGTAGCCACCCTCTGCACAGACTCCAACCTGTTTATATCCTTTTGAAGGTGTGGTCTCCAAAATTGCACAAAATACTCCATATGAGGTCACACCAGAGTCTTATACAAAGGCCCTCTCACCTCCTTTTTTGCTGCTGGCCATTCCTCTCCCTATGCACCCAAGCATCCTTTTGGCTTTTGCCGTCACCTTTTCCATCTGTTTAGCTACTTTAATATAATCAGACACAATCAGGTCCAGATCCCACTCTTCTTTTGTGGACAAACATACTTCACGCCATATACTGGTCCACTCCCTTGTATTTTTGCAGCCCAAATGCAGATGCTGCATTTTTTAGCCTTAAGTCTCAGCTGCCAAATTCTACATCATTCTTCAAGATAATTAGATTCCTCCTCATGTTATCTATTCCTTCCTTGATGTCTATGCTATTGCAGATTTTGGTATCATCCGAAAAACAGACAAACCTTACCCTAACAGCCCTTCTGCAAAATCACTAACAAAGCTGTTAAAAGGACTTAGACCTGTTGTGCAGCACTGGTAACCTCCTTCTCCTCAGAGTGAGCTCTATTTCCCTACAACCTTTGCCACCTCCCACTCGACTAATTTCTAACCTGATCAGTAACTTTGGGGTCCAATATGTGCCAAGACAGCGGTCTAATCTCCAGTACCATCTAAAACCTTGTCTTGGTGGCACACAAGGTCTGCTACCTTCACACCAAGCAGGCATGTTACCAGGCAATCCTCATGTCATCCATCTATCCAACTTCCTTCCTTCACTTTTTCCAGCGATCAGTAATGGTTTACATTACACTCAGCACAGCAAACATTTGTTACATAGAGTGAGAATCAAATTATTTACATCTGCATTTTGTGAATTTGAATTTATACACAGTTTGGATTATTTACAGTTGTATTTATACAGCATGAACTATTTACAGTTATAGTTTATACAGAACCAAGTTCTTAGTACTCTTGTGTTGTGCTGCGGGGTTTGATTCTTTTTGCTTTTATTTATGTTATGCTGTAGTATTCCTGGAATAGGTATGTTTTTAGTTTTTTCCTGAAATCCTTTGTTCATTGTTTGCTTTCAGTGCATCTGGTAGTTTATTCCATTGTGTGGGAGCTGTATAGGAGAAGGCTCTGTTACTTGTGGATAATTTGACAGTGCGGATGTGTGGTGAGACATGTAGGGGGGTTTAGGTTGTGTGCTCTTCTGCTTCTGTTAGGGGGTTGCGTTGTGATGGGGGTGGAGAGGTAAGATGGTGCTATGTTGTGTGTCAGTTTGAATGTGGTTACTTTTAAATTTGTATCTTATGCAGGCAGTAATGGGAAGCCAACATAGTTCCATTAGTATTGGTGTGATATGTTCGGATAGTTGTCGCTTCATTATGATCCGGGCTGTGACATTTTGCACCATTTGCAGAATGTTAAGGGGTTTTTTTGGGAGCCGTTGGAGAATGGCGTTGCAGTAGTCTAGGTGAGGTGTGATGAGCACTTCAGCTACTGTTCTGAAATCTGCATGTTCAATGATGTTGCGTAGAGGTTGGAGGACCCTTCGTTTGTGCAATAATGCCCAGTTCAATAGTCTTAGGTGTTTTTCTATTTTGAGGTTACTGTCAAATGTCACTCCTAGGTATTTTATCTCATTTTTGATGCTATATGAGTTTTTGTTCTTGGTGACAGTTGAAGGAGGGTTGAAGTCCAGTTTTTTGGAGATGTACATTACTTCGGTTTTCTTGTGGTTTATTGACATATTGTTCTGCTGTAGCCAGGTTTGCATTTCCTTGAGGCATTCCTCTAGATGGTTATAGTTCAGATTGATTGTGTCCAGTTGAGTATATAGCATTATGTCATCTGCATAAATGTGGTAATTAATCTTGTGTTTCTGAAAAATCATACAGATGGGTTTTATGTAGAGGTTGAACAATAGGGAGGACAATGCTGAGCCTGGAGGTATTCCTTGTGTTTGCAGGAATGCCTTTGATTTTTCTTGATTGAAGTGTACCTGCTGCATTCTGTTGGATTTGTAGGATCGGAACCATTTTAGGGGGGGGTCCTTTTATACCTATGGGATTCCAGTCTGTTGATGAGGGTCCCATGATTTACTGTATCAAATGCAGCAGTTATGTCTATGAATATTAGTATGAACATTTTCTTGTTGTCTTCAAGGCCTTTGTATAGTTTATCAAGTAGCATGAGTAGAAGGGTTTCTATCTCATGGAATTGACGGAAGCCATATTGTTATTCGTCAAGTGCATTTCTGTTGTCAATATGATCCTGTAGTTGCTGCTGGACTGCCTTTTCGATAGTCTTAGCTATGAATGGTATACTTGAGATAGGTCGGTATGATGGGTCATCCTGCTTGAGTGTTTTGTTTTTTAGTATAGGTCTCATGAGGGATTTTTTGAGCTCCATTTCTTGTTGTAGCAATTGGTTATCTAAATGCCTAAATGATGGAATTGCCAATTATAAACAACTGTCCTAACCCTTCCCTCATGGGCACATGACCCTGAAGCAACCGCCTCAGTGCAAGAGAGACTTTGATTTCACCTGGAAGACAGGTCCTAGTTACAGGAACACTTCTTGCTAGACCAAGATTAAGCTTTCCTGTCACACAAGCTCTCTCTCTCTCTTTCTCCATGGCAACTGAGAGGCTGCCCAACTGGAGGTAGGACCTCAGTACTACATCCCTTTAAGTCTCATCTATATACATCTCTGTCCTCCAAGTCTGCCATGCTAGCCTCCAGGAGATTGGACTCACACTCCAAGGTCAAAGAACTCCTTGCACCTAGTGCACAAGTAGGACCCCTCACCAACTGGGAGAAAAATCACACACATGAGACTCAATGCAAGAGATTGGATAGCCCCCCCGTCTCGCTGCTAGACTGCCGTCTGCATCTTAGTTTTAAGGTTCTGCTAGGGATACTTGTACTGATATAAACTATACCTGATAAGTTTAAGGGACTTAGTTCACCTCATAATTAATCCAGCTAGTCCAGGTGAGGATAACCAACTGAACCTGAAAATGAATTCAGCCACCTGGTCTTAAGACGACTTTTTGGAGTTTCAAGGTACATTTTACAATCAAATACATGGGGTTGCTATGGGGACCACAGTAGCCCCCTTGGTGGCTTGCCTTGATGTTTGTGCTTCTGCAGAGAAGTTAAGCTTTTTCAGAAATCACTGGTTTAGGCACTTATAACTTTTTTGGGCCCATTAAATTGATATTATTTTTACGGTATGGAGCAGGTCAGAGGTTCAGCTTGAGGAATTTCTGCACTGGATTAATGCATAAGATAACCTTCAGTTTGTTCAGCCAGTGACACAGGATAGAATCAGTTTTCTAGATTGCAAAAGCTCTATAGCACACCACAGTTTCTCACATTAATTGTCTGTAAGACCAACCATAACAGCCTCTTGCATTGCAGGAGTTGCCACTCCATCATTTGAAGGAGAAATATACTGACTGATCAATTTTTGATTACAACATTTATGTACTACGAGAAAAGCATCAGGCTCAAATCACAAAAAATATGACAACACATTTTCAATCTAAAGGATATCTGGAATAGGTTATCAGTCAGCCTCATAAGAGGGGTATTAATATTGGTCTGGATCTGCTTTTACAATCTAAGACGATGGAACAAAAAGCTGCTCCAGTCTGTATACTACCATATACGGCTCAGGCTTTCATGACATGTATTTAATTTTGAACCATAGGCAAATTTGGGAACACGCCCAGTGTTTGATGTTCCTCCAGGCTTTGTTTTCAACATGGTAGAAATTTGAGACACATTTTGTTCTACACTCAACTGAGGGATATCGCATGAAACAATGAGGGGGGAAGGGGGCGTCAGTTGGAAGTTATAATGCCAATGTATTTATCATTTGTGAACAAACAATTTGACCATCCCACTATGGTCTTTACATTTAAGTTGACATCCAACACTAATTGTTTAAGTAAAGGCGAGTGGATGTAGTAATGTGCCCTTGCAAACATTTGTATATTGGGCATAAAAATCCAAGTTGTAAAACCTGCATCAATGAACATATGTCATGTATACACTAGAGGAAGGAGTCAGCTCCACCAGTATTGCACTGACTGGCATTCCATTCATTCCATAGATGAGTATGCTGCTTTATGATATAACAAGTGGAGGAGGGACTTTTGCAGTGATTAGCCTGATGTGAACAATGCTTTATTTTTGATTGGCAAGTTTGTATATCCCATGGGTTAAATAACATAGCCAAGTGTTTTTGTTTTGGATTGATCACTCCTGTCACCAATTAACCACCCCTCTCTGCCCAGAGTGTAAGTTTGCACATCTACAGTGTTTGTGTCATGATGGCCACCATGTTTGTAACCCTTTTCACAAACAGTAAGTGCAGGTTTTGTTTTTAAAACTCAAGGTTTATTTGCATTATTTTAACAATGATTTTGATACTGTTAGGAACCCCAAAGAAACTGTTTGAGGTGGAACCCTGGCCAAGATTAAAGCTTTGTTAAGACACCTATCAACATAGAGATAGAGAAGATATTTTGTATACACAGAAGGAGACTTTTAATGCAGCAATGAACTATTCCACTGCTCATTTTATTTCTCAGATATTGTAAGTTTCTGAATTCCTTTCTGGTATACAGGGCCAGGACAAGGGTTTCTGCTGCCCCAGACAGAAGCCTTGGCAACAGTGACACCTCCCCCAATCAACATCAGCAGGATGGTGTGGTAGCAGCAGGCCAGGTGCAGTGGTACACTTGGCCAGCTGCTTCTAACACCCAACCCCTCCCCCAGATTGAATAGATACCATACAATCCCTAGAAGTTGATCAGCCAAAGGGGCCACCAAATGGATAAACCAGCCCTACTCACATATGAATGTGAAGACGTTTGAGTTAAGTCTAACCCCAAAGAAACTGGGGTCAGAAGCAGTGATGAGAGCACTGGAACACATGGAGATAATTTATACTGTACCAGGTTGTTTTAAACAAGGGAACTGTTGTTGTTGAGTGCGGTCGAGTCAGAGTCGACTCATGGCAACCCTCTGGATAGCTAACCTAAATTGTGTTCAGTCTTCAGTCAGGCAGCTCATTGTTGACAGACTGGTACCCATAGCTGCTGTGATTGTGCCGATCCATCTCATTGCTAGCCTTCCTCTTTTGCGTTGACCTTCTATCTTGCCAAGCATGATGTCTTTCTCTAATGATCTCTCTCTCCGCCGGATGTGTCCAAAGTATGAAAGTTGAAGTCTTGTCATCTGAGCTTCTAAAGAAAGCTTAGGTTTGATCTCCTCTCGTAGCGACTGGTTTGTTCTTCAGACAGTCCATGGTATACACAATATTCACCACCAACACCATAATTCAAAGGCATCAATTTTCTTCCTGTCTATCTTTTTCAGCATCCAACTTTCACACCCATATGATGTTATTGAAAATACCATGGCTTAAACAAGTCAAAACTTTGTATGGAGAAAGACATCTCTGCTCTTGAGAATCTTATTTAGGTCTTTCATAGCCATTCTGCCAAGGGCAATGCCTCGTCTGATTTCTTGACTGCTTGTTGCTTCCTTATTGATAGTTTGTCCAAGTAGGTTAAAGTTGTTCACAATTTCAATTTCTTCTCCTTCAACAATGAACCTATTGATTATGCCAGTTGTCATGATCTTCATCTTCTTTACATTAAGGTGCAGGCCCATTGAGATTATGTTCTTTGATTGTGAGAAGCAAATGTTTCAGATCATCTTCACTTTCAGCCAGTAATGTGGCATGAGCAAAGCAAAGGTTGTTGAGTCTTCCACCAATCTTCACCCCTCTGTTGTCTTCATACAATCCTGCGTCGCTGATGATTTGTTCTACATAAAAATTAAACAGGTAGGGGAACGTATGCAGCCTCGTCTTACACCTTTGCTTATTTTAAACCATTCTGTTTCTCCTTGTTCCATTCGAACTGTTGCTTCTTGATTAATTTACAGATTGTGCAAGAGTACAATCAGGTGTTCTGGTATACTCATGCTTCTTAACGTGGCCCAGAGTTTCTCATGGTTTACACAGTCAGTCAAAAACCTTGTTATAGGCAATAAAGCACAAATAGATATCCTTTTGGTATTCTTTAGTCTTTTCAAGGATCCATCTCACATCCACAATGCCGTCTCTCGTTCCTCGCCCTTTCCTGATCCCTGCTTCCACTTCAGGTAGTTCTTGTTCCAGGTATGGTTGTAGTCTCTTTTGAATAATCTTCAGTAGAATCTTGCTGGCATGTGGGATCAGAACGATTGTGCGATAATTTCCACAGTCAGTTGGATCACCTTTCTTTAGTATTGGTATAGACAGATCTTTTCCAGTCAGTTGGCCATGATGCCGTCTTCCATATTTCTTGGCAGAGCCTTGTAAGTACGGTAACAGCTGCATCAGACTGCTGTAATACTTCTATGGGAATGCTATCAATGCCTGGTGCTTTGTTCTTTGATAAAACTTTCAATGCTGCTTTAACTTCTTCTTTCATTACCAATGGTTACCGATCATAAGGTACAGGTTGAAATGTCTGTTGCTCCACTTGATCTGTATCATATAAAAACTCTGTATATTCCTTCCACCTTTTCTTGATCTTCTCATCATTCAACATGGAACCTTGAGCATCTTGTAACATTCCAATTCAAGACTGTATCTTTTTCTTTAACTCTCATAGCTTTAGGAAAGCTGATCTTGTTCTTCCTCTAATAGTTTCTGCTTCTATTTCCTTGCATGCATCATTGTAGTACTTTTCCTTGTCCTGTCTTGCTGCACGTTGGAAAGCTCTGTTGAATTCTGTGATTGTCTTTCTCCTCTGGCTTTAGCTTCTCTGCATTTCTGGGCATTTACTATAATTTATAGTAATTTCTCTACCACCAAAAATAATTCTTAATATTGATGTTTTCAGGAGGGGGAAAGAAAGAAAAAGGGATTGCTCAATTTAATTTTTTTTTCAAAATCATGCATGTCAAACCCAAGCAGTAGTTGTGGTACTACTTTTCCAGGTCAAGATACCAAAGTGCACACAGCTTGTCAGGCCATTTAACCCCTTCCAGGACAGCACAGCTAGGGTTGAAAGTGACATTTTAGAACATGGACACCCCACAGGGCATGAGAAACTTGAGATTGCTTCTACAATTCTGTTAGGCCAGGGAAAACCTAGGAAAAGAGGAACATGATTTAAGGTAATAGGTAGCCAGATGGAGGGTGGGAAGCTCCAACAGGGTTTCACCTCATATTGAGAATGGTTGAAATAGATGTACTACCTGCACTGTATACAAATCTCTTGTGCATTTTCACTGTGGATATGATTGATTACAGCCCATGGACTAGATTGGAAACCACTACCCTAACCAGAAGAAAGCATACTATCACAGGATTCAGGAGCTCTAGAATTTGGTACAGGAGATTGCTACATATGATTTAAAAAGTTGACCAACATGCAAAAATGGTATTTAATGTCAACAGTTCAATAACTGAACATGCTAGGTAGGAATAGAGAAATTTAAATAAAGTATGTGAGTTCTCCATAGGAAGAACAGAGCAATGTTTCATCACCAGAAGATGGCAGTAAGACTTCATAATGAATGAACCATTCCCTTTGTGAGCAGGGATACAATCAAGAACACTTACCAGAGCACAGAAGCAAAATTATTCATACAGATGGCCGTCTCCATTTACGCAAACATGGCTTTAGACAAGGAAGATCTTGTCTTACTAATCTGTTATGTTTTTTTGAAGGTGTGAACAAACATATACACTATAGCAACCAATGCACTTTTGTCTATTTGAACTTTCAGAAAGCCTTTGAAAAAATCCCTCAGAGACTTTTGGCAAAATTAAAGAGTTATGGATAGGAGGCAGTGTACTATTGTGAATCAGGAACTGGTTACAAGATAGGGCTAAATGGCCAATCATCTGCTTTCTATTTTCCCAATGGAGAAAGGTAAATAGTGGTGTACCACAGGGATCTGTGCTGGGTCTGCTGCTTTGACATATTCATAAATGACCTGGAAAAGGGAACAAGTGAAGTTATCAAATTTGCAGATTACACAAAATGATTTAAAGGTGTTAAAACCCAAGAGGATTGTAGAAAATTGCAAGAGGATCTTGATAAATTGGAAGACTGGGCATCAAAATGGCAGATGAAATTTAATGTGGACAAGTGCAAAGTTATGCACCTAGGGAAGAACCCAAAACCATGATTACACTATGCATGGTTCCACATTAGAAACCACCACCCAGGAAAAAGATTTAGGTGTCATTGTGGATAACATGTTAAAACCCTCAGCCCAGTGTGCAGCAGCAGCCAACAGAGCAAACAGAATGCTAGGAATGGAAAATAAAACAAAAGATATAATGCCTCTGTCATTCCATGGCAAGACCGAAACTTGAATATTGTGTGCAATTCTGGTCACTCTACCTTAAAAAGGATAAGAGTGTTATTAAAAAAGATTCAGAGAAGAATCACCAAAATGGTAAAGGAGATGTAAGGATACCCCCTATGAAGAAAGGCTAAAAGGGTTAGGGCTCTTTAACCTGGAAAACAAAAGACAGCTGAGGGGAGATATGATAGAAGTCTGTAAATTAAAGAACAGAGTGGAACGGGTAAATGTACATCGATTGTTTACATTATCAGACTATAAAAAGACTAAGGGACATACAATGAAGCTACAGGGTAAACTTTTGAAGACTAAGAAAATATTTTTTCACTCAATGCGTAATCAAACTCTGGACTTATTTAAGAGTGTTAGTGTAGCTGGGCTTAAAAAAGGTTTGGACAATTCCTGGAAGAAAGGTCCATAAACCATTAATAAGCAGGGCCAGCCCGTCCATTGAGCAAGAATGTTTTTTGCAGGGGGCCCCGCGCAAACATTTTTTTATTTTAATTTTGAAAAAAAGCAGAAAGCTGGCTGTTACCACTGGTGCTGCCGCCATGGCAGCAGCAGAATGGAGTGTCCCGCGGGGCCCCCTCTGCCCGGCTGAGTCCCTCCCTCCCTCTGCAACAGCTGAGCCCCTCTGTGCCGGCTTTCAGATTCGCGAAGGGAGAGTGTCTCCCTCACGTCTGTTAAGCCTGCAGGGGCAGATGGGAAATTTCCCATCGTCTCCCTTGTGTCTGTTAAGCCCGCAGGGGCTGATGGGAAATTTCCCATCTGCCCCTGCAGGCTTAACAGAGACATGAGGGAGACACTCTCCCTTTGCGAATCTGAAAGCCGGCACAGAGGGGCTCAACCATCGCAGAGGGAGGTACTCAGCCGGGCAGAGTAGGCCCCATGGGACACTTCATTCTGCTGCTGCCACGGCGGCAGCAGCAGCCAGCTTTTTAAAAAAAAATAATAAATTCCTTGAGCCGATGGGGGGGGGGGGAGGTTGGACTGGTAATGGGCTATGGGGGGGGGGGCTAGGACAGGAAATGGGCTGATGGGGAGGGGTTAGGACTGGAAGTAGGCTGATGGGGGGTTAGGACTGGTAATGGGTTATAGGGGGCTTAAACTGAAAATGGGGTGATGGGGGGCTAGGACTGGTATTGGGTTGGGGGGTTGCTAGGACTGGAAATGGGCTGATGCAGGGACTAGAAGGGAATGGATGCTGGGTGAGGCTGGAACTAGAAGGGAGCTGATGTTGGGGAGGATTAGAATGGGATGGGGATGGGGATGGGGCTGGGAGAGTAAATTGGAGGGGAAAAATTTTGTGTGGGAGGGATGAAAAATCTACAATTGGCCGGGTATTGGGAGAGTAAGTGGGGATTGAGGATGGAGGGGTAAAATTTGAGTGGATGAAATAGGAATGAGGAAAGAGCAAAAGGAGAAAGATTAGTATGTTAAAGCAGATGTAGAGAGAATGGAAAAAAAAACTAGGAGAGAAGAAAAGGACAAATGGACAGCAGACGATGGACAGTTAGCAGAAGACACGAAGAAAGTGGCTGGAGCAATTGCAGCTGAAAAAAAATGCATAAAAAGGTAGAAAAATCTCTTTATTTTGAATTTATTAATTGGAATGTGTCAGCTCTGGGAAATGTGCATCATTAAGGTCTGCGCTTTGTTTAGTACAAGAGGAAATTAAGTTATAGTTTTATTTCTACAGTGTTGTTGTACATTCCAAGTTTAGCTTTTGGGGTTCCCAGTTTAATTATTGTCTTCCTATTTCTAAATTGTGATTCCTTGTTTGGTGATGGTCTGTGTTCTGCATGTGTAATTGAGCTGAGGTATTCTGTTTATGTAATTCCTATTTGACATTGCCACTTGTTCTCTTTCCCCAGTAGGTCATGTATTGTTATTCTCTGAAATGTATTGGTTTAATATTTGCAGTGTTTCCTTTTGATAGGTAGAGTATGGTGCTTTGTGAATGCTGGTAGTGCTGTTAGGATACGGCGGGTTTGCTATGGGTTCTAAATGGGCAGTGTTTGTAGTAGTTCCTAATGTGTCTGGCGGTTGGCACTGGATTATAGCAATGTAGAAATCTTTTAGTCTTTCATTATCAATACACTCATTAAGAGGCATGTTTACTAAAAGTTAGTATATGGTAACATTATGCAAATAAGGCCTCTTATGCAAATGAGGCCCCACACCAAGTCTCCGCACATGGCCCCGCACCCCCCTTGGGCCACCCCTGTTAAGAAGGGACCCTGGCTATCAATGCTTGACCTAATACAAGCATTATGGAACCTGTGTCTTTTGGGGAAACTAGTAGGTACGTATGACCTAGATTGGCCACTGTCAGAAACAGGATACTGGGCTTGATGGACCTTGGTCTGACCCAGTATGGCATATCTTATGTTCTTAGGAGGAGGATGGAACCTTCCCTAGAACAAGTTCATTTCAAACAAATATTCATTAGTCACCTAAACTGGTTGAGGTAACATAATTCTCATCCAAGTCAAAGAAGTAAAGAAAAGAAAAGAACTCAGGCTAGATATAGTATCTAGTAAAATAAAAAAAAAGTTCTCAGCAGCAACTCTTTGGGACTAAAGGATGTTTATATGAACCCTTGATGTGCTTTGATACATAGTCATGTATTTGCCGTTGCAATCCATGACATTTAGGAGCTAAAAGTCAAAGACTTAGAGAAACCAAAACATCAGATTAAGAAAATCCTTTTCACCACTTCAATACTACAAATCAAGCAAATACCTGAAATAAAAAATAGGGACAATAAAGTGAAAAGTCACTAAAAAAAAAAAAGTTACATATGAAAAAATTCAAACACACTTCCCCTAAAAGTCCACAATTTGAGGATCACATTAGAAATCCTAAAATCATATACACCAAAAAAATCTCACAAAAAGAAAGAGCAGTAGCTTAAACACTTACAGCCAGAATGAGAGCCAGAACTTCAGCTGGATGGGACAATGGCCACTAAAGAGACAAAGACTGTCCAGGAACACTAATTGCTTTAGCTCATGAAATATGTACCATATTTCGATATATTTACAGAAGAGGAAATACATAAATATTTCATTTACCGGCACATCTGGAAGAATTGACTTAGTTTGAGTAATAAAAGGAAACATCTAGAACCACTCAGGACTTTTAAACCAAGAAATAATCTCTTGGTCAAAGACGACACATCCAAGGATCTAATCTTGAAAACAAAAAAGGATACCATCCAGGTTGATCTGATCCTTCAGCCATGATAGCTAAAAGCAGAGTCAAAATCAGAATATCAATTGAATAGTGTTACAGTGAATATTGCTTAGGTAGGAGCCAGCAAGAAATTCATCCTAGAGGTAGGAGTGATCTCAGGAATAGCCAGAATTCCCAATACTTTTAAAATTCTCCTGTGGATTTATTTAAGATGTAACATTTTGTACCACTCATTTCTGTCCTCCTGCAACTTTAGCTCAACCTTAAGTATCTAAATGGAATCCTCCACCATTTCAAGACACTGGGGAAACTGACCTTTCCAGCTGAACAATGGTAGTCCAAATCGCAACATACATAACCATCACAAGTTTAACTAGAGTGCTAGCATAAAAGCTGTTTATTTGCTGGGCAGCTAGATCTTCAGAGACTTCTGCTGATGCTTGAGCCCCACTCACAAGCAGCAGACTTCTCCTTCCTGCTTATAGGGCATTTTCCTTTGATGCACTTAGCACTCCCATGACCCGCAACTACCCCATTTTTGAAGCCAGTCCTCAGCTGCTGTGGCTCCAAGTTGCACCAGAACTAACAGTGGTCTTGGCTCAACATTGATGCTGTTCAGGGTTCAGACTAATATCCAGTGTTGAAAGTGACACCTCACAGCCAACTCAAACATTCCGCCTGTTAGATTACTGCACCCCAGGAGTAACTGCATGATCTGCTGGTGATCTGTCCAGGAGTCACATGCAGGGCAAGTCTACCTTCCCCCATTAGGGGCAAGGGAGACCATTCCCCAAAGAAAAATAGCCACAACAAGCAGATACAAAACACAGCTGACTCACTGGAGAATAGCAAAGCTGCTACCATCTTAAGCCCACCCCCTCCCCCACTGGATTCTCATGTTAATGCTTACCCAATACCAATAATGTTTTATTACACCATGATGATATCTTGCCCTTTGATCCACTATACCCAGCTCATGTGCCATGTAACCAAGTTAAGGCCTCAACCAGGAAGCCTTAGGAACAGAGACATGTGTGGATCCTACTCTAAGGATGTAGTTAACTATTCAGATAAATGGTACTAACCAAGAATTAAACAAATAGAAAAAAGTTAAGGGAAGACGGATACCCTCTGGAACTCTACCAAACCACATCAAGAACAACGACATCACATCATTTAAGAAACAGCTAAAGACAATCCTATTCCCTGAACATCTTTCAACGGAAACACCACCATGACCTCACACTTAGATTTTAGCAGAAGTAAATCATGTCCCTGTCCACCCATAATCATTAATTGTTGACCCTGGTGATGGCCCCATCCTAAAAGAAATTACCCCTCCCTATGTTACATGTTACACCACTTTGACCCGGTGAAAAGCGGGATATAAATGCAGTTAAATAAAATAAATAAATACCTTCTTCTAGGAATATTGAATGGTCTCTTCATGCAGTTTGGAGATGTTCTAGGAGCCATTGCTCCATCTAATAAAAGTGAAATCTGTTCAGTGGAATCCAGTCATTATGCCATCACTGTTGAGGTTGCCTTTTAGGCACTGAAAGAAGGAGGTATTATGACATCACATTGCCAGTCCTGCTTACCAGAGATTGCAAGAGCTGAGAGTCTAGACTACACTTGGTTTGAAAGTTAAGCAGACATGTGAAAAAGGTCTGCTTGTGGTAGGCGAAGGCCTGTGATCCATGGTGTCTGAAGTGAGCAGACAGGCCTGAGCAGCTTGACCTGTAACTGAAGCCTGTAGTTAGGCCCAGAGGAATGAAAACCCCCATGAATGACGACACCATAGAATTGAAACTTAGCTTAACTGAACATAGCTAAGCAGAAACGAAACTTAGAAAAGACAGAAAACAGCTCTAATTGGTACTGATAAGAGAGCACAGCTTCTATGGAATTAATTAACTCTGCAGAAAGCAAGGTTACAGTGCCCCGCTATCACTCATTCCAGCAAGCCAGTGACCTTGGAGGAGAGAAGTATTGAAAGTCTAACTGTCCATTGTAATTAGGACTGAAAGGGGGGCAACCAGGTGCTGAGCCCAGATCAAGGTCCTCATTGGATAGCTACGTAGTGGTACCAGGACCAATAGATGGGTGAGAGGGGTTACTGGGACCAATGAAAGGTTTGCCTATGTCTAGAATGGAGAAGAACGGTATAAAAGTTGTTGTTTTGCTAGAAACCATTGCTCAGCCATTTTGAAATTGCTTATTGCTTGAGCCTGTGCACATTAAACTGGCTTGGATCCTTGAGAAGACTCCTGGTTTTATTTGTTGCATGCTTATCTGCTGCTACATGCTAATAGGTAAATCAGCAGCAGTCCTCTAAAGGAGATGTGGCTTCTGCTTTGACCAGAATAAAAAGTAGTAAACCCTGTCCCAGACGACCGTTTTAACTGTTCCTTCTCCATCTGCTATTGAATTAGAGTCTACACATCACTTTGCCTTAGTTTATTTAGTCCTGACTTTATGGAACTTGATGCAATTTAGTAAAGATGCCCCTCATGTTAAGTACTTAGAACAGTTTTATTACATTAAATGTTAGTGACACCACCAGTAGTGCTGCATTAAGAGCACTGTAGTAAGTGTGCAGGCCTGTTCTGTCCATTAGACCATTGCCTAGGTTGACAAACACTGGTGGGTAGCTTAGTCCTAGACAGTTCCTGATGTGTTGCCCCTGATGTCCAGCCTCCCACTGGGGGCTGATGGACAGCATGGCAAACCCCTCCTTGAAGCAGTGTTGATGTGTGTGCACATGTACTTGTGTCCTACAGCTCCTGCCCCCTCAAAGTTAGAGGGAGCAGGAGCAGCAGACCGCAAGTGTGCATGTGCTTAAAGTCTGCTGCAGCTTCAAAGAGGTGATTGCTATGCCCCCCATCAATGCTTGGCGAGAGACTGGAAGTCAGGGGCAGCACATTGGGCCTGCCTATGATGGCAAGAACCCTTGAGCCACCCCTGCAAGTGTAGATTGGAGTGGAGATAAAAACATGCCTGCCAGTGACCGCTAGCATGCTGAATATTACTGTTTACTCACCGTCATGTAGTGTGGCTGCTGTCCATACTCTCCAAGCCAGCTGCAGCTGCTATCAGCCTTAAGGACCTCCTCAATCCCCTTACCAGAAAGGCTCCTCCAAACATCCAAATGATACCCTTGCCCAATATTTTTATTTATTTACATTCTCTTATATACTGTGCTATTCTGCATCAGTGCGGTTTACATTGAACAAACTGAAATTACATTGAACAACTTGGAGATAACTATTTTACAGGGAACATGGGCTGTGGAGGGTTAAGTGGCTTGCCCAAGACCACAAGGAGCACCTGTGGGACTAGAAACCCCAGTCCTTCCAGCCCAAGGTTGCTGTCCTCTAGTGGGATTTGAACCCCTGACCTTCTGGCCTGAAGTACCTTGCCCCAACCACTAGGCCACTCCTCCACTGCAATAGAGTCCCCTGTCTGATTCAGAGCCCACCTGTAAGACGATATGGTGGGGCACCATGCACAGGCCCCACCCCTGACATTCTGCTAGTGGGATCAGGGGTTTCCCCCTATGTTTGGATCAATTGAGATGAAGTGTCATACTTCGTTGCAGTTGAAGTTTTGGCCCCTGGATGACATTGTTACGCCTGCCTTAAGTTGGCATAAGGATCCAGCATTAAAAAACTAATAAATGCCTGCACTTTTTAAACAGGCACAATTAAACATGTAGCACTTTGCATGCTCACTGTGCTACAGTTTAGCAGAATGGTTTCTGGTACTAGCTTTTTTCTACAGGGACAAGCAAGCCTAGTATGGGGAAAGCACAAGAAAACTGCAGTGCTAAAGTGCTCTGCATCAGCCCTGAAGAATAAGATTTCTTCTTATCTCAGTAACTGACAAACATCTTCCATTAGCAGACAGTTCTATAAAGAGAGACTCAACCTATATAACAACTCTACCATCCCCAAACACCTAAAACACAAATGGCAAGAACCCTTCCCTTCTGCATGGGCAAGAAATGGCAGCACTGCAAAAAGCCAAAACACATTACTGCCAGGGGCAGTTCTTCCATTAGGCCTCCTGAGGTGACAGCCTTGGGCAGCACTTTGGCTCTGTTCTAATTTTAGATTTTGCTGGCTCTGCTTTCCTGCCCCTTTCTCACTGCAAGCATATAGGGGGGAAAAAAAGCAGTGGAAGGCAGAGGTGGCAAAATCTGAAATAAAAATAACCGGACTGCCATCACTGCTGCTGCCAGATGAGAGATGAAGGTCGAGGGAGTGGGGACAGGAGGACGACAATGCTGGGCAAGGGGGAGGGGGAATGCTGCACAACAGGGGAGGGGCAGGAAGACGATGGACAATGGGAGGGGGAAACAGGAGGACAAATGCTGAACAGAGGGGAAGAAGAGCTGGGGAGTGGAAGGACTGGGGGGTGAAGGCTGAAAAATGGTAGGTAGATGGCATAAAAAGGGAGATTGAGAACGGGATACTAACGAGTAGTGAAATCCAGGTGGCTAGAGAAATAAATGGAAGAAAGGTGGAAAGAAAAAAATATCCAAGATAGGAGATGAAGAAAACAAAAGGAGACAAGAAATGGCAGATGATTTGAGACTGTAGAAAGAGCTAAGAAAAAGGAAGCAGAAGCTTCAGATTGGGACCAGCATGATTGGTCAGACAAATTTTCAAATGAGAGATTGGACTTTGCACTATTTTTATATTTTACATAGTTCAAGGAAATGAGTTACTTCTCTGGTATTGCATTACATGCAGAGTGTCTTCTTGGGCTTTCCGTTTAATTTGTCAACATTTAATTTTATTTTCACTTTAGGTTAACCTCATGTATTCTGTACTTGGCAAGGGTCTATGTTCTGACTGTGTGACTGAGGCCAGGAGTTCTATTAACATGGAGTTTGTATGAAGGGACCTGCACTGTAATAATCTGACTTTAGCTTTTCAATCTGTGTATAGATGTTCTAGGGCCTGCTACAGTATTTATAGTGCTGCTTTCATCTAGAGAGGCCCCTTGTTGAATGAGTTTAGGAAGTTTAGGCGGGTATGATATGGTTGATTAGGCCTTGTAGATCAGTGACTTTTGTAGGGTTTTGTATTAGTTCACAATATACCTGGTATTGGAGAAAGTTAGTGAGATGACCAGAATCTGATTTTTTTTAAAATCAGATATTGAATTTTGTGGGTAGATGTCCTAGTTCTGCTCTGCACCCATGGAGGGTTCTGGGAATGCAAAATATATGTTCAAAAATGAACCATAAGTTTACAACAAAGATAAAAATGAGCTATTTAATTTGTTTTATTTAACTTCTTATATACCATGCTATTACATAGTGTGGTGTACATTGAAAAGAATATACTGTATGGCCGGGCCATATAGTGTTTACATTGAACAGGGAAATAAAACTTGGATTTAACTGGGGTAACATTTCTACGGTTTATTTACATTGTAGTCCATGTTTTCAGGCTATTAAGAACAGGTTGTCTTGGGTTGGCTCTCTTGTCTTGCTGGGTATGTTGTTGGGGGGGCTCTGAGTGTTTGATGTAAGTGCTCGTAGGTTGGTTTCTATAGCTGGTTTCTGGGTAGCATCTTATGAAGAGATGATGCTTAAGAGCCTTCCTGAATTGAGTAAGGCTTGTGATGACTCGCATGTCTGTAGGGAGGGCATTCCAGGCTCTGGGTGCATATATCATGAAGGCTCTATTGGATGTTGCCTTTGTGCATGTTGTCATTTCTTTCGGGACAGTCAGGGTGTTAACCGTTGAGGATCTTCTGGTTCTGTTTGGGTGTATGTGGATCATCTCATTGATGAACGTAGGTGGGTGATTGTTTAGGGCTTTAAAAGGACAAGACTAAGACCTTATAGAGAAGTCTAGCCTGAATGGGTAGCCGGTGAAGATTATAAACTGTGCAGTGGTTCTTAGTTGTGGTATGCAAAGATTTTTATTTCCTCCACATTATATAAATTAACTTTGATTTGGTTCAGTCCCTGACTGCAGTTTTGAGCATCTCAACCCCCTCTCCCCCCAGCTTGGGAGGGGTGCCATCTCATTCCTTGCTTCAGACAGCAGATTGCCTTGAACTGCCCTGGATTACTACTATTCCCAGCAGGTGAAAGCAGCATCAAGTGATTAGGGCCAGGGGCTGGGAAGCATCATTCAGGCAACTTGCCTGATTGAAGTGGTGTTTGATCTCCCATTGTCAGTTGCCCCCTTTTAGCATAAGCCAATTTGTTAAAGGTATTATACATGAAGTTTAAAATCTGTAAGTCACCTTGAACTTGATTGAAAAAGGCAGGCCAAAAAAAGTAAACTGCTGAAGAAAAGGTGTATGATTAAACAAGCTGGACACCTAGCTAGTCAAACTTTCAGATTGACCACAGTGAATATGCATGAAAGTGTTGCGTACAATGGAGGCAGTGCACAAAAAAAACTTATGCATATTGAGTGGTAATGAAAATCTGACTGGGTTGAGGACCCCCTTGCACTACTCCCCCTCCAACCTTCTCCTATTCTGCCCCATTTTATTTCCCTTCCTAGTCTCCCCTTCCCCCTTACTGTTCCCTCCCCACTGTGCTCTTCATAAACCCACTGCCCCTTTAAGTAGTGTCTCCCTTCTAACGTTTCTAGACTGCAAGTAGGTCTAGTTCTGCTTTCCTTTGCCCACAAGAGATGGCAACAGTGCAGTTGTCTACCCATGGGAAGCCCATCAGTTTTCCCCTTCTCTTCTGCCTGTAGGATATAGGGTCCCAGCAAGCTGATAGCTGCTGCCTTCCCCATCTTTGTGCAGGCATAAGTGCAGCCAAACATGTATGCATACAGACTAAGCTCTGCTCGCTTGAACACTTGACAAGAGGCATCATGCTAACGCAAAATTCAGCTAAATATGAAAGCTGCTCTCTAGAAAAGGTGCTTCTAGAAGAAATTATAAGGAAGTGCTCCCCCCATTTCAAAGACAGAGCCAGTGTCAGTTAAGTTTAGTTTATTTTCTCTGTAGTCATGTAACATTACTTTCCACTCTTCTGGACTAGAGCTACCCCCACTAACACCAGAGGGGCACAATGTCAATGGGACTTAACTCTCCTTCCTGCCGTCCTCACCTAGGGTCAGCTTGTCAAATAAATACTCTCCCATGCCCACTTCTGCTGCGTTGAGCCTCTTCAGGTTGGTAAGGTGGTCTCCCAGCTTCTTAATAAGCTTCACCTCTTCCTCCAGAAAATGGGACTCCAAGAAGTCACACATCTGTGCAAAATTAGACCACAATTGCTTAGAACACACAAACAGTAGCCAAGGTCCCATCACTCCCTGTAACACTGGAGTAGAAAAGCAGTTGATAGCTCAAGTACTCCCATGTCTAAATGAGGAACTGCAAACTCCAGAAAATCTACTCATTTGACTCTCATTGAGTGACTGAGCACCTAAAGCATCATAGACTCCACTACATAGCCTATTACGATTTAGTGCCTATCCACATCTAGCTGCTATGTAATTGTCCTGTGCTTATACTCTAGTGGTGTTAAACCTGCCTGGGGGTTTTCAGGCTATCCACTGAATATTAGTTTGAGAAGTTTACATGCACTGCCTCAATTGAGACTCATATGCATAGTGGATAGCCTGAAAACCCAGCTGTGTGAGCCCCCACGATAGGCTGGGGAATGACTACCCTAAAGGGAACTCAAGACTATTACCACCAAAAAGATATTCCTCCAGTTAACTCTACCCCTACTGTTTGAGAGGTACATACATGGGGATCAGCATGGTCCATGGCACTCTTGTGCAGGTCCCGCAGAGCCTGGTTCACAGTCTTCTCCAGTTTTAGAGCATACTTCATGGCCTGGGTTCCATTTCCCCACTCATCAGATTCTGGCTTCTGCAACATAAGACAGTGTCCATTAAGCACCAGCCTAGGAAGCTGGCAGTACATTGCTAGGCTGAGACCACCAAGCATAAGCTATTGTACAGGGTAAACAGGGGGCTTGTGAATACTCAGTTATAAGACTTAGTCTAGAAGGAAAGAAGCAACATTGCCCCAGCTGTCCTTGATAGCTAAGGAAGCAGAATCCTTAGACCACCAATCATTTATTCTTAGAACTAGGACCTAGGACACTGGAAACCTTCTATCCTCCCAGTCCTGCCCTGGAAGGGTAAAAGGGTAAGTCAAGTGTAAGGCACAGGATCCACTGAGGTACCATGCCCCTCTTTCTATTACCTTCACATCCTGCAAGACCACCCGTCCTCCACGCTTGTTCTGGAATTTCAGGAAGCGCTCTGACTGCTCCTGCTTCTCCTCAGACTGCTCCCGAGAGAACTTTGAGAACTTAGCCAGGGCCACATCATCTCGGTCAAAGTAATAACCCTGGAAGAGGAAACAGCAGTACAATCAAAACCTCTCAGAAGGGTCTGAAGAGACCCCACCCTATTCCCTCAGCATAGCCAAGCTCCCAAAGAGCTGTAGTGTCCAAGGAGACCCCTACCAATACCCCTTGAGCTCTTGCTCAATGTAACAATATCTTAGAGGGAGGGGCAGGACTGCACAACCCTTAGGCCAACTAGGCAGTTGCCTAGAGCAATGCAGTTCCTGGGGTGATGCTATTGCCACCAGCCCTCACAGCATTTACCTGAACTCTGGTGCTGCATTGTGGTTCCTGCCCTGACCTGCTGCTTTAGACCCCTCCAGTGCAGATTTACAGCCTGCATGTGGGCAATGCAGCAGCAGAGAGGCCACGTGCTGTGTGGTGATTTCAGTGTCACTGTAGGTCCTGGAGGGGGGAGGGGCAGCAACAGAGCAGGGACAGCAGGATTGAGATCACCTAGCACCAGTCCGGGAGGGGGATTTATAGTAGGTGTCTGTCTAGTGAAGCTAGCTTCCAGTCTAGTTTCCCCAAAATGTGGAGTAAGCCAAGCACTGAAAGCTCTATACAACCTAAAAAGCCAGGCCAAGAGCTATAGCTGTGCTGGTGAGATCCTCCACCTCTCCCCCTCTAGTGGGGCTTCTAGAACTTGTCAACCCTCCCTCAGTACTTAGAGCTTTGCCTCAGGTGTCTGAGCTCTGTGTTGTTTAATGCCCCATATCCAGGAGCCTTGGGTAAGAAGAGGGGGACCTGCTTAAAACCACCTCTTCCTTCCACCCAGCCAGATACCTCCAAGAGTCTTACTCCAAGTCATCAAAAACCAGTTTAAATTGTAACACCTGGCACCACATTTCAGTAGCACCTCATTATAACAGCAGGTCCCTTCTCTAAGCTCACCTTCTTTACAGGGGAAAAGAGAAAATCAAACACTGAAGCCATTAACCCTGAAGCAGGAAACTTATGAAACTGCCAAGTCCAGAGAAGCAAAGGAATGGTGGGAGGAGCTGATTTTTAGCATTTGTTCAGCCCCCCTCCCTTTATTAGGTAAGCAGGAAGAACCCACTCATTTTATGAGTTTGGGTCAGTTTCTAGTGAGAGCAGATTAGTAGTGTCCTGCTTCAAGCCCACAATGAAGGGGCTTCTGACATCTGCTTCCCCAGACTGACGTGTTAACTACTAGCAGCACTACACTGGCCTCAGTCTCCCTCCCAGCACCTAGTGCACAGAAAGGAGGAAACAGGACTTGTGTTTGGCATGAGAGAAAGGAAGGGGGGAGAAAGGAACCAAGGGGAAGGGGTGTAGGCAAGGGGCATCTTCTAGAAGGGAGAAGGAAAGCCATCAGGAGGTTAGAAGATAGTGGGATAAAAAAAAGCCATCTCTCTAGAGGGGGGGGGGGGGGGGGCAGGCTCACATTTTCTGCCCAACCCTCAGTCCCATTCCAGGAGGGAGAAAGAGAAGAGAGGCCCTTCTCTACACCTTATCTACAGCACTGCTTCCACCAGGGGGAATTAGGTAATTGTTAGACACCCACCTTATTCTCATTTGCGAGTGTGTTGAGGTGGGGTGGGATCTTTATGTGCTTACACTGCTTTTCTTTCTCTACTCCACTAAGTACCATAGTGAGGATCCAGACCCTTAAACCTGGACACTGCTCTCACTTGTTAGCAATAGGAGACTCCTAACAAACAAAGACAAGCAACCTCTCCCCTTTTACTCTTACCAGGGACAAGTAGGCATAGGATGCCTGCAGCAGCAGGTTCACCAGCTGGTTGACTCCAGACTCACTCTCCTGGTGGAAGTTTTGGCAGATCTGGGAGCTCATGGTGGCAGCAGAGATAGTAAGCAGCCTCAGAAAGGACTTAATATTGAGCCAAAGTCTGTTAAAGCAGGACTCAAAGAGACTTCCAGAACACTAAGCTTGTGGCCATGCTTCAGCCTTTTTTTATAGCTCAGGGAGGAGGAGTCTATTCTCAACCCCAACCAATCAATGCCGTCTCCCTGCTGGCAGAACCAATGAAAGCCTCTGCAGTGAAACATCTATGAGACTGACACATGCTGGAGCACAAACACAGTCAGAGAAACATCCCCATGCAGACTCAGACACTCACATGGGTCACACAGTGGTGGGATTCGGCCAGTTTGGCCCGGTTCACGAGACCCGGTTCCTGCCACAGGCTGCGTTTGCCAAACCAGCTCAAGAACGGCATCCTGATGCCGGCACTGCAATGGTGGGAATCCTCCCACCTGCCAGTGGTTTTATGGCATCGGGGGACCGCGGCATTGGGTCCAGTCCCAAACACCTTATGGACAGGGTGGCTCTTCAGGGACATCAACTTTATGCAGAGGGGACTTGCTTAATATGTGTTTCACCTCCTCCCGTCTTCCCTTGTGTATCTCTTCTTCTATCCCCCCTTCTGCTTCTTACACATTCACTCTCCCTCTCCCCTCCAATCCCTTCTCTCTCTCTCCTACACTTCTCCCTCTTCCTGTTCCCTCCTCTCATCCTCCCTTTTCTCTCGTGTCTTCTCTTTCTCCCGGTTTGCCTTTCCCTTCCCCCTCTTTCTTTATCCCGCCTTTCAAGCCTTTCTCCCTCTTCCTGTTCCCTCCTCTCATCCTCTCTTTTCTCTCGTGTCTTCTCTTTCTCCCGGTTTGCCTTTCCCTTCCCCCTCTTTCTTTATCCCGCCTTTCAAGCCTTTCTCCCTCTTCCTGTTCCCTCCTCTCATCCTCCCTTTTCTCTCGTGTCTTCTCTTTCTCCCGGTTTGCCTTTCCCTTCCCCCTCTTTCTTTATCCCGCCTTTCAAGCCTTTCTCCCTCTTCCTGTTCCCTCCTCTCATCCTTCCTTTTCTCTCATGTCTTCTCTTTCTCCCGGTTTGCCTTTCCCTTCCCCCTCTTTCTTTATCCCGCCTTTCAAGCCTTTCTCCCTCTTCCTGTTCCCTCCTCTCATCCTCCCTTTTCTCTCGTGTCTTCTCTTTCTCCCGGTTTGCCTTTCCCTTCCCCCTCTTTCTTTATCCCGCCTTTCAAGCCTTTCTCCCTCTTCTTCTTCCCTCTCTCCTCCTCCCCTCCCATTTCTTTTCTTCTCCCTCTCTATTCTCCTTCTCGCCTCTCTTTCTCCCCATTTACTTCTTAGGAGGAATCAGCAGGACTGGAAGGAATACAGGGACCCTCAAAAGAACTTCCTCCAGAAATACCTCTCATTCTGTGGCAGTAATTCAAAATGGCAACAGTCTCAGGCCAAGCAGCATTTTGAAAAACAGGATCTACAGAGTAGGATTGACTAAGGATCGTTCCTATTCCTGAAGAGTGAGTGGACGAGATCACATTTCAACAGATGCCCTAGAAAGGGGGGAGGGGGGAGGAGGAGTTACTTATTTGCATTCAGAGTCTGCCTTCCCAGTACTAGTTAAGATGAGTTACAGTCAGTATTTCACTATCCCCTGAGGCAATGGAAGGTTAAGTGATTTGCCCAAGACCAGAAGGACTGTCAGTGGGACTTGAACTCTGGTCTCTCTGGGTTGGAGGCAGGGTCAGCCCAACCACTAGGCAAACTAGGCAGTTGCCTAAGGCAGCAATTTCCAGAGGGCAGCAGAAGCAGGGCATTTAAAGCTAAATAATAGATTTTGACAATGAGAAAAGGGGTGTAAAACTTGAGGGTCGCCTAGGGCAGCAACACTTTAAACCAACTCTAGGACCAGCCCTGGTTGGAGGCTGCATATCCAAGCCGATAGAATTTCAACTTTGAGAGCTGAAGGGATCATTTAGGGGCCTGGACTGGTTATTTCCTTTTATTTTAAGTTTTATTTGTCTTTTGTCGGAGTGAGAGTGAAAATTCTGGATGTCTGCTAGTCAGGGAGGTTTAGTTTTCATGATTCTTTTCTTAATCTGCTTCAGCTTCTCTTGTAATGCAGAAAGTTGCAAATAGATGACAAGCTTTGAACTCCCAGAATAGTCTGTTTTAGCACTAGAACACCATGGACACTTCTCAGACAGAATATTTAGGTTCTCAGTGGTCATATAATCTGTTTACAACTCTGCATTAAGAGGGTAGTTTTATAACAGCTTAAGCAGGGTCAATACTACTATTAGGTAAACTAGGTGGTTGCCTAGAGCACCAACCTTCCGGGGAGCACCCATTCCCGCCCCTCTCTAGGGTCAGCAGCAGTGACAATGAAAAAGGAATCACGGCACAACCCTTACCAAAGGCTGTAGCGCTGCATCACAGTTTCTGGCTGCTATTATTGACTGCTTCCAGAAGTCTGCATCAGAGGGGGCAGAAGTGGCTGATAATAGCAGCCAGGAATGTGACGCAGCGCTAAAGCCTTTGGTAAGTGTTGCATCATGGTTCCTTTGCCATTGCCGCAGCTGCTGGCCCTGGAGAGCAGCGGCAGTGGGGGTGGGGGCGCAGGATTGCGGTACCCACCTAAGTGCCTCCAATCATTGCACCAGCCCTCAGGTTAAGTGAGCAAGAAGGCGCTTATTTTGGCGCTATTTTATAAAGAAACATAGGCACCTGTATGACTTACCCAGAAGCAGCTCCTACATTCACGGCACAGACCGTATGCCTGCTTAGAAACATGTGTAAATGTTAGCACGTACTTTATGCGCATATGTGTGCAATTTATAAAATATATACATAAATCGTGACTCTGCTCCTATGTACACTACTGCTGTACAAGTATGTGGAGGCCTGCACCGCTTCTAGATGTGACCTAATTTTAAAAGAGCTCCTTTATGTGCATAAAATACTGTTTTATTCATACAAATAGTTTGTAATATTTCCCTCTAAAAGAGGAATTAAGACTGGCTATTTATATATTTGTTCATTTTTAAAAATATATATCATGTCTACCTGGATCAACCATTCAAATTGTTTTACAAATAGTATGTTAAGATGAAGTGTCAAAAATTAAAAATCACTCTCCCCTAGTTGTTTTTCTTTCTGCCCTGCTACAGGCTGGATTTCTTAGTTTAACGTTTCCTCTACACAAGCTTGATTGTCTTTTCCAGGCTTTTTTCACCCAGTTCACTGCACTTCTCCCATTGGGTTTGAGCCACTGAGCTTTCTCTTCTGACCTGTGCGGCTGGTGCTGCTCATCCCACCTTTACCAGCTACAGGATCTGACTACTGCCTCCGTCCTCTCCTAATCCATGTGGCTGATGCTTCCTGTCCTGCCTCTTCCAGTCCTGAGGGTCTCAGGTATCATCATTTCCGCATCTCCAGCTGTACACTAAACTTAAAATACTCTGCAGGTGGGAAATTCTGCACTCTACTGTTGTGCAGAATTTCCCCAGTAGTAACCTTTGCATTCCCAAATCCTATGCACCCCCTCCCACAAACGATGCACAACACGCAGCCCTTCCCAAATGCACTTCCCTCATGTTAACATACTGCATGAAACTACCCTGGACACTCTCGCAACATGCATAACTCATAGAAACCTCACAAGCCAGGATAATATTTCATTGTTCTGTATTCTGTAATTTCATAAAAATTACTTTTTTGGCTTAAAAGTTGGTGCAGTAACCTATTGCTTACCACAGCAGGCTAAACTTGGGGAAGTTCTAGCGATTCCACTGTCTAACCTTTTCAATGCTTCTTTAGAGTCGGGAATGGTCCCAGAGAACTGGAGAAAGCTACATGTGGTCCTTTTACACAAAAGCGGATGAGGTTGAGAACTACAAGCCGGTTAGTCTGAGCTCTGTGGTGAGTAAATTAATGTAGATGCAGCTAAAATAGAGGATAGTGAGGTGTTTAGAGTCCAGTGGATTGCAGGACTGAGGCAGCATAGTTTTACTAAGGGCAGGTCTTGTCAGACAGATCTAATTAATTTCTTTGACTGGGTGACCAGAGAGTTGGACCGAGGGAGAACCCTAGATGTGGTGTACTTAGAGTTCAGTAAAGCCTTTGACACTGTTCCTCACAGAGGACTTATAAATAAATTGAGCAGCCTAGGAATATACCCTAAAGTCACTTCCTGGGTTAGAAATTGTTTGAGTCGGAGGTGACAGAGGGTACAGGAAAATAGAAGTTACTCTGAGGAGAAGCATCAGAGGGGGGCAGAAGTGGAAGTGTGAACGGCACTGCAGTGCCATAAAAGAACATAATGGTGGTGCCTTTTATATGTATTATTGCCATTGCATGTCCCAGAGAGGGGCGGCAGCAGCGGATAAGAGCTCATTGACAAAAGGAGGTGGCAGAGATGAGGCGAGATGATGGATGAGGGGCCCTTGCCATTAAAGATTCTCCTAGCATGCTTTAGGGGTTGAAGCAGCCCAGACTGCCACAGCACTGCTGCTGCTAGACTCTAGAGGGCTTTTTTTCAGTGCAGTTGGTGCAGACAGAAGGGATAGAGGAAACCGAGAAGGAGAGGACTTATCGGACATGGGGGATGCTATAGAGATAGGAAGAGAGAGGGAGGGGGGATGCTTGACAAAGGGGAAGGAGTAATAGGAAGATGGGGGGGTTGTAGGCGGATGGACATGAGAGAGCGAGAGAATTTGAGTGATAGAGAAGAGAATGATGCTGGACACGGAGGAGGAGGGGATAAGGAGATAGAGAGGAGATGCTTGACATGGTGGGGTCGAAGGGGAGATGGAGGGAAGATGCTGGATACAGAGGAGAAGGGGATAAGGAGATGGAGAGGAGATGCTGGATACAGAGGAGGAGGGGATAAGGAGATGGAGGGAAGATGCTGGACACAGAGGAGGAGGGGATAAGGAGATGGAGAGGAGATGCTGGACACGGAGGAGGAGGGGATAAGGAGATGGAGGGAAGATGCTGGATACAGAGGAGGAGGGGATAAGGAGATGGAGAGGAGATGCTGGACACGGAGGAGGAGGGGATACGGAGATGGAGGGAAGATGCTGGATACAGAGGAGGAGGGGATAAGGAGATGGAGAGGAGATGCTGGACATGGAGGAGGAGGGGATAAGGAGATGGAGGGAAGATGCTGGACATGGAGGAGGAGGGGATAAGGAGATGGAGAGGAGATGCTTGACATGGTGGTGTCAAAGAGGAGATGGAGGGAAGATGCTGGACATGGAGGAGGAGGGGATAAGGAGATGCAGAGGAGATGCTTGACATGGTGGGGTCAAAGGGGAGATGGAGGGAAGATGCTGGACACGGAGGAGGAGGGGATAAGGAGATGGAGAGGAGATGCTGGATACAGAGGAGGAGGGGATAAGGAGATGGAGAGGAGATGCTTGACTTGGTGGGGTCAAAGGGGAGATGGAGAGAAGATGCTGGACACGGAGGAGGAGGGGATAAGGAGATGGAGAGGAGATGCTTGACGTGGTGGGGTCAAAGGGGAGATGGAGGGAAGATGCTGGACACGGAGGAGGAGAGGATAAGGAGATGGAGAGAAGATGCTGGACACGGAGGAGGAGGGGATAAGGAGATGGAGAGGAGATGCTGGATACAGAGGAGGAGGGGATAAGGAGATGGAGAGAAGATGCTGGATACAGAGGAGGAGGGGATAAGGAGATGGAGAGGAGATGCTGGATACAGAGGAGGAGGGCATAAGGAGATGGAGAGAAAATGCTGGATACAGAGGAGGAGGGGATAAGGAGACGGAGAGAAGATGCTGGATACAGAGGAGGAGGGGATAAGGAGACGGAGAGAAGATGCTGGATACAGAGGAGGAGTGGATAAGGAGATGGAGAGGAGATGCTTGACGTGGTGGGGTCAAAGGGGAGATGGAGAGAAGATGCTGGATACAGAGGAGGAGGGGATAAGGAGATGGAGAGGAGATGCTTGACGTGGTGGGGTCAAAGGGGAGATGGAGAGAAGATGCTGGATACAGAGGAGGAGGGGATAAGGAGATGGAGAGAATATGCTGGATACAGAGGAGGAGGGGATAAGGAGATGGAGAGAAGATGCTGGATACAGAGGAGGAGGGGATAAGGAGATGGAGGGAAGATGCTGGACACGGAGGAGGAGGGGATAAGGAGATGGAGAGGAGATGCTTGACGTGGTGGGGTCAAAGGGGAGATGGAGGGAAGATGCTGGATACAGAGGAGGAGGGGATAAGGAGATGGAGAGAAGATGCTGGATACAGAGGATGAGGGGATAAGGAGATGGAGGGAAGATGCTGGACATGGAGGAGGAGGGGATAAGGAGATGGAGAGGAGATGCTTGACGTGGTGGGGTCAAAGGGGAGATGGAGAGAAGATGCTGGATACAGAGGAGGAGGGGATAAGGAGATGGAGAGGAGATGCTTGACGTGGTGGGGTCAAAGGGGAGATGGAGAGAACATGCTGGATACAGAGGAGGAGGGGATAAGGAGATGGAGAGAAGATGCTGGATACAGAGGAGGAGGGGATAAGGAGATAGAGAGAAGATGCTGGATACAGAGAAGGAGGGGATAAGGAAATGGAGGGAAGATGCTGGACACGGAGGAGGAGGGGATAAGGAGATGGAGAGGAGATGCTGGATACAGAGGAGGAGGGGATAAGGAGATGGAGAGGAGATGCTGGATACAGAGGAGGAGGGGATAAGGAGATGGAGGGAAGATACTGGACACGGAGGAGGAGGGGATAAGGAGATGGAGAGGAGATGCTTGACGTGGTGGGGTCAAAGGGGAGATGGAGGGAAGATGCTGGATACAGAGGAGGAGGGGATAAGGAGATGGAGAGGAGATGGAGAGGAGATGCTTGACATGGTGGGTCAAAGGGGAGATGGAGAGAAGATGCTGGATACAGAGGAGGAGGGGATAAGGAGATGGAGGGAAGATGCTGGACACGGAGGAGGAGGGGATAAGGAGATGGAGAGGTGATGCTTGACGTGGTGGGGTCAAAGGGGAGATGGAGGGAAGATGCTGGACATTGGGAGAGGTGAGAGGGTAGGGAGATGCTGGACCTGGGGAGGGGGCAAAGAGCTACAGTGGGGAAAAACTGGACTTAGCAAGAAATAAGGGAGATAAAGTATAGATGCTAGACATGAGAGGAAATAGGAAGAAGAACAGGAATGCTGTACAAAGAGAAACAGAGGAGAGATTTTGGATATGGTGGGGGTATATGGTGTAAAAGAGAGGTAGAAATGTTGGATGGGGGGAGAGAGATTGAAGGGCAGATACTGGATGAGGCGATCGGGACAGTGGGGGAAAAAGGGGAGGGAGAAGATGCTGGGCACAGAAGGGAAGAGAGAATTAGTGATAGACTAGGGAATAGGAGGCGATGGATGTACAGGAGAGGAGTAGCAGATGGACTAGAGACTCTGGAAAGAGTTAAGTGAAGATGCAGAAAAGCAGAAACCAGAGACTGGAACTAGTGCAATTAGAAAACTAAAATGTCCGGATGACTAAGGTAGAAAGAGGTATTTTATTTTCAGTTTAATGATTGGAATATATTGGTGGGAGGGGTAATATTCAAAGCCATTGGCAAGGTTTGCAGACCTCCAAACTGTGTAAATGACACTAAATGGCTAAATGAGATATACAGTGTGTTAGTGCTGCTGGATATCTGCAGGTGCTGCCACTACACACCCTGATACTAAGTGGCTAGCACTGAGATGTGTTGTGCTGGCACACACAGATATCCAGCAGCAATAACCGTGTTCCAGAGTGGAGTGCAGATAGCCCCATTGTTAACCAGACCATGGGGGTATTGAGCTGCTGCCCAGCTAGCGACAAGTGGGTAAAGCAAGGCGCAGCAAATGCTGGGCTAGCTTTACCCACAGAAGCTAACCGGGCAGTGCCTCAATATCGTCGCTTCCGGGTTCTGCGATGACCCAGATACTCAATGCCAATGGCCAGATATGGCCCAGCATTGAACATAAGGGGTTAAAGTTCAGCAGTAAAGGCTCTGCGCTTTACAAGCACTTACCATCGCCACTGTATATCCTCCCCATTGTTTTTATAATAGAAACATAGAAATATGATGACAGAAAAAGACCACATGGCCCATCTAGTCTGTCCTTCCATATCAACAACTACAACAGTCCCCTTTTAACCTTTAGAGATCCTCTGTCTTTGTCCCATGCTTTTTTTAATTCAGTTACTGTCCTCATCTGTAGCACCTCCACTGGGAGACTAGTCTACAGATCCACTACTCTTTCCGTAAAGAAATATTTCCGCATATCACTCCTGAATCTATCTCCCTTCACCCTCATCCCATGTCCCCTCGTAGCAGAACTTTCTTTCATTTGAAAGAGGCTCTCTCCCTGAACATTTATGCCATGGACGTATTTAAACATCTCAATCATATCACCTCTATCCCGCATTTCCTCTAAGGTGTACATATTAAGATCCTTAAGTCTGTTCTCATATGCTTTATAATGAAGACCACTAATCATTTTTGTAACCACCCTCTCCACCGACTCCATCCTGTTCACATCCATTTGAAGATCCAGTCTCTAGAATTGCACACTATACTCCAAATGAGGTCGCACCAAAGACTTATACAGAGGCATTATCACCTCCTTTTTTCTGCTAGCCATTCCTCTCCGTATGCACCCAAGCATCCTTCTAGCTTTTGCCTTCGCCTTTTCTACCTGTTTAGCTACTTTAAGATCATCAGACACAACCACGCCTAGGTCCTGCTTTTCTTTAGTGGACAAAAGTACTTCACTCCCTATATTATATTGCTCCCTTGGATTGCTGCAGCCCAAATGCATGACCTTACATTTTTTAACATTAAATCCCAGCTGCCAAATTCAAGACCATTCTTCAAGCTTAGCTAGATCCGTCCTCATGTTATCTACACCTTCCTGGGTGTCTATTCTATTTTGGATTTTGGTATCATCCACAAAGAGGCAAACCTTACCCGACAGCCCTTCCGCTATATCACTAACAAAGATGTTCAATAGAATCGGACCAAGGACAGATCCCTGAGGCACACCACTGGTAACATCCTTCTCCTCAGAATGAGCTCCATATATCTGTACTCTTTGTCGCCTCCCACCCAACCAATTTCTAACCCAAGCAGTAACTTTAGGGTCCATCCCTAGGGTGCTCAGTTTGTTTATAAGTCGCCTGTGAGTAACAGTGTCAAAGGTTTTACTGAAATCTAAATATACCACATCTAGGGCTCTCCCTCGGTCCAACTCCCTGGTCACCCAGTCAAAGAAATCAATCAGATTTGTTTGACAAGACCTGCCTCTGGTGAATCCATGCTGCCTCGGATCCTGTAATCTGCTGGACTCCAGAAACCTCACTATTTTCTCTTTCAGCAGTGTTTCCAATAATTTACTCACCACCAAAGTTAAACTAACCAGCCTTTAGTTTTCAACCACATCCTTACTTCCGCTTTTGTGTAAAGGCACAACATGAGCCTCTCTCCAGTCTTCTGGCGCCACTCACGACTCCAATGAGGCATTGAAAAGGTCAGTCAGTGGAGCTGCTAGAACATCCCCAAGTTCCCTTAGTATTCTAGGGTGTATCCCATCCAGTCCCATCACTTTGTCTACTTTAAGTTGAGCTAGTTTCTCACAAACACAGTCTTCTGAAAATTGTTCAAGATGTCCCTCGCTTCTGTTCCTCTTTGTGGGTGTTTTCTGAGGTCCTGCTTCTGGTTCTTAATCTGTGAACACAGAACAGAAATATTTGTTAAGCAATTCCACTTTATCCTTATCAGCTTCTACATATTTCTCCCCTGCACCCTTGAGTCTGACAATACTACTTTTGCCCTTCCTCTTCCCACTAACATATCTGAAATATGTTTATCCCCCCATTTTATTGCATTGGCTATTTCATCCTCCTTTTGAATCTTTGCCTTCCTGACTGCTTTGCTAGCTTCTCTAAGTTTTTCCAAATATAGATGCCTGTTTCCTCTCTCTGTGATCTCTTGTATTTCATGAAGGCCTCCCTCTTTTTCTTCACTTTTTCAGCTACTTCTTTCGAAAGCCATAGCGGTGGTCTTTTCCTTTTACCTTTATTTACCATTTTAACAAAAAGGTTGGTTGCCCTTAAAATGTCCCCTTTCAGTTTTGCCCACTGTTTTTCTACATCCCCCAGCTGTTCCCATCCCACTATCGACTCCCTGAGGTATTGGCCCATCTTGGCAAAGTTAGACTTCTTGGTGATCACTGGATGCAAAATGATCTTCCACTACAACATCAGAAACACTTTCACCATTGGTAAGCACCAAGTCCAGAATGGCCCCTTCACGTGTGGGGTCTGCTACCAATTGCCTGAATAGTTCTTCCTGTAGAGAATCCAGGATCTCCTTACTTCTAGATGATACTGCAGCAGGAATGTGCCTATCAACATCTCGCATATTGAAATCTCCTATCAGTAGCACTTCCCCTTTCCTAGCAATGCTGCCTATGTCTTCAATTAACTCTCTGTCCACCTCTTCCTCTTGTGATAGAGGTCTGTATATCACACCAGTGCAAATAGATTTCTCTTTCCCTTTTTTCTAGTTTAACCCATAATGCCTCCTCTCTCCCTTTTAAGCTCTGTAATTCCAAAGCTTTAATAGTAGTTTTTACATATAGTGCCACTCCTCCTCCCGTTCTTCCTACTCTGTCCTTTCTTAATAAAGTATAGCCAGGTATAGTTACATCCCAATCATGGTTTTCTGTGAACCATGTTTCTGTAACTGCCACTAAATCCAAGTCAGCCACTCCCACCAAAGCTTCAACATCAGGGATCTTATTTCCCATGCTAGGGGCATTTATACACATTGCTTTCCATATGTTACCCCTGTTACCCATTTCCATAAAGGTATTTAATGTATCACCTACCTGGGGGCTTTCACCTACCTGGGGGCTTCCTTCACCCATCCCCAACGAATCTAGTTTAAAGCCCTCTTCAGTAGATTAGCCAGTCTACTACCGAAGACACGTTGACCTTTCTTGGACAGATGGATGCCATCTCTGCTTTGCAACCCTTGGAACAGTATCCCATGGTCTAGGAAACCAAAATGCTCTCAATGACACCATCCACGCAGCCATGCATTCATCTCCAGGATGCGAGCCTCTCTGCCTTGGCCTTTACCCTCAACAGGGAAGATTGAAGAGAACACCATCTGCACACCTAACTGCTTCACCCTCTGTCCCAGAGCCATGAAGTCACTTTTAATACGTTCTGAGTGATACCTGGCAGTATCATTTGTTCCAACATGGATTAGCAACATTGGGTAATAGTCAGTGGGCTTGATGAGTCTCGGGAAACTCTCCGTAACATCTTGGATTTTGGCACCAGGCAGACAGCATACCTCTCTAGACATCAAGTCTGGTCGGCATATGGATGCCTCAGTACCCTTCAGAAGAGAGTCTCCAACCACCACTATCCTTCGCTTCCCTGTGGTCACTGATTCTGCAACTTTGGGGTACTTGAGCTCTGGTTCTTCCCTTTCCAGGGCTGCTTTCTCCTCCTCCGCTTCCAGGGCTGCATAATGGTTCTTCAATTCAAGGGCTGGAGAAGTTGGATTGGTGATTTTGCAGGCCCTGGTGACTTGTGTCCAACCATCGACATTCTGTTGGCACCCATCTTCTCCTCTGCTGGAAAGCTTGGTTGTTGCAAGAAGCATGTCATCAATGTACTTCTCACTGTCTTATTTATTTATTTTATTTATTTATTTTATTTATTACAGTTTCTTATATACCGCGCTATTTAGAATCAGCGCAGTTTACATCATAACATAACGACCATAACGACAAATTGTCAGGTTTTACATTGAACAGGAGTACAAACTTGGATAACCGGGTTAACTATATACATAAGCTATCTACACTGCAGATAAAAATTGTAAGGGCCTTTCTAGATTGCGTCATTTCTTGGGAGGGATATCTAGTTCAATTGCTGTCTGGGAAGTATTGGAGGAAAAGGTGGGTTTTGAGAGCCTTCCTGAACTGATATAGATTGGTAATGGCCCTAATGTCGGGGGGTAGAGCGTTCCAGCATTTGGGGACATAAAAACTGAATGCCCTGTTTGTGGTTTTCGTGTTGGACTTTGTCGAAGCCTTTGGTATTGCTAGCAAGTTTACAGCTGTTGTTCTTCTGGATCTGTTGGGGGGGGACCATGTGGATAAGATGCGTGAGTGAGAAGGATGAAGTACCTTTGATTGCCTTGAATGCTAATAGAAGGGATTTGAAGGTGATTCTCCCATGGATCGGTAGCCAGTGCAGCTGTTTGAGAATAGGAGTCACGTGGTCGTTTCTGGATGCTCCGTAAAGGACCCTAGTTGCGGCATTCATGGCCAACTGTAAGGGGGTTAGTGTGGATTGGGGGAGACCTTGTAAGATGGCATTTGCAAAGTCAAAATGCGGCAGGATCAGCGCTTGATATATGGTTCGGAAATCGTCTGGGTCCAGCAGGGAGCGTAGTTGTTTGAGTGAGCGGATTTTGAAATAGATGGCTTTGACTATGTTGCTTATGTGGGGTTTCATGTCTAGATGTTGGTCCAGAGTAACTCCCAGGTATTTTATTGCATCTTTAGTTTGCAAATCAGCTTCCTTGACACTGACGTGGGACGGGGGAGTAAAGTTGGAGTCTCTGGTGATGAAAAGGACCTCTGTTTTTTATGTTGGATGCGTAGGTTCTGTGTCTGGAGCCATGTTGAAACTGCATTGAAACAATCTGTGAGTGGGGTCAGGTCCATGTGAGTTGTGGAGAAAGGCATGTATAAGAGAATGTCATCTGCATATATCATGCAGTTTACGTTGAATGATCTTATGATATTGCAGATGGGCTGCATGTAGATATTGAAAAGTAAGGAGGATAACGAGGATCCTTGAGGTACCCCTTGCTTTTGATGGAAGTGGCTTGACTCTTCTGATCCAGACTTCACATATTGCCATCTATCGTCCAGATAAGACTTACACCATCTTAGTGCATCGTTGCAGACACCCTTCTCTTTTAGTCTTCCGAGGAGGATTTTGTGACTCACGGAGTCGAACGCCGCAGCGATGTCTAGGAAGATGAGCTCCAAACCTTAACGGATGTTGTCAATTCCTGTGATGATATCGTTGAATAGACCAGTAAGTAGTGTCTCGACCCCATGATGTTCTCTGAACCCATGTTGGCAGCTGTCTAAGGGAGCAACAGCGTCTATGTGATCTTGAATTTGCCGTTGTGCTTCTTTCTCAATTATTTTGGCTAAGAGGGGGATGCTAGCTATTGGTCGATAGGAGTCAACTCTTTGGGGGTCAAGTTTGGGGTTTTTCAGTAGTGGCCTAATGGAAGTCTGCTTGAGTGAAGTGGGAAAATAACCTGTTGTAAAGGAGAGTTTCATTATATTTGCGATGACCGTGCTGAACACATCACGTAGCTCCTTGATCCAAAAAGCTGGACATGGGTCAGTCTGTGCAGTGGAGGTTGTTGAGTGATGCTATGGTGATCTCAATACATTTATTGGATGGTGTGGAAAAAATGTTAAGTGGAGAAAGGTCCGTTGGTTCTTGATATTGGACTGATGACACCTTGTTGGTTTGCACAATCTTGGATTGCAGATAATCAGCGAATTCTTGTGGGTGAATCTCGCTGTGTTGTTCGGGCGATGGTTCCTTTGAGAGGGATTTGACCAGATTGAAGAGGTCACGTGGTTTATTCAGAGACCTCTTTAGGGTGTCTGTGATATTTTCTCATTTTGGTAGTGATTGTTTCTCGATGTATTGCAAGGTGGGTTCGGTATGCGGTCTGGTCTTCAGTTGAGCGCGACCGGCGCCATCGGCGTTCAAGGCTACATAGTTGCGTGAGAGAAGCTCGCAGCTCAGGGGAGAACCATGGGGTGGATCTTCTTTTTGAACTTGCTGTATTCTTAGAGTTCGAGTGTTGTGAGATGGCAAGCAGGCTGGAGTTCCAGCAAGAGATTAGTTCATCAAGGTCCGGTGTGGTTTTGTTGATGAGTGATGGGGTCTACGAAAGGATGTGTTCCCTATCGAAGGGGCAAAAGCATCTAGTGGCAGTTCGAGAGGTGATGTTCGTGGGTCGGCTTCTGATCAGCTGGTCATTGTTGCTGGGAATCTGGATAATGATCAGTTTGTGGTCGGACCAGGGTACATCAACGACTGATATTGGCGGATTGTGGTTTTTGACCATGACTGGTTGTGGCACAAATACCATGTCAAGAATGTTCCCTTTCGTATGTGTGGGTTCATTTATGATTTGTTTGAGTCCCAGGTCTTCCATTGCATCAAGGAACGCATTTGCGTGGTTTTGGGGTAAAGATGGGAGATTGAAATCATCCATTATCCAATTTGGTTTGTTGGGAGTGAGGGTGTTAGCTGCAAGGTCAATAATGGTTGGAAGGTCAACTGGAGAAGTAGATGGTGTTCTGTATAACAGGGTAAAGGAGCATTGTTGGTTAGCAACAGAGAGGGTGTCCAGGCTATTTGTGCTAGAAGAGTCCACAATGTGGAAGTTGAGGTCTGATTTGGAGATTATGAGCACCCCTCCTCCTTTTTTGTTTTCCCTATGTCTCGTATGTATGGAGAAATTGGGGGGAAGTAGTTGATTGAGCAGGACGTTGTCTTCTGGTGATAGCCATGTTTCAGTGATCATGAGGATCTCAAGGTCGTAGAAGGAGATTGTGTCAAGGACAACAGGCCATTTTTTGCGGATGGAACGTGCGTTGATGATGGCACATTTTAGTGGTCGGCATCTCAAAGGTTTTTCCTGGCTGGGTGTCTTGGATAGCTGGAGTGCTATATGTATCAGGTGGGAGTGGCGCGTGTAGGCGTCACTTCCTGGGTTGGAGTAAGGGGTACTATTCCATCTTTTTCCATGGCTATTCAGGATTGGAATCCTGCCATGTGGCGTGTAAAGGGCCTGGGAGGTTCCAAGCCAGTGGGTGAGGAGGTAGAGGCTAAGAATGATAGCGACCCGGAGGGCCATTCTGAGGGTTTGGATTGTGTGTGAGGCACTGTAGCTAGGAGGTGGGGCAGTGCAATAATAGGGTAGTACACCGTTGTTATGAGGTACAGTACAGGGATGAGAATCTTACGTACAGAGGAGCAATTATATGAGAGTGCAAAATTGAGCAGGTACAGTTTGCATGCAAGATATTGACAATCTTTACAGAGAGAGTGTAGTATTGTGGTGAACACCGTAATAAAGTGCGAAGCTAGCAGATTATATTGAACTTTCAATTGGCAAAATTGCAATGCTAAGATGGTACATAATACACTATGATGCTATCAGGTTACTTGAATGCTCCTCAGCCTTGCCACCTCCTCTCTGAGTTCCTCCACTTGTTTCCTCAGAGCTTCAGCATGCAGGCACCCTGCACATGGAACCTGTCCTTCAACTGGCATTGGGACCTCTGTCTGGACAGAGGCAGAAGCTATAACGGGGGCAACAGCTTTAGCGATACATGTACATATGCTTTCTTTATAGATGTCTTTTAATTTCTTTGGTGCTGCATTACATGCAGAGTGTGGCTTCTTGGGATTTCAGTATAATTTTTGGCAAAATACTATTTCTAGTGGTTGTCCCTTATTTTGCACTTGATGAGGGTCTATCTATGTTCTAAGTATGTGACTGAAGCCAGGTATTCTGTTAGTATAGAGTTTCTATGTAGGAATCTGGCTTGTTCAGTTTTCTTACTAGTTATGTGGATGTTCTAGGTTCCACTGCAATATTTATGGTGCCGTCCTTTCCTGGGCATGTTCCTTGTTGTGTGAGTTTTGGAAGTTAGTGTTATTATGGAATGGTAGATTTGTGCTATGAGTCCTGTTCTTGGTGTGTAGTCAACTGTAGTTGGTAGTGCAATCTGAAATTTAAAATATTTTGTTACTTCATATTCAAGGAAATCTCAAATTTTAAGGGGACATGTCAGTTTAATTTTGCTGAGTAGCCTGATAACTGCACTCCTGCTGATTTCTGGACTTTTCCTCTAATATGGTCCAATCCATTCCAAGCACTATGATCTTGAATTCCTGCTTATCAGTTATTAGTTTTTCTTATTTTGTATCTTTCCTCCTAACCAATAAGCTGGTCATAGCACTGACCAAATAAATATGATATGCAGATATTTATAATGCTTTGCTTTTTTATGGATCTGTGAAAGTTGTTTTAAGCTAATTTTGATTCATAATTATTATTATGTTTTATTGTAATGTCTGTTTTGATATATTGTGTATGTGGGTTTGGAAGGTAGGATTTTAGATAGGCGGCATATAAATTTTAAAATAAATTACATTTATGCTAATACGGCCCAATGATATGTAAATATTTATGCAAATGAGGCCCCACAATGAGTCTTCGTACATGGCCCCGCATAACCCTTGGGCCACCCCTGATGGTATAGTTCCTTGAGGTGGTAGGATATCCATCAGTCCTTGCATAAGGCCACATACAGGAAATGGAAGGCATTCTTGATGAACATGCAGGTCATCTGTAATGCACAGGCAGAGATCACGGATGTAGCAGCACACTACCCAGGCTTGTGCCATGATGCATATATACTCAGCCAGTCAGGAAATCATGTTGTCTTTGAGGGTGGTGCCATCACTGATGGCTGGCTACTAGGTAAATTGACACAGAGATTGCAACATGCATGCTTGCACAGGACGGCCCTTGGGAGCACCAGGGGGGGCTGTGGGTTTACCAGCAGGCTGTGTCCCCCCTGGTGGCAGCAGTGGATAGGTGTACAGAGACAAGATGAGGGTGTTGTGGGTTATGTGTGGAAAGCATCAACTGGGACACATGAGCACAGATGGAGCACCAGGCAGTAGGACCCATCCCTGCCAAACCCAGATTAGAGTGGTGGTGCAGCCAAGTGGGGAATGGGTTGACGGTGGTGTACATCCTGATGTCACTGTAATCCTGGTCACACAATGTAAAGGACATCCGGAAGCTCCAGGGATACCAGGATGTGACACTGACCTGCTGACTGTATGCATGAAGGGGGCTGACAGGCAAGAACCAGGAGGACCTGCTCCCAAAATACAGTAACAATCCCCACCCACATCCGCAATGCCAACAATGCCGCATGGACATCATAAATATAGAAAACAAAACCCTTGCACTGTCCCTCATCTACAGGCCCCCCTCAGCTGACCACAAAAATCTCACCCCCATCCTAGAACTTGCATGTACAGCTACACAGAGAAAACCACTTATTATATTAGGTGATCTGAACCTTCCATCACTCAACCCACAACACACAATCAACTTTATGGATTCCATGAAAGAAATGGGTTACAACCAAATCATACAGACATCTACACATACAAAAGGTAACGCTGTAGACCTTGTATTCATTCCCACCCCATTTAATAAACACCAACTACAATCCTCACCTCTTATTACAGAAGTACCATGGTCAGATCACCACCTAATAACCTTCAATTTACTCTCACTATCACACACCAACACTGAAACTACTCCAACACCTTATAAATCCCGCTTTACACACTTCAACAAAGACACCTTCCTAGACACCGTATTACCTAACCTTATAAATAACACAACAGAAGTCAACACCATAATAGACCAATGGAACTCAACAATAAAAGAAGCAGCAACTCCCACTCAAGGTCCCCAAAAACAATTCACAAAAAGAAAGTCAGAAAAATGGTTCAATAGAACAATTAACACACACAACCCCTTCTTCAAACAGCCCCCAAAGACACCCCAAACAACCCACGAAAAAATGGAAATAAATTCCATCACACACACACACTCACACACACACACCCACACACACATACACACACACTCACACACACACACTTGAATAGTGAATTTTATCCACCATAAATCATGTATCCTAACCTTTTGTAAATCATGTATCCTAACCTTTTTGTAAATAACAACTATAAATAGCAATGTCAGCTCGCTGACATTCCCCTGTAAATCCAGTAGTATACAAAAGCATACACCCTGTAAATAGTTTTAACAACTTACTGTTCTGTTTTATGTAAAAAGTTAAAAAGTTATATGTAAAAAGTTAAAAAGTTCTTGTTCTATGTAATGTTATACGAATGTATACAATTGTTCCATGTAAACCGCCCCTGATCTCTGGAAGGGGCGGTATAGAAGAAATAGATAAATAAATAAATAAAATAAAATAAATAAATAAATATAAAAAAGCAACTAAGAAAACAAGAAAAACGGTGGAGGAAATCTAAAACAAGCGATAATAAAGTGCAATACCTGAGTCTTCTCAACAAATACAAAGACACTATTAACAGATCGAAAAGAGAATACCACACAAAAGTCATAAATATGGCACTCAATCGACCGAGAGAATTATTTGCAATTATAAAAACACTAACAAAAACCCAAACTCCAGAGCCTGAACAATCAACGATAAGCGCACAAACTCTTGCAACTCATTTTGCTAACAAATTAAAAAACAAATCATCTAGCACAATCATAACTATACCCACGGACCTAAAACCAACCAATAAATGGATAACCTTTCAAGACATTGAGCAAAAACACCTCCTCAATATCATATCAATGATCAACACCACTACCTCCCCCCTAGATCCATGTCCAGTATCATGGATAAAAAACACCAAAACTGAATTAGCTATCCATATACAAAATATAGTAAACCAATCACTATCCCAGGGCATCATGCCAGATGCCCTAAAACTCACATCCTTACGCCCTATAATAAAAAATAATAAACTCAATCCTACAGACCCAAACTCTTACAGGCCCATAGCCAGCATACCGTTTATTGCCAAAGTAATAGAAAAAATCATACAGCTCCAACTACAAGATTTTATCGACACACATGCACCACTTGACTCACACCAATTTGGCTTCCGCCCATCACACGGAGTCGAAACTTTGCTAATAACACTCATGGATGACCTCATAAAAGGCACTGACACATGCAACCAAGGTTACATCCTCATATTCATTGATATAGCTGGTGCCTTTTACAATGTCCACCACAACACACTCATTAACAGACTCCTAAGCCTAGGAATAGGAGGAACAATTCTACAATGGTTTATATCATACATCACAAACCGATCGATACGCGTTAAATTAGGCCAAGACACCTCTGAGCCATTCATACAAGGACAAGGTATTCCACAGGGCTCGGCCCTATCGGCCCTCCTTTTCAACTTGTATCTTCAACCCATCACAAATATATTTAAAAAACATAAAGTCAACCACTACATATACGCAGATGATATCATGCTCACTCAACCAATAAACACAAATAATCCCACCTGCCAGAACTTACTAGACTGCATCAGCGAAGCAAATACCTGGCTAGAAAATAATAACCTCAGCATCAACCTAAAAAAAACTGAAGCAATGTTCGTAACAAGAAAACCAGATACTACTCTCCCTGAAACAATAACAATTAACGACACAATAATCCCAATCAAAAAGGAAGTAAAATACCTAGGCATCATAATAGATCACGCACTTAGTATGCTCCCTCACATAAAACAAACCGTGAAAACCATATTCTATAAACTTAAGACCATTCAACACCTACGACCAATACTAGACACACGTGACTTCAGATCTGTTATCAGCACACTCATCACTCCACACTTCGACTATTGTAATAGTCTACTTATCGGCCTCCCTCTCACAAATACCAACTTACTCCAACGAGCTCAAAACATCTGTGCTCGAGTAACAGCAAAAGCCTGCCTCACTAACCACATAACTCCCATCCTCGCCGAACTACACTGGCTTCCCATAAATAGTAGAATATCATACAAAATACTCTTAACCACATTTAAACTTATCAACGGCATATCACCCTCACATCTAACCACTCTAATACATGCTCCAAAAGAACATAGAACCCGCAGACAAAACGCAACCCACTCACTAGACATAAAAAAATCCATTCGAAAAACAAAAAAAACACAAGCTCAAGAGCATTCACATATGCAGCCCCCACCCTATGGAATAAACTCCCACTAAGCCTCCGCAAAATAAAGGATCTCCAGACATTCCGGAAAGAACTAAAAACATATCTGTTTAAAGAACACTTTATAAATCTTAATGAACCCCCCCCCATCCCCCTCACCACACCTCCATAAAAATCCTCCTTAACCACAGATCAAAAAGCCACAAACCTCAACACACTTAGGAAAAAACAACCCTTAAACACCACGATTAATAATTGACTAATGTAAATATTTGACTGATGTAAATAGTTACAGCATTTGTATAATTATATGTTCCATGTTATTGTTCATGAAAAGTTAATTGTACATAGTTTGAAAAAATACGATGTTCCATGTAAAAGCATGTTCATTATGTTAATTGTAAACCGCCTTTGATCTTGGGAAAAAGCGGTATAGAAGAAAAGCATAAATAAAATAAATAAATAAACAAAACTGTCAGTAATAGAGCCGTCTCTAATGTAGCCCCTTCCAGTTGGTATGCATTACCAGACAACCTCAGAGCCATCAAAGACCTCCAAACATTCCGGAAAGAGCTCAAAACCCATCTATTTGTTAAGCACTATGGTCCCTCCACCAATAACAATCTCCCCCAAACCTCCCACCCCCTTTGATAGCCCTGGCTTCCCCATCCCCTCCCTTTCATGCGCCTTCACATATGCTATACAACATCTCCATATTGTACATAGTTATGCAAATTGTTAAGCGGTACTATCTCGCTTTGTTCCGTAAATACGTTTTTCAAAGTTATAATGCAAATTTTCAGTTTTGTTCTCTGTAAACTGCCATTGATCTTTGGAAGTGGTGGTATATAATTCTAATAAATAAATAAATAGTGTTTCTCCAGGGCATCAAGCGATGTCTTTAGCCATCTCCAATACTGACCGCAAAGCTGATAGTGCAAAGAGTACCCCAGAACCACACCAAAATGGACCCCAAAACAGGGTCATCCTAAACCAAGATGTGTGCCCACACACAGGGCACAAATGGCCAGATCCAGGACCATTAGCACAAGATGGGACACAAACTCATTGCCATCCCCACAGGTATGTCCACCTCCTGTCAGCATTGGGAAACAGTCAGGGTGACTATGAACTTCCCAACAGGTGGAAGACGAGGCCCCATATGATCAGGCGCAGCCATACACACCCCTGCAGCACCCCCCCTATGAGACACACTGATGGCAGGCGCAGCTGTGGCATGGGGAGCTGCCAAAAACAGTCACCATGGTCAGCTGTTATGACACCTATTGCTAGAGATCACACATAACCTGACACCACCTGGATCAACACATACACCCGGGCAGTGTGGTAATAACCCACACAGAGCTCACTGCCACAGAAGATCAGCTGACCAGGACACATCATAGGAGCCACTACCAGAAATGTGCCACTGCCATCACCTATTGGTCAATGCCAATCAAAGCAAGCTCAAGTTCTAGCAATTGTCCCCTCCAAAATGCCACACTAGGGACAGTGGTGAAGGCATGGGTGCCATACACACTGTCATGATGCGGGCACTAATAAAGCTGATTTTATGAAAAGAAATCCTGATTTAGAGGAACTAGAGGTGCAGTTACCTCCTGGCAGACATAGAGGGAGCGGGAGCAGACATACTGATCCTAGTGAATCTAATCACAGTAATGACCTGCAGCTGACAGAGAACCAGGAAGTCAGTAACAAAGGTTCTCTTTATAAACCAGAGCAGAACGCTCTTGGAAGGCAGGAGGAGAAGGAGAGGCAAAGGCAGGAGGAGAAGGAGAGACAAAAGCAGGAGCAGAACCGAAAGACACAGCAATGGAGATGGCAGCAGTTGCAAAGAAAGCCATGGACAAATAAGCAGTGGGAACAACAGCAGGAGCTGAGAAAGGAAGGAACTGGAACCGGAGCTGAACTAGAAGCTGAACCAACAGTAAAGCCTAGAAGCTATCAGAGGTACAAACCTGTTTGCTGTGAAAGAGGCCAAGCTGGAAGTTGGAACAGAAACAGACCACACGAGGTGGGAAGCCATAGAATCCAAACTAAGCCTATTGGGCAAGGAGAGTTTGGTAGAAGGTGCTCCAAGGTAAGAGGCGGTGCCACGCCTAGTTCTTTTACTCTGCCTGTTTATGATACAAGGAGAAGGAAGCTAAGAACCAGAGGGGAAGGTTCTGTAAGGAGTTTATCTCCAGAAAAGCACTGCTCAGTTTTACCCAGTCAGAAGGAAAAACAGTTGTATAAACAACAGAGGTTTTTACTCCATGAGCCAAGGTTTGAAACAGTAAGGTTTAACCCTAAGCACTGCACTGCTGGAAGCCGCCCGCAAAGAAAGCTTCTCTCTAAAAACAACCTGAATAAAGATTGGTATTCTAATTTACCACCAGCCATAAGAGTTCCTGCTTACCTAAAGCAAAACTCCCATGCTGAAGATTGTCAGGCTAACATAGACAGGGATAGTGAAACCCCTTTGACCCAATATGAGGAAGAGGATATGATGGAGGTGGATTTCCCCCATACTATTCCCTCATCTTTGCCGGAGGACATGGAGTGCGATTGGTGTACGGCCTACGCTCCCAAGTGTGCCTGCTGTAACGAAGAATGAATGTAAATATACTTTTGGTTGTTTATTGTGAAGAATATTACCTTTAAGAAAAACCTGCTATAAACTGTGAAGTAACAGTTCTCAAGCCAGAGAGCCTTGGCACCTTTTGAAACAAAGGACTATTTTGTTAAGCAACGTATCTCTAATTTGAACCCATGCATTATAACGGGGAATAAAGCCTTTATTACCCTTCACTCAGGTCTTATTGTTCTTTATAGCGCTACATAGTGGCGCGCAATCTTTGTGTCACGACACCTTGTGGCAACACCATCCCAGTGGTCATAATAGATCGATTGCATGACTGGGGGTACACAGATATAATTCCTACAGGACCCCACTCATGGTGACATACATCTTCTGATGCAGGTGTCCTGTACATAGCACAGAAAGTACATAAGAACATAAGATATGCCATACTGGGTCAGACCAAGGTCCATCAAGCCCTGTATCCTGTTTCCAACAGTGGCCAATCTAGGTCATACGTACCTAGCAGTTTTCCCAAATGACACAGGTTCCACAATGCTTGTATTTATTTATTTATTTATTTCTCTTAATTCAGTGCGGTTTACATATGAACAAATATAAACACAATGGTACAAGCAGCATTGTTTTTTTACATAGAACAAGGTACATAAACTTGGTGAAAATCAGGGTAACTATAGACAAAAAACTATATACATGGCTACTATATACATGGTTATTTGGTTAATTAGATGCGAACAAGAATATCTATAATGCCATGGGTAAGAAATTAATTAAAGAGCAGAATAAAAATGCCAAATATCGTGATAATGAATATGGCATAGTATAATGAGCATGTAATAAACATCATAATTACCCATTCTCTACCGGGGTCAAGTATGAGAGATCTGCATGAGTACTATTGTCAAGTGGAGTGTCTTCGGGGTAGTATGTTAGGAACAAGTAGTGCTTCAATGCCTTTCTGAACTTCATCAGACTTGATATAGCTCTTATTTCGGGTGGAAGGGCATTCCAGGCTCTGGGAGAAAACAGAGAGAAGGCTCTAGAGGCTGTTGATTTAGAGCATTTTGTGAGGAGTTTCGGGAGGTCAATGGAGTTTAATGTAACAGACCTTCTGGATCTGTTATTTGGGGTGATATGTATCATATTACTGAGAGGTGATAGAGATGGGCATTTTGAGGCTTTAAAAGTCATGACCAGGGTCTTGTATAGCGTTCTGGCCTGTAGGGGTAGCCAATGTAAACTCATCAATATTGGAGTTATGTGTTCTGATCGTGGAGCGCCTACGAGGATTCTCGCGGCTGCATTCATGGCCAGACGGAGAGGATTTAGGGTGGATTGCGGGAGACCGTGTAGAATGATATTGGCAAAATCCAAGTGTGGTAATATGAGGGCTTGGAATATAGTACGGAAGTCAGAGTAGTTAAGTAAAGGTCGGAGATTACGTAGTGATCGCATCTTGTTGTAGATTGCACTCGTTGTTTTCTTAATGTGGGCTGACATATTAAGCTGTTGATCTAATATAATTCCTAAGTATCGAATTGTGGGTTGTGCTTTCAGCTCAATGTTGTTTACCTGAAGGGAGGTAGGTGGTATGAATGATGGGTTCCGTGTAACGAATAGAACATTAGTTTTGTTGTGGTTTATCCGTAGATTCTGATTAAGGAGCCAGTTGGATACAGCTTCAAAGCAGTGAGTTATTGGTGTAAAATCTGGTTGTTTTATGTTGAATGGAGCAAACATGAGGATGTCATCAGCATAGGCAAGGCATTGTATGTTGAAAGTGCGTATGAGATCGCAGATTGGCTGCATATAGATATTGAACATTAAGGCGGACAATGAGGAACCCTGCGGGACACCTTGTTTAAGGGGGAATGGATCAGACGTTGCTTCTCCTGTTCTGACTTGCTGCTGTCTATCAGATAAGTAGGATTTACACCAGTTCAGGGCTAGTCCTTGGATTCCCTTGTCTTGAAGGCGCTGTAGGAGAGTATCGTGGTTTACTGAATCGAATGCTGCAGCTATGTCGAGAAAGATAAGAGTGAACCCTTGGTGGATATTTTCAATGCCTATGATTAGGTTATTGAACAGTGTTGTGAGAAGGGTGTCTACACCATGTTCTTCTCTGAAGCCATGTTGTGCGGGGTCCAGAGGGGATTCGGAGTCAACATGATGCTGTATTTGTCGCTGGACTACTTTTTCCATGATTTTTGCTAATATAGGGATGCTGGAGATGGGTCTGAAGGATTCAACTTTTGTTGGGTCAAGTTTACTGTTCTTCAGGAGCGGACGGATGGATGAGTACTTCAGGCTCTGAGGGAAGGATCCTGTTGAGAAGGAATAATTGACAATCTTGCTAATAGTTGGGCTAAGTTCATGTCGTAGTTCTTTGATCCATCTGGCTGGACAGGGGTCATTTGGTGCGGTAGTTAAATTAATAGCTGCTATGATATCTTCAATCTCTTTGTGGGATACCTGGGAAAATTTGTCAAGCGATACTAATTGGACCACGGTCTGTGGGGTGGAAGGTGATGATGTTGTGGTAATCGTACTGGTCTGTATCATTTTTGATTGTAGGTATATGGCATAGTCTTGGGGGTGTGGCATAGGTGGTTGGGAAGTGGATGGGTCACCTGTTAAGGATTTAACTATATTGAAGAGGTCATGTGGCTTGTTTAAGGACCTCATTAGTGTATTTGAGTGGAATTTCTTTCTTGTCTCAATTGTCATTCTTCGGTGAGTTTGTAGGTATGAATTGTACGAGCATAGTGCGTCGGGGGAACGAGAGGAGCGCCAGCGTCTCTCAAGTCTGCGCAGGTGAAGGAGAGATTCTTGTAATTCCGTGGAGAACCATGGTTTATGTTTGTCCTTGGTCTTAATCTTGTCGGTAGCAGATATGCATGCAGCAGCTTTTAATGTATTGTTCCAGTTAGTTACTAAGTCATCTTGCGAAGGTAAGTCTTTGTGGAGAGCAGGTAGAATTTTTTCCAGGACTTCGATCTTATTGAAAGGACGGAAGCGTGTTTCGAGGGCACTTGGGGGGCGACCTGGTTTGTTGCAATCAGTAGTGGAATGTTCGGTGGGGATGTTAAATATGAGTAGATTGTGATCAGACCATGGTACCGGGGTTATGGAGATCATGATCTTCTGAGATGTGTTGGTTATCAGTTGAGGTGCGAATATTAAATCCAGTATGCTTCCTCTGGAATGGGTGGGGGCGTCGATAAGTTGTTCATAGCCTAGTTGGTGCATGGCTTCGAGGAAAGCTGAGGCGTGTGATGCTGGTAGCGAAGGCAAGTTAAAATCCCCAACTAGCCAGTTAGAAGATTGTGGGTTAGGGACGTTACATGCCAAGTTGATTATTGGTGAAAGATCATCTGAGGAAGGTGATGGAGCTCGATAGAGTAAGTGGATTGTACAGGACCTATTTGATATTGATAGTGCATCAAGGTGTGATGTGCTGGAAATATTGATCTGTTTGAACTGGAGGTCCGATTTAGCAAGGATGAGTGTGCCACCCCCTCTCTGATTGGATCTGTGGCAGGTGAAGATGGAGAATCCTGGTGGGATCATCTGGTTGATGAGGACGTTGTCGTTGTCGGTTAGCCATGTCTCAGTTATCAGCAATATATCCAGATTATGTGCTGCTATCAGATCAATAGCCACAGGCCATTTAGAGCGTATAGATCTGGCATTAATTAAGGCACATTTGAGTAGCTGATTGGTCTTGTATTTCTCTGTAGTGTCCTTGACAGTGGGCAGCAATGGTATATGTAGGAGGTGAGAATATGGTATTTTGGTTCTCGAGGTGGCGTGGCATGGATCTTGCGTTGAGCGCCTTCCCGCGCTATAAAGTATAGGGATCTGCTTGATTCCAGGTTCTAGTGCGAGTGTTATAGCAGGTGTTGCTGCGATAAGCAGGATAAGTATCAAGTGGATTATTTGATACATGGTAGGAGGCAAGGTATGGGCGTTGTAGTAACTTTGCGAGGAGTTTCTAGAGTGCCCTGTACCGGGTAGCAAGGCAAGCGGAGCAGAGCGATCAAGACAAATATATTACTAGTTGTATAACTTGTTTCCTTGGTAGAGTGGTTGTCGTCACTTTGATGCTTTAAATTATCTTAGTAGGCATATGGGTAGAAGTACTCCAGTGATATTTACAGAAGGAGAACTAGACACAGTGTTGTATGTCAGATAGGTAGTGCAAAGACCACTACAGTAGCAACGTAATGTACAGGCTAGATGTTTGACATTGAATTGTTATCAGAATGAGTTTATCCTAGTACAATGTGGCTGGTTTACTGGCAACAGTATTCTATCTAACATAAGATTACTGGCAACAGTATTTTATCTAGCATAAATTCCATTAGTAAAATGGAATTTGTACCAGTATGCAATCAATCTCAGGTCAATATAAATGTAGATACTGGCAACAGTAATAATATGACTTTAGTTCAGAAGCATTGGATTTACTGGCAACAGTAGTAGGTCTAACATTGTGCAATGCAGATGTGAGATTAATGACTAAATTAGCATAGGTATCTTAGATCTGTATCAACTAGTGTAGTAGTTAATGCTGCAGTAATTTTTATCAGTGATGGTTACATGTGACATTACAACATTTAAAGTCATTTTGTAATACTTGCAGTTCCACTGCCAAAGGGCTTAGGCGCGGGTCGAGAAGGCGCGGGCGCGCTGAGGAGACGCTGCCTTTACTTGCTCTCCCTGTGGCACGATTGGTCGATGGGGACAGGTGGTGGTGCTCCGGCCTGCTCCGACCACGCTGGGAGGGAGCTTCTTGCAGAGGCCGGAGTGCCGAAGATTGTTGAAATATTTGAAGGTATCCCTCCAGTTACACTTCTCTACTGGTGGTAGGCAGATATTCATAGGCAGATTTGCTTAGGCACGAGGTGAAAGTTGGCCGTATCTGGTATTTTTGGCGGTCCCCGCCTAAGGGCCATGCCAAAGGGCCCTCTGGCGAGGCCCTCAGGCGCGGGCCCGCCAGGCGCGGGCGCGCCCGACCGGCGCTTGAAATTTAAAGGGGCCTCGTGCCCTGATTGGCGGCTGCTCGGGGTGGTCGCTGGAGCGTCGCTCCGGCCCGCTCAATCCCCGACTGGGAGAGCTCCTGAGGAGGGCCGGAGGAAGGGCGAAGAGGCCGCGTGCCCGACCGGCGCTTGAAATTTAAAGGGGCCTCGTATTGGGTCAAGCATTGATATCCCGGGCCCCTTTTAATAATAGTTTATGGACCTTTCCTCCAGAAGCTTTTCCAAACCTCTTTTAAACCCAGCTACACTAACAGCTTTTGCTATATCCTCCAGTAACAAATTCCAGAGTTTGATTACACATTGAGTGAAAAAATATTTTCTCTTATTAGTCTTAAATAGTTTACCCTGTAGCTTCATTGCATGTCCCCTAGTCTTTCGATACTCTGATGTAAACAATCAATCTACATTTACCCGTTCTACTCCATTCACTAATTTATAGGCCTCTATCATATCTCCCCTCAGCCGTTTCTTTTCCAGGTTGAGGAGTCCTAACCTTTTTAACCTCTCTTCAAAGGAGTACCCTTCCATCCCCTTTACCATTTTGGTGGCTCTTCTCTGAACCTTTTCTAATAGCGCTATATCCTTTTTAAGATACGGTGACCAGAATTGCACAGAATATTCAAAGTGCAGTCACACCATAGAAAGATACAGAGGCTGTTGGGATGCAGGAACACTAGGATAGGTGGGTAGTAGCTGGAAGGGCAGTGACACAGAGATGGGAGGGAATTGGAGGGTAGTATATGCACAGGGGATGCACTTATGGGCATAACAGAGGCGGCTCAGATGCAGAGGCTGGCGGGCACAGTGTCACTGCCCTGTACCCCCACCAAGTCCACACTGTGACCCTGCCCAATGCTCATGCCCCCGCGCTCATTGGTTGCATTGCCATATGCTGCCGTTAGGTACCTTTGACTATCCAACACATGGCACTGCGCCATGCGTGTCTCAGTGCTCCCTGTGACCCCAAGTGAGAAGAGATGTGGAGACCAGCAGCTGCAGTAAACATTACTTTATTGTAACAGGAACAGATGGTTTGAACTCTGTGCAACAAGCACTTGATGAGGTGTCTGGGGATGAGCATGTGTGCCCTGATATGCAGGCAGGGTCACACACATGATAGTCTTGGGGTGTGCATTCCCACCACATGGCGTATATGGGGTGCTAGGAGCACTGACACCCTGTACCTTGCAGTCTATGAGCTCTCCCCCCCCACCAGCTTATCGTCCGGGTGTGGATGTGAGTGCCTCAGTGAAGCAGCACACCTCCTGCATCAGGCACGGATGTCTGCTTGCATAGCCTCCAGATGCAGCATGATGAGTTCCAGGAGCATGGTCAGGGCTGCAAAGCCCTGCAGCATGGCACCCTCTGAGCTCTCCCCCTACTGCAGGGTAGCGATGCTTGCGGTGCCTGCTGATGCCTCATTGTGCTGCATCATGGCTACTGGGGGGATCAGCAAATACTGTCCTGTCCCCCCACCTAGACCCCTAACACACAGCCATTCCCATCCCCACCCTCCCCCTAAGCCCCACTCCCGTCCCCGTCCTGTTCTACCTGCACTCTCCCATCCCCAGTCTCTCCTGCGCACTCCTATCACCGCTGCCCCCTCCCCCCGCGAATTCCCATTCCTGCCCTGCCCTGTCCTGTCTGTGCTCTCTCATCCCTGCTCTCCACTCCCTGCACACTACCAACCCTGCCAACCTTCCATGGCCTCCCTCAGAGGATCCCTACTCCCCCGGTCCACCACCATTCCCCCAAATACCCCCATCATACTACATTCCCAGCTTCCTTCAGCAGTTCCTCCCGGCATGTCCTTTCTCCACCAGTCCTCTGCCATCACTCCCCACCTCCTCCTCTTCAAGCCCATCAGTCCCTTCCTGCCCCTGACCCATGGCCTCTCTGTGTGACATAGCCCACAGCTCCCCTTCTTCAGAGACTAAGCATCGGTTGCTCCCACACCCGCCCTAGTGGCCTACAACTCCTCGCTCAACTCCACCTCCTCCATCATGAATGAGTCTGCATCCTCCTCTGAAACAGTCTCCTGGCAGAGTTATTCCTCCTCCACCTCTGCCTGTATCTCCCATCTCATGGCTCCCTCTGGGCATCTCCCTCACTGATCTGGGCCTCCCACTGTGAGATCCACTCCCCTAGAGGCACAGTGCTAGCAGACCCCTCTTTGGCAGAGCAGGGCACCTCTGTCAGCAGGAGGACAACTCCTGGTCCTCCCCACTCTCCCTGAAGGGGAGGTGCTCGATAGCACTATGGGGCTGGTGTGCTGGTGGTGACTGCATCACTGGCCCGGCTGCTGGTGCTGCCCTTTTTGGTGGTGCACCCCCTGCCCCACTCCACCACATCCTCTTCCTTTGGATTTTCAGAAAGTCTTTGACAAGGTCCCTCATAAGAGACTCTTGGTGAAATTAAAAAGTCATGGGATGGGGGGACGGAGCCAGCTGCCGAGGGAGATGGCCTCTTAGCCTGGTAGCTCCCTGCTGAATCCTTGCTAAATCCTGTCCCCCCTTCCTATCTACCATCAGCACGTACCTCCTTCGACAGTTTCTTACCGTGGCTTGATTATGGTGGTCAGTACACAGACAAGGCTTGAATTCGGGACCGGATCAAACCCCGGAGTTAAAAGATCTAAGCCTGACCCTCCGTCCCCTCTCAAGATGGCGTCTACCCGTGAAAATGTGGAGGGCCTACAAGAACTTCTCCAGGAGATCAGGGTGGTTCTGGAGATGGTCGCTACGAATGGGGAAACTTTGGCTGGTGTTCAAACAGACATTCTAGAATTAAAAGAACTAAAAGATCAGCTGATGGCGATTACGTCTAGAATGGAAGAAGCAGAGAACCACATTGCCGTACATGATGAAAAGCTGAAAACTGTGATGAAACATGCAAAAAAGATCGAAGCCCTTGAGCGCAGCCTGGAGGATCTCAACAACGGAACCCGCAGAAATAATATTCGGGTGATAAGAACATAAGAACATAAGACATGCCATACTGGGTCAGACCGAGGTCCATCAAGCCCAGTATCCTGTTTCCAACAGTGGCCAATCTAGGTCATACGTACCTAGCAGTTTCCCCAAAAGACACAAGTTCCACAATGTTTGTACTGGGTCAAGCATTGATATCCTGGGTCCCTTTTTAATAGTGGTTTATGGACCTTTCCTCCAGGAACTTGTCCAAACCTTTTTTAAACCCAGCTATACTATCAGCCCTTACCACATCCTCCGGTAACAGATTCCAGAGTTTGATTACACGTTGAGTGAAAAAATATTTTCTCTTATTTGTCTTAAATAGTTTACCCTGTAGCTTCATTACATGTCCCCTAGTCTTTCTATATTCTGATAGCGTAAACAATTGATCCACGTTTATCTGTTCCACTCCATTCATTAATTTATAGACCTCTATCATATCTCCCCTCAGCCGTCTCTTTTCCAGGCTAAAGAGCCCTAACCTTTTTAGCCTCTCTTCATAGGAGTAGCCTTCCATCCCCTTCACCAATTTGGTGGCTCTTCTCTGTACTTTTTCTAATAACGCTATGTCCTTTTTAAGATACGGTGACCAGAATTGCACACAATATTCAAGGTGCGGTCGTACCATGGAGCGATACAGAGGCATTATAATATCCTTTGTTTTATTCTCCATCCCTTTCCTTATGATACCTAGCATTCTGTTTGCTTTCTTGGCCGCCGCTGCACACTGGGTGGAGGGTTTTAACATGTTATCCACGATGACTCCTAAATCTTTTTCCTGGGTGGTGGCTTCTAATGTGGAGCCTTGCATCGAGTAACTATAGTGTGGGTTGTTCTTTCCTAGGTGCATGACTTTGCACTTGTCCACATTAAATTTCATTTGCCATTTGGATGCCCAGTCTTCCAATTTATCCAGGTCCTCCTGCAGTTTTCCACTTTCCTCTTGGGTTTTAACAGCTTTAAACAGTTTTGTGTCATCTGCAAATTTGATAACCTCACTCGTTATTCCCTTTTCCAGGTCATTTATGAATATGTCAAAAAGCAGCGGACCCAGTACAGATCCCTGGGGTACTCCACTATTCACCTTTTTCCATTGGGAATATTGGTATACCGGAAGGCGCTGAAGGCGCAAACATGGTTGCCTTTATGGAAAAAACAATTCCCAAGATATTGCGGATCAACTTCTGCCCTCTGTTTGAAATTGACAGGGCTCACAGGGTACCATCGCAGGCTAATCCTCATAGCTGACATCTGAGGCCAATTATAATCCGGGCGCTCCATTACTCTCAAGTGACACAGATTATGTCTGCAGCTAAAGCCGGCTCTCCGATAAAATTTCAAGAGCATACTGTGGCTTTTTTTCTGGATTTTAACAAACCAACTGTGGAAAGGCGCAAGCAGTTCCTTGCTTTAAGGCCTAGGCTTCAGGGACTTCAGGCCAGATACGGGCTTTTCTTCCCTGCACGGATGAGGGTTACTCTCCACAATCAAACCTAAACTTTTGAAGAGCCGTCGGCTCTCCAGGTTTTTCTTGACGAAAAAGAAGCAGAAGTGATGCGGTGAAGATCTGTTTTGTTTGGGCTGATAATTTACAGGGGCGCAGTTCCCAGAACTCTAGTGGTTTAACGATACAGTTGTTATGTTCCTTTAATGTTTTCTGTTTTCTTTTCCCTCTTATTTTATCCCTAATTTGCTTTATTGCTAGGGAGTCCTGTATGTTTTGACTGGATACTTATATGTTGGGCAGGAGGGGATGATCATGTATGCGACTGTGGAACTTTCATGTTATGGTTGTGTCTTACTCCTTCAGGGCGTTCAGCGATATTTCTGAAGTTATAACTGCACAATAATGGGGACGTGAAGATATGGCATATTGTGAATCTGATGGGTTTTGTATGTCTTTAGCTCTGAGGGGAAAACGGGGGGAAAAAAATTAAAAATTAGAAAAAATTAGAGTGGCGGAGGGGAGTAAATTATGTTTTGTGCTTTTGATCTTGATAGGAGGGGAGGGGTACTCTTATCTTTATTAGTTTAAGCGGGGCGGGGCTGGGTGGCTTTTAAGCTTGAGCTCTGGCTTACCCAATTATGCTTCCTGTGTGGGAGGAGGTTGACACCTGAGTGTTGTTAGTGTTGCTGTTGGGGTTAAATTGGTTTAGGTTGGACCTTATAAATAAGAATGTTGACAGTGAATTAATGTATGATGGCTGGTATTGCTGGTAAGAATAAGTTGAGACCTCTTAAATTTCTGTCTCTAAATGTTAAGGGCATTCTGAACCCAGCTAAACAAAAAAAAATCCTGCTTTATTTTATTTATTTACATTCTCTTATATACCGCGCTATTGTACATCAGTGCGGTTTACATTGAACAAACTGAAATTACATTGAACAGGGCATTATAACTTGGAGAAAACTATTTACAGGGAACATGGGCTATGGAGGGTTAAGTGGCTTGCCCAAGACCACAAGGAGCACCTGTGGGACTAGAAACCCCAGTCCTTCCGGCCCAAGGTTGCTGTCCTCTAGTGGGATTTGAACCACCGACCTTCCAGCCTGCAGTACCTTGCCCCAACCACTAGGCCACTCCTCCACTCCACAAAAAGGAAAGGGCGGATGTTGTTCTCCTTCAGGAGACTCACCTCTCGTCTTTTGAAACAGCGAAATTGGGGGCGGGACAATATGCTTTGGTGGGTTATTCACCTGCTCAGAAAAAAAAAATGGTGTTGCTACGTTGGTCCTCAAATCTTTGGCACCTGTGATTGTGCACATTAAATCAGACTTAGAAGGGAGATGGGCCAAATCTTTACTCCAGTTGGGAAGTCAAAAAATTGCTATTAACATTTACGGTCCCAATCATGACGACGTGGTTTTTTACCGTATTTTAGCTGAGGAGATGCAGGAATGGGCTGCAAGGGATACCATCATGGGGGGAGATTTTAACCTCACGTTGGATCCTCTTTTGGACCGGCAACCGTGTAGATCCTTAAAACAGTCGAGAGCAAATTTAGCTTTGCTCTCTATAATTCAGTCCTGTGAATTATCGGACATTTGGCGTCTTAAGCACCCAAAAGATAAAGAGTATACTTTTTACTCCTTGTCCCTTGGTTCGCATTCACGTATAGACTTGTTTCTAATATCTAAATCATTGGTTTCGTCGGTCACTCAAACCGATATATGTAGCACCCACATATCAGACCACGCAGCAGTAACTTTTGTTTTACAATCAGGTGTTCCCAACACTCGGAGCTCCACGTGGTTCTTTCCGAGAGAACTATTAAACGATTCTGGCTTTCTTAAGTCTATCAAGGCTGCAATCAAAGGGTATTTCAAAATAAATCTCCCTCAAGACACAACCGGTTGGGCATGGTGGGAGGCATTTAAGGCATATATGCGAGCTGAGTGTACAAGCTATAAAATTAAACTAGATAAACAAAGGAAAGCCTGTCTAGAGGGCTTAGATGCCCAAATCCGCGCGGGTGAGAGATTATTGAGAGGAAAGTCAGATCCTTGGATTCTTGTACGGTTGCAGAAATTGAGATACCAGTATAACTGTATCATTTCCACAGAAGCTGCAGAGTTAGTTGCGACTCAACAAGCTAAATACTATATTGAGTCGAATAAAGCTGGATCCCTCCTTGCACGCACCCTTAGGCCTAGACCTCCCAAAAGAAGAACTGAGGCCCTTTATGATGATAATCAGACTTTGCTCACAAGCTCAGAGGAAATAACTGACTTTTAAATCTTTTTACGCTCAGTTATATTCCTCCGAAACTCAGGCAGACCCAGACGCCTTTCAAGCGCTGTTTGGGCAAATTCCGCATCCCTCTTTGTCTCCCTCACAGAAAGAGGGGTTGGAGAGTCCCATTAATATTGGGGAGATTAGAGAAGTCTTACAGGGGCAATCTAAGGGAAAAGCTGCTGGTCCGGATGGCTTGCCTTCGGAATTTTATCAGGTGTTTGCGGATGATCTTATTCCTTTTCTGCAACAATATTTCTTGAGTTTAAGTGCGCAATCGCCGGTCACAGGCTCCTTTAGTGAGGCGACAATTGTTGTACTGGAAAAAACAGGTAGGGATCCTCAGAGAGTGGGAAATTATCGCCCTATATCGTTATTAAATGCAGATTATAAATTATTTGTAGCTATTCTTGCACGTAGATTAGAGAAAGTAGTCCCTTATATTATCCATCCGGATCAGTGCGGTTTCACCATCGGAAGATCCTCCGCTGATAATGCCTGTCTTCTTTTGAACCTTTTGGCAGTTTCTGAAGATTCAAACTTCCCTGTGGTTGGGCTGTCAGTTGATGCCGAAAAGGCTTTTGATCGGCTAGAATGGTCTTTTTTGCAGCAGGCCCTGAAGTGGTTTGGTTTCGGGGAAGAGTTTTTGCGTTTTGTTCACCTATTATATGCAAATCCCACTGCTCGTATCCTTGCGAATGGGCTGTTATCTACTTCGTTTCCATTGTTCAGGGGAACACGACAGGGTTGCCCCCTCTCTCCCCTATTGTTTAATATTGCGCTGGAGCCGTTGGCCCTACTGCTTAGACACTTGAGCAAGATTCAAAGAATTTATATTGGGGATAAGCACGTCAAGCTGTCTGCTTATGTGGACGATCTACTGCTGTTTGTCCAGCCTGACTCGGTGGGGGAGGTTTTGAGGTTAATGGATTCATATTCAAGTCTGTCTGGATATAAAATAAACTGGAATAAATCAGTTGCCTTCCCATTAAACAAACTGACTTTTTCCTCTATGCTTGCCTGCTATCTGTTCCAGTGGGAAGATAAAGCTATAAAATACTTGGGAGTGAAGTTTGCCTGCTCCTTGGATGAAACATTACAGATAAATTGTAAAGAAATGATTGAAATGGTCCTTTCTTTTACCTCAAGGTGGTCTCCTCTTCACCTGTCTTGATGGGGCAGGCTAGACTCCCTGAAAATGTTACTGGTTCCCAAGATAAATTATATCTTAGAAATGTTGCCCTTGACATTTCCTAACAAATTTTATAGAAAATTGGAGAGGTTACTTGTGGATTTTTTATGGCATGGTAAGCCTCCCAGGATTGCGACTTCTAAGTTCAAGGCGAGCAAACTAAAAGGAGGAATTCATTTTCCTGACTTTCGATGGTATCATATGGCTTTTAAGTTAAAGCAGGGTGCGGAATGGTGTTTTCCTAAGGATGAAGGGATGAGACAAATCTGGTTAGACGTGGAGGAACAATTGGGCCCCCCCCCATCCCTCTGACATTCTGGATGGGTATGCGGTTTGTGGAATCGTTTAATCGCCTTCAAATAATTCAGGCTACTCAAGAAGCCTTTGTCTTCCTAGAGGGACGGCTAGGGAAGGAGGAGTGCCCCTCCTCCCTTTTCCCGATCTGGTATAATCCGAAGTTTAAAATCGGCCATAAGGTGGTAGTGTGGAAAAAGTGGCAAGACAAAGGAATTTGGACAGTTGGCCAGCTTTGTCAGTCAGGGTAAATGGAAATCCTTTGAGGACCTGCAATATGAGTTCGGTGTACCTAGATCTTGGTGCTGTCAATGGACCCAGTTTAAGCATTGTCTTGTAGAGAAGGTGGGAGATCCCAGATTGTTGAGTGGTCAATGGGGGCTGTTGAAGTTAATTGAAATATGTCACTTCCCGAAGGGTACAGCTTCCAAATTTTATGCCGCATTAAGAGAACGCGATGCACTCCTTAGCAGGGTTGGAGAAGGCGTGGGAGTTAGATTTGGGTTCTTTTGTCTCCCCACAGTCCTGGTGTCAAATATGGAGTCGGGTAAATAGAGTGTCTAGAGCTGCGGCCTTTTCCCAGTCATTATTTTTTCTAATGCATAGGGCATATTGTACTCCGGTCAGAGTCACTAGATAGCGCCCCTCGACAAATAACAAATGTTAGTCCTGCGCAGGTGGACCAGCCACTTTGAAACATATGTTTTTCGAATGCCCTTACGTCCAGCAGTTTTGGAGGCAGGTATGGGAGAGGATCCAAAGAGTTCTGTGTTTTCAAGCCCCTTTACTATGGAAAACTGTTATATTACGTTCAACGGTGGATGGAGCAGATATGCCAAAGAAAAAGGCCTTCTTGTTTAATTTTATGCTGACAATTGCTTTAAAACTTATTGTGTCTCATTGGAAGGACTCTTCCATGCTAAATGTGTATCAGTGGTGGAATCTGCTCTGTTGTTTATATGCCAAATATGAGAAGGCTCATGAGCAGATGTTTATCCATAGGGGCCATAGCTCTTGTCTTAGTAGTAAAATAAACAAGTGGGAATATCTGGATGATTTTGCAGCAGAGGCGAAATGTTTGGGGGTTTCGTTTTGTTTATAGGATCTAGAGCCATATTAGAGAGATTTTTCTTTCTTTCTTTTTTTTTTTTCAGTCCGACCTAGGGAGGGTTGGGAGGTGGGGGGGTTGTTGTGGCTCTCTCCAGGGGTTGCGAAATACATAGCTGACAAGTATTTCTTTGCGTTGTTCTGGGTGTTTCCTGTATTTCTTGTTATGTACTCCAGAGTTGAAATATTAATCTGTACTATTGACTGTGGAGCTTGTAGCGTTTAGTTTTGAAAACTAAAAAAAAAAAAAAAAGTCATGGGATAGGAGGCAGTGAATCAGAAACTGGTTAAAAGATAGAAAGCAGAGGGTAGGACTAAATGGCCATTTTTCCCAATGGAGAAAGGTGAATAGTGGAGTACCCCAGGAATCTGTGCTGGGTCTGCTGCTTTTTAACATATTTATAAATGACCTAGAAAAGGGAATAATGAGTGCGGTTGTCAAATTTGCATATGACACAAAATTATTCAAAGTTGTTAGAACCCATGAGGATTGTGAAATATTTCAAGAGGACCTTGATAAATTGGAAGACTGGGAATCCAAATGGCAGATGAAATTTAATGTGGATAAGTGCAAAGTTATGCATCTAGGAAAGAACAACCTAAACTATGCTCACCCGATGCAAAGTTCCACATTAGGAACCACCATACAGAAAAAAGATTTAGGCATCTTTATCTTTATTACGTCATTTGATAGACCGCTCTTGTCAAGACATTCGAGCGGTGTACAATAAAAGGCAATACGCCACTAAGCTAGAGAAAAGGAACGCCAAATTATAAATAGGAAAGAGGGAGAAAAGGACAGTGTACAACAACAGCAAAAGAGCACAAAGACACACCAGACAGAGGATTCAAGACAGACAACAGGCACAGGGAGAGAAGCCAAAACAACAAAAGGGAGGCAACAGTACACGACTGGACTAGGCAACAGCACTAAAGACAAGCAAACAAAGACTCAAGGGGGGGGGGCATCCGGAGGAAGGTCAAAGGCTTGTTGGAACATCATTGTGGATAACACGTTGAAACCTTCCTCCCAGTGTGCAGCAGTGGCCAAGAAAGCAAATAGAATGCTAGGAATCTAAAGGAAAGCAATGGAGCATAAAACAAAGGAAATTATAATGCCTCTGTATTGTTTCATAGTACGACTGCACCTTGAATATTGTGTGCAATTCTGGTCACCGTATTTTAAAAAAGGATATAGCATTATTAGAAAAGGTACAGAAGAGCCACCAAAACGATAAAGGGAATGGAAGGAAACACCTAAGAATAGGGGCTAAAACAGTTAGGGTTCTTCAACCTGGAAAAGAGATGGCTGAGGGGAGATATAATAGAGGTCTATAAATTAATGAATGCAGTGGAACAGGTAAACTTAAATCGATTGTTTACATCATCAAAATATAGAAAGACCAGGGGACATGCAATGAAGCTACAGTGTAACCTATTTAAAAGTAATAAGAGAGAGATTTTTTCACTTAATCTGTAATCAAAGCCTGGAATTTGTTCTATTGCTTGCCCCAGTACCAGCATTATGGAACCTGTGTCTTTAGGGGAAACTGCTAGATACTTGTGACCTAGATTGGCCACTGTTGGAAACAGGATACTGGGCTTGATGGACCTTGGTCTAACCCAGTATGGCATATCTTATGTTCTTCTTCCACCTCCTCCTCCTCCTTCTCCTTGGTGGGCTCCTCTGGCACGGGGAGGGGTGGGGTGGGGGTGGGGAATTCTCCTCTGGAATAGCTGTGTATGGAATACAGAGGTAGACATTGGATACAATGGGTGGTTATCTGGCTGCCATGTGCCCATTGTCATGCCCTGCCTGAATGTTCTGCCTGCTGTCCTCCATACATAGCCCTGCTGCTTAAGGTTCTGTTACCAGTGTGTCATTGCAAAGCGATGGAGGAGCATGTGTTACCCCAGTTACCTGCTTGTTGGTGGCATGTGTGCAGCTGTCAGGCAGACATGGTTACTGTTCTTTTGGTGGTTGGGCACCTATGGGTCTGGGTTGCATGTGGTCACGGGCTGGGGCTGGTCTTCTGCTACTGTCTGTAATGCATGGCTGCAAATAGCTGTCCTTGTGGTATCTGTGCATTGCTGGTGTATAGCAAATGGGGCTGGGTGGGCATCACCTGCACCTATCCTCCCTGTTTGGTGCTCCCTGTGGCATTGTGGCCATCTGTAATGATATGGCCAACAGGTATATAGGAGTGGTGCTATGTTGGTCCTGACTGAAGAGTGCCCACTGGGAGAGTGGGGGTCAGACCCAGGGAGGTTGGGCGCTGTCTCTGAGTCAGTGGTTATGGTACAGACTCCAGGTCTATGTGGGTGTGTAGGGAAGAAGTGCATTTCTGGGTGAAAGCTGTACCTTCTTGGGTGTTCTTTGGTACCCTCCACGCCTCTGTCCTTTACATGGTCCCCTCCCATCCCTCTCATCACTCATTCCGTGTTTGTTCTGGTGGTTCCTCCAAAACCTCTATCCCACTCTCAGTAGGCATTCTCCAAGGGTCTGTTCTAGGCCCCCTCCTTTTCCTTCTATACACCCAGTCCCTTGGTGCTCTCAGCTCATCCTATGATTTTGGCATCATTTCTGTGCTGTGATGCTGATTCTCAGATCCATCTTTCAACACGTGATATGTCCCCTGCATTGCAGGCCCCTATCTCTGCCTGTCTCTCTGACATTACTACTTGCATGTGTCACCACTGTTAGAAGGTAGGCATAGACACACCCGATCCTGTTGTCTTTCCCCCTAGACCTTCTTCCCCATGCCCTCATTCTCTCTCTCTCTGTGGATGACAGTCTATTACTCTCTGTTTCCTTAGCCCATAACCTCGGGGCCATTTTAGATTTCTCCCTTTCCTTCTGTTCCCATTTCCAACTGGTAGCTTGAACCAATGGTTCCATTTCCTATTACATGGACTGTTTCCTTCCCTTCTTGTATGAGCGCACTACTACCACACTTGCCCACACTCTCATTGCTTCCCATCTCAACTATTGCAACCTCCTTCTTGCTGGTCTCTCTCTACCTCTCTACCCTTCCCAACTGCTGCACGAGTGCTCTTTCACCAACTGCAATATACTCATCGGACCCCTCTTCTCTGTGCACATCATTGCCTTCCCTTCTGCTTCAATATCCATTTCATACACTTCCTTCTGAACTGTGATTGCCTTACTTTGTAACTCCTCACTTTCATACCTTTCCCCCTTCCCCCTTGACCCCTCCCCATGCACTCTTCACTTCTACTGGCTTGCTCCTCTGCCCTGCTCATCCAATGCTTACCCCAGACTGAGGGGAGATATGATAGAGATCAATAAATTAATGAATGGAGTGGAACGGGTAAACATAAATTGATTGTTTACATCACCGTGTGGCTCCTTATGCCTAGGACATACTTCCAGGGTCTGTCCATTTGGCTCTATCTCTGGCTTTATCCTTTTCACAACAGTGCTTGAGACGTACCTCTTTGAGGCAGACTTTGGCTCATGCTCCCTGGTTTCCTTACCTTTCCCTTTTCTATCCTTATTCCTCACTTTGGTCTTGTCTGTCCTGAGTAGGTTGTGTGGTCTAACAAGTGGGGACAGTCTCTATCTGTGTTTGCACAGCACTGCGTCTGCCTTGTAGCACTTTTCACATGTTTACTGATGGTAGTTGTGGTCATGCGACCCTCAAACACATTTAAGTTTTGTGTGTGGACAACGCACATGTCAGCTACAGCACTGTTCAGGATACCAGAGTCATGTACCACTGCACTATCATCTGCTGAATGCATTCAGGGCTCTATGTATTTTCATGTGTATCTTCCATCTTGATTCTTGGATGGCTGCATAGCTTACTGGTTGGTGCATGGGCTTGGGACCAGCAGATGGCAGTCCAAAACCATGAGTAATCAACATTGATCAGACAGACCAAGGACATCTACTGCTTGGGCTGGGATGCACATTGTGGGCCCTGCATGCATTTTTGGGAACTTAGCAGCAGGGGCGGCCCAAGGGGGGTGCGGGGCCATGTGCGGAGACTCGGTGAGGGGCCTCATTTGCATAATGGACCTCATTTGCATAAATATTTGCATAATGTTACCATACACTAACTTTTAGTAAACGTGCCTCTTCATGAGTGTATGGATAAAGAAAGACTAAAAGATTTCTACATTACTATAATCCAGTGCCAACCGCCAGGCACATTAGGAACTACTACAAACGCTGCCCATTTAGAACCCATAGCAAACCCGCCGTATCCTGACAGCATTACCAGGACTCACAAAGCACTATACTCTACCTATCAAAAGGCAAGACTGCAAATATTAAACCAATACATTTCAGAGAACAACAATACATGACCTACTGGGGAAAGAGAACAAGTGGCAATGTCAAATAGGAATTACATAAACAGAATACCTCAGCTCAGTTACACATGCAGAACATAGACCATCACCAAACAAGGATTCACAATTTAGAAACAGGAAGACAATAATTAAACTGGGAACCCTAAAAGCCAAACTTGGAATGTACAACAACACTGTAGAAATAAAACTATAAATTAATTTCCTCTTGTACTAAACAAAGCGCAGACGTTAATGATGCACATTTCCGAGAGCTGACATATTCCAGTTAATAAATTCAAAATAAAGAGATATCTTTGTATCTTTTGTGCATTTTTTTTTCAGTTGCAATTGTTCCAGCCACTTTCTTCTGGTTTCTTTGTGTCTTCAGATGGACATCATCTGCTGTCCATTTGTCCTTTCTTCTCTCTTCTAGTTTTTTTCCATTCTCTCTCTACATCTGCTTTAACATACTAATCTTTCTCCTTTTGCTCTTTCCTCATTCCTATTTCATCCACTCAAATTTTACCCCTCCATCCTCAATCCCCACTTATTCTCCCAATACCCAGCCAATTGTAGATTTTTCTTCCCTCCCACACAAAATATTTTTCCCCTCTCCATTTCACTCTCCCAGTCCCATCCACATCCCATTCTAATATCCCCCAACATCAGCTCCCTTCTAGTTCCAGCCCCACCAAGTATCTGCTCCCTTCTAGTCCCCCGCATCAGCCCATTTCCAGTCCTGGCCCCCCATCAGCCCATTTCCTGTCCTAGCTCCCCCATTCATTTCCAGTCCTATCCGAGTCCCTTCATCAACTCATTTCCAATATCAGCCTCTCCTCAGCCCATTTCTAGTCCTTTCCTAGCCCCACCATCAGCCCATGTCAAATCCTAGCTCCCCTCCACTCATCCCATTTCCAATTCAAGCCCCCATGAGCCTACTTCCAGTTCTAGCCCCTCCATGAGTCCATTTCAATCCAAGCCCCCACCACAGCCCATTTCCAATCTTAGCTCCCCCCAACACCCAATTCCCAGTCCTATCCTAGCCCCTCCATCAGCCCATTTCCTGTCCTAGCTCCCTCCCCTACCAAACCATTTCCATTCCAAGCCCCCATCCCCATCAGCTATTTGCAGTTCAAGCCTTCCCTTCCACTCAGCCCATTTCCAGTCCTAGCAACCCCCCAACCCATAACCAGTCCTAGCCCCCCCATAGCCTATTACCAATTCTAAGCTCACTCCCAGTTCTAATCGCATCAGCCAATTTCCAGTCCTAACCCCATCAGCCTATTTCCAGTCTTAGCCCCCCATAGCCTATTACCAGTCCTAAGCCCCCATCAGCCCACTCCCAGTCCTAATCCCATCCGACCATTTCCAGTCCTAACCCCCAATTTTCATTATAAGCCTCCCCATAGCACATTACCAGTCCTAACCTCCCCATCAGCCCACTCCCAGTCCTAATCCCATCAGCCCATTTCCAGACCTAACCCCCATCACCCAATTTTCAGTTTAAGCCCCCCCCCATAGCCTATTAGCAGTCCTAATCCACCATCAGCCCACTTCCAGTCCTAACCCCATTAGCCCATTTCCAGTCCTACCCCCCCCCCCAGCCCATGGAAAATTTAAAATTTAAAAAAAAGCTGTCTGCTGTTGCAGCCGCCGCAGCAGCATCGAGTGTCCCGCGGGGCCCCCTGCCCGGCAGAGCCTGCCCTCCCTGCATCAGCTCCCTCTCCGCAGTCACATGCACCAGCTTTCAGAGCGCGAAGGGACTAGTTTCCCTTTCACGGCTCTGTTAAGCCCGCGGGGACTGATAGGAACTTTCCCATCAGCGCCCATGGGTTTAACAGAGCCGCGAGGGAGAAACTCTCCCTTCGCGCTCTGAAAGCCGGTGCGTGTGACTGCGGAGAGGGAGCTGATTGCATGCTTTCAACAGTACATGTCTGCCAGCTTTATTGCTATTTCTCTACTTACTGAGTGAGGGTGGTCCTGATCATCTCCCAGCCCCTGCGTGTTGCAGCATGGGCTGGCCTTCTGTGCCCTGTCGGGAGCAGCACCTCCTCTTGCAGGACAAGTCTGCAGAGCAGGCAGGTCTTGGGCTCAGAGAAGTTGGGTTGGCGTGTTGCCATTCTTTCTCCTCACAGTCTGGCTTTCCCAGCAGTGGGTGGGGTGCCACTCCACCCTGTTCCCTGTTGCATGTGGACCACAGCGCTTTTTCGGACTTGCACATTGAAGACTGACAATAGAAACCAAGCCATTTGTTTTTCTAACCTTGCTAAAGTAGTCAGCTTGATAACTGAAATCCAATGGGTCGATATTCATTAACAATGGACAGCACACTTAAAGCAGCTATCCATCGCCGCTTTAAACTAGGCCCAAATATTCAATGCTGAGGTCATATCTAGCCACTGATATTGAATATCTGATGTACCTGCTGGTCAGTTAACTGTAGCACTGCACTGGAATGGAATGGGTTAAGGCGATCTCTCTTTAGGTTGGTGGACTACAGAGAGTTGACCTCATAGTCCCCTCTTTCCTTTCCTCCCCACTAGCCCTGCTGCTGGCCCAAATCTCTCAATTACCTTCTCACTTCTGGTTCTACCCAGATTATCCATGCCTGCCCCTTCCATGCATTATAAATCAATCAGAATGGGTGATAAGTTCTATCTAGAAAGGACTGTCTCTCTTATGTGTCTGAATAGCACTGAGTACACCTTGTAGCACATTAGGAATGATAAGTGAGAGGAGGAGGAGGAGTAGATGAATAACTCTCTGCTTGTGCATCTAATCTGCTGTTCTTTGGGTTCCTTTTATGTGGTGCTAGAGGATGAGAGAATTTCTCAGTTTATTTATTTATGCTTCTGAGAGATCCAAAGATGTCTGTCTAACATCACCCTCTATCTCCTATTACTGTCAATCTCTGACTATTAGTGACAAGTAAGTACTGTAGAACTCTTGAGAGTTTCAGAAATTCATTTTTCCATTATTTAGAGACAGATCTGTCTGAGTCACAGAGCTGTGGTAGGTTGAGAGGATGATTTGATTTGTAAGTGTGTTTCACTAAGGCATAACATTGACTGTCAAGGGTTCAGTAGCAGGGAAACTGTCTATAAGTTTGTTTGTGAATGTGCAACCAGTTAAAACAAATACAGGTGAGTTTAGCAATATGCCAGGGTTCACACTCGCCCCACCATGGCTGGCTCTCTAAATGGTGGAGCCACATGAAGCAAGACGTTCAGCCTGATCTCATGGTTTGAAATCTCACAAGACTTGAAACTGAGAGATCAGCCAATTTCCTGCACCATGCGGCTCCACAATTTAGAGAGCTGATCACGTAGGGGGAGTGTGAATCACAGGGTTCTTGAAGAGCTGCTACCAGAGACAAGAATGAGTGAATGAAAGAGGGACTGGATGAAGGGGAATGAGGTATGAGAGGAAGAGAGAAAGATTGCGGGAAGCCTGGGGGAGAGGGTTATGAGCGAGAGGGTGAGAAACACTGGGTGAAGCCTAAAGGGACCATGAAAGAGAGAGAGACTTGAGGAAGGCTATAGGGGGTTAAGAGAGAGAGAGAGACTGGGGGAGTTATGTGAGAGAGACACTGGAGGAATCCTAGGAGGTGGGTCTTGAGAGAGACACACACACACACAGAGGCATGCAGCCCTCGACACTCTCCACAGCATTTCTAGGAAAGGGGAAGTGCTACTGATAGGGCATTTAAATATGCAAGATGTTGATTGGCACATTCCTGCTGCAGTATCATCTAGAAGTAAAGAGATCCTGGATTCTCTACAGGGAGAACTATTCAGGCAAATGGTAACAGACCCCATACGTGAAGGGGCCATACTGGACTTGGTGCTTACCAATGATGAAAGTGTTTCTGATGTTATAGTGGGAGATTATTTTGCATCCAGTGATCACCAGATGGTGTGGTTCAGTATTAGGACTAGGGCTCTTAGAATTCATTCAAAGGTGAGGGTCTTAGACTTTAGGAAGACTAACTTTGCAAAATGGGCCAATACCTCATGGAGTCATTAGTGGGATGGGAACAGCTGGGGGATGTAGAAAAACAGTGGGCAAAACTGAAAGGGGATATTTTAAGGGCAACCAACATTTTTGTTAAAATGGTAAATAACGGTAAAAGGAAAAGGAGACTGCTATGGCTTTCGAAAGAAGTAGCTGAAAAGGTGAGGAAAAAGAGGGAGGCCTTCATGAAATACAAGAGATCACAGAGAGAGGAAGACAGGCATCTATATTTGGAAAAACTTAGAGAAGCTAGCAAAGTAGTCAGGAAAGCAAAGTTTCAAAAAGAGGAGGAAATAGCCAATGCAATAAATGGGGGGATAAAACATTTTTCAGATATGTTAGTGAGACGAGGAAGGGAAAAAGTGGTATTGTCAGACTCAAGGATGAAGGAGAGGAATATGTAGAAGCTGATGAGCATAAAGCGGAATTGCTTAACAAATATTTCTGTTCTGTGTTCACAGATGAAGAACCAGGAGCAGGACTTCAGAAAACACCCACAAACAGGAACAGAAGTGAGGAACATCTTGAACAAATTTCAGAAGACTGTGTTTGTGAGAAACTAGCTCAACTTAGAGTAGACAAATCTATGGGACCAGATGGGATACATCCTAGAATACTGAAGGAACTTGGGGACATTCTAGCAGCTCCACTGACTGACCTTTTCAATGCCTCGTTAGAGTCGGGAGTGGTGCCAAAGGACTGGAGAGAGACTCATGTGGTGCCTTTACACAAAAGCGGAAGTAAGGATGTGGTTGAAAACTAAAGGCCGGTTAGTTTAACTTTGGTGTTGAGTAAATTACTGGACATGCTGCTGAAAGAGAAAATAGTGAGGTTTCTGGAGTCCAGCAGATTACAGGATCTGAGGCAGCATGGATTCACCAGAGGCAGGTCTTGTCAGACAAATCTGATTGATTTCTTTGACTGGGTGATTAGGGAGTTGGACCGAGGGAGAGCCCTAGATGTGATGTATTTGGATTTCAGTAAATCCTTTGACACTGTTCTTCACAAGGCGACTTATAAACAAACTAAGCACCCTAGGGATGGACCCTAAAGTTACTGCTTGGGCTAGAAATTGGTTGGGTGGGAGGCTACAAAGAATACATGTAAATGGAGCTCACTCTGAGGAGAAGGATGCTACCAGTGGTGTGCCCCAGGGATTTGTCCTTGGTCTGATTCTTTTTAACATCTTAGTGATATAGCAGAAGGTCTGTTGGGTAAGGTTTGCTTCTTTGCGGATGATACCAAAATCTGCAATAGAGTAGACACTCAGGAAGATAACATGAGGAGGGATCTAGCTAAGCTTGAAGAATGGTCTAGAATTTGGCAGCTGGAACTTAATGTTAAAAAAATGTAAGGTCATGAATTTGGGCTGCAGCAATCCAAGGGAGCAATATAGTATAGGGGGTAAAGTACTTTTGTCCACTAAAGAAGAGTGGGACCTAGGCGTGGTTGTGTCTGATGATCTTAAAGTAACTAAACAGCTAGAAAAGGTTACAGCAAAAGTTAGAAGGATGCATGGGTGCATATGGAGAGGAATGGCTAACAGAAAAAAAGGAGGTGATAATGCCTTTGTATAAGTCTTTGATGCAGCCTCATTTGGAGTATAGTGTGTAGTTCTGGAGACCGCACCTTCAAAAAGATGTGAACATGATGGAGTCGGTGCAGAGGGTGGCTACTAAAATGGTTAGTGGTCTTCATTATAAAACATATGAGGACAGACTTAAGGATCTTAATATGTACACCTTAGAGGAAAGGCGGGATAGAGGTGATATGATTGGGATGTTTAAATACGTCCATGGCATATATGTTCAGGGGAGAGCCTCTTTCAATTGAAAGCAAGTTCTTCTACGAGGCAACATGGGATGAGGGTGAAGGGGGATAGATTCAGAAGTGATATTCAGAAATATTTCTTTACGGAAAGAGTGGTGGATCAATGGCATAGGGGTATGTTTACTAAACCGTCCTAATGTGCGCCCAGCGCTAGTGTGCAGGATGCCATATAAGGAGTGGGCGTTTCAGTCTTAACCTAGCAAACCGGGATTATCACGCGCTCTTGTGCGCCACGCACATTAGCGCACGAGAAACGTGCGCGGGAAGCATAAGCAGGCGCGCTGATGGGCAAACAGAGGAACAGGGCTGCATTACAATGGTGAAGACACTGACAGATGGTGCAGGGGTTATGTGTTGAATCCCCGACTGTGCCCAATGAATAAGGCTGGCTGAGGCACTACCTGTTATGTGTAATATTGCATTATGAGGCTTTTTAATTTTATTTTAATTACTGCTGCTAGCAAACACACTCTCAAAGTGCTGTAACATAAGGTGCTGCATAAGGCACCCCATAAGGTACCCCAGAGGGCACATTTTAAAGTGCACTGTCCGCCACGGCACCCTACAATGTTGCTCAAAGGGTGGCCGATAGGGCGCCATATAGGGTGCCCTATGAGGCACGGCAAGGTCATAGCACTGTTTTTGATGGCAGCACTGTGCATTTTAATGTGTGGAAATGTTAAGTAGGTGCGCTGACTTGCACATAGAAACAGCAGTGTAGCACAATGGTTAAAACACTGTCTGATGATGCAGGGGTCATGGGTTCAATCCCCCACTGTGCCCAATGAATAAGGCTGGCTGAGGCATAACCTGTTATGTGTAATATTGCATTATGAGGCAATTTAATATTGTTTTAATTAGTGCTGCTAGCAAACACACTCTCAAAGTGCTGTAACATAAGGTGCTGCATCACCCGTCCTATAAGGCACTCCAGAGGGCATACTATAAAGTGCACTGTCCGCCCAGGCACCCTAGAATGTTCCTTATAGTGGGCTTTATAGGGTGCCATATGAGGCCCCACAAGGTAATAGCACTGTTTTTGATGGCAGCACTGTGCATTTTAATGCATGGAAATCTTAAGTAGGTGCACTGACATGCAAGGAGGAACAGTAGTGTAGCACAATGGTTAAGACACTGACTGATGGTTCAGAGGCCATGAGTTGAAATCCCCAGTGTACCTAATGAATAAGGTTGGCTGAAGTAATTCCTTTTTCTGCTTGCAACTGTACAACAATCTGTGCTGCCATCTAAAAAGAACCCCACCCCAGTGCCATAAATTAATGCACCCTTTAGGGTACACCAGAAGGCACATCCTAAACAACCACGTCAGCAAAGGTGAGTTATAATGTTCCCCAGAGGCCATGTTGAAAGGTTGCCAACTCCCAAGGCACCATAGTAGGCACCCCATAAGCTGCCTGAATAGAAGGTGTGGCGTAAGATGCCCCAAGGATGTATAGGTGAACCCAAAAACGTTGGCCAAGAGCAGTAAGGTCCCCCAATTTGAAGGGCAAGAGAGGTATGTGCCAAACACACATGTAACCCAAACACTGCACAGAGCAGAAAGGAAAGACAATGCATAAGTAAAAGAAGGACGTAGATCAGAGCTGATGGACCACACAAATCAGCTGCAGCCCATGTGGCAGCTAGAAAAATGGACAAACATATCGGGGGCAGCTGTAGCTATGCACAGAGTGATGGTAATGTACCATGCTATAATGACAGTGTGTGACAGAGGATGGGAAGATGTGTGCAGCAGAGGAGCCAGAAATGGCAGGATAGGTGAAATATCAGGATGACAGTAGAGTAGCAGTGCTATGCAGAGCACACACAGGAGAGGCAACCAGGGAGAGCTGCAATGCAGGAATGTGTAGGAGTGCAGGACGTGGGGTAGCAGCACGCACATCAGGGTAGGATGGCACACAGCTGGCAGACAGAAGATGGACAGAAGGATGGTTCACAACTGTGATGAGGGTACAATGTGCTCACAGCACAGATCTGCACAGATATGACTGTCACACAAATGAAAACTAGTTCTGCAGGATAAGCATACAAATGAAAGAGAACAGAGAGGAATCACACCTATGACCACTACCACAAATGGCAATAGCACAAACCGGTAGGCCACACCACCAACGTGAGCTCATTATCAAAGGCTGCATACAAAAATAGTGCAGGGCATCACACAAGACGCCTGCTGGCTGTCAGGACAGGCAAACCCCCAACAGTAACCATGACCAAATGTACATGCAGATCTGCTGTGTACAGATCAGATCACAGTCTGTAATTGGGACCAGAGACACATGCGCACACACAATGAAATGTTATGCAGTGGATACAGCATGCAAAAGAGGAAAGAAACTAAACCCCAAGGGCAGCAGAGGATGCTCTGTGGAGCTGGTGAAAAATCTGGAACAGGACAGGAGAGAATTCAACATGCAAACAGGTGTACCACACAGCAGCTGAACCACAGCAATACAAAACCCCCAAGTGCACTGTCATGTAAACACCATAAAGAAAGAGACCTATGTAACAGATAATATCTGATGGCTAGGCAGCACAGAGGGCACACCTTGGTGTACAGTGAAGAGAGGGAAGGGTGTGTGTAGAGGTGATGAACCTGCTGGTACCTAATGGTCCAGTTAGCACAACAGAAAAGAAAAAGATAAACCACATGTGGGGATCAAACCTGCAAACTAGGGAGTTATAACACATGCCTCTAACCACTACCCCAAACAGCACACTGAGCACAATGCAAAAAAAATACCCCAAAGGGAGGGTGTGTATGGGAACCTGTAATACCCAGTGATATGGCAAAGGGCTGGCAGATACACAGCTGCCACCGTACAAGGATGTGAGCACAGGTGGGCCATGTACATGACCAGCAAATCAGTAGATACAAGTGTCAATGTGATCAAAGAGTGGAGGAGTAGCCTAGTGTTTAGAAAACTGGCTTGGTCACCAAGCAACCAGGGCTCAATTCACACTAGCAGGTCTTTCTTCCAAACTAATGGAGGGTTACGTGACTTGCCCAACTCCATGTGGCCTTGAGCAAGTCACGTAACCCTCCATTAGTTTGGAAGAAAGACCTGACAATCTACTTCCAGTGACACTGACAAGAAAACCCTGGAGTCTCTGGGTCACAAGGAGTCAGGACTGACTCAAAGGCACACATTGTATTGCAAGTTTGTCACCATGATCAAGCAGCAGCAGAGACAAATGTATATCAAAAACATATGTTTATTTGGGTTCATCTTCACAGAAAGTGTAGATCCCACCATCATAATATCAAGGTGAGTGGATCCAAGGTGAAAGACAGAAAGGTCACTGGACCGTCTACAAATGAGGGGCAGGAGACATAATGTGCAGCACTATGCATTAGGCCCTCACCCCCCATATGCTGACGCACGCCTCAAATGTGTTACTCACATATGAGTGCATGTAGACAGTAGGCGGTGCATGATGAGGGACCAACACACATCAATCATGATCTGTTCCCTAAAATATATCTATCTGGCAACACAGGAGGCACAGAAATGAAAACAGCATATGTTGTTGAAACGTTGTAACTTTAGAACCACAGATGGAAAATAACGTTACAGCTATCACATAATGCCTGATATAGGAATCCAAGGTGCAACAATGTAACCCTAAACAATCATCAAATGCACAATGAGGATATGCTAACAGGTAGCAGAGGAACATGAACACAGAGAATTCAAAAGAAACTACCTGCAGAACCATGCAGAGATAAAACCATGCAGGAGGTCCCCCTGCACCGGTTGGTGTGTAGACAGTGTCTGTACACATATATCATCGTACATGGAATGCACAATTGATGGAAGACAATGGACACTCACACTGCAACACTCCAAATATAACGTGGCAATGTGAGTGTCGTCACCTCAGGGGATAAATAGGACTGTGCAGACATGCAATGCAAGGTTTGTAAATCAATGCAGAGCGGCACGTCTGTACAGTAAACAAACACAAGAAACAGTATATAGAGAGGGAAATTAAGGGCAAACATGTTACAGTAAACCACACAGAAGCCATATTGCCACGTGCTGTGTTTTCCCAACATAGTCAGTCATATGCACATGCACCATTGATATTTCAACATGATTCAGTGATGCCACACATGCATGCAAAGACCCTTGTTGATTGAAAACATCAATCCAGGATGCTGGCGTGCATTAAAGCGGTGTTGTTGCAAAACCTGTATCAGCTCCAGGTGGAGATTAGGTGGACATAGACAACAGGACCTCTCCATCGCTACCCCTATGCCACACGTATGGCTGTATGCTTGTGTTGAAACAAACAGATGAGCATATCCTGTGTTCCATGTCACACACATGGCCAAAAGAAACAACTGTGGAGGAATGTGCAACATACAGTGACAATGGCTGTCCCTGATTCACACGTGGAGACCAGTACACAGTGTGCAAAGTCCAAAGCGTATCTGCAATCCAACACGTCAGGTTAAGACTATCCTTGCAACCCTGGGCATGCATAATCAAGTGTCACATCCCAATATGCCACAGTACATGAAAGGTCCTGTGTGTCTCCTGCGATGAGCATGACTCCCAACCAGAGCACGGCAGCAACAGTGTGTTGGACAGGTCTGTCATGGGCAAAGTAGCAATCCAAAAATAATACTGTCCATCCTAGGCATGTGTCGCACTCGCACAGGTCAAACATCCTATGGCGCCATTTTCCAGGGAAAGTTCCATGGTGTTCTGTCCCCCAACAGGTGGGTGATGTCGATGCCACATGCACTGTAATAGATGTGTCTGGTTTGTTCTCTGCCCTGTGTCAGAAGAGGAGAAATATTGTATTGGTATGCGCCTTGCAACATCAGCACAAATTGCAGAGAGTCAATTATTAAGAAGCACATAATGAAGGGACACACAGTGTCCCCCTCAGCCCCCTCTAGTGGCGGCGTAGTGGTTCCACAGGGGCTGGGGAGCGCATAAGAATTAAAAGATTCAGGGTTGATCTGTTGTGAGGGTCAATGGGATAGCAGGTCACATTGTCAGCCTCAGGGTCAACAACCTAAAAAAGTAACTCTTGCCAAGTGTAGGGTACAAAAAGGCTTTTATTTCCCCTTTTCGCATGAAGAAATTCAAAATATGAGGTAATGAGTAACAGAACATAAATTCAGTTGCATCAAAACGTGAGTCAGCAAAACACTCAAAATAACATGGTTCCTTCACCAACTTAAAGCATAAACTTTCCAGTACAGTTTGCACACATTAGATTTGTTTGCCTTTTACTCAAAGATATCTTCTTGTGCAAAAGTCACATTCCATTGATTCTATATCTTCAGTGCTCTCAGATTCCCCTGGCAGCCATTCCATGTCAATGGGATCTGAAACTGAGGTCTCTGAGATCTCTTGGATATTAAAACCTGGTTTCCTAAAAGCATGCCATACTGTATCCCAGTGCTGGCTTGGTAGTTTGGGGCGTCGGCTTTTAGGTCTAGTATATCTCCCTGGGCTTGCTGTCGTTTCAGGACTAAAAGTTTGCTCCTTCCATTCTCTGGCAACATTAAACTTTTTCCTGTAAAACTTATCAGTTATATCTGGTTTAAAACAGTCCTTATTGTCCAGATAAAAACTAGCCCTTTGTTCCTCTCTAGGCTTCTTGAAAAAGGCTTGAGGCCTAGTCTGAGAGTTTTGTGCTCCAGGTATATCCTTTCTCTCAAGGCTATGAACTTTTCCTTTATCTTTCAAGTTACTTTTGTAAAAGCTTTTAAAAGTACCTTTTTTCTCTTGAAGGTTTCTTCTCCAACCGGAGGGATAATCACTTCCTTCCTTGGCTGCAGTCCGTGATACTGCCCCTTGAAGTTGTGTGTGGCCTTTCTCTAGGCCTGCTCTCCCAGTAGCTTCCTTTCCTTTAGCTCTGCTGGGTTTGTCAGTGACCTCACCTCGGTCTCTGAGTCTGGCCTCTGGAGCTTCCCTTGGCACTGCCTCCTGTTCTTCACATGAAGATCTCTGCCAAGCTCCTTGCCTCCTCCTGTGCTTCTCCTCTGGGTTCTTCCCTTCGGGATTTCTCTGTTGCCTTTCTGGCTCTCTTGACTGCCTTCCTGGCACCTTTGCCTCTCTTGGCTCTCTCGGCTCTCTCTCTCTTGGCTCTCCCTCTTGCAGTGCTCTGTTCCTACTTAAATCCAGAGCAGCTGCTTCTGAGTCCTGCCCATAGAGGTGTGGTTCTTCCACTTTCAGGTTTGTTCTCCTGCTCCCTCTATGTGTCCCTTCTCGTAATTGCAGGCAAATCCTGTTTTTTTCAAGATTTAAAAGTTTCCTTTCTTGCATCAGAGGGCTTGCGGTATCACAACAGGCAAACATGACATGATCACAACACAATAAACATTACATGTTGGGGACATTTAGAATTGGAAGCATACACACGGGTGTCACATGGATATGTTTCTGTCCATGCCCATGTGACACAGGCGTTATTTATTTGGTATATATTTGTATGCCGCCACTTCCAGCGATCAGCAGCGGTGTAAAAAACAAGGGAGTATGTACATAACAATTTAAGATTACAGTCCGATTTGAGGGAGGGGTGCACAACCAACACATGAATTATAATTATACATTTGATCAATCAGATAAGTTACAGTTTGATCAACCAGTTTGAGCAAGCAGATAAATTACAGTTTGATCAACAACATAGGTTTCAGTTATACATTACATCGGCAATTATTCAATCTTATTAACAGTGGAATATATACATATATACATTTTAAATCGCCATTGTTGTGAGATATCAGAGAAATAGATTTTTTATGACCCAATGGGATTCGGAGGGAGGTGGGCAACTTGGGCATCGATAATGGTTTCAGAGCTCCATCCTATGTGCATCAGCGTTCGTGAACACAGAGCCAACATGAAATGTATATAACACAAACAGTAAATCATTAACATGTAAAGGCTGATGTCATTACCAAAATAACAAAGGTGCAAACTACCTTGTGCTTGCATCAGGTGTATGTCTTGGATCCTCTGAGCCACTCAAAGGCCATAACAGGTCACAGTGAAGGGACACAATGTCAGCGAAATATGTAGAATCTCCATGTCACGCCGATATCTGTGATACAAAAAGCAGGTCAACAGTGGTATGTCAGAACACAAGACACAGTTCTGTTCCCAACACACAACACATGTCCACAATGGTTACACGGTAAACACCTGTAAGGTAGAGATAGCACAGTCACCACCGCCCCCCAGGTGTACAGACCCCTCACAACACATGATAATGTAAAAAGCCTGAACACTGTATCATCACACAGCCAACACAAGAACACACACACAGTATGCAAAGGGCAGCATGCCAGCAGTAGCATATGGCCTGTATGTCCACAAGTGGAGATTTGTACACATAAAGGCCCTGTGAAATGCAATGATACCCTGGTGTTGGCTCATGGTACAATGTCGGGGAAGGGTGCACGTGTAGGCCACCACCCATAAACCTACAACCTCCACACACATGCAGCTCTGTTGGACATGTCCCAGAGACTGTGTTGCTGAAGACATACTGGAATAGAAACACATGGGGATATGTGTGTCAACAGCAAAATATGGTTTAGGCAGGTGCAGGGAAAAGAGGTGAACCACAACATCTGGACAATAGGAAAGATCACCGAGAACATGTGTTCCCCCTGACTGCTGGCACAGACAATATAGCTGTAGTTCCACCTACCCCAGCCCACAGCATGTTGGCTGATGTACAGTTCCCTGCCAATGCACCACAGCACCAGAAGCTTCAACAACTATGTCCTGTGCATTGGGAAACACAAGAGAAACATACATATGTCATGTTCTAGCTGTGCAACACACAATGCACATTCCTGTCCCCAGCTTCCACACCCCCCAACATCCTTTACAGACTCACTGTTCACCATCACACTGTACACATCTCTCCCATGTGAGAGGCATCAAGGACATGTCTTTGCCAAACTACAGGGGTCCGTACTCTGTCTGTCCCCTCCCTCAGCTCCCTGTTGTCACACACACTGGTGAACATGAGTGTTTTTTCCCTACCGTGTTCCCAACTCACTCCAAGGCTGCAGTATTATCCTGGGTTCCCCATGTTGCTCCCAATGGCCCTTCACTGTGTGTACTGGTGTCCCAATGTCGCCTGCTACCCCGCTTTCAATTGCTGTAACACATGGAAATATGCAGGGACACCTCCGGGATCCTCTGTCCAAACACATTTCCTGGTGTGTATATCTCATACCTTGACTAACATTAACAGCTGTGTGCTACTGAGTTGATAAACATATATCTCAATGTCTGCGTTATGTCCACTAAACCCCACCCCGATGTCTGCTTTTGACGTGACCCTGATGGCTGCATGTCAGCCCACTGTGTGAAAGTGATAATGGCAAAGCATGGATAGCCTATATGTGCACCTAATAACCCCCCTCCCATCAGAGCCTCTTTGTGTATGTGGCCATTACGTTCCTTCTCTAGGGTATGCAATGGCATGCACTCTCCTCCTCCATGCATTTATACAGCCTTTAGTTGAGTCATGGGTTTATGTTGACATGTCATCAGCTAGATTTGATTAAAAAAATTTGTTGAAAAAAATTATTTCATTTCCCTGAAAGCAACCCTAAAACCCAATCCACCCCCACATTGATCTCTCAGCTTGCCTACTGTAACCTACACCTTGTTGATCTTGCCTGAATCACTTCTGTTTGTGTGTACATATGCAACACTGCACTGCATGTCTATTCTGCAATGGAAAAATAAAAACAAAAAACCCCTGGCTGGACAATGCACACTTTCCCTATCCTTCTCCGCATCCATGTTAGGGCTACGCAATGACTTATACAGTCTGCCACACTGTGTTGTGCCACTAACTCCCCGTAAGGGTTTCAATTACCATTATGACAGATAGTACTGAGCATGTATATAGTGCTACATAGCACATGTAGTGCTATACAAAAATTACAGACCAACACATCCAGCTTACAAGAGCATACCACACACACAATCAGCTCAAAATCCCAAATGAAAAACACACACAGCTGCACAAGTGGCCCCAAACATGGTCCTCTCTCCCAGTGTGAAACCCACACCAAATGCCTCTCACCTTGCTGCACACAAAGCATAACACAAACTAACAGTGGTTGCACAGCATCTGCTATCACAATCATCCACAAACCACGAATGTCACCCCAAAACCTCCCACAAGCCTAAAAGCGCCCACCCACATCATCCACCTCAGCCCTCTGTTCTGCCCTGCCCACATGATTTGGTTCCCAGTCATGCTGATATTTGACGTTGGGATGGCCAGCCAGTGTCTGTCACATGTCAGTGCAGTGTTGCATCCTACTGATATTGGTCTACAAATGTTAATCTGTATTAGCACTACACACATATAGCAAAAAATGTGGGAACATATGCAGTATGTACATGAGAAGAGCTGTGCAATCACCTGCCGCCTGATTGCTTTTCCCTCACGGGCACGTACAGGGGGGCACGTCAGATCATCCTCCAGACCCTCATTAATCTCTGCAGGGATATTGTGCCTGAGAGCAATGTTGTGCAGGATGCAACAGGCTATGATGATCTCTGCCACAGTCTGTGGAGTATATTGTAAGGCGCCACCTGTCCTATCCAGACACCTGAAGCGACTCTTCAAAATGCCAAAGGTGCACTCTATGACAGAGCGGCTGGTGGCATGGGCCTCATTGTACCTCCACTCTGCACGTGTCCGTGGTTGACGCACAGGGGTCAGCAACCAGGGGTGACACCAATATCCTGCATCACCTGTAGAAAGACATGAGGTAAGTTAAACCATGAGCTCATGTCCCCTCAAATGGACACAGGTATATTGTAGTGAAGAGCGCCCTCCTGAGGCTATGGAGACAGATGAAAATCCTGAAGGGCAACAGGATTTATGTCAGATTGTCAATCCTGGAAAGAAAGAGAGACTTCGTTCTGCTGAGCTGAGCATGGATACCAGCCCAGGGGAGGAGTCATGCAGTCCTGATTGGGCACACCCAGTGCTTGGAAGGGGCGTGTCTAGAAGAGAACCTGGTTTTAAACCGGAGTATGGCTTTGCTATGGAGGAGAAGTGGAAGGAGAAGTGGAAGGAGAAGAGAAGGGGCCCAGGGAACGGTCAGAGTACCGTGAGCAGTCAGAGGAGCAGCAGTCAGAGAGAGAAGGCTAGCAGCCAAGGACTGAGCCGAAGCAGTAGAAGAAGACCTGCAAGAATCTGTTCAGAGGCAATAAATGGAAGTCCTGAGGAAAGTGGACCTGGCAGAGCCCTGGGAGAGGAAGCCTTCACGGCAGGCAAGAGAGGAAAAGAACTCATTCTGGGAATTACAGTTTGGCCCAGAGAGGCACGGGAACTCTCATAGCTGGAGGACGTCTGAGCCACCTAGGATAAGAGGGGCTTGGCAACAAGTAAGCGATTTGTCAAAGTTTCCAGAGTGAAGGTAAACCCAATTCTCCTATATTTGAAACCTTAACAAAAGAGCCTAAAAGTTACCAGGATTCACTTAACCTGAGAGAGGAAAAGGGAAACAGCCTTAATCAAGAGGGAAGTTTAATAACTGATAACAATTCCTTATCTAGCAGACAACAGGCTGAATTGCTTCTCCAGGATTTTAAAGAGTTTTTAAAGCTAAAAGCAAACAGACAGCCAGTATTGCAGGAAGCTAATAATTCTATACAGTCTGAGGAATTAATGCAGGATAATTCTGACTTACCTGACTGTGAGAGCATGGACTGTACTATTTGTTGTGTGGAAATACCAAACTGAAGAAACTGGTTATGCTGTGTATGAGTTGAATACTATGGAGCTGTTTTGCTGCCATGCTAGGAAAGCTTTAATTACCTGCACCTGAAGTGACCCAGCACTGTGAACGTAACAGTGTGTGAAAAGAGGCTGCATTTAAAGTGAATGACCTCTTGGGGCAGAGCTGAGTAAACTGCTTAGAAGTAAAGCTGAATTTCTACTTTAAGTTGACTTTATACCTGAGTTCTTTCTGTTCGTGTTAAAGCACCTGTTTTGTTCATATTTCTGAATTTGTCATGCGATGGAAGAATAACCTTAACCATAATAAAAATACTTGCAAATAAGCCTTACCGTCTCTGGCGCACAACTACACTTTATTTCGGAGTGAAAGGAGCAGAAAAACTACAGTACCCAGCATTCCCGGGGAATAGGTTTTAAACTCCTTCCTCACGAGGCAATAGGCCCCACTCCTGTCTTTAGCCCTAAGGCGGGGCAGGAGCGCCGCAATATATGTGCAAAACAAATGCATTACACATTCTGTAAGAAACATATGACATCACAACTATGCAGCATTGCAACATTGAAATATGATGACACAAAAGGACCACATGGCCTATCTATTTATTTTATTTATTTATTTATTTATTTATTTACATTTCTTCTATACCGCACTATTTGCGATCAGCGCGGTTTACATAGAACAAACAGTATCCGACAATAAACAAGAGTCAGGTCATTACAAAGAACAGGAGCAATTAACTTGGATAACAGGGGAAACTATCTACATGTGCAGAAATTTGAAATAGATAACTATGTACATGTCTGTCCGTCCATATCAACAGGTACAACAGTCCCCTTTTTATCCTTTATAGATCCTCTGTGTTTGTCCTATGCTGTTTGGAATGCAGTTACTGTCCTCGTCTCTACCACCTACACTGTGAGAATATTCCATGGATCCACCACCTATTCAGTAAGGAAATATGGTGGCATATCACCCCTGAATCTATCTCCCTCCACCCTCATCCCATGTTCCCTCGTAGCTGAACTTGGCGTACAATTTGCAGAGGCTCTCTCCCTCAACATATATGCCACGGAGGTATTTCTTCATCTCCATCATATCACCTCTATCCCTCCTTTCCCCAAGGCGTACATCCTAAGATCCTTCGGTCTGTCTTCATATGCTGTATAATGAAGACCACTAATCATTTTAGTAGACACCCTCTGCTCCGACCTCATCTTGTGCACATCCTTTTGAAGGTGCAGTCTCCAGAATTGCACACTCTACTCCAAATGAGGTCTCACAAAAGACATATACAGAGGCATTCTCCCTTCCTGTTTTATGCTAGCCATTCATCTCTGTATGCACCCCTCCAGCCTTCTAGCTTTTTCCCTCGCCTATTCAACCTGGTTATCTACTTTGACATCAGCAGAAACAACCACACCTAGGTCCCGCTCTTCTGTAGTGCACAAGAGTACTTCACCCCCTATACAATAGTGCTCCCTTGGATTGCTTCAGGCCAACAGCCTGACCTCACATTTCCTACCATCACATCCCAGCTGGCCAATTTAAGACCATTCATCAAGCTTAGCTAGATCACTCCTCATGTTTTTTAGAGCTTCCTGGGTGTCTACCCTATTACAGATTGAGTGGGTGAACCTAAGAAACACCAGACAAGGGGTAGGTGTATGGAGTGGCAACAACATAATATGTAACAACCACACAAATGCTTGCATACAATCAACCAGCATCACACCGCACTATAGCAGGGCGCATTTGGAGGGCAAACCTCCCCCCTTCCCCCTATATCCCACACAGGCAGATGAGACACACACACAATGAGTGATCTACTGCAAGACACACATTTGCACATACGCCTAGTCACATGAGCACCATGTGCATGTCAGAAATGGGAAACACCCACCCAGCAATATGCAGTTCTCATACTGTCCTGCCTCAAATTGTTGGAATAGTGCCGAGTGATGCAGGATATAGGCATCATGGGTGGACCCTGCAAACCTGGGGACCACATTCAGAATACGCATATTTGCATCACATACAAACTGAACATTCAGGGAATGATAGTGTTTGCGGTTGCGGAACACTACCTCCCTGTCTCTAGGCGGGACCAGGGCAACATGTGTGCAATCAATAGCTCCCATCACGTTCAGGGTCCACCACTGTTGCCTAGTGTGTGGAATGGCAATATAATTCCGCACCCGGCTGACCATGGCACACAGTACTTGGTGGAGACAGCGTGAGAAGTAGGGGCGGCTCATGCCACCCACTGTGGCCACAGATGACTGGAAACAGCCAGAGGCAAAGAAATGTAGGGCAGCAAGGAGCTTGACCAAACCTGGTATGGCATGTGACCGATCAGTCAGGGGCTCAAGGTCAGGTCTTAGATCCTCATAGAGCTCCCTAATAGCCCCTGTGCTCACTCTGTACAGGGAGATGACCTGGTCCTCTCGCATGCCCTGGAGCTGGGCCCTGGGCCTGTAGAGGCGTGGCTGGTGTCTTACTTCAACAAAGGCTAACACCTTGTAATGAAGACGTGCAGTTTATTTACAAACAAAGTAAGAAGACATTCAGAAAGACAAGTAATTCTCTTAGTTACACATGAGTAGTTAGAAAAGATAACTAGAATGCGCACTTAATTACAGTACTGAAAGAGTTATGAGAGAATGCAGCTATGTACAAAGAATATACTTCACCAAACTTGTCATAACCCCTTTACACATCAGCTGGGAGCGCTCAGCGAGAGGAACTAATGACAGTCTAGGATCCTTCATGCCTGGCCAAGCAGATCTACGCTCTGTCTGTTATGGATTTTCTCTGTACTTATATAGGCACAAATGTGTTGCAGCCAGCTCTCACCCATGAGCTTCTCCCCACCCCATCCACCTTTTTTGCTTTGGTTTCTGGGTAGGCTTCTGACCACCTGTTAGAAGCTCAAACTTACACAATCAGACATGGTCAGATATCTGAGAATGCTCAAAGGACACATCCTCCATGGCCTACATTCCAAGGCTAGATGAAGTGTTCTTTTGTTATCATTAATGGGTCTCTGTCAAGGGAGACACCCCCCATGGTTTTAGAAGAATTCTTATCCTGTCTACATTGGCTAGGCAAATGTTTCTATATTGGCCAAGAGAATTGTTCAAAGGCCAAGGGAAGAATTCTGTCTCCCTCTCTGGCCTCTTAACACTCCCCAGGCTAGATGTGTAAAGATCTCTCACTAGACTGTAAATACAGCGTTGGTCTCTGAGCTAGCAAATTGGCTCAGCATGAGTCCTCACAGGCAGAATGGCTCATGAGTTAGAATGGCTCATGAGTTCAGTACAATATCTTTGCTGATCCAAAAAGTCAAATAAATCTTTAATTAGTAATACAGCTGGCAAGCCTGCACCTCAGCATGCCTCCTGCGCCGTGCGTGCACAGCCCCTGCCTGCCCTGCCCCCACAGCTGCAGGTCTGATTTGCTGCGGGACTACACCCATGCCCTGTGCCTCAGCCCCATAGACACCATCTCCCCTGTCACGCAACCGCACCACCTGCCCACCTCGCGCTGCAGCTGCAGCAAACACAAAGGCTGCCATAACCTTCACCCGCCCTGCTCCTCTAAATCAGTCAAACACAGACAACACTTCCCTAACCAAGACACATACCTTACACACCACACAGAAACACAGCCACACAATACAACCAACAACAATCACAAACCCAGTCACGCTCCACAATACACCTGATTCAGACTCGCTCCTTCCGTCACTGCTAACACACACCTTCTTTCTCCCTCGCCTACAAAAAAACCCTCAACGTGCAACATGTGCTCAGGACATTTTATAGAGTTTTTTTATGTAGCGCGTGCGCATTTGCGTGAGCGCGACCACTGCACATGCACAGTTGGCTGTGCGCATGGCGCATGCGCCGCACACACGCAACACTGCGCATGCACCACACAATGCAACACTGTGCATGCGCCACGGCTCACACGCTAACTAACGCACGCACCCACGTTCTGCGTCTGCATGGCGCATGCGCAATACGCACAGCCAACCGTGCATGCACTGTGTGCACGGCGGCACGCATGCACGCACGCTCTGCGTAGTTGACTGCGCAACGTGCAAGCACCCATTTCCCGCTTCTGGCTGGTGCATGCGCATGGCCAACTGTGCATGCGCAACTACGCAGCCAATGTGCTCACGCAACTGCGCACGCGCAACATAAAAAACACTATAAATAAACCTCTACACGTGCTGCACGTTGAGGGGTTGTTGGTAGGCGAGGGAGAGAGAAGGTGTCAGTGAGAGAGAGAGAGAGAGAGAAGCAGATGTCTAGGAGAGCTAAGGTTTTGTGGTGCGGGTCAGAGTGTTAGAGGCTTGGTTGTGGAGGATAGGTGTGAGGTACAGCAGGGGATACAGAGAGGAGGGGAGTCAAGGAGCAGGTGAGTGAGAAAGGAGGTGAGGTAAAGAGCAGATAGCAGAGAGAGGAGGGAGGTGTGAGGTGGAGCTGAGAAGGGCAAGAGAAGGAATGTCTGACAGGGAGGGAGAGGACAGGGAGATGGAGCCACAGGACAGGCAGGAGTGGAGAGGGAGAGGGAGAGGGAGAGGGAGGTGGGGCCACCTGTTGGGGAGGAGACAGATATGGCAGGGAGTGTGGTGGAGGCTGCAGGGCCATCGGCCCAGCCCACACAGGGTCCTCTCACTACAAAACGTAAACGCATACCGGTGCCAGCTCTGCAAAGGAAGAGGGCCCAGAAATTCTCACCACAGGAAAATTACATCCTGCTGGCTTCTGTTCTAGAAAATTATGATGTCCTATATGGACGACTAAGCAACACCACCACTGTTGCAACACGCACCCAGGTGTGGGAGGAGGTGCAGGAGGCGGTGGCACAAGCAGGGGGCCCAAGCAGAGACCTCGACAGCCTCAGGAAGAGGTTTAAAGACATAAAGAGGGGTGTGTGTGCACACATGATGGCAGAGCGGCGGCATGCCGTGGGCACTGGAGGGGGAGGCCTCTTTACACCCTCCCTAACACCCCTGGAGCAGGAGTTGGCAGAGCGGCTAGTGCCAATATACCTCTATGGACTGCCAGAGGCACTGGACACTGCCCATCCCCAGGCAGGTAGGTACCCAAATCACACCTTGCTGCTCCCAACCCATTGAGTACCTGCCCTTTGATGTGCATCAGGCTTCTTATTAACACCTCCTCATACCTGCTCCCCTGGATCATCTCCCACCCTCTGCCTTTGGCTCATTAGTGTGCTGTCCCCCATTCCACCCCTTTTACTCTGTGTTTTGCTGCCCTCAAAACACACGTTTCATTTGCATCATCCCTTTTTATATCTGCCCTGCACATGTGGCTACATGTCTGCTACAAGCCCCCTCTCAGACCTGTACGTGTTATGTCTGTGTCTAATGTAAGCACTGCTGAGCAGGGATGGTCCTTCTGTGGGATAATGCACACCAGGGGTCCTCAAACATTCTAAACAGGGGGCCAGTTCACTGTCCCTCAGACCATTGGAGGCCCGGAATATAGTGTTAAAAAAAAATATGAACAAACCCCAAAGAACACTGCAGAAGTACAAAAAACAGAGAATGTTTCAAAACATTTTGGTTTTGCTTTTCCAGTGGCAATTGCTCTATAACCGTCTGGCTGATTGCCCACATGAGGTAAGTGTATGGGGACAGGTCAGTAGATCCACATAGATATATCCAGTGTTGATTGTAGCTGTGCATGCTGATGTGTGTAGGTACTCTATCTCAATGATGTGTATCAGGTAAATCCACATGCCATATTGTCTATATATCACATCTGAGTGGCTTGCCCTGTACCCAGGGGCTGAGGACCTGTTCACAGAGTTCCTGATGCCATCCTGGTGTCATGGCAGTTGCTGCTGGTGATATGCTACAACACACCGTAACGCAGGTAGCCCATAGATCAGACTAAGGAGGGTTTCTAAACATCCTGCTGGTATGATGGGGTCTGCAGTTGCAGGGTAAAACATCTGCCCCACCCCCAGTGGCTGTGAAACGTGCCAAAATGGTATGTTAGTCCCAATGGTGATATGCGTGTGTGTGGCCCAGCAGTCCAAAACATCTGCCCTACCCCCACTTGGCCAGAAAGTCCAAAAAAGTGGTTCCACAGCACCCCTGCTGGTATGGAATATGCTGCTGTTGCTGTTTTCCAATACACCCTACCCCCAGGAGTCCTGAAAGCCCATCAAAGTGGGCTGTCACTCACCCTGGTGATATGGTTCTCTGTGCCTAGACAGTTGAATACATTCTCCCTATTCCCAGGGGTCCTGAGAGCCCATCAAAGTGGGCTGTGAGGCACCCTGGTGATATGGTTCTGTGTGCCTAGACAGTTGAATAAATTCTCCCTATCCCCAGGAGTCCTGAGAGCCCATCAAAGTGGGCTATCACTCACCCTGGTGATATGGTTCTGTGTGCATAAACAGTTGAATACATTCTCCCTATCCCCAGGAGTCCTGAGAGCCCATCAAAGTGGGCTATCAGTCACCCTGGTGATATGGTTGTGTGTGCCTAGACAGTTGAATACATTCTCCCTATCCCCAGGAGCCCTGAGAGCCCATCAACGTGGGCTGTCACTCACCCTGGTGATATGGGGTATGTTCATTGTTAAGTGCCATCGAGTCGGAGTCGACTCATGGCGACCCTCTGGATAGTTATCCTAAATTGTGTTCGGTCTTCAGTCAGGCTGCTTATTGTTGACAGACTGGTACCCGTAGCTGCTGTTATTGTATCGATCCATCTCATTGCTGGCCTTCCTCTTTTGCATTGACCTTCTAACTTGCCAAGCATGATGTCTTTCTCTAATGATCTCTCTCTCCGCATGATGTGTCCAAAGTATGAAAGTTGAAGTCTTGTCATCTGAGCTTCTAAAGAAAGCTTAGGTTTGATCTCCTCTAGTACTGACTGGTTTGTTCTTCGGGCAGTCCATGGTATACACAGTATTCGCCGCCAGCACCATAATTCAAAGGCATCAATTTTCTTCCTGTCTATCTTTTTCACTGTCCAGCTTTCACATCCATATGATGTTATTGAAAATACCATGGCTTGAACAAGTCGAATCTTTGTATGGAGAGAGACATCTCTGCTCTTGAGAATCTTATCTAGGTCTTTCATAGCCATTCTGCCAAGAGCAATGCGTCGTCTGATTTCTTGACTGCTTGTTGCTTCTTTATTGATAGTTGATCCAAGTAGGTTAAAGTTATTCACGATTTCAATTTCTTCTCCTTCGACGATGAACCTGTTGATTATGCCAGTTGTCATGATCTTTGTCTTCTTTACATTAAGGTGCAGGCCCATTTTGAGACTATGTTCTTTGATTGTGAGAAGCAAATGTTTCAGATCATCTTCACTTTCCGCTAGTAATGTGGTATCATCAGCATAGCGAAGGTTGTTGATGAGTCTTCCACCAATCTTCACACCTCTGTTGTCTTCATACAATCCTGCTTCTCTGATGATTTGTTCTGCATATAAATTAAACAGGTAGGGGGAAAGTATGCAGCCTTGTCTTACACCTTTGCTTATTTTAAACCATTCTGTTTCTCCTTGTTCTGTTCTAACTGTTGCTTCTTGATCAATGTACAGATTGTGCAAGAGAACGATCAGGTGTTCTGGTATACCCATGCTTCTTAATGTGGCCCAGAGTTTCTCATGGTTTACACAGACAAAAGCTTTGCTATAGTCGATAAAGCACAAATAGATATCCTTTTGGTATTCTTTAGTCCTTTCAAGGATCCATCTCACATCCGCAATGATGTCTCTCGTTCCTCGCCCTTTTCTGAACCCTGCTTGCACTTCAGGTAGTTCTTGTTCCAGGTATGATTGTAGTCTCTTTTGAATAATCATCAGTAGAATCTTGCTGGCATGCGGGATCAGAGCGATTGTGCGATAATTTCCACAGTCAGTTGGATCACCTTTCTTTAGTATTGGTATAGACACAGATCTTTTCCAGTCAATTGGCCATGATGCTATCTTCCATATTTCTTGGCAGAGCCTTGTAAGTATGGTAACAGCTGCATCAGATTGCTGTAATACTTCTATGGGAATGCAATCAATGCCTGGTGCTTTGTTCTTTGATAAGGCTTTCAATGCTGCTTCAACTTCTTCTTTCATCAGCAATGGTTCCAGATCATAAGGTACAGTTTGAAATGGCTGTTGGTCCACTTGAACTTTATCATATAAAAACTCTGTATATTCCTTCCATCTTTTCTTGATCTTCTCAGCATCATTCAACATAGAACCTTGAGCATCTTGTAACATTCCAATTCGAGGCTGGAACTTTTTCTTTAACTCTCGTAGCTTTAGGAAAGCTGATCTTGTTCTTCCTCTAATAGTTTCTGCTTCTGTTTCCTTGCATGCGTCATTGTAGTACTTTTCCTTGTCCTGTCTTGCTGCACGTTGGAAATCTCTGTTGAGTTCTGTGATTGTCTTTCTTTCTCCTCTGGCTTTAACTTCTCTGCATTTCTGGGCAATTTTCAGAGTTTCTTCCGTCATCCATTTTGGCGGTTTTTTCTTTTTTACCTTTTGTAGAGACTTCTCGCTTTCTTCCAACACAACCTTCTTGATGTCATTCCATAACTCTTCTGGAACTCTATCATTTGTATCTATAGCAGCAAATCGATTTTGCAGGCAGTCTTTAAATTCCAGTGGTATATTCTCAAGGTCATATTTTGCTGCATTCATGAGTGGTTTGCTCTTTTTCAGCTTTAGCTTGAGTTTGCGTACTAGTAGTTGATGATCTGTACCACAGTCAGCTCCAGGTTTTGTCTTTGTTGATGTTATAGAGCTTTTCCATCGTTGACTTCCACAGATGTAGTCAATTTGATTTTTATACAATCCGTTGGGTGAAGTCCATGTGTACAGTCGCCGCTTGTGTTGCTGGAAGAAGGTGTTCGAGATGAATAGATCGTTGGTCTTGCAGAATTCTATCAGTCTTTCTCCAGCTTCATTTCTGTTGCCAAGGCCATATTTTCCAACTACTTTGTCTTCTTCTTTGTTGCCAACCTTTGCATTCCAATCACCCATGACTATCAGGATATCCTGTTTGCATGTTCTGTCAATTTCAGTTTGTACTTGTTCATAGAACTCTTCAATTTCATTCTCTTCTGCAGCTGTTGTTGGGGCATATACTTGGATTATAGTTGTGTTGATAGGCATTCCTCGTAGACGAATAGAGATTAAGTGTTCGCTGACTGCATTGTATTTCATTACAGTTCTTGCAAGTTTCTTCTTTATTATAAATGCAACACCATTTCTTCTTTGTCTTTCATTTCCAGCATAGTAGACCATGTGATCATCTGATGCAAAGTGCCCGATTCCAGTTCATTTCAGTTCGCTGACACCCAACAGATCAAGTTGTACACTTTCCATTTCATTCTTGACCACCTCCAACTTCCCTTGGTTCATGCTTCGTATGTTCCATGTTCCAATGTGTAAGACATCTTTACAGCTTCTGACTCTCATTTCATGCGCAGCTACATCAGCAGTCAGACGTCCTGAGGGCTTTGATCCAACCACATTGTATTACTAATTAAAGATTTATTAGAATTTTTGGATCAGCAAAGATATTGTACTGAACTCATGAGCCATTCTAACTCAAAGCTCTATTTACAGTCTAGTGAGAGATCTTTACACATCTAGCCTGGGGAGTGTTAAGAGGCCAGAGAGGGAGACAGAATTCTTCCCTTGGCCTTTGAACAATTCTCTTGGCCAATATAGAAACATTTGCCTAGATAATGTAAAAGCCTTGAGCTGTTTCTAAAACCATGGGGGGTGTAAACCCATTAATGATGACAAAAGAACACTTCATCTAGCCTCTGAATGTAGGGGATGTGTCTTTTGAGCATTCTCAGATGTCTGACCACAAGGGGGGTGATCAAAAGCCTGCCCGGAAACCAAAGCAAAAAAGGTGGATGGGGTGGAGAGAAGTTCATGTGAGAGTTCGATCAGCAAAGAATGTTGTATTCTTCAGCCATGCTGAATTAGGAATTAGCTTGCTAGCCCAGCCCAGGAGCTAATGGAACTGAGCTTGGGGGTTACAACCAATCCTGATTTGAGCATACAGTGTGTTAACCTATGGCATGCAGCCAGCACAAGTTTGAATCTGTGTTAACCTATGGTATGCTGCCAGCACAAGTTTGAATCTGTGTTAACCTATGGTATGCTGCCAGCTTGAGTCTGGTTAAGGTACTTTAGGGGGACTTTCAGAAGGAAAGATGGGACTGCAACTGATATACGAGACAGGCGTGTCTCTGTATTTTTTCCCGGATTTTCCTCCTGAGTGATCGCTGAACAGTCCCCCACCTGGAGAGTTGAGCTATAATATCCGGTAAAAGTATTAATGCTTAAGCTTTATCATTATTTCAAAAGGACTTAATTTAATAAAACTCATATTGCATTTACTACAGTGTCTATGCATAGTCTGTGAGCTAAATGAATGACAGGGTTAACTCATATTGTATTTGGGCTAATGAGTGACAGAGTTAACTCATACTGTATTTGCCAGAATATTTTTGCCTAGTCAGTGAACTAGTGAGTGATAGGGTTAAAGTAAAAGCGTAAAACTTGGCAATACACACATCATAAATGCTGGCTTTACTCTGAAAAGTCTTCAGCTCTTCCCCAGTAGCTAGTTGAGTGCCTTCCAACCTGGGGGTCTCATCTTCCAGCACTACAGCACAATTTGTTTTGTTGTAACTATCCATTGGGTTTTCATGGCAAGATACAGAAGTAGATTGCCGGGCCTTTCTTCCGCGCAGTTTAAGTTTGGTGTTGTTGCCGTTGTCACAGAAATGTGATCCTCCGCCGTCAACACTATCCCATTCTGCTTCTGCCCAGATGGGTGGTTTGTCTTGGTCTGGCATCTCAGCTGAGACCTGTCCATTTTGGGAGACCCTGCCAGTAGTTAAACTACAGATAGTTTAGCTCTCAGCATCACTGATGCAAACCAAGTGAGGGGTATGTTCATTAATCCATCTTAATGTGAAGCCAGCAATGATGTGCAGGATGCCATGAGGGGGAGGGGGGAGGGGGCCTTCTGTGCCAAACGCTGGACTCACGCAATAGGTTATGTACCGCACATTATGACACGATGGAGGTAGGTGTAGCACATTACTGTGTGTTAATCTTAGGCATGTGTGCTGGCATACAGACCTAGTGGAGATAGGTGTAGCACATTGGTTGACAAATTGCCTGATGGTTCAGGGGTCATGGGTTCAATGCAACATTGCGGCTTTGGTATATAACTGCCTGAGACATTACCCTTTTATATCAGCAGTGCTTTGTGAGGCATTTGGATTTTTGTATTTAATTCTGCTGCCAGCAAACATACCCTCCCATTGGCATAACCTAAGGTGACACATCATGCACCCTATGCTTCACTCCTGAGGACACATAATAAGGTGCACTGTCCAACACCGCACCTTATAATGTTCCCTTTGGGGCACCTTATAGGGCGCTTTGGAGGCACCTTCAGGCTACAGCACTGAGGGTGTTGGTGGTGGCAGCACCAATTTAAATTATAACAAATAATTTCGCAGACAGCCCTATCCCATAACCCCACTGTGGGATCAAACCCATGACCTCTGGCTCCACAGGCAATGCAGTCACCCGTGGGCTACATCTCCATAGCTACTAACAAACTCCTTGCTGGCTACAGTTGGACTGAAGCCCACCACACAAACTGTCTGCTGTGGTTGGCAGGATAGGGTTAAACCACACATACCCATGATGCACTGCACATGCAAATCAACAGTCTACAGATAACCACAGGATGGGGTATGCACCCTCACACCACCTCAGCCTGGTAGGGAGTACTGAGCTTGTGTGTTACTGGCACAGATAGGTAGTGACCGTCACATTGTGCAGGTCCTGTGCTCACCCTGAGGGTGAGGTGGGCCACCCAGCACCATGTCCACAGCACGTGGCTTAGCTGAGATAGGTTATGGTGCGAGTCCCCATCAGTGCCAGTGTGTGATGGGTTGGTCTTGCAGCTACACTGTCAAATATACCTGTATCCATCTTTGATTTCTCAATCAAGTTTAGGCCTTGAGCACTTTGATGCACCCAGAATAGTGCATATCCTGTGTGGGTGCCATGGCCACATGATTTATGTGACGCGGGGGGCCAGCTCTTTGGACCCATAGGCAGATTCTGTAGTACCACCCAAACTGCCCTCTGGAGCTCAGGATCTCCCACCAACAGATCCACATTCAACATTATTGCAATGGTGCTGGTAGAGGGGACCATCAACCTCAGTTGAGCTGGGGGGACAGACAACGTACAGGGCAGTCCATGCATTTCTGTACGCATCTATACGGTGAAAGCAGACAGACAGGAGGGCTGGAAATGTCCAGCTGCCCACCACCACTATCTGACATTCTCCAGCAGCAAGCACAGTGAATCTGCAGCCGCTGCACCCTGCAAGGTGTTCCAGCCTCACACATACTAACTGCAAACAGTCTGCTAGCTAGTCCATAGTACATATTACTGGAAGAAATGTGTGCACCCAAAACCAGGATGTCAGCACACCCACCAAGCAGATAGGTTAGTGATTGGACCCCAAAAAAGGCAGCCCATAGATATCACTTGAAAGAGATGCTATTAGCACTATGGGGGACCTAGCCATGCCATGGTGACTGCTCAGTCAGGGTGAGAGTGACCTCCCAGCAGGACATGCAGGGGCCACCCTGTCTGTGCAGGTGATGGCCGGCCACTACAATGTCCCAGCCATTGCCCTATGCCCTGTGCTCATGCATCCTGCCCAGGCCACCCTGTCCGAGCTATACCCACAGTACCTTGCTCCTCATTATGCACATTAGCAAGCTAACACTGGACACAGTGCAAACAGTGTGGGCTGAGTAAGGTGTTGCAACCACCACACACTGGATGGACAGACACACACTCCCACACCTATACCAGCATTGTGCTCCTATAGAGAGCTTTTGCAGTCCAGGCCACCTCACCAATCCTGCACACAGCGCAGGCATGGCTATGGTATGCAATACTGTTGTGGTCACTCCCCAGGGTGGTGAACACTGTCAGAAACCAGACATGAAACACACTCCACAGACATCAGAGATATTGGTATGATACAGTTCAATGAGCATATTGTGCTTAACTTAGGATTTGCTATCTGCCAGTAATCATAGCAACCTTTTGATATATGTGTACCATATTCCCAGGTTTATGGTGGCATTGGTAAGGTATGCACGTACTAGTATTGTGAGATGTACGCAAGGCCCAATATCCTGCCTCTCCGTGGGCTTTCCATAAAGGAGCCTATGGGTGCGGTTCTTTCTGCTCCTGTTGGCAGCTGCTCTAGGGCAGAGGTCCACAACTCCAGTCCTTGTGGCCCAAACACTTGTGGCCCAAAAAAACCATAACCAAGCTGGCCAATAGTGATATCAATGGGCAACATCAAAAAACACTCCCAAAAAACCTCCAAAAAAAAGAAAATAATTTTGGAAGGGTCTACGCTTCGTCCCCATACAAGGTGAATGAGCCCACAGTGAAATTGTCCTTAGCAGGGTTTCCGACCCCATTGGCCAGGTTTCCTATCTCCAGGGACTGCACTGTTTCTGTGGCCACAGTGTGGTGCAGTGAACACAGCCAGTGTGTTCAGGAGCAGAAGATCACCAGTTCAGGTCCCAGCTGGGTCTCCTGACAATCCAGTCCCCATATTTTAATCACTATTGAACCGTGAAAGTACAGACAAACCTTTATTGCAGAGAACATAAGCATGGTTCAAATGCCTATATTTTACCCTACAGATCACAGACACCAGAAACATGGACATTACCTAGAGCACATTCCCCCAAATGCAGCCCTGGAGGGCCACAAATCAGTCAGGTTTGATGCTGTCTCCAATATAAGGCCATGTCAGCATGGTGGCGGAGGGGTACCGGTGGTGGAGGGGGCAGTGTCTGCTGCCCACAGCACACCATGGCCTAGCCCTCTTCCCGTGGGTGACGTGCACTGCACTAGACAGACCCTATCTGACGAACAGCCATGGACTCCCCAGGGAATGCACTCTTCAAACCCGCGGCCATCTTCAGCTCCCCCGATCAGGGTTGAGCACCGAGCAGGCCAGCCAGCAACCCTGCTCGGTCCTCCAGCCCAATCGGGGCTGTGGGAGGGAACAAGCAGCTGATTTAAGCAGCCGCCGACGGCGGGAACAGCCTCTTCAAACCCGCGGCCATCTTCAGCTCCCCTGATCGGGGTTGAGCACCGAGCAGGCTAGCCAGCAACCCTGCTCGGTCCTCCAGCCCAATCGGGGCTGTGGGAGGGAACAAGCAGCTGATTTAAGCAGCCACCGATGGCGGGAACAGCCTCTTCAAACCCGCGGCCATCTTCAGCTCCCCCGATCGAGGTTGAGCACCGAGCAGGCCAGCCAGTAACCCTGCTCGGTCCTCCAGCCCAATCAGGGCTGTGGGAGGGAACAAGCAGCTGATTTAAGCAGCCGCCGACGGCGGGAACAGCCTCTTCAAACCCGCGGCCATCTTCAGCTCCCCCGATCGGGGTTGAGCACCGAGCAGGCCAGCCAGCAACCCTGCTCGGTCCTCCAGCCCAATCGGGGCTGTGGGAGGGAACAAGCAGCTGATTTAAGCAGCCGCCGACAGGCGGGCCCACGCCTGTCGGGCCCGCCCCTGAGGGCCTCGCCAGAGGGCCCTTTGGCGTGGCCCTTAGGCGGGGCACTAGAAAAGAGCCTCCCCTCGCCCAATCAAGTTGCTCAACTTCAAGCAGTTATTCAGCTCAACTCCAACCGAACTCAGAAATCTGGATCAAGACCCACCAAAACAGGTACCCAACACGCTGTTTCACATACTGCCTCAAGCGTCTTTCTCCAGGGGACACCAATATCATCATACTAAACACTCCGACTCAGCTAAGAACTTTTAGTATAAAACCGCATTGACCCACAGCTCTATCAAATTACTGCATTGCCCTGCTGTATTACTTAATTTGTGATAGTCTGATCTTTGCCGGTTGTCCCATTCTTCTAGATTGATCTCACGGTATTAAGCAACCTCCACACCACTTATCAATAACAAACAGCACAATCCCACTCTTCCTAGGCTACCACAACCTCCCACAAATACTTAGTTTGAAACTGCTCCTCATCAGATTGCTGTGCCATTACCTATTGTAGGCCATTGTGATAACTTTTCTGGACAGCTAGTACCCTGAGACATCAGAGTGCAAGCTGTCTAGCAAAAGCAACATTGACCCTTGAGAAGAATGTTATATCTGTAAGTTAACCTGCTAATATTGTGTAACCAGAACTGCTATAAAGTATCCTCCCTGTTGACAACATATGGTACCTTCAATTATACTACAAAGTATCTCCTAGTTAAGATTGTGCAACTAGAACTGCTATAAGGTATCCTCCCTGTAGATAACATATTGTACCTTCAATTATATTGCAAAGTATCTCCTAGCTGGGATTGCTGTGCAAAGGCTCATTTTAACTACCTCTATGTAGTTTTGAATTACCAAAAATACCTGTACTACCTACGCTGCACTACTACTACTATACAAAGTATTTACACTCTACCCACCATCTTAGGTTTGCATCATGGCCACCATTACTCTTGCCCTCCTGCTCCTGTCCATCCTTTCTAGCATATTACACACCTCCTTTGCCCTAACATCTGATACCAACCCTATCCCTATACACCAAACCAGGAATAGGAAACCCCACCAAAATCAAAATCAATACCCACAAAGTACATAACCACCATAGACACTCCTACCTCCTTTATGTACCTCTTGAGACAACAAACAATAAGAGATCTAATCTAAGAACTACCTCACAGAATCTCAAGTGTGCTCTCATTAACGCACGCTCAGCCCGCAACAAATGGCCTGCCATCATTGACCTTATATCAAACCTTACACTAGACATCCTTCTGGTCACAGAAACATGGTTTTCTAATACTGATAACGTCCTATTGAACCAATTTACCCCACCTAACTACTCCATCTACACCTGTAACAGAGAAAACAGAAAAGGAGGAGGAGTCTGCATAATAGCAAGAACCGATTTGAAATACCACGTCACTTCTACCAATGCCACAACCCATACAAATTCTCTATCCATCTCCAATAATGCCAATACCATAAACCTCATCTACCGAGCCCCAAATGCTCCAGCTGATGATCTCTCTTACATAATTGATCTCGCCATCAACCCGATAGATACCCACAAACCTAATTGGATCCTCGGAGACTTTAACCTCGCTTCCACACCACCTTCAGTATCCAACTCCTTCCTTGATGCCATGACCAACTTACACTATGGTCAAATTGTAAAACTCCCCACCCATAAACAAGGAAATCTCCTTGATCTCATCTTCGCTCCATCATCATCCTTGGAACCACTAAATCAACCCGAGCCCCTATTAACCCCCGTCCCCTGGTCCGATCATAACCTTATTACATTCGTCATACCATCTGTTGAATCTCCAAGCAAATCACCAGATGTTTATCCACGTTCAAAACCAGCACGTTTCAAACCATTCAACATAGACACAATCACCTCCCAAACCATCCCAAAACTCTCTACAATACCAGACAACATCGACGAGACTGTATCAAACTGGAACAGCGCCCTTGGACTATCAGCCCAGCCTACCATCATAGATGATCAAACCTTTACCAAATCTTCTATTTCCAAGAAAAAGAACGCGCCATGGTTCTCCTCTGAGTTATGAACCTCCTTACAGCAACTGAGGAGACTAGAGAAGAAATGGAGACACTCCCTAAATCCTTTTGACCAATCCACTTACTTGGCTCACTTGAAATCCCATCGTCAGCTAACCTGGGATAAGAGAAAAGAACATCATGCAAGGCTTCTTAACTGTTCTCTTAACAAACCGAAGGATCTCTTCCAGCTAGTAAAATCCCTAACCAATGAGCCCCCTTCACCACAACAGGAACATATACATTCACAACTGTATGCTGACTACATCCAATCCAAGGCGATTAAGATCACAACTTCAACCACAAGTGTAACCACACAACCTTCCAACGTCCAAATCATACTCAATAATTTCTCATCCCCAACTCCGAAGACAATCGAAGAAATTATAACATCCATCAACGCCACCACCACCCCTAACGATCCATGTCCTGCTCACTGGATCAAATCACTGAGAACAGAGCTCAGCCCATACATATCAGCCTTAGCTGATCAGTCCCTTAGCACCGGGATATTCCCAACAGCCCTCAAACAGACCTCCATCCGCCCCCTTCTGAAAAACAATAAACTTGATCCAAAAAAGGAAGACTCCTACCGCCCAATTTCAAGTATTCCTTTATTAGCCAAGATCCTAGAAAAAGTTATATTGAGACAAATCCAACAACACATTGATTCCGAAGCCCCACTAGATCCAAACCAGCATGGCTTCAGAGAGGCCCACGGAGTCGATACTCTTCTAACATCCCTAATGAACACGCTTATTAACACGACAGACAACATCAGGAATGGAGTTGCAATGATCTTCCTAGACATAGCAGCAGCATTTGAATCTGTTGACCATGACCAACTGCTTGCCCGTCTCTACGAAAAAGGGATTCAAGGAATGGCATGGGATTGGTGCAAATCCTACCTGGAAGACTGCTGGCAACAGGTACGGATTGGCAATACTACATCTCAGCCTTTCCACCAGAAACAAGGAGTACCGCAGGGTTCCTCCCTCTCAGCTCTGCTATTTAACATATATATGCAGCCCATCTGCAACATCTCCCGCTCATTCGGAATATCATGTCTCATCTACGCGGATGATGTGCTTCTATTCACTCCAATCAACGTGCTAAAACCTGACTACACTACATTAATCACCTGCTTCAATTCAATCTCAGACTGGCTGCTCACACAAAATCTCCGAATTAACTTCAAAAAAACAGAAGTCCTGATCGTCACAAGGAACAAAGACTTCTCTCCACCAACTCTAAGAACAAGAGATGCCGATCTACCACTCAAAACCTCAATACGTTACCTGGGTGTCATACTTGACCAGCGGCTTGAATTCAAAGAACATATAAAAAATACTGTAAAAGCCATCTACCATAAGATCAGGACCCTCCGACACCTCAGACCTATGCTTGAACCATGCTACTTCCGCACAACCTTCCAGGCATTAGTCACTCCTCACTTCGACTATGCAAATATCGTACTACACAGCCTACCCAAGAGCACGCTGAATCCACTTCAACTGGCCATGAATACAGCGGCCAGGGTCCTTTATGGAGCCTCAAGGAATCAACATATTACTCCCATCCTATTCGAACTTCACTGGCTCCCAATATCATGCAGGATTCTATACAAAGCCCTCGTTCTGACCTTCAAAGCTTTCCATCAAATCTCTCCACCCTCATTGTCCGACCTCCTGCATCACACAGTGAACACCAGATCTAGACGATCCATAACAGATAACATGCTAGCGGTCCCAAAAGACTTCACAAAACTCACCCAGACAACTACTTCAAGAGCATTCTCATCCTTCGCCCCCAGATGCTGGAACGCGCTGCCACCTAGCATCAGATCACAACAAGACCTATCGCAATTCAGAAAATCTCTAAAAACACACCTCTGCATACAACACTTCTCACAATGTACTGGCTCCCCTACCCCTCCAACACAAACCAAGGATTATGGCTAGCCGAATAAGTTCCTGAAAGTTCACTACCTGTTCTAGATCAAAACCTCTTTGAACGCAAAACATTTGAGAATCTATTGTAAATAGTTGTGAATATCTGTTATTTATTTTAACCCCAGTTATCCATGTTTCATATCCTGTTACCTGTAAACTTGACATATGTTTTATGCTTAAGTACAAAGTTGTTAAAATGTAAACCGCGCTGATGATAAAAGTGCGGTATATAAAAGCTGTTAAATAAATAAATAAATAAGCCCTGCACTGGTAGACCTTTGCACGGACACAGAGGAGAGTCAGGAAAGACAATAAAATGAACTCTCTGTTTGAAGCTGAGATGCAATATCTTTGAAGATACCATGCAGTGTTTACTGATCTTTACTCAATAGAAGTTCAGCCTCAAGGGATATCTGCTCCTGAACTGTCCACTTAATATTAAATATAGGTTATTTTAACTAGAATCTGACAGAAGAAATATCTTAGTTATCAAAGAGACAAATATTAATTTCACTGAAATTATATAATAATATTAATCAACAGCACTGTGCATTTGATCTTCAGGTTATTGAACTTTTCAGATCAGAATCCATTAGATATCTGTTTCCTTGCAGGACACAAACGCAGTCATTATGGGATCAATTTTTAGTAATGGTGGTGACCATAAAAATACTGGTCTCAGCATTTAAATTAATAGGTATACTCAGTTGCACTGAGATATGTATTATACGGTCACTGGACCATCACTATCCTTTTAGAGAGTCTAGATGTGATTTAAGCATGTCAGTGGCACCAGAAAACTTTGCAAGGACTGGCCACATTTAAATCATGATTTTAGAAAGGTCACGCATTGCATGTTTTTTGCATGGGCATGTTCACAGCAATACATCTCCAATCGGGACATTCTGTGGGTGTTTCCAGATGGGGTGGTGAGTGGCATCGCTGCCTGCATGGCCAAAGCATATTTCAGAAACCCAGATATGTGTAGGGCGTTGGCCCTACATTTGCCATGCTATTCCTGCTATAAAGCAGGAATAAGCAGGAGATTCTGCTGTCAGTTTGGACTGGCTGAATTATTGGTGGAGACCTTGTGAATCCATGGCTTGACCGTGTGCTTGTGGGTATCCTGTGAGCAACCCTCTCTGTGCATTTGCCCTATCTATTGCCTTTCTGCAGCCCAAACCCTCCCATTCCCCTTCCCAGTCTTCCAAACCCCACACATCCAGTGCACCCAAACCTCTCCCTTGCTGTATCTGTGGTCTGTGTGCACAAGAGTCCTGTATGCTGTAAGTCATAGAGTTTTGTGTCTGTGTGGCTCCCTGGTGTCTGTTTGATTGTGTCTGCCTGTGTGGTTGTGTCTATGTATGGATGTGTGAGAGTCTGTGGAGGTGAGAGGGAGTTGGAGTAGAGGAGCTGTCTGTGTGGTGCTGAGGTTGGGATACACTTGGGGGCAGGTAGTAGGAGATACACATTGTTTGTGCTGGCAGTGGTGCATGTAGCCCACTGGCAGAGCAGAAGGGCTGTAAGGAGGCATCCATATCACAGGATCTACAGGCCCAGAACCCAATCCATGGATCTGGAGGATGAGCAGTGTCTCACTAGGTTCCACTTTGATAAGGCAACCATCCACCATCTCTGCCAGGAACTAGACCTGCTCCTTTGCTCCTACAGCACATAGGGGTCAGCCTTTGCATGCTCTATAACACACAGGGTTCAGCACCTCAAGATCAGTATGGCCCTCCCCTGCTATCCACTGACAGAATCCAATCTGTGTCAGCTACCACTGCAAGTCTCAGCCAGTCAGCAGTATTAGAAACATAGAAATATGACGAAAGAAAAAGACCACATGGCCTATCTAGTCTGTCATTCCATATCAACAATTACAACAGTCCCCTTTTTTCCTTTAGAGATCCTCTGTGTTTGTCCCATGCTTTTTCAAATTCAGTTACTGTCCTCATACCTACCACCTCCACTGGGAGACTATTCCACGGATCCACCACTCTTTCCGTAAAGAAATATTTCCGCAAATCACTCCTGAATCTATCTCCCTTTCATCCTCATTCCATGTCTCCTCGTAGCAGAACTTGCTTTCAATTGAAAGAGGCTCTCCCCCTGAGCATTTATGCCACGGAGGTATTTAAACATCTCAATCATATCACCTCTATCCCGCCTTTCCTCTAAGGTGACCATATTAAGATCCTTAAGTCTGTCCTCATATGCCTTGTAATAAAGACCACTAATCATTTTAGTAGCCACCCTCTGCACCGACTCCATCCTGTTCATATCCTTTTGAAGGTGCGGTCTCCAGAAATACACACTATACTCCAAATGAGGTTGCACCAAAGACTTATACAGAGGCACTATCACCTCCTTTTTTCTGCTAGCCATTCCACTCCGTATGCAACCAAACATCCTTCTAGCTTTTGCCGTCACCTTTTCTACCTGTTTAGCTACTTTAAGATCATCAGACACAACCACACAAAGGGCCCGCTCTTCTTTAGTGGACAAAAGTACTTCACCCCCTATACTATATTGCTCCCTTGGATTGCTGCAGCCCAAATACATGACCTTACATTTTTTAACATTAAATCCCAACTGCCAGATTCTAGACCATTCTTCAAGCTTAGCTAGATCCCTCCTCATGTTATCTACACATTCCTGGGTGTCTACTCTATTGCAGATTTTGGTATCATCCACAAAAAGGCAAACCTTACCCGACAGCCCTTCTGCTATATCACTAACAAAGATGTTAAAAAGAATCAGACCAAGGACAGATCCCTGAGGCACACCACTGGTAACATCCTTCTCCTCAGGGTGAGCCCCATTTACCTGTACTCTTTGTCGCCTCCCACCCAACCAATTTCTAACCCAAGCAGTAACTTTAGGGTCCATCCCTAGGGTGCTCAGTTTGTTTATAAGTCACCTGTGAGGAACACTGTCAAAGGCTTTACTGAAATCTAAATACACCACATCTAGGGCTCTCCCTCGGTACAACTCCCTGGTCACCCAGTTAAAGAAATCAATCAGATTTGTCTGACAAGACCTGCCTCTGGTGAATCCATGCTGCCTCGGATACTGTAATCTGCTGGACTCCAGAAACCTCACTATTTTCTCTTTCAGCAGCGTTTCCAAAAATTTACTCACCACTGAAGTTAAACTAACCGGCCTGTAGTTTTCAACCACATCCTTATTTCCATTTTTGTGTAAAGGCACCACATGAGCCTCTCTCCAGTCCTTTGGCACCATTCCAGACTCCAACGAGGCATAGAAAAGGTCATTTAGTGGAGCTGCTAGAACGTCCCCAATTTCCTTCAGTATTCTAGGGTGTATCCCATACGGTCCCATTGCTTTGTCTACTCTAAGTTGAGCTAGTTTCTCACGAACACAGTCTTCTGAAAATTGTTCAAGATGTCCCTCGCTTCTGTTCCGGTTTATGGGTGTTTTCTGAGGTCCTGCTCCTGGTTCTTCATCTGTGAACACAGAACAGAAATATTTGTTAAGCAATTTCGCTCTACCCTCATCAGCTTCTACATATTCCTCCCCTTCACCCTTGAGTCTGACAATACCACTTTTGCCCTTCCTCTTCTCACTAATATATCTGAAAAATGTCTTATCCCCCCATTTTATTGGATTGGCTATTTCCTCCTCCTTTTGAATCTTTGCTTTCATGACTATTTAGCTAGCTTCTCTAAGTTTTTTCCAAATATAGATGCCTGTCTTCCTCTTTCTGTGATCTCTTGTATTTCATGAAGGCCCCCCTCTTTTTCTTCACTTTTTCAGCTACCTCTTTCGAAAGCCATAGCGGTCTCCTTTTCCTTTTATCTTTATTTACCATTTTAACAAAAAGGTTGGTTGCCCTTAAAATATCTCCTTTCAGTTTTGCCCCCTGTTTTTCTACATCCCCCAGCTGTTCCCATCCCGCTAACAACTCCCTGAGGTATTGGCCCATCCTTGACAAAGTAAGTCTTCCTAAAGTCTAAGACCTTCACCTTTGAATGGATTCTAACAGCCCTAATCCTAATACTGAACCACACCATCTGCTGATCAGTGGATGCAAAATGATCTCCTACTATAACATCAGAAACACTTTCACCATTGGTAAGCACCAAGTCCAGTATGGCCCCTTCACGTGTGGGGTCTGTTACCAATTGCTTGAATAGTTCTCCCTGTTGAGAATCCAGGATCTCTTTACTTCTAGATGATACTGCAGCAGGAATGTGCCAATCAACATCTGGCATATTGAAATCCCCTATCAGTAGCACTTCCCCTTTCCTAGCAATGCTGTGTATGTCTTCAATTTACTCTCTGTCCACCTCTTCCTCTTGTGAGGGAGGTCTGTATATAAAGCCAATGCACATAGCTTTCCCTTTCCCTCTTTCTAGTTTAACCCACAATGCCTCCTCTCAACCTTTGAAGCTCTGTAATTCCAAAGCTTGTGATAAGGAAGCTTATCATAGCTCAGGAAGGAGCTATAGAAGAGGTGAAGTGACTCTGAACAAGCAACCTGTCAGTTCTGGTAGAAATAAGAAAACAGAATATTTCCATAAAAGACTACCAGTCCCAGAATGCACCAGGTTTCCAACAGCCATTAGAGGAACTGAAGTGGGAAAACGTGTGTTCAATCAGGAGGGCTATGAGGTAATCCCCAAGCACTCATCTCAAAGGGCAGGGCCTGATTCAGCACAGCTGCGCTGTGCTAGGGAGGAACACTCATCTAAGCAGAATAAAGGTAGAGTTTATTCTACAGAGAATCAGCTTGGACAGCTGGAGCTTGATCATCTTCATCATCTGGAGGATCAGCAGAAGCAGAAGCCAGAGCGGACGGACAGAGAGAGCAAGAAACCCTTTGGAAGAAAGAAGAGAAAAGCATTTGGGAGGTCTAAAGGAGTCCATAGCAGTACGTATACTGAGAGGCATTCCAAAGGCAAGCATACACCATTGGATTGGGGAAAGCCAAAGGAGTGGTGCTGCAGAGCCAGGAATCTCCAGATGGTACCTGTGAGGGAGACGGCTGCACTTGGAAGGGACACTAAGACCCGTGCCAGAAGGTATGTGAAGAGAGACCCAGTGTCCAGTGATCTGGATTGGAAGGCTGGACATAAAAACTGGACTACATACGAGCCAGGCTATTTAGAGAGGAACTCTAACAGCAATGGAAGCTCAGGTATGAACACTGATCTATGCCCTAGCTATACCCTTGAAAGACAGCAGGGAAACAAGTATTGTCCTGAGAGTGCTCCATTGAGAAATTTCTCTGTGCCAATCCATGATATTGAACCCATGATTGTTGAAGAAGGGGGAGAGGTTGTAGATGAAGGTTGTGTATACATGGATTGCTCTCTGTCTAAACTCCTTTGGTAATTGTCTGTGACAAAGTACAACAACCATCACAAAGAAATACAAACTTGTTCTTTAATCTACTCAGAAAAGCTCCTGAGTAGGATTTGAGACACGCAGTAGAAAGTAAGCCAGCTAAGGGGTTTCAGCTGGGTAACTGCTAGCAATTGAGCCTTACCTAATTGGCTGTGAGCTCTGAGGAGACACTTCTGAGTCTGTGTGTGAAGATATAAGAAGTTAACCTGAAAAGAACAGTTTTTCCCTACTTTGTGGGTTTTGTTTGTTGATTGAAGCATTGCTAAGAAAATATTAGCTAGAGCCTACAGAAAAGACCAGTTTGTTACCAACCAGGTCTTTATTCTTTGATTTGATTGCCTGACAAGTTCAACTGTTGTTTTCCTGATTTTGTTTTTCTAAGTTTAACACTGAAAGCAAGTATCCTGTTTTATGTGCTACCAAGCATATCTGTGTTGGGAGAAATAACCCCATAAATAAATATCTTATTGGCTTTACACTCAAGCACAACTAATTTATTGTGACCGGCTGTGTCTGGTGTGAATGGACTACATTTCCCACAATCCCTTGCAAGTCATATGAATATTTGACTTTGCCAAGACTGTGGACATTCTCACCCAGGCACCCGTCTGACATGTTCCGCTCTCAAAGGAATGTGCAGGTATGCCTCCATTAGATCTATGGTGGACAGGAACTCTCCAGGCTGTACTGACCGAATCACCGATCTTAGGGTTTCCATTCGAAAATGCGGTACACGCAAACACCTGTTCACCTGCGTGAGATCCAGAATTGGCCAAAAAGATCCTTCCTTCTTGGGGACCACGAAATAAATCGAGTATCGACCTAATCCGTACTGGTCCACGGGCACCAGGACCACTGCTCTGAGCCTTGAGCCTCACCTACCGCTGCAATGTGTCGGCTACCGCCACTGTCTTTGTCTGCAAAGCACATGGTGACTTCACGAAGGCCTCTGTCAGCGGCTGAGCAAAGTCCAGCGCGTACCCCTTGTGGATTATTTCCAGCACTCACTTGTCCGTAGTTATGGAGGCCCAGACGGAAAGAAAATCCTCCTACCGGCCAGCCTCCCTTCATTGCGGCTTCTTAGCGGAGTTCTGCTGGGTGTTGAAGTACCCCCTACCGAACCCTCTAGCCCCTCGAAAGGACTGATCTCTGGACAGAAATTGGCCCCTTTGATATGGAGTAAAGTGAGGCCCCCAAAACCTTCCTCTATCTTGCCTCCTGAGAGTCGACCCCAGTCTCCCCATTTTAGGTCTGCCCTCAGGAAGCTGGCCTCCTTTGGAATCTCCCAAATCCTTCATGATCTTTTCTAGGGCCTCTCCAAACAGCAGTTTGCCCTTATATGGAAGCTTACTAAGGCGAGCCTTGGAAGAGGCATCCACTGCCCAATTTCTCAGCCAGAGGAACCTTCTCGCGGCAATGATTGATGCCATTGACTTTGCCGCTATCCTAACCAAATCATAGAATATGTCCGCTAAATAAGCTGTGGCGGACTCCAACTTCACTCCCTCTGAGGAAGATCTGTCCTCTTTGTCTGGCCCCAACTCTCCCTGAAGCCACCGGATTGAAGCCCTTGACACATATGCCCCACAGACCGAGGTCTGCAAGGACAGAGCACTTGAGTCAAATGCCTGCTTAAGAAATGCTTCCAACTTACGATCCTGAAGATCTTTGAGGTCTGTCCCGCCTTCCATTGGAATCATAGTTTTCTTAGTCACTGCTGCCACCAAGGCATCCAATTTAGGCATCCGCAACAACTCCCTTTCTTCCTGAGGAACCGGGTAAAGGCAAGCAATGGATCAGCTACCCCTTAAGGTAGCCTCCGGACATTCCCATTCTGACTCAATCATCTGCTTTATTACTCTGTGAATGGGAAAACAGCGCTGTTCTGCCTTGAAGCCTTGCAACAAAGGATCCTCCAGAGGCTCCTGCTGAACCACCAGAAGAGCCACATTGAGAGCTGCTAGGGACTGAGAAATCAGCGCCCCCAGTTCCTCCTTATGAAACAAGCTATACACATTAGGGTCTTCGATGGGCAAACTCTCTCCTTCTTCCAAATCACTTGTCCATGACTCTAACCCCGCCTCTGAGAGGATCTCACCCTCCTCTACTGCCGAAGGCGTTGAGGTTTGCAGCCTGAAGCCATCCAGGCCTGCATCTGGACCTCTACTTTGTTGAGAGGTCCCCTAACCTGGGTCCGCTATCATATCCTCCCCCTGCTGCGAATCCAGCCACGTGGGAGCGATTTCAGTGCTTCCAGTCTGTTCCACTTTTAAACAATAAGCCCTATGCAGGGCTAGAATAAAGACCGCTGAAAAAACAGACTCCAAGCCCTTCAAGGACCCCGGAGTCTGCTACTGCATCTGGAGGCCCCCGGGAGAGGGCTTCTTCGGTCTCGCCTTCTTTTTTCCCACCTTGCTCTGAGGCGCGGGAGGAACGACTGCTGCGGTTAAAATGGCCGCCGTTCCCGCCTTGAGCTCCACACTTTGCTGCCTATCTGAGGCCTCCCCTCGATGCCGAAACCACCTTCATTAGGCCCCCGAACAACTGCTCTACTGAACTACTATGTCTAATGCAAGATGGGCAGAAGCCCAGTCCCGACAGCCCCCAACGATTGCCACCTGAACGCAGAGAGGTGCCGCTGGTAACATGCGCTCACTACCTAAACAAAAATAACCGCGTTCTAACAAGAACACCTCTAGCAGCCTAAATGCGTGGCACCGAGGTACCAATTGAAAAATGGCAACTCGCACTACAGTGCTTCAAATCAGACCTACCTCAGGGAAGCAGCTTCTACCGCCCGATCCCCTTTCAACCGCTGCTAGCGGGAAATGGAGATGGCACATTGAAGAAAGAGAGGGGTGGATTCTGTGGCTCCCAGTGTCTCCCTCAACCTCCCCGGATTGACGGATCTTCCACTCAGCACCGAAGGGCAGGCTCTGCCCCTTACTGCCCCGTTGTCTTCCTTGAGGCAGGGTAAGACCGTCTTTTATTTTTTATTTAATTTTTTTTCTTTTTTCCCAAACTTTTCTTGCCTTTATTGCTCTGCTAGGGCAAAAACCAAGAATCAGCTTCTCCTGCAACCAAAAGAGCCTTACTGTTATGTTGTTAAGTGCCGTCGAGTCGGAGTCGACTCATGGCGACCCTCTGGATAGCTATCCTAAATTGTGTTCGGTCTTCAGTCAGGCGGCTCATTGTTGACAGACTGGTACCCGTAGCTGCTGTTATTGTATCGATCCATCTCATTGCTGGCCTTCCTCTTTTGCGTTGACCTTCTATCTTGCCAAGCATGGTGTCTTTCTCTAATGATCTCTCTCTTCGCATGATGTGTCCAAAGTATGAAAGTCGAAGTCTTGTCATCTGAGCTTCTAAAGAAAGCTTAGGTTTAATCTCCTCTAGTACCGACTGGTTTGTTCTTCTTGGACAGTCCATGGTATACACAGTATTCGCCGCCAGCACCATAATTCAAAGGCATCAATTTTCTTCCTGTCTGTCTTTTTCACTGTCCAGCTTTCACATCCATATGATGTTATTGAAAATACCATGGCTTGAACAAGTCAAATCTTTGTATGGAGAGAGACATCTCTGCTCTTGAGAATCTTATCTAGGTCTTTCATAGCCATTCTGCCAAGAGCAATGCGTTGTTTGATTTCTTGACTGCTTGTTGCTTCTTTATTGATAGTTGATCCAAGTAGGTTAAAGTTGTTCACAATTTCAATTTCTTCTCCTTCAACGATGAACCTGTTGATTATGCCAGTTGTCATGATCTTTGTCTTCTTTACATTAAGGTGCAGGCACATTTTGAGACTATGTTCTTTGATTGTGAGAAGCAAATGTTTCAGATCATTTTCACTTTCAGCCAGTAATGTAGTATCATCAGCATAGCGAAGGTTGTTGATGAGTCTTCCACCAATCTTCACACCTCTGTTGTCTTCATACAATCCTGCTTCTCTGATGATTTGTTCTGCATATAAATTAAACAGGTAGGGGGAAAGTATGCAGCCTTGTCTTACACCTTTGCTTATTTTAAACCATTCTGTTTCTCCTTGTTCCATTCAAACTGTTGCTTCTTGATCAATGTACAGATTGTGCAAGAGAACGATCAGGTGTTCTGGTATACCCGTGCTTCTTAATGTGGCCCAGAGTTTCTCATGGTTTACACAGTCAAAAGCCTCGCTATAGTCGATAAAGCACAAATAGATATCCTTTTGGCATTCTTTAGTCTTTTCAAGGATCCATCTCACATCCGCAATGATGTCTCTCGTTCCTCGCCCTTTTCTGAACCCTGCTTGCACTTCAGGTAGTTCTTGTTCCAGGTATGGTTGTAGTCTCTTTTTTTTTTTTTTATTTATGGATTTTCAGCAAAATACATCACCACAATTAAGGCAAATCATTAATACATAATACAATACACATAGGAAAACACACTAAGGATATAGTCCACGTCAAGAGGAGAAACAGAGATAATATTTCCACACATAAGAAAACAAGAAAACAGGCCACTGGGCCACCAAATAGAAGGATATATATTACCCAGAATCTATTCCCTTACCCAGCACTAGTACGATCTATGACAAATTTTTCTAAGTGTGAAACATCCATAAAAACAAAAGAATCTCCCTGATAGTTGATCACACATTTGCAAGGAAAACGTAAAAAGAACGTCGCTCCCAGCTCTAAAACTCTAGGCTTCAGCTGTAGTCTCTTTTGAATAATCTTCAGTAGAATCTTGCTGGCATGTGGGATCAGAGCGATTGTTTGATAATTTCCACAGTCAGTTGGATCACCTTTCTTTAGTATTGGTATAAACACAGATCTTTTCCAGTCAGTTGGCCATGATGTTGTCTTCCATATTTCTTGGCAGAGCCTTGTAAGTATGGTAACAGCTGCATCAGATTGCTGCAATACGTCTATAGCAATGCCATCAATGCCTGGTGCTTTGTTCTTTGATAAGACTTTCAATGCTGCTTCAACTTCTTCCTTCATCACCAATGGTTCCCGATCATAAGGTACAGGTTGAAACGGCTGTTTGCCCACTTGATCTTTATCATATAAAAACGCTGTATATTCCTTCCACCTTTTCTTGATCTTCTCAGCATCATTCAACATAGAACCTTGAGCATCTTGTAACATTCCAATTCGAGGCTGGAACTTTTTCTTTAATTCTCGTAACTTTAGGAAAGCCGATCTTGTTCTTCCTCTAATAGTTTCTGCTTCTTTTTCCTTGCATGCATCATTGTAGTACTTTTCCTTGTCCTGTCTTGCTGCACGTTGGAAATCTCTGTTGAGTTCTTTGATTGTCTTTCTTTCTCTTCTGGCTTTAGCTTCTCTGCATTTCTGGGCAATTTTCAGAGTTTCTTCCGTCATCCATTTTGGCCTTTTTTGCTTTTTCACCTTTTGTAGAGACTTCTCGCTTTCTTCCAACACAACCTTCTTGATGTCATTCCATAACTCTTCCGGAGCTCTGTCATTTGTATCTAAAGCAGCAAATCGATTTTTCAGGCAGTCTTTAAGTTCCAGTGGTATATTCTCAAGGTCATATTTTGCTGCATTCATGAGTGGTTTGCTCTTTTTCAACTTTAGCTTGAGTTTGCATACTAGTAGTTGATGATCTGTACCACAGTCAGCTCCAGGTTTTGTCTTTGTTGATATTACAGAGCTATTCCATCATTGACTTCCACAGATGTAGTCCATTTGATTTTTATACAATCCATTGGGTGAAGTCCATGTGTAGAGTCACCGCTTGTGTTGCTGGAAGAAGGTGTTTGAGATGAATAGATCATTGGTCTTGCGGAATTCTATCAGTCTTTCTCCAGCTTCATTTCTGTTGCCAAGTCCATATTTTCCAATTACTTTGCCTTCTTCTTTGTTGCCAACTTTTGCGTTCCAGTCACCCATGACTATCAGGATATCCTGTTTGCATGTTCTGTCAATTTCAGCTTGTACTTGTTCATAGAACTCTTCAATTTCATTCTCTTCTGCAGCTGTTGTTGGGGCATATACTTGAATTATAGTTGTGTTGATAGGCAATCCTCGTAGACGAATAGAGATTAAGCGTTCGCTGACTGCATTGTATTTCATTACAGTTTTTGCAAGTTTCTTCTTTATTATAAATGCAACACCATTTCTTCTTTGTCTTTCATTTCCAGCATAGTAGACCATGTGATCATCTGATGCAAAGTGCCCGATGCCAGTCCATTTCAGTTCGCTGACACCCAACAGATCAAGTTGTACACGTTCCATTTCATTCTTGACCACCTCCAACTTCCCTTGGTTCATGCTTCGTACGTTCCATGTTACAGCTTCTGACTCTCATTTCATGCGCAGCTACATCAGCAGTCAGACTTCCCGAGGGCTTTGATCCAACCACATCATAAATGCTGGCTTTACTCTGAAAAGTCTTCAGCTCTTCCCCAGTAGCTAGTTAAGTGACTTCCAACGTGGGGGTCTCATCTTCCAGCACCTTAGCACAATTTGTTTTGTTGTAACTATCCATTGGGTTTTCATGGCAAGATACAGAAGTAGATTGCCGGGCCTTTTTTCCGCACAGTTTAAGTTTGTGTTGTTGCCATTGTCACAAAAATGTGATCCTCCGCCATCAGAGGGAGGAGTAGCCTAGTGGTTGGGGCAAGGTACTTCAGGCCGGAAGGTCGGGGGTTCAAATCCCACTAGAGGACAGCAACCTTGGGCCAGAAGGACTGGGGTTTCTATTCCCACAGATGCTCCTTGGGGTCTTGGGCAAGCCACTTAACCCTCCATTGCCCATGTTCCCTGTAAGTATTAGTGTATGTGTCTCACATCCCCGCGTGTTAAATGTATCCGCCAATTGTGTTGTGACCGCTTTGATTGAAGGATAAGGCGGTATACAAAACTGTCTAATTAAATAAATAAAATCAACACTATCCCATTCTTCTGCTGCCCAGATGGGTGGTTTGTCTTGGTCTGGCACCTCAGCTGAGACCTGTCCATCTTGGGAGACCCTGCTGTCAGCATACAGTCCATGCAGCTGTGGACTCTGGTGAATTCAGTCTACAAAGTTAAACTCTGACCCCCTAGTGATGTCAGTCTCTTGGACCTGTCTGCAGCCCCTCCTTGCTAAATCAAGAATAGCAGACCTTAAAGGGAGTGGCTAGCAGAGCTCAAGGGGAAGTGCTGGAAAAGATTCAGTCCACTATAAAGGACAGACACACTTCCTGTCTCTCTCTCTCTCTCACCATCCATCGGACATGAAGGACAGGAGGCTCTAATACTCAACTCCTTTCACCCCTCCTCCCCTCTCTCTCTCTACCCACATGTTCTGGCCTACCATGCGGCTCTGACCCACATGTTCTGGCCTCTATCTCTCTCACACTTCACTCATGCACACACACAGATTCATTGATGCACACTGAAAGAGCTCTGTAACAATCACTATATACCTATGAATTAAGCCTATTTTTACATAAAAACCTTTCTCCAAGCCACACCTGTTTGCTGGTCTTATTACAAGCCCTCCTGCGTCTGTGAAGTGAAATGAACCCAGGACCTACAGAAGAATAACCGGACTCACATCTTACACTTTATGGGGGCTCGTCTCTCGGATTTCACAGCAGATCTCCAGTTGGGTAAGTAATAATTTTGTATAATACATTAAGTAGATTTCAGACAGAGTGAGACAGAATCGAAAGTCCATGTGACCATTTACAATTTTGTTTTGTGGGTTAGACAAGGTGAGATTTTTATTGTCAAAAGGCTCTGTAAGAATCTAGAATTTTAAGGACATCACACAGAGTGGCTTGCAATTGTCTTATTTTGATGTATAGGCTTGCTAAAGATTTGAGCTGCTAAGAAAATACAGAGTTACACAGTTAAATATTCCTTCATAGAGGACAATATACATCTTTCCTGGTAACACTAATTTACCTCCTATCTGTTTGACTTTTATTTCTCTCTCCTGTCAGTATATATCTTGGTGTGAGCAGGAATATCTGACAATTCTGTTCATCTCTCTCCCTTTTAACTTATTTCTCTGTCTCCTGTCAGTACAGCTGGCTGCAACTGATACAATTCTGTTAATCTACTAAAACCCTTCTTACTATAACTTCACCCTAACACTTCCACCCGGTTAAATAGGTGTGAAATACTTTTTAAGTTAGCATTCCTCCTTCTAAGGTTACACATTTGAGATAGTCCAACTACAGCCTTTCTGCAGTATCAAATATGGAAGCATTTGATTTTAAAGAACTTAAAGAAAGTTTAATTTCATATTGTAAGAGAAAAGGATGTCCATTTGAAGGGGAATTCCCTGACTCATCATGGTATAATATTCAAAAACGAATGTTAAACCATGATCAAGAATTCAAAAAGAGGGGGGCGGAGCTAGCCGCGGAGAAGAGATGGCCGCTTAGTTTGTGGCTCCCTCCCGATTTAACAGAATCCGGAGTTTCTCCCTGTGCCGGGCGGTCAGTGAGCGGACATTTTTAGCGGAGTGGAGTCTTAGAATATGTCGACTTTGAAACCTGCAAGATTGGAGTTTCAGTCGGCGCCAGGTCAAGCTAATAAGCGAGCGAAACCAGAGCTTCCCTCTCCTCAAAAAATGGCGGCAGAAAAAGCCACAGCCGATGGGGTGCGTGAAATATTACAAGAACTGTGCACGGTTAAAGATATGATCTCTACTAACTCGGCGACTCTAGTCCAGGTGCAAGAAGACCTTCATGTGGTAAAGGAGAGGCTGGGGGACATGGCGAAACGCAAGGACGACGTCGAAACAGAACTAGACAGGCAATCTACCATGATAGCGCAGTTGGGCCCGCTGGCGGAAAGGGTGACAGCCTTGGAAGCGCAAATGGAAGATCAATCCAACCGAGCCCGGAGGAACAATCTGCGAATCATGGGAATCCCTGAAGGCCGTGAGGGGATGGATCCGGTGGGCTACCTGGAGAAATTAATTCCAGAGCTTTTAGAAACCACCTTTGCGTGCCCGCTGGAGCTGGAAAGGGCCCATCGGACTCCGTCACAAGCTAAGCATACCTCGCAATGACCACGCCTGTTCGTAGTTAAAGTCCTCGGATACCAGCATGTCTTGCAGATCATGCAGGCAGCCAAGCAGCGAACGGGGCTGCAGATCGACGGCCAGAAGGTTGCCTTCTTCCCAGATCTCTGTAAGCAGACGGCTACACGACGAAAGGAACTCCTGGCGTGTAGGCCGATGTTGCAGCAAGTGCAGGCCCGATATGGGCTCTTCTACCCCGCGTATGCGCGTGACTCTGGATAACCATACTAGGACCTTTGTAGATGGGCAAGCCCTTCGATCCTTCCTACAAGAGCGCACACGTATGGAGATGGGAACTTGAATGGGTCTGGGCCTGTATGTAATGTAATCCTTAAATGCTGCTTACTCTCTGTCATGCCAAGAAGAGATGTTGTATGGTAGGAGGGGGTAGACATTGTAGATCTGCTCTTTTATATCATCTATCTGTGCTTAGTATAGATATACATTAACCTCAGGGATATCTGTCTGTCTCTTTAAGTAGATAGGGTCAGATAACTTTGATGTTTTCTTTTTCTTTTTTGAAGGCTGTTAAGCCCGGTCACTGTGGGAAAGCTCATAGAATTTAATTCTTGTGTTTAGAATTTAGGGGGGGGCGGGTTGGGCGGGATAAGATGGGCGGTGGAGGCTTCACCGTATATGTTTGGGAAGTTAATGGCTTGGGACAGGTAGGGGGTTATGGCCTTGATTTAGAGAATTGTTTATGTTTGTATCTGGGGCGATTGACTGCGAGTGCTACTATCCAGGGGCTGTACAAAGCTAAATATGGCTGACTTTAAATTGCGGGTGTTATCCCTAAATGTTCAAGGCATCTCCAACCCGATTAAGAGAAAGAAAATCTTGACTTACTGTAAACACCAAAAAGCTGATGTTATTTACATGCAAGAAACCCATCTTTCACTCTCTGAATCTTGTAAAGTCACTGATACCATCTACCGAAACATATTGTCAGCTCCTGCACCCAAAAAGAAGGGGGGGGGGGTCATCATCTTGGTCAGGAGGACCCTCCCGATAGCAATTCAAGAGACCAAAATAGACCCAAATGGGCGGTGGGCCAAAGTGCTTGCACGATTCCAGGAGGGTGACTTAACCTTTATGACGTTGTATGGCCCTAACTCTGATGATCCGCAGTTCTATGCGCAGATTACCCAAGAATTAATGGAAGCGGGCTCATCACAAGTAGTGTTGGGAGGAGACTTCAACCTCATACAAGACCCGTTACTGGACCGGACTCCATATAGGCCACAACATAAACCTATGTCCGGTAAGACATTGCGGGATATGGTGGAAACACTGGGACTGGTAGACCCTTGGAGACTCCTCTATCCTAAGGGTAGAGAATATTCTTTCTACTCCCTACTACATAACACGCAAACACGTATTGATTATTTTTTGGTCTCTAAGACACTGATACCCAAGATATTCAAGGTTGATATGAAGGCCAGAACGGTCTCGGATCACTCAGCAGTGACCTTGGAGTTTGAAGCGGAATCGTCAAAGAGCGATCAGCAGCGCTGGTACTTTGATAGGCAATGGCTGGGGGATGAAGAGTTTTGTAAAGATGTTGGGGTGGCCATCGGAGAATACTTTGCCCATAATAAGTTTAAAGACACCCCCACATGGGCCTGGTGGGAAGCCTTCAAGGCCAACATCCGGGGTCATATAACGTCATTTCGGATTCGCAAGAACAAAACCGATGCCCAGCGCAGGGTGGAGTTGGACCGGGAGATTCACGCTGGCGAGCGCCTTTTAGCGAGGCGGGCTGATCCGATGATCCTGGTCTGGCTACAGAAGCTCAGATTTCAATATAATGCTCTCTTATATGAGGAAGCCAACAAGGCTATTAAAGCGCAGCAGGGACGGTATTATCATGAAAGTAATCGGGCGAGCACTTTGCTTGCCAATATGTTGAAAACCAAAAGAGCGGTGACCCGGATAGCCGGTTTGAAGGACCCAGCGGGCCAGTTGAAGGTGGCTGATGACGGCATACTGGCATTGTGCGAGGCATTCTACTCTAAGCTATACCAATCGGAGGTCGATTGTGAAGAGATGGCCTTTAGTAACTTCGTATCCAATGTAGCAGGGCCTAAACTAGCAGAACATCAACGGCGTGCACTGGAGGCAGACTTTACTTGCAAGGAAATTAGAACTGCCATGCAGCAACTAGCGAAAGGGAAGGCTAGTGGCCCAGATGGCTTGCCTGTCTAATTCTATGAGACCTTTTCGGCACAGTTACTGCCCGAATTACTGCTATACTACTCGGGACTTCATGAGGAAAGCCCGGCGGTAGGGGCTCTAGCGGCTGCCACGATTGTAATCCACCCAAAACCCGGTAGGGACCCGCAAAGGGTTGAGAATTACAGACCGATTTCCTTGTTAAATGCGGATTATAAAATCTATGCCAAGATATTGGCCAATCGTCTGGCGCAAGTTATGGGGACCTTAATCCACCCGGATCAATGCGGATTCATGCCCGGTAGGTCAACGGTTGACAACGGTCGTCTGCTGGCCCACGTCCTCCGAAGAGCACAGCATCTAGACCAGCCGATTGTGGGCCTCGCGTTGGATGCAGAGAAGGCATTTGACAGAGTGGAGCTGTCATATCTCTTTCATGCTATGCGCTGGTTCGGTATACCGGACAATTTCTTGCAGAGTGTTCAGCTGCTCTATGCCAAACCGACAGCGAGGGTGTTGGCAAATGGCGCACTATCACAGGAGTTTCGGCTCACACGGGGCACCAGACAGGGTTGCCCCCTGTCCCCCTTGTTGTTCAATCTGGCCTTGGAACCCCTCATCTTAAAAATTCGTCAGCAGAAGGATATCTGCGGAATTCAACTTGAGGGATATCATTGTAAGCTATCAGCTTATGCTGACGATCTCCTGTTGTTCCTGGAGCTCAATTCGGTGGACCCAGCTTTGCAAGTTATCAAAGATTATTCAAGCATCTCGGGATACAAATTGAATCTGTCAAAAACCACAAGCATTCCCCTTACGGCCTCTGTTACAGATAAGGAGCTGTCACAATATCCGTTCCTAGTGGAAAAAACATCTTTCAAATATCTGGGCGTCATCTATGGGGTCACACTGCAGGACACCATGACTTTTAATATAGCCTGCTGTAATAAAGTGCTCCAAGAGTATGTGAATAAATGGTCCCCGCTGAATCTGACCTGGTGGGGCAGGTTGGAAACAATAAAAATGGTCATTGTGCCCAAGATCACCTATATTTTAAATATGGTCCCACTACTGTTTGATCGGAAGTTCTATGCTAACATGGAGAAAATCTTGCTGGCTTTCCTGTGGGGGAAGAAAACCCCAAGAATAGCGTCTTGGAAGTTGAAGCTTCCTAAAGCTCAGGGAGGGGTACACTTTCCAGATTTTTATTGGTATCATCTTGCCGCTTTAATGAAGCAAGGATCTTGGTGGGCGGAAGAAACGTTGCCACCTGAGGCCCCGATCTGGCTATTAATAGAAGGTAAAGTAAGTGAGCCGATTCCGCTTAGATTGCGTATAGGCGCTGATAATACACATGCTGCGACGGATACGATTCTCAAGGCCACTCAACAAGCTTTTGCATATGTCCTGCCTCTAATGAAGATTGACCTGAACTACACGACGGGCACTCAGCTATGGCTTAATCCGCGCTTTAAAATTGGTGGAAAGAGTGTGGTCTGGACTACGTGGCTACAGCACGGTATCTACTACTTGGGTCAACTGATTCATGGAAGGAAGTATAAATCTTTTCCGGAACTGCAACAAGAATATCAGCTCCCCCAACGCTGTCTTTTTCAATGGTGTCAGCTGCGGAACTGTTTATCCAAGGCGGGAGTATCACCAATATCTCTTGGGACTGGCCAACCAATACATATCTCAATACTGGAATTCAGATCTGGGACGCGTCTCGTATCGAAGTTTGTGGAAGCTATTCGGAATGCAGGAGATCATCAGCCTAAAGGAGCTCAATTGGTCTGGGAAGCTGAAGTCGGAATCTTAATAACCACAGAGTTGTGGAATACTTTCTGGGATTCGCAGATACGGGTCACGAGAGCTGCTTCTCTTACGCAGATGTCTTATTTCCTTGCCCATCGAGCATATCTGACACCCGTAAAGATAGCCAAATGGCAGGTGCAGGAGAGGGATAGCTGTTGGTCTTGTGGAACCAGTACTGGAACGTTGGCGCATATGCTTTATTACTGTCCCCTGTTACAGAAGTTCTGGCAGCAGGTTTGGGAGCAGCTTACTCAGTTACTTCGGATGAGTTCACCACTAACATACCGCATAGTCATATACAAGTCGCTGGCTGGGATTCCAGATCTGGACAGGAGATTTTATGCAGTTTTCAATCTTCTATTAAGCATAGCACTGAAAGCAATATTAAGTCACTGGAAAACCTTTGGCTCCTTGAATGTGGAATATTGGTGGAACCTGGTGTGTTATCATCACTCCTGTGAACTAGCGTATGTGAAGCAGAATCCCACCTCACGCAAACTCCTGAATAAGTGGGATACCCTAATATTGCCTTAGTTTACGTCACGCCTTGTGGTAGTCTGACACTCTGGAGATGTAGCACTCGCGGTCGCACCCCCCCTCTCAGACTGATAGTCTTTCTTATTTGACATGATTTTCATTAACCTGTCTCTGCTATCTTGTTCTTGAAGTTATTGATTGTTTGGTTTTAATGGTTGTTGTTTGAAAATTGACAAATAAAGACTTTAAAAAAAAAAAAGAATTCAAAAAGAAAACAAATAAAAGAAAAAACAGAGTTACTTACATGTAACTGGAGTTCTCCGGGAACAGCAGGATAAGTCAGCCACAAGTGGTGACGTCATCCGACGGCGCCGAGACGGAAGTACTCTCCATAGCTCAGAAGGGCTTTTGCCCTTCTGAGCATGGGCCAACTGGCCCCACCCCTCTGCCCGCCCCTAGCTAACCAGTATGTCCCTAGCTGAGCCTTTTGCCGCTAGGAGACGGGCACCAGGACGGAGGCCGAACCCTTTCCAGGGGAGATGGGCGGGATGTGTGGCTGACTTATCCTGCTGTCCCCGGAGAACTCCAGTTACAGGTAAGTAACTCTGTTTTCTCCTAGGACAAGCAGGATGAGTCAGCCACAAGTGGTGCCTCCCAAGCTGTCAAAGCTGTGGTAGAAAGGGGGGGAGGCCGAGGCACTTGTTCGGGTTAGACTACAGGCTAGGCTAGCAGGCAGCCTGTGGTGCAGCGGTACAAGGCACACTTGTGAGGTAACCAGACACACTTGCAGGGGGTGCAGTACAAGGCACACTAGTGAGGTAACCAAGACACCCTTGTGAGATGACCAAGACATAGGCCCGTAGGGCAGTCCGAAGAAGACCAGTCACAATAGCGCTGGGTACGAGAATGGAGCAAACGGTGCAAGTGGACCGGGAATGCCCCACTAAGAGAGGCGCCTCCTAATATTATTTATTTAGAATTGTCGAGAACCATTAGCGTAGCCGGGCATCAGGACCCGGAGGTTGCTGCTGGGTGCAGGCTTGGGGACTTGTGGCTCTGGGGGACTGTCTATGGGGAGACATGACCTGAATTGGCCAGTGTTGTATGCGACCTGCGTTGGTCACCGTTGGGACGGAAAGCTGTGCACCGCCCTGTTACAGGCTTGGCAGTCCAATCATACCCTGCATTCAGGGTGTGTGTCCTCATTCCCTGCATGCTTGCGCATCTCCTCTGGCATCTGCACTGAGGTAGACGCAAGTGGCGCATTACTGAAGAAGAGCTGGGAAAGGAGCACCTGGGTGCAAACCAGGGACCTCTTGACCTGTAGTCACATGCTCTTCCCCTAAGCTGTGCTCCCACAAAGATGAGGCTTCTACTGTGCAGGATGTTCAGTTAGTAGGGGCACAGGCCTTGTTGCAATCCAGAGTGTGGAATCCTCTCCCTCCAGGAAGCGTGGAGTGCTCCAGAACTGGGAGGCGGCCCAGCCCTGGAGGGGCTGTGTACAAAAAAGGGTACACCATAAGGTATGTGGTTCCCCGACCCTCACTTGTCGGGATAGGAGGCCGGTCTAGGGAGAATAGGGAGACGTGATTTGCCGGAACCACAGATAGGGCTCGAGCCCGTAACCTTCTGACCATGAACACACTGGCCGTGGTGTGCACTGCACTACTTTGTTGCTAGTGCCGGTAATAAGATTAGTGGATGGACATCCTGCCCGTGGAGATAGGAAGCCGGTAATGAGATGGAGAAATACCGTCGCAGCGGTTATGAAAATGCCTAGTAAGGGTAATGCCTCAGACAACATACTAACCCCTCTGGGGGATCGAACTCATGACCCCTGGTTCAGAGGTTCATGTATTAACCATTGCGCTACCCCTCTCTTGCTGCTACTGATGGGCCTGAGGGGAGACTGAAGACTATTTCAGATAGCTATCCAGAGGGTCGTAAGAGGCAACAGCAACTGGGCTGCGCTCAACACGATGACCACTTCATCACAGCAGCTACCAAGAGCTGACCTGGCTCATGCTGCAGTAGGTTGAGGGCGATGTTAGCCTGAGGACAGTCAGAGCGGTGTTCTCAGCAGCTTACATGAGCTTGAGTGGCGCACACCGTGGTTGACTGAGGGGAATGTAGAGCAGATAGAGGCTGGATAGCCTGTGCTATTAGGTCCCTTTGGGCAGTGTTTAATGCGATCTATATTAGAGGCGACTGAGTGGTTCAGGGAAGGGGACCATTCGGTGCCAAGACATCCAGTTTAGGTTGGTGCAACCTGACAGGAGAAGACGTCCGGTCGAGGGACGAGGACTGGGTTGGCAGGAGCCCCAGCTGGGGTTAGGGCATGTGACCTTAGGCTCCTGAACACACTGTCTGTGCACACCGACCACTCTGTGGCCACGGCATTACCATGCCAGGAAGGGATGGCATCTTAGTGCGAGTGCTGGTGATAGGGCGAGTTGTAAGATTTTTCGAACCCTAAGGGGCATCAGCGAGATTAAACTTCTGATCCTTATATGAGCTCTGACCCTAGATCTTTACGGGCAGTAGCGTGAAGAGGCTAGTTCACCGTAAGGAGCACAAGCGGGCTTGCGCTTGAGCGGGATTGAACCCTGATTGATTATGCCCCGGGGGCTGGTTCAAGGCACCGGACAAGTGAAGGTGTGCCCAGAGTGACATTGGTCTAGGCAATGCAGGATGACAGTGGCTTCTGCGACCACCTCTGACAGGTGTCGATCCAGGATCTCAGCACTAGGGAGACAGGGACGACGGCATATGTGCCAAGTGTGCAGGAGGGGGGATAGATGATGCCAATACCAGTGAGGAACTGCTGTCTGGGTGGTGTTATTCCACCATCAGTAGGGTCCTATCCCACCCTCAGTCGGGACCTGGTGCTAGCACACCCCAGTCGGACACCGTCAGAGAGGATAGGTGAGTGAGGCTACTATATGACCTTACTATGACCTTGTATATTCTCTTATATACTGTGCAAGTCAGCATTGGTGTGGTTTACGTTGAACAATTGAAAATTCATTGAGCAGGGCATTACAACTTGGCAGATAACGCTTGTACCGGGGATGTGGGCTAAGGTGGGTTAAGTAGCTTGCCCAAGACCACAAGGAGCGACTGTGGGACCAGAACCCCAGTCCTTCCGGCCCAAGGTTGCTGTCCTGGGCAGGACTTGAACCCTCAGGCTGAATACATTGCCCCAACTACCAGGCCATCCCTACACTCCATTTTGGGTGGCCTAAAATTATATATATATATTGTGATGAAGAAGCCCCAATTTCCACTGTTAAAATACAAAACATGCAGCATGTCAGTGCAAAAGCTGACAGGAGAACAGACCAGGTGGATAGCTGTTGTCAGTGGCAACGACAACAAAGGCAGCCACGAGGTCTGGAGAAACGTGTAGTAAGAAGAAACGCCCTAATTCCCAATAGCACACACCTGGTAGAGAGGAGTATGCACAGCCCTTATAAGGATAGTGCAGGGAACACAAGGGGGAAACATTACAAGGACGACACCTCCAAAGAGTTGTCAGGAGGAGAGGAATTGTCAGAGAGCTCAGATTTGGAACAAACCCTGAGAGGGAGAAACCTGGGACAAGGTGAGCACTGTAGGAAGAGAAGACAGCCTGTCTTACCTACAGCAGTTACCAGAGAGGAACCAGGGAGAATCTCTCACTTCAGTATAGGAAGTGACTCAGAGTCTGAACCAGGAAGCGTTCAACCTCAGAGATACCCAGAATCCACTAGGAGGAAGCAGCTTGCTAGAGCCGAGGCCAGCTGGGCAGCTCCTGCTGATTGCAGAGACACGGCAGCATGGAACCTACGTCCTAACCAGAGGAACTGCAAGCCAGTAGCTAAAAAGTATGTAACAAGAAGCTGGGACTTGGGGAATGAATGTGAGCCATTGAAAGTTAAAAGGAATAAAAGTGTTTGTAGAGTGAATGCAGAGCAACCTTACACAGGAAGCCAGAGGTGGGGGCAGGGCAGCTACTCCCAACCTAACTACTTGAATAGTGAGCATTCACAGCCGTCAGAAAAGCTTAGAGACTGGCCAGAAGACGTGTATATGTCAGAAGAGGAGCTGGCAGTAAGCTTTAAACCCCAAAAGAAGCCTTACAAGCTAAAGTCTGTTAGCAAGAGGGGACAGAGAGTTCCTCTATCCCAAACAGAAGATAGCAACAGAGAAACTTACCGTGAGGGCTTGCCAAGGGGAAATGTCCAAGCAGATGTCAACCAAGAGGGTTTGGAACGTGAGGAGGAACCCATGTTAGTGGACTCTCTCAGTGAATCCTCATCTATATCTGACCTAATGGACTGTACATTAGTCTCATCTGAAAGAATATCTCTGCGCTAGACAGAGCCAAAAGCATGTATGCTACAGTTAAGTTCCTACCTTGAAGCAAGAAGTTATTGCTGTATGTCCTTTTGTGTTTTTGCCAAAAGATTGGAATACTTTTGTTTCTGCTTGTGTTCTGTTCACTTGTTTATTAATCCACCCCGGGAGGGGAATAAATCCACATTTTGCTTTACCATTCGAGTTTGCACAACTATTTCTTCACCATCAGCAGCACACTGCCCCCTGGTGGTGACAATATGTGTGTATATATATATATATGTGTGTGTATATATATATATATATATATATATACATACATAAATGAGCCATATAGTATTGAAGTCGGTGCAGTGAAGTAGAGCTGAAGCAGAGCTGCGTACGGTTTCGATGCACTGAGTGCCCGAGCTTGTTGCTGGCCGGCACCGACTTGACCTGTGGGGTTTTCCCCCGGCGAACCGGTACCTATTGCTCCCCTTTAGAATCTGAAAAATCAGCTATCTGGATTGAGCCAGATAGAAAGCGGGTCTGAGACCTTTCTTTCTACTTTTCCCATAGACTTGCCCAGACGCTGGGCTCCGGCCGGCTGGGCTCCGGCCGGGAGGTAGAGGAGTGGAATGTAATGTGGACGGTGTCTCTTAATTCCCGTGCACTGTCTCAGCGGTCTAGGTCGCACCGGGACATAGGATCAGGGCCTCTACTCCACCGCCGCCCTTGCAGGTACTGCCGAAGGATATAGAGGTCTGAGCGGTGCTGGAACCCTAGGCTGATACTCTAACCCTGATCAGCCTGCAGATGCAGTAGAACAGTTTGAACTCTGACCATACCACTGGTGGCAGGTAATTACCAGTAAACCTTGGCTGGCTGAAATAAAGGGGCTGCGACAAGGTAAAATGAGTGGGGAGGGGGTGCACCGCCATTCACAGCAAACATGGGGAGGGGGTGCACTGCCATTCTCAGCAAACATCCCTCCAGTGTTACCGGACCTTAGGGCAACTGTAAGGGCAGCCGCTTATTGGTGGGGTCATCAGCCCTGTAGGACTCCATTCCCCTGTTTAACCCTGGAGCCTGGGGTCCCCCTCTGGGTAGCAGCCTTGGTTGTGGCCGGGAGCCTGTCAGAATTGTTGGTGGCAGAAGGAACGTCGTTGGTGCTAGCAGAACTTTAGAATTGTCTGTGCCAGAGGTTCATCATTATTTAGATATGTGGACTGGATTGGCAGTAGCCCCAGCTGGGCTTAGAACCTGTGACCCTCTGTTCTTGCACACTGTCAGTGTGCACTGTACCACCGTGTTGACAGTGTTATCAGAGTCTTGGCTGGTCGGTGGTTCTGGGCGGGGAGTTCTCTCTCTCTGCCCCGGTGAGCCCTTATAGTGCTTCAGCACCATGTTGCCATGATCTTGTCTCTCTCTCTCACTCCCTCTGCCCGGTGAAGAGGCCCCAATTAAAAACCCTGGGTCCACAATGATGGCTTGCAGAGTTTGACTGCAGCTGTAATGTGCAGCTGATGTTACAGTCAATGCAGGACTGTGAATTGCCAACACCACAAGAGTACAGGAGGGAATCAACCCTGGTCTCTAGGTTTGCACGCCAGTGCTTTAACCATCAGGCTATGCCGCCATTCCACTGGAGAGTGGGCTCTGCTGCTGTCTAAGGCAAGGGAGAAATAGTATCGGCACCATCGTAGGCAGCCGATCAGCCCCACCTTCAGAGAAGTCTAAGAAGGCTTGCCCTGGATATCGATAGACGGGACGGTACGGGCCCTGGATTCCCCCGATGAAGCCAGTCAACGGCGCTGAGGGGTTGAAGTCAGAGGGAGCCGATGGCGCCGAAGGCATTTCAGTGACGAAGTAGAAGGGGCGGAGTCAGAGGGGGCCAATGGCGTCGAGGAGTCAATAGAATCTTTGCGCCGAAGAAAGCATCTCTGCGCCCAAGAAGGCATCTCCGTGCCGGAGAAAGGCATCTCCGCACCGAAGAAAGACATCACTGCGCCGAGGAAGGCATCTCTGCGCCGAAACAAGGCATCTCTGCGCCGAAGAAAGGCATCTCCGTGCCGGAGTGTAGCGCCGCTGCTGCCATTGCACGACCGGACGAGGAGGGTCCCGTGCAGTCTAAGTGAAGCCGTCCAACGTGAAGGCACCAGGCCACGGCGCTGAGCAGAGCTGAGTGGGCCGGCCTGAGGAGACGCCTGCCAAGGAGCTGCGGTTGATACAGCGTGATCCCAGCTTGTGCGACCAATCTGTAAAAAGGGGGCGTGGCTTTGAGAGCAGTACCCAGTCGCGGGAAGATGGCCGCCCCCATGGTTACCCACATGTGAAGAAGGCAACGGCTGCTGCGATGGCTTTTCCACCCGGAGGATCCTCTAGGCTAGAGTCGCGTTGGACATCAGGCTCGCTGCTGGGGTTGGAGGCCCTTAGGCACAACCTGAGCGGCGGCAGAGCTGGCGGCTTAAGCCTGCGGCTGGGGTGGAGGCCCTTAGGCACACCCTGAGCGGCAGCAGAGCTGGCAGGATATCGGAAGGGTCCTTCGAAGGTCCGTGGGTAGTGGCCCGCAGGGAGCATCTGTTGTGCCGTCTGCTGAGAGCGCCTTGCTGGTAAGGAGCTTAAGCGTAGCCCTAGCAATTTGAGAGAAGCTTAGACAGAATATTAATGCAAGTTTAACTGCAACATACATACTGATAAGGGTGAGAAACGCAAGTCGAGACTGATTAATAGTAAGGACTTTTGTAAGATGCTAAGTCTGGAGCTTAGACAGAGTATTAATGCAAGTTTAACTGCAATATACATACTGCTAAGAGAAAAGAAAACGAAGTTGAAACTGAGCAACAGTAAGAGCTTTTCTAAGATGTTGAGTCCGGAGCACATGGCCCGCAGGAATCTAAGCTCCGCCGGGTCGGCTCTGAAAAAAGCTTTGGAAACATTAACTTAGCAATCTGAGACAAGCCTGGACAAGTATGAATGCAGTTAGACAGCAATATACATAGGAGAAAGCAAGCTTAAACTGAACCTACAGTGAAGAATATTGCTTCAGAGCTGGGTTTGGAAGCACATGGCCAGCAGGAAACTAAGTTCAGCAGGCCAGATCCGAAAGGAAGCTTAGGAAACATTGAGACAAGAAAACTGTTATATACATACGATTAGAAGTTCTTAAGTTAAAACTTGGTGGAGAGTAGAAAAGTCCGTCTTGCTGGCAAGGCGGAAGAACTGAAACTGGTTAGCTAGGGGCGGGCAGAGGGGTGGGGCCAGTTGGCCCATGCTCAGAAGGGCGAAAGCCCTTCTGAGCTATGGAGAGTACTTCCGTCTTGGCGCCGTCAGATGACGTCACCACTTGTGTCTGACTCATCCTGCTTGCCCTAGGAGAATGCCTTTTCATCCAAGGCATGTGCAGGGGCCTCATTAGCATGAGACAAGAAAACTCTGAACTGACTTCTCAGTGTACACAATTGAACAAAGACCTTGAGGAGGCACAAATTTGCATCTCTATACAAAGAACTCAAGTGATACAAGCCACAAATTCTTTTATAACTGTTAGTGAACAATTAGAAGCACTTAAACTTGAATTGAGGCATGTCAAAGATCAATTGGCCTCTGCAAGAAAGCCAACACCCACCCCTCCCTCAGCCCCCTATGCCTATGACACACCCTATCAGCCATGCATACCAGCTAGTGAGAAACAAAAGAACAAAGATACACCCATTCCCTATGCCTATGACACACCTTATCAGCAACAAAAGAATACTAAAGTATGCATAGTTGAACTTAGGAATGGGAAGAATACAGCTGAATCAGAGCAACAAAATTCTGATAGTTTATCTTAGCCAGATCCCTGCAATAATCAGGATCTCTGTCTGGAGCATAATTCTGATGACTTAGACATGGCACCCAGTAATGAACTCAAAGCACCAGTGAAAGTAATGTTGCATGAGAATTTAAAAGATAGAGATATAGAAAAAATAGTTGAGAAAATTGGCACTATGCCTCTTAATGTAAATCAGTGGGTTAAATGGGCGATTGATATTCTGATTCACTGGGGTCTAGGGAAATACAGAAGAAAACAATCAGACTTTGATAGACTTATGCATTTGGCTCTGGGGCCACATTATTATAAAGTTGGCTCTCTCACCCACCCATACCAGTTGGTTAAAAGGGGTACTGAGAAACTATTTCACTGTTCCCCAATGCAAGTATTTAAAATTATTTCACCTTTACCAAATGATACACTGGAACAGTTTGCATATAGAGCCTGGATTTTAAAAGCAGTTCTTAAAGAGCAGGAGTCCTAGCCCAAGGCAGAAGATTATGGGGAGAGCATGCATAAGGAATTTTTATTAGAATTGCTATCCCCTGAGATTACAAAACACCTTCTGTTATTTTCTGAAGACCCTGAAGCAACCCCTTTTGATACTTTAATGCTCAGAATTGGGTCTGTTTGGAAGACCCAGCCCTCGCAGGTCATTACAGTATCAGAAGCACGGAAGTGGCAGGCCGAAGTACATAAGAAACACAGACAGAGGACACACACCTAAGTGGCAAGCCGAGGGATCCTCTCAGTACACAAGAAACACAGACAGAGGACACACACCTTGGAGAGCACGTGGCAAAGGTACTTTTAGAAACTCCTCAGGTTACATCCCCTTTCAAGAGCTCAAAGCACAGAGAGATGGGCTAGAAAAGGAAAAAACTAAATGGGAACAAGATAAACATATACTGCAGATAGAAATAGATAAATTAAAACAGGATTTACAAGCAGCTCAGGACAAACACAAGGCTACTGCATAGGGATGTCCTGACCTCTTGAGTTCAGATATCAAAATGTCTCAAGCCTTCATAGCCCTGCATGCCTCCTTTATCTCAGCAGAGGACTCAATTCCAGAGCCTCTGGATGATGAAATGGATACAGGCCCAGGACACAATTTAAGGCTTGTAACACCCTTGATACTGGACTCTTGTGCACGCCCCAATGTTATCAGTAGAGTAGGGGGTCAGGATAAACTAGCTTTGATTGACACAGGGGCTGGAATTAGTTTTACAAACAGAGCTTCTCCCACTGCAGATCAGAAAAATATGGAAATTTATGAAATTCAAGGAATTAATGACACAGCTTCCAAATGTGTGGCTATCCCAGTTAAATAGGGTATCCCTGTGCACAGTGAACAAAACAAGGAAATGTTAGAAACCACTGCCTCCACTATAGTGAACACACCAAAAGAAATAATTGGAATTGATGTTCTCAACCAGTTAAATTTGGTGGTGGATATGGCTAATCTTAAATTGTGGCAGTATTCAGGAACTTCAAGTGCTTCTAAAACTTTAGGGCATGAAGTCATTCCTATGCAGTTAGCAACTCAGTGCACTAAGGCAGCTCAACAGTATGATCTGTGTGTAATTCCTTCAGAGGTGGCTGATATTCCAGTCTGGGCTCAAGACAAGTTAGAGTGTGGGAAAATGCACACAGAAATACTGTTGGAAGGTGAGGATCCTCCACCACAGAAACAATGCCCAGTACCTCATCAGGCTATAGAACCAGTGACTAAAATTGTGAAGATACTGGAGGAGAGGGGTCTGATTAGACCTATTTCTTCCACATGCAATTCACCAGCCTGGCCGAAACAGTGTGCATGGACTGTGCATCCACAGGGATAAAATGATTCACCAGCAATATTTCATGAATACATGAAGGAAGCCCTGTCACTAGTGTCTTGCAGAGATGAGACCTAGACCAAACCTCCCCTTTGGAACTGCACAGTGGGAAGGACCATACTTAGTTACTGATACCTTAGGCCCAAGCCTATACCAGATCCTAATGCCTGACAACCAGCAGTACTGGAAACACATCACCCAGTTAAAACCATATGGGTAATATGTGTTTTATCAGTCTTTGTTTTCAGCTACCACCTGAGGACAGCACGGACAGCTGCTTATGAAGACAGCACGGACAGCTGCTTTCTGAACAAAAGTCGCTTGAGGACGGTAACTATTTACTTCTGCTGTATAGTTAACATGTGTTTATAGTTATGTAAATAAGTAGTAAAAATTTTTTTTTGTTTGTTTTGTTGTTACATAGTATAAGTGGGGAGTATTAGTTTACTCCCTAGTAGAGTGAAACAAGTTAGCTTTTATTATGTCTCGGTTTCCTGTTGTTCTTGTATCTGCTCTCTTCTACTCAAGTATCATTACAGGAACTATCATCCGAATATGCACGATTGGCTGGGCTAACTCCACAGGTGGGGTATATCGTTATCAAGAAATACCCCCACCGTTCTGGAAGGAAAGGATCTGGTCATCCTGAGTTTCTGTTCGGTACAGGACAAGCCAGTGTTCTATTCATTAAACATCACTCAAGTACAGTGGGAGCCACCAGTTTCCACTTCTCTAGAAAGGACACAAGAATTGAGGGCACGCCCAGAACGTTACTTTCTAGGTCCTCCTGCTTTGATTTTGTACAATATTTCCTGTCAGGACAGAGGTACCTGGAAAATAACTTATACATGGGTTGTGAGTGATCAACAGCACATCACTGAGACTTCATTCCTTTTGGATGTATCTTGTTTACCTACTACCCCTCATCCCACCCCTCCCACCACTTCTGCTCCTCCTGTACTCTACCTTTCTGATATCCACCCATTTCAGGAAGGACATCCCTTTCAGATTAAATATGATGCACCACACGATGTTTTATATGATGTGGAATACCATTTTCTTACTTGGCATCTATTTCCCAAATTGTTTCTAGTTACTCACAAATATCCAAATTGCTCTCAGTTTGTTGCCAACCACATACAAATGCTCAATACTTGGTTTGATATGCAGTCAGTAACACCCCGAGCCAAACAATTTCGACACAAGCGTGAATTAATTGATACAATTTTAGGTGGCACAGGGACTGCACTGGGTGCCCTTAATGTAATTGATATAGAGGTGCTCCATAATAAAATGGGATCCACTGCTCAGCATGCTGCTGATGGTTTTACCTCACAACATATTATTGAAGCTTCCTCTAAACTGTCCAATGTAGTTGTAGATACCTTTGCTCTTATATCTCCCATTATAGAACAAAAAATTGTTACCTTAGCACATGCAGAATATAGATTGGGAAAGAATATTTCCTGGGCTCTTGCCTGTGATCAAGTACAGATCGAGCTTATTACTATACTAAAGGAAATTCTGATCACTGCTAAGTTAGGACACTGGCCACCATCTCTCACTCATATGGCTAGTACCAAAATACCGGAATTTGCTATAGCTCACCTTGATTGGTGAACAGTTAGTGTTCCCATTTGTTCACCACAAGGCTGCTCTATCTGTACTTTGATCAGGACAACACACAGTTATTTATCCTGTTGTTAATATTGGGGTGCAGTTTGATAATATGCTTATGTATCCTGTGGACCATCTCACATGGGTACAGCCACTGGACGACACCTGGACTTCATTCAAGCCGATGGACCCCAGTTTGTGCGAGCAGACTACATTTCAGTTCAAGTGTCAACCTCACCAGTTTAAAGAGGCTGACACCTCCTGCTGGACAAATTCCTCCTCTTGCTCCCTGACTGTTAAGCTCTCATATTCCATGACTACCTCACACAGTTTGTATTACCTTGGAGCTGGACACTTTTGTTTTCATCTGTTCTTTCCCCAGAATGTTTCTTTTTTGATTGCTCCCAGAATGCATGACATTCACCTTCCCAAGAACACTTTGTTGTACAGTTCAAACTATTTACTAAACAATACCTGGTGCAGTCATACACCACTGGTCTCCCTCACCATTAATGGGACAACTTATTCCACACCGCTGGTTACCAATGACTTTATGGACATTCCAGACTTTATCTCATATGCTGTGCATCCATTACCACTTGGCATGGGAGAAGAGACACTACATAAACTGCTCAACTTTACAGAACTCCATGCCTATATTGATCACCTTAAAACAACATCCACTGAAGTGAATCACACCATCGCTTATGAGAATGGACACATTCAACAAATTGTTGGACACTTGCTACAAGATGCTCATGTGTCTGTGTGGGAATTGTTATTTGGTTACTCACCTACTGCTGATCATGTCTTTAATGTTTTTATTCACCCTATTATTATTTTAACTGCTGTACAAATATTGCTATGCATTATCGTAATTTTCTTGTGCTGTAAGATGAAAAAAAGGTACATTTCCTTGCAGCGCATGTCATACAGAACAGCAACATTTTAAGGTAGTTACACTGAACTTCTCCAGCATCCACCCCTACATCCAGGCTAATTTGGCATTTCCTATTACACTGAATACCAGAGTCAACTGCAGTCTAGTATTGCTTCCTATCCTCACTCATAGCATCCTGGTACCATTTGGTTTTAGCCTCCTTAAAAATTCCTGCAGACCTTATGCACTGTTCACTCTCTCTAAGACGGGCACGGAAGTGGCATATTGGGTTCCCCCCCCCAGTAGTGGCTGCTCTACCTAAGACACGAGGTTTGGACTCATAAGGAGACTTGTTTATCTCTAGAACACTAGAGACAGTACTGTGCAGGGAAGGGGACCTGCTAGACATAGCAAGGTATTTAATACAGGAGGTATTAGACAAGCTGCCTGCTATCAGGTAATGGCAGCTGGGACAGGTACCACAGGTTTGCTTCCACCATTTCCAGGCACAAATAATAAAGAAAAATAAAAAAAGGTGTGGGAGATGTCAGCATACAGTCCATGCAGCTGTGGACTCTGGTGAATTCAGTCTACAAAGTTAAACTCTGACCCCCTGGTGATGTCAGTCTCTAGGACCTGTCTGCAGCCCCTCCTTGCTAAATCAAGAATAGCAGACCTTAAAGGGAGTGGCTAGCAGAGCTCAAGGGGAAGTGCTGGAAAAGATTCAGTCCACAATAAAGGACAGACACACTTCCTGTCTCTCTCTCTCTCTCTCACCATCCATCGGACATGAAGGACAGGAGGCTCTGATACTCAACTCCCTTCACCCCTCCCCCTCTCTCTCTCTCTACCCACATGTTCTGGCCTACCATGCGGCTCTGACCCACATGTTCTGGCCTCTATCTCTCTCACACTTCACACATGCACACACACACACACACACAGATTCATTGATGCACACTGAAACAGCTCTGTAACAATCACTATATACCTATGTATTAAGCCTATTTTTACATAAAAACCTTTCTCCAAGCCACACCTGTTTGCTGGTCTTATTACAAGCCCTCCTGCGTCTGTGAAGTGAAATGAACCCAGGACCTACAGAAGAATAACCGGACTCATATCTTACACCTGCCAGTAGTTAAACTACCAATAGTTTAGCTCTCAGCATCACTGATGCACACAAGCCCTCACAGCACGACAAGCTGCAAACCAAGTGAGCCTTACTACCTAATCCTATTCGTCCCTCCAGGGAGCCTGTCAGCCCAACGTCCTGTTCAGCTGCTGAGGACTGAAAGACTGAGTTGCTGACTCCAGTGGGAGCTGGATAGCCTGTCAGAGAAACTTTCAGATTTCAGTTCTCAGCTGCTGGAGGAGGTTGACTACCCGAGAGTTCCTGGACTGGCCCGGAGAGACGAAGAGGAATAGAGTGTTACAACAGAGGGACTTAGTGTAAAACTGTGAGCCGCCCCCTCAGCAGTTGTCAACTTGAGATAACACTATCACCACTGTGACGTTAACATCAAAAAGGGGAAGAGTAAAGTTGACACTAGCTGAGAAACTGAGAAACCACTTCTCCCTGCACTATCTTTTTCATAACAAGCCTAGTTCCTTAGTTATTTCAGTAGAATCTTTCAAGGCTGTTGCTGAGTAATACGCTCTGGAATGTCTGTGGTGTTAACTCTTTCTTAGGGCTTTTAGTAATAAGATGTTGAAAGCCAAACATTACCCGTAAATACATCACTCTCAGATTTTTTTGCTTTGTATTTTTTATATATATTTTTTCTTTGTATTTAACGTATTTAACTATTACATTGTTTACTGTCAAAAAAATTGTTCCATGTAAAACAAGCCCTTGCTTTGTTGACTGTTGTTCAATTGTAAGCCGCATCTGAACTCTGGAAGATGCGGGATATAAATGATTGTTAAATAAATAAAATAAATAAATAAATTTAGTTAAAGGACTTGTAAAGTCTACTAGTTGCTGTGCAGCTGCTATGGCCTTATACTGAGGGGAAACATCCCTTTTTCTTCTTAAAGAATCATTCAGGGTTGATAATAAAGTAATATTTTGGTAAGTTAAAAAGCGCCACGGGGTATCTAACTGGGCAACATAGCAAGTACCTGACCAACCTCTGGGAAGTTCTGTATATGCAAGATTACCACACACAAAATAATATCCTTCTAAAGCCACTGACCCACTCTCCCAAATTGTCAACTTGCAGGGACAAGATATATTCTGTGTAGAATTATTCAAAGCCCACTGAGTAATGCTAATCTCTTTAAGTCCTACAGATAGATTACGTTCCCAGGGATGGTAATACCCTAACAAGGGGCAACTCCAGTTAGGTATGTCTAGGTCTGAACTAGAGTAATTTAAAGGGGTTGGGTATCCAGAACTATTATACTGTAACAATTCATGATCATGCACTTGGTTCCCTTGAACTGGCACTAATTGTACTACTGAAATGAATGAACTTCTTACATGGGATTTTTTATATCAGATAGCGGAATTATGTAGCATTACTGTTTTACAGATGTTCCAAGGAGTGTCCCCTACCTTTTTCCCTGTATTTTGAGCCATAAAACATATTGGAGGGGACATTAGAGGCATTGGGCTAATCACTCTAGGGTCTGTGTTTGTATGAGACCATGTTACAGTGGTTAGATTAACAGCTATGTCACAAAACTCTTGAAAGGTTTTAGGCCTAGCTCGTAGCAGAAACCCATGCTGAGTGGCTGTCACAGTTGGAAGGCAAACAGCACAATTTGACAGATTAAAGTGTTTTGTAACTGAGTGTAGATGTGACTCAAACTTATTTGGGTATTCCCCATAACATTTCCAAGATTCTGAATGCAGTACTGCTTCATTAACAATAATATGCCACAGCACAACTCGTCCAGATAAGGAAACGTTCTTAACAAACCTCTAAATATCTAAAACTATTAATTGCTCCAAAAATAAATGTTCTAAGACAAAATGAAAACACAACTACCCTTCTTAATACTATGAAGATAAACACTATAACTATAACCACCCCCCAATTCCCAATCTCTTAATGAAGTAGAGGTTAAGTGCCAAAAGGTCATTGCTTATTGTCAGACGGCTGCCTGGGTGAGAATCTTCACAGTCTTGGCAAGTGCATATCTCTATATGATTTGCAAGGGATTGTGGGCAATGCAGTTCATTCACACCAGACACAGCTGCTCACAATAATTAGTTGTGCTTTTGGGTAAAGCCAATAAGATATTTATTTATGGGGTTATTTCTCCCAACACAGATATGCTTGGTAGCACATAAATCAGGTTACTTGCTTTCAGTGTTAAACTTGGGAAAACAAAATAAGAAAACAACATTTAAACTTGTCAGGCAAGCAAAGCAAAAGAAATAAGACCTGGTTGGTACAAACTGGTCTTTTCTATAGGCATTAGCTAATGTTTTCTTAGCATATATCAAACAACAAACCAAAAGCCACAAAGAAGAGAAAAAAACTGTTCTTTTCAGGTAAACTTCTTATATCTTCCCACATAGATTCAGAAATGATTCTCTCCTAGCTCACAAGCAATTAGGTAAGGCTCAATTGCTAGCAGTTATCCAGCTGAAACCCCTTAGCTGGCTTGCTTTCTACTACGTGGCTAGAAATCTTACACAGGAGCTTTTCTGAGTAGATTAAAGAACAAGTTTGTATTTCTTTGTGATGGTTGCTGTACTTTATAACAGAAAATCACCAAAGGAGTTTAGACAGAGAGCAGTCCATGTAAACAGATTCTTCATCTGCTATCACCCCCTCTTCTTCAACAAGCATGGGTTCAATATCATGGATTGGCACAGATGAATCTCCCAATGGAGCACTTTCAGGAGAATACTTGTTTCCCTGCTGTCTTTCAAAGTTATAGCTAGGGCATAGATCAGTGTTCATGCCTGAGCTCCCATTGCTGTTAGAGTTCCTCTCTATATAGCCTGGCCAGTATGTAGTCCAGTTCTTATGTCCAGCCTTCCAATCCAGATCCCTGGACACTGGATCTCTCTTCACATACCTTCTGGCACGGGTCTTAGGGTCCCTTCCACATGCAGCCGTCTCCCTCACAGGTACCGTCTGGAGATTCCTAGCTCTGCAGCACCACTCCTCTGGCTTTCCCCAGTCCAATGGTGTATGCTGGCCCTTGGAATGCCTCCCAGTATACGTACTGCTCTGGACTCTTCTATACCTCTCAAAGGCTTTTCTCTTCTTTCTTCCAAAGGTCTTCTTTCCCTCTCTGTCTGTCCGGTTTGGCTTCTGCTTCTGATGATCCTTCTGATGAAACTGATGATCAAGCTCAAGCTGATTCTCAGGATAATTCTCTGTAGAATAAACTCTACCTTTATTCTGCCTAGATGAGTGCTCCTCCCTAACACAGCGCAGCTGTGCTGAATCAGGCCCTGCCCTTTGAGATGAGTGCTTAGGGATTACCTCATAGCCCTCCTGATTGAACACACGTTTCCCCACTTCAGCTCCTCTAATGGCTGTTGGAAACCTGGTGCATTCTGGGACTGGTAGTCTTTTATGGGAAAATTCTGTTTTCTTATTTCTACCAGAACTGACAGGTTGCTTGTTCAGAGTCACTTCACCTTTTCTATAGCTCCTTCCTGAGCTATGATAAGCTTCCTTATCACACTTATATATCAGTAAAGCACTAACTCAAACTAATTTTATCAACCTAATCAGCAGTATAGATGCTGGAAAAAGGTGTTTTGCATAATTAGTTCATTCAAAAATCACTTAATCATGATAGTCTTTTCTGCAATATCACTGTTGTCCAAATCTGAATGAGTCTCTGCGTTGCAATCTCTTGATTCACCGATGCAGGGAACCACCTTCTGGATCCTGTGAAGGAGCCTTTTTACACTGTGTAAGATGTATCCAACGAGAATGTCCTTCCACTTTACAAGCTGAGTATCCCACCAGGAGCACACGGAATGGACCTAGGAACTTGGGGGCCAAAAGTGTCTTTGGATGCAAATTCTTAATCAGGACCCAATCCCCTGGCTTCACTTTTGGATATGATGACTCTGAAAGAGTATCTTGTTGAGGATTCACCTGCAATAAAGGGGAAACAGACAGGACTGACTGCAATCGTGGGCAATAAGTCAAAATATCGCTGCGCAACAGGTGAGGATCTGGGATTACTGCCAATTCATGTGGAGAAGTAGCTGGACATCCAGTAACTATTTCGTATGGTGTCAGGCCTCCTCGAGCACGCTGGGGGGAATTACACACTGCCATAAGGGCAAAAGGTAGGGTTTCTGTCCAATCTGTAGCCCAATCCTGTGTCAGAGTGCGTAAGTGACCTTTGAGTGTCCTATTCATCCGTTCCACTTGGCCAGAGCTTTGCGGATGATAAGGAGTGTGCAGTTGTCTTTTAATACCAAACCAATTTTCAATACCCTCCCAGAACAAAACAGGAATAAACTGAGTGAGCAGTAATTTGATGGAGACACTGGTAGGGGATAAGCTTCCACCCATCCAGAGAAAAGACAAGTGATCAATAACAAATACCATTTCCCCCCTCTGGCACAGGGCAGGTCTGTAAAAGCAAGCTGCAAAACCAAAAAGGTTCAGGAAGGTTTGGGAAGGGCGGCAGAAACCTTTATAACTGACCTTAATCTGACCCTACTCCGCCAGCCTTGAAACAGTGCAGGCAAGCCGTGCCACAGAAAAAACTTCAGGTGATACCGGAGAACCGAAAAAGCATGATTCATAGCCACAGCGGATAGGTGAAGCCTATGATGCAGGAACAGGGCAAGTGGAAACAACAGACTGCCAGGGCAAATGAGCAGATGATTCTTTTCCAGTAGCCCTGTGCATCACAGGTCGCACCCCACGAAGCCCACAGAGTCTGAGTTCCAAAAGGAGTATCTTGATAGTGCTGTAAGAGAGATGAAAGGGAAAACAAAGTCATGTTAGATGGTGTTAAGTACAATAATGTTGGTGACACTGCTGCTCGAAGGGCAGCCTGCTGTGCTTCTTGGTCTGCAAAATGGTTTGTAAACAATCATGAGACCCATCATCCTCCACAAGATCTGTCAATGGAGCTAGAAGTGTTGAAGGGTTGCATATTGATGTAGTATATACTGTAACATGAGGCTGAGAAAACTAGAAAATCAGTAATTTCAATTGCAAAAGCCACTGCTACCAAACTACGTAGACATGGTGGGAGTCCCAAAGTAACTGAATCAAATTGCTTTGAGAAATAGCCTACTGGGAGGAGTGGTCTAGTGGTTAGGACAAGATACTTTGGGCTGGGGGTTCAAGTCCCACCTGGGGACAGCAATCTCAGGCTGGAGGGACTGGGATTTCTAGTCCTATAGGCATTCCTTGTGGTCTTGGGCAAGCCACTTAACCCTCCATTGCCCATGTTTCCTGTAAGTATTAGTGTATGTGTCTCATATCCTCTCATGTTAAATGTATCCCCCAATTGACTGCTTTGACCTGGTGAAAAGTGGGATATAAATACAGCTAAATAAATAAATACTGGCTTGCAACCAGTCAGGAAGGCTTGTAAAAGCACACAAGTAGCAGAGGAATCAGAAATAGCAACATACAGTTTGAATGGCAGAGAATAATCTGGCAATCTGAGAAATTTGCTAGCCATTGTTTACAAAAGATTAACAGATCCAGGAATCTGCGCAGTAATACTGGTGTTGCTGGGAAAGACAATGAAAGTATAGGTTTCAATCTAGCAGAGGTAATTGCACGACCAGATGGTGTTAGGACAACACCCAGGAAAGTAACATGTTGAGATACAAATTGCAGTTTTGACAAATTGGCTTTCAATCCTAAATCAGCAATATGAGCTAACAGAGACAAGGAATCTGACAAACAAGTCTCATAACTTGGTGAACATAAAAGCAAATCATCAACATACTGAACTAAAGAGGAATGGTCGAGCCTTACATCAAGTAGTGCAGTTCTTAGGGCCTGCGCAAAATACCTAGGACTATCAGTGTACCCTTGACACAAAGTGATCCAAGTATATTGTTTATTGTCAAAATCGAAAGCAAATAAAAATTGATTTTCTTTGCTAATTCTCACTGAAAAGTAAGTGAAGCTCAAATCCACAACAGAGAACCAGGTAGTCCCTGGAGGTATCTGTGTCCAGATATCATGTGGATTAGGTACCAAGGGAAAAATTGGCATTATTTACTGCTCGCAGGTCTTGCACGAATCTGTAAGTCTTACCGTCAGCCTTTAGCACAGGAAGAATTGGAGTATTACATGGTGAAGTTGTAGAATAGATGACACCTTGTTTTTGAAGATCTTCAATCACAGGACAAATTCCATCGATGGCAGCTGCTGGTAGCGGATACTGCTTGAGTCTGGGAAGCTGGGCTCCAGGTTTCACAGTGATCTTCACAGGCAGAATAGAAAGGAATCCGACATTGGATCCTGGCACTGCCTACGGGGTAGAAGGAAGTTCTCCAAGAGCAGGATGAATGGTACTGGCATCTGCAGGGGACGGCACTTCAGAGAGAGAATACAGCTGGAAAAACAACTTTCTACTCATCCAGGATAGAGTAGCATGATGTGAAGCTAAAAAGTCCCGACCTATAAGATTTACTGGTAAAGTGTTTCGCACAAGAAAGTTAGTAGGATACACAGTCTCCCCAATCTGCAAAGGTAAAAATTCAAGTTTACGATGAGGAATTATCTTACCCTCAATGCCTTCACAATGTACTTGTGCTAGTTGAGTGTGATAAATGGCAGGCAAATCTTGTGAACGCAGTGTTGAAATAGTAGTTCCAGTATCAATAATAAACTTCAAATTAGATCCTTCCAGCTTAGCTTCTAACTCACCCTGAGGGGTTATATTCAAATTCAATAATAGTCATGCATCCCATGTATCTCCTCCAAAGTCTTCTGGGCTAGGGAAACATTGATATACAGGAGTGAATTCAGCTTTTACTGGAGGGAAATTAGCTTTCTGGACATCAAGATTCTGATTCCGGGGGCAGTCTCGCTGCAAATGCCCAATCCCATCACAAGTATAACAAGTACGCATTCCTCTTGACTGTCCATGTCCTCGCTGAGGATTCACATAACCTCTCTACCTCTACCCCTGCCCATGGGTGGTTGCATAGAAGCAATCTGTAAATTAAGCAGTTTAGTCTTTTTCACATCTATCTTAGTTTGCTCTTCTTGCTGTTCCTTGAAAAACTTCAACTCACTGTATCGAGCTCCTTCCAGAATTGCATCAGCTGTTCTAGCTGGCCAATCTATTATTGAAGTGTCCAAAATTTATTTTATTCTCGGATGCAAACCATTTACAAAAATATTATGGAATCCTGAAGGTGTGTCTTCTGTCTCACCAGAATAGTCCTTAAAAGCTACATACACCTAGTGTGAAAATCTGTAACTTTTTCACCCCTATCCTGCCTTAGAGATGTTAGCCTCGACTAATCCTTTACAGGCTTACATACTACTTTAATGGATTCTAACAATTTTTCTCTACACAAAAAAAAATTATCTCTTTTAAGTCTTCTCTTGAAAATCTATCACAGGGTCTGTGAGTGGCCATTAACAGTTATCTTCACGGATTGGATGAGTGACCCTATGAAAATCAGCTGGATTAAAAAAACACAGCTCTAAGCAAATTATCTAGATCTGCCCAAGTGGGATTATAACTGTTAATTATTTGAGACCATAAGAACACAAATCTACCAGGGTTATCCCTGTAATTAGGAAGTTTTAGTCAAATCAAACACTTCTTTAGGGCTCCAATTTGCAGGCACAGTCATAGAACCTGTCAAGCCCGCTGGATACAAACGAAAAGGATAAGTAGGCACAATATCACTTCCCTCAGCTGCTTCAGAGTTAACTGTGCTAGAACGTGAGTTATTTTGCTGGTGTATAGCTTCCTAAATAGAGCCTAGATCATGATATAATCGATCATGCTCCTCTTTATAAGTTTCATAATGTCTGTCCAAATCTCTCAGTTCTATCAATAAGTTCATCAGTAACTCTTAATTCTTTTGCAACGGAAACACTATGACCTATTGCCACTCTTAAGGTTCTTATTACAAGTACACTTTCTGTTTCTCTGTCCACATGTGCTCTCAATTCATATTACAAATATCCAAAATACACAATTCTACTCCCCCTAACTTCTATTTCTCTTTAAGTATTTCTTCTTTTAGTTCCACTGCACGAGGGACCAGCACTCGCTCAGCTGTTCATTAGTTACATTTCATAACATAAAAAACTTTAGTTTCAAATCTTGAACTTCATTCCTATGTTTTTCTTCATGTACCATCCGTTCCCACCATGTAAGCACAATCCATTCATGACTATTGCACGGTTTACCTTTAACCGCCAACTCATATCTCAGGTAATGGACCTTATCTACAGAGAAAGTTCCCTCCAAAGGAAACTGCAAATTCACATTACCTCTAGTCACTGAATCCCTATGTGCTACGGAATCAATGGCTACATCACCATGCTTCTCATACGTACAATAGAAGCATACAAAAAGAAGGGCTAAACGCTAAAGCCCTAGCTTTGTCATGTCATTAATGCATCTGAGACGGAGCCTGTCTACTTAACAGATTACCCATCACTGGTAATACTCACAAATCTTCTGGCACCTTCTGCCCTTGCCCTGAATGCAGAGATCCGTATCCGAGTCATGGCACAAACTGTTTGTGTACTCTGCACCTCCCCTCACCGGTAACAGCACCTGGGCTCTTGGGAACGGATGTCCACTTTCAGAGCAATGAGAAGGAGCAAGTATGGTTAACAACATAAACCGCAAAACACACTTGTATTATAAAAAAAACACCAAAGCTTTGGGAGAGCAAACCAAGTTAGCACCTTGTTTACTCTGCCATCACAGCCTTCAGCCATTTTATTTATAGGTAAATATTCCATTACACAGCATAATTTCCACCTTATTGTACTACATCAAGCATCACGTATATTCATAACATGCATCTCTATATCTCTACGTCATAGGTCAGTTCTTATTAGCATACGTCATCATGAGGAGACATACATGTATTCCCAGACATAACTTCTTAAACGATAATTCTAACACTTGCAGTTTTGATATCTCTGAATTGAGACTGAGAGACTGAGAAACCACTTCTCCCTGCACTGTCTTTTTCATAACAAGCCTAGTGCCTTTGTTTTAGGAAAGTTCAGCCTAGTTATTTCAGTAGAGTCTTTCAAGGTTGTTGCTGAGTAATCATCCCCAACATGTACCTGTATATAGTTTTTTGTACATAGTTAAATAAGCCAGTTTTGCTATTTTGCATTAGTCCAAGCTTTTACACATTACTTTTATTGTTACAAAAATGTTCGATGTAAAACTAAGCTTTTGCTATGTGGAATGTTGTTTTATTGTGAACCGCAACTGAACTCTGGAAGTTGCGGGTTATAAATATATGTTAAATAAATAAATAAATAAATAAATAAGCTCTGGAATATCTGTGGTGTTAACTCTTTCTTAGGGCTTTTAGTAATATGATGTTATTAAGTACCCTGACTGTGTACACAGCCCTGTACAGACAAGCTTCCTTTCAAGTTGGACACTTACAATAAGTATGGACCCTTAGCAACCTCACAGAAAATGGTGCTTTTGGGCATGCTTTATAGCTGTTTGCACTGTTGAATGCTCTTATTCTGAGGGATATGTTTGACATTTAGCTATGGAGAACCTTTTGTGATTTTTGCTATCCTATCACACTGGCATCTGGTAACACTGCAGTCATCCGTACGATCCATGTACTGGCCAGGTATTCATGTACTCCCTGAATTACAGATGAGCACACTAGATCCTCCCATGCAACCCTCAACAGTCCCATTTTTCAGGACACAGGAATTGTTAGGGTCTCCTTTAGCACAAACAACAAATGTCAGCATGGCCAGAATAAACACTATTGTTCTTTCTTAATATTTCTTTCAGGGTAGTTATTAATGCTGCTTTAGCTGACAAGATTCCCACACCTCTGATTTCTGTTTTTTTTAAAATGTGTCTTGTGGTGTTTTTCCATACTACAGTCCACCAGTTTAGAACAGACTAGTCACCACCTTTATACAAACACTGCAGACAATTTTCTAAGTACTGGCCTTATTCCATGTCTCTAGCAGGTATAATGGGCATGTCTGCGGAGACCTCCCAAAATGTACACGGGCCTTTCCTGAATATGCTTCATATGTCTCCACTATTTAACCTACTAAACCCTAAATCTATATCCCACAACTAATACATTTCCAATTCTAAAGAGATATACCTACTAAAACTAAATTTTTGTCTGAACTAATGCCATGAAGATAAAAATCTTCTCGTAGCATGAATGTTCCTTTTTTCTTTTTTATTAATATAGGGATGCAACCCCAAAAGTAGAACCCAAAGGATATAAAAATATAATATTACACAGCTAAAAAAATATAAGTATTACGCAGCTATATACGATCCTCCTCTTCACAGGAGTATTAAAAGTCGTTATAGTCCTCTTTCAATTTGCAACTTAGGGGTATGTTTACTAAAACCTCATTAGGGTGCGCGCCGCGCTAGTGTGCGGATGCCATAAAAGGAGTGGGCATTTCAGTCAGAAAAAAAGCAAAACTGGGATTAATCATGCGCTAATGTGCGCTGCGCTCATGTGCACCCCCCCGCACATTAGCGCATGAGAAAGTTGCGCGGGAAGCATAAATGGCGCTGATGTGCAAGCACAGAGACAGAGCCACAGTACAATGGTTAAGACACTGACCAATGGTGCAGGAATCATGGGTTCAATCCCCCACTGTGCCCAATGAAGAAGGCTGGCTGAGGCATTACCTGTTATGGGGAAGATTGCTTTAGGAGGCATTTTATTTTTATTTTAATTATCTCTACTAGCAAACGCACTCTCAAAGCGTGTTAACATAAGGCGCCCCATAAGGCACATTTTAAAGTGCACTGTCCGCCAAGGCACCCTAGAATGTTGCTTATAGGACGCTTGATAGGGTGCCGTATGAGGTACCGCAAGGTCACAGCACTGTTTTTGATGGCAGCACTGTGCAGTTTAAGGAATGAAAATCATAAGTAGGTGCGCTGTCATACAAGCAGGCGCAGCAGTGTAGCACAATGGTTAAGAAACTGACCAATGATGCAGGAGTCATGGGTTCAATCCCTCACTGTGCCTAATGAAGAAGGCTGGCTGAGGCATTACATGTTATAGGTAATATTGCTGTAGGGGGCATTTTATTTTTATTTTAATTAGTGCTGCCAGCAAACACACCCTCAAAGTATTGTAACATAAGGTGCTGTATAAGGCGCCTCATAGGGTACCCCAGAGGGCACATTTTATAGTGCACTGTCCGCCACGGCACCCTACAATGTTGCTGAAAGGGTGGCCTATAGGGCGCCATATAGGGTGCCCTATGAGGCACAGCAAGGTCATAGCACTGTGTTTGATGGCAGCACTGCATTTAAACGCATAGAAATCTGAAGTAGGTGTGCTGACATGCAAGGAGGAACAGCAGTGTAGCACAATGGTTAAGGCATTGACTACTGATACAGTGGTCATGAGTTTGCTCCCCAGCGTGCATAATATGTAAGGCTGGCTGAGGCATCAGCTTTGCAATGTGTGTATTGTTTCCTGCAGCACTTTATTTGTATTTTATTAATTTCTGCCAGCAAACACGCCCTCATGTGCCGTAATTGAAGGTGTCACATAAGGCACCCTATAAGGCACTCCATAGGGCACATTATAAAGTGCACTGTCTACCACGGCACCCTAAAATGTCCCCTATAGGGCACCCTATAAGTCGCTCCACAGGATAACGTATAGTGCACCTTATATGGACGGTAACCATAAGGTGCCCTATAGGGTGCCCTATAAAGCGCCCTCTGAGGCACCTTATGGGTACAGTACGCTGAGAGTGTTTTTGCTGGCAGCAATAATGTACATTAAAAAGAGACAATGCTTTCAGCAGCCCTATCAAATAACCCCACTGTGAGTTTGAACCCATGACCTCTGGCTCCACAAGCAGTGAAGTAACCAGTGGGCTACAGCTCTATAGCAGCTAGCAAGCCCCTGGCTGGCTGTAGAGGGACTGCACGTCACCACACAGACAGTCTGCTGTGGTCACCAGGATAGGGTTAGGCCACCCGTACCCATGATGCACTGCACATGCAAATCAGCTGTCCACAGATGAACACAAGATGGGGTATGCACCCCCACAGCACCTCGGCCTGGTAGGGGGAACTGACCATGTCCACCCCCACAGCACCTCGGCCTGGTAGGGGGTACTGACCGTGTGTGTTACTGGCACAGGGTAGCTACACACGTCACATTGTGTGGGTACTGTGCTCACCCTGAGTGTGCGGTGGGGCGCCCAGCACCAGGTCCACAGCACCTTCCATGGCAGAAATAGGCAATGCTGCAGGTCCCCAGCAGTGCTAATGTGTGCGATAGGTAGTTTCTGCAGAAACACCTTGGATATATTTATTTATTAATTTATAGTTCTTTTATACCGCACTCTTTTTCATCAGCGCGGTTTACATTAAACAAGAATACTCATTGCAAGCAACAGGCTGTTGTGAGTTTACATATAACAGGAGAATTCAATTGGGATTATAACTTTGGGAAACTTTGTACATATTTGTTATGAACCTATATACAATGAATAGAATTTCTTATTAACATCTTGAGTAAATAAGGTATTTATATCTGTCTGTCTCAGTCAGATGTAGCCCCCATGGACCCCTAGGAGGATTATGTACCACCACCCTCCTCCTCCAGGGCTGAGGGTGGTAAACATGGTCTCCCATCAACAGATGCACCTTCTACCTCCCAGCAATGGTGGCAGTAGAGGGGACCATCAACCCCAGTCCTGCTGGGGAACAGACACCCTACAGGGCAGTCAATGCAGCTCTGTACACATCCATAACGCAATAGCAGACAGACATTAGGCCTGGATATGCTAAGCTGCACCCCACCACTATCTGATATTCTCCTGCAACAAGCCTTCAGCCGCTGCACCCTGCAAGGTGCTCCATCAAGACACATACCAGCTGCAAACAGTCTGCTAGCTAGTCCATAGTGCACGTTCCTGGTGGAAATGCATGCACCCAGAATTGGGATGTCAGCATACACAACAAGCAGATAAGTCAGTGACTGGGCTCCAAAAGGAAAACCATAAATATCACATGAAAAAAATACTATATAGCACTATGGGGGTGCCTAGCCATGCTGTGGTCACTGCACAGTCAGGGTGAGAGTGATCTCCCAGCAGGACATGCTGAGGCCACCCTGTCTGTGTAGGTGGTGGCCGGGCACTAAAATGTCCCAGCCAGTGCCCTATGCCCTGTGCAGATGCATCCTGGCCAGGCCACCCTGTCCGGGCTATACCCATGGTACCTTGCTCCTCATTATGTACATTGGCAGGCCAATACTGGCAACAGTGCTGGCAGTGTGGGCTGCGGAGGGTGTTTGCAGCCACCACACACTGGATAGACAGACAGGCACCCCCACACCTATGCCAGCATTGTGCTACTATAGAGGAGTTTAGCAGCCCTGACCACCACACCAGTCCTGGGCACAATACAGGCATGGATATGGTACGCAATACTGTTGGGGGTCACTCCCCAGGGTGGTAAACACTGTCAGAGACCAGACCTGAAGCACACTCCACAGACATCAGAAAGATTGTCATGATGGAGCTCAATGAGCAAACTGTGCTTATCGTAGGAATTGCTATCTGCCAGTAATCATAGGAAACGTTTGATAGCTGTGTACCGTATACCCAGGTGTAGGGTGGCATTGCTAAGGTATGCAAGTGCTAGTATTGGGAGATGCACGCAGGGCCCAATGTCCTGCCTCTCCAAGAGGCATTGGCTAATGGGGCCTGTGGGTGTGGGTGTGTCTGCCCCTGTTGGCTGCTGCTTTACGGCAGAGGTTCCCAACTCCAGTCCTGGTGTGCCAAACACTGTTCGGGTTTTCATGCTGTCCCTCATGAATATGCATGAGATACATCTGCATACCATGGGGGTGGTGCATAGATATGCAGCACAGGCATCTTTATTAGAGGCAGCATGGAACCTGAATGGTATTTGGCCCTCCAGGACTGCATTTGGGAGACTCTGCTCTAGGTAATGTGCCTGTTTATGGTGTCTGTGCTCTGTAGGGTAAAATATAGGCGTATTAACCATGCGTATGTTCTCTGCAATAAAGGTTTGTCCTTACTATCACGGTTTAGTTGTGGAATAAATATGTGGACTGAATTGGCAGTAACCCCAGCTGGGCTTTGAATCTGTGACCTTCTGTTCTTACACACACTGTCTGTGTGCACTGCACCACTGTGTTGCCACAGATATGCTGCATTCTCTGGGGAGTCCATGACTGTACATCCGACTGGGCCTGTTTGTTGCAGTGCATGGCACCCACCTGGACAGGGCTAGGCCATGGTCTGCTGTGGCCACCAGCTGCTGCCACCTCCACCGCCAGTACTGCTCCATCCTTAGATTGGAGACAGCATAAACCCTGAAGGTTTTGTGGCCCTCCAGGACTGCATTTGGGGGAATCTGCTCTAGGTAATGTGCATGTTTCTGGTGTCTGTGCTCTGTAGGGTAAAATAGAGGTGTTTGAGCCATGCTTATGTTCTCTGCAATAAAGGTTTGTCTTTACTATCATGATATAGTTGTGGGTAAAATATGGGGACTGGATTGGCAGGAGCCCCAGCTGGGGCTTGAACCTGTGACCTTCTATCTCCAAACACACTGGTTTTGTGCACTGCACCACCGTGTTGCCACAGAGACAGTGCATTCCCTGATGATACCATGACTGTTTGTCTGGCAGGGCCTGTCTGTTGCAGTGCATTGCACCCACCTACACAGGGCTAGGCCATGGTCTGCTCTGGGCAGCTGCCACTGCCCCCCTCCACCTCCAGTACCCCTGTGCCACCCTGCTGACATGCCCTTCTGCTGGTGTTGCTGGTGGTACGCAGTCTCAGGCCATCCTGTGTGCGGGTAGGCGGCTGCCTATGGTGCAGGTTCTGGGGTAGGGGTGCCTGCATATCTGTCCGCACGTCCCCCAATCACTACCTGCCAATGTTCTGTGCCCTTGGGGGTACCTGCTGGGTACTATCCCCTGTGACACTGTGCTAAACACTTTCATGCCCATGTTGGGCCCTCATCAGTTGCTGTCTGGCTGCTGTTTAGTTTCAGCATTCCTAAGTGCCATCTAGGCATCTGCCTAGTCCGCACTGTGCCCCAGCTGCACCACAGCATGTGCCGCCTGCAGCCCTCTGAATCCCCTTTCCCAGCATCTGTCCAGTTGCCCATTCCGACCTGGCCGCCCTGCTGTTGTGGAACATGTGCATGCCATAGGTAACCTGTCCAATGGAGAGGGAAACCTTGATCAGTGCTATTTCACTGTGGGATCATTCACCTTGTATGGGGACGGAGCGTAGACCCTTCTAAAATTCATATTTATTTTTTGGGGCTTTCTTGGGAGTGTTTTTTGATGTTTCCCATTACTATCACTATTGCCCAGCTTGATTATATTTTTTTTATATTTTGTTGGGGTTATTTTTAATGTTTATTTGCCCTTTTGTTCCGTGCACATGTATCACACTGCTCACATTTTGTAGGTTTCCCTGGTTTTGAGTTACATTGCTTACAGAAATGGTTTCTCTTCCCTTTAAATCGGCTCTACCGCGAGGTTTTCACTCGCGGTATTTTTTTACTTGAATTTCAGCCCTGCTCCTGTGCGGGGAGCCTCTCCCCTCCCACTCTCCACCCATTGACCCCTTCTCTCCGCCCCTGGGGAGCCTTCCTCCGCCCTCCAGGAGCCTTCCCACGCCTCTATCGCACATCAGCGCGCCGCGCACATGAGCAGGCACTTTAGTGCGGTGCGCACGTGTGCGGGGCACAAAAACGCATCATTAGCATGCGCTAAGGTACCTTAGCGCACGCTATTGTGCGCCGCGCACTTGAGCGCAGTTTAGTAAACATACCCCTTAGTGTAATATTGTAGAATGTTAACCCAGCGTTGTGTTTCGGATTTCAGATCCTCTCAGCCCTTTTTCAAAACTCCGTTGAGGACTATAACGATCTACTTCAAGAAGACTTTTGACGCCTGCTGAAGTATTTCCCCCTCTTTTGTGTCATCGCAGGAGGATTTTAGTTCCGTTTGACACATCGTTTTGGGATTTTCTGCTGTTCTTCTTCGGGAAAGCTAAGTAAACGTTTAACAATCCTGTGAAGAGGAGGATCATATATAGCTGTGTAATACTTATTGCATGTCAGGATGGTCAACTATTGTCTTAATTGTAAGATGTAGTGTTTCTTGATGAACCATAATTTGGTTTAGGATCCACTTTTTAATGGGATCCATTTAAAAGATCAAGTTCCTTATAGTCTGGTTGGATTTATTTCCTACACTAAATCGATTATACCCTATGGATTTTTTATATCCTTTGGGTACTACTTTTGGGGTTGCGTCCTATATTAATAAAAAAAGAAGAAAAGGAACGTTCATGCTATGAGAAGAATTTTATCTTCATGGCATTAGTTCTGACAAAAATTAAGTTTTAGTAGGTATATCTCTTAAGAATTGGAAATGTCATATTTATTTATTTATTTTTATTTAATGGTATTTATATACCACCTTATCATTCAATCAAAGCGGTTTCCACGGCAAACAATCAAGGGGGCAAATGTTTTCATGCAGTGTACAGAGTGGTGTGTATGTGTTGGCGGGGATGTGATTAGATTTGGTTTATCTACATAGTGTAGTGTAGTCATATGTCTCCACAGCAAACCACACACCCATTCCACCCCTCCTGGACACTTTCTGAGATCCCAGTGTTAGCGAGATAAATGTCCGCAGGCGCCATGTACCAAAATACCTCATAGACGGTTTCAACAGATAAATGTCCCCGGCTCACATACAAACCCTTATTCGGTTTTCTGGAATGACCTTGTTAGGGAATAACAACCCAAACAATGGTTACATGATGAAAGGTTCCACATTAGGAACTACCGCCCAGGAAAAGGATTTAAGCATTATTGTGTATAATACGTTGAAACCCTCTTCCCAGTGTGCAGCAGCGGCAAGAAAGCAAATCGAATGCTAGGAATCATAAGGAAAGGAATGGAGAACAAAACCAAGGATATTATAATGCCTATGTATCGTTCCATGGTGCAACTGCACCTTGAATACCTTGAGCCTAGCAGCAGCAAAGAGCTATAATTTAAAATTTAAAATCAAATAAGAATATAGCTTACCTCAGCAGCACAGGACAGGGTACTGTGTAGCAGCCCTCTTTTAATAAGTGTTATTTCCCTTCCTCCCTCCGCACACCCACCCACCCCTGTGATAATCATAGCTTTATAGGTACTTATACATCTTAAAAGACAGGGGGTGCTCTCAGGTGCAGCTCGTTACCCAAATTAGTCATACACTAAGGACCTGAGATTAATTAAGCTTCAGGTGAACAAGGTATATTAAATGTATTACGTACAGTTTTATTAGTATAAATATCCATAGCAACCCTTAGGAAGTAAAGAACTTAAAGATCTAAACAAAAACTTAAAACTAAAGATGCAGACAGCAGTCCATCAGCGAGATGGTGGCTTTCCAGTCTTTTGCATTGAGTGTCACATGTATGATTTTCTCCCAGTTGGTGAGAGGTCTTACGTATGCACTAGGTGCAAGGAGCTCTTTGCTCTCAGGGAACAAGTCCGTTCTCTAGAGGCTAGAGTAGCAGACTTGGAAAACATAAGAAAGACAGAGCGGTACATAGACGAGACCTACAGGGATATAGTCCTGAAGTCCCAACTCCAGTCTGGCAGCATCCCTGTTGCCATGGAGGAGAGAGGTCATGTGACAGGAGAGCATTACCCTGGTGTGGCAGGAAGTGATCCTGTAACTAGGACCTGTCCTCCAGGTGATGTAAAACCCTCTCGCACTGAGGAAGTTTCTCCAGGGCCATGTGCTCATGAGGGAAGGGTTAGGACAGCCGTTATAGTCTGTGATTCGATCATTAGGCATGTAGATAGCTGGGTGGCTGGTGGACATGAGGATCGCCTAGTAACATGCCTGACTGGTGCGAAGATAGCGGACCTCACGCGCCACTTAGATAAGAACTTAGATAGTGCTGGGGAGAAGTCTGCTGTCTTGGCACATGTCGGTACCAATGACATAGGAAAATGTGGTAGGGAGGTTCTGGAGGCTAAATTTAGGCTTTTAGGTAGGAAGTTGAAATCCAGAACTTCCAGGGTAGGATTCTCCGAAATGCTTCCCGTTCCACGTGCAGGACCCAAAGGTCAGGCAGAGCTCCGGAGTCTCAATGCGTGGATGAGACAATGGTGAAGAGATGAGGGTTTTGGATTTGTTAGGAACTGGGGAACATTCTGGGGAAAGGAGAGGCTCTTCCAAAGGGAAGGGCTTCACCTTAACCGGGATGGAACCAGGCTGCTGGCATTAACCTTTAAAAAGGAGATAGAGCAGCTTTTAAACTAGATAACAGGGGAAAGCCGACAGTCGCCCAAGAGCGGATGGTTCGGAAGAATGTATCCTTGAAGGATACTACCAAAAGCAGAGAGGTTCCAAAAAAGGGTAAAGTAGCCCAAATGCCCTCGAGTATGGAGCAGACAGAGCTTAAAGATCCCAAATTACCCATGTCTACCAACAGCCAAACTAATATGAATAAAATACAGTCTCTAAAATGCTTGTATACAAATGCTAGAAGTCTAAAAAATAAGATGGGAGAGTTAGAATATATAGCACTAAATGAGAGGTTAGATATGATTGGGATATCAGAGACATGGTGGAAGGAGGACAACCATTGGGACACTGTGATACCTGGATACAAACTATATCGTAATGATAGAGCTGATCAAATTGGTGGAGGGGTTGCGCTCTATGTTAGAGAGTGCATTGAGTCAGAAAGGATTAAAGTTTTGCAGGAAACAAAATTTGATGTAGAATCTCTATGGATTGAAATTTCATGTAAAAAGGGGAAGGCGATGGCCGTGGGGGTGTACTATCGACCGCCTGGCCAGAATGAACAAATGGATGATGAAATGCTCAAAGAAATCAAGGAAGCTAACAAAAGTTATAGCGCAGTAATAATAATGTGTGATTTCAATTACCCCGTTATCGACTGGGTCAGTGTCACGGCAGGACATGCTAGGGAGATAAAGTTCCTAGATGACATAAATGACTGCTTCTTGGAGCAGCTGGTTCATGAACCGACCAGAGGGGAAGCCATATTAGACCTAGTCCTTAGTGGAACACTAGATCTAGTGCAAGAGATAAGGGTGTTGGGGCCACTTGGCAATAGTGATCATAGCATGATCACCTTTGATTTAATTAGTAGAGGAGGGATAGTAAGGAAATCCACAGTACTACCTTTTAACTTTCGAAAGGGAGACTACAATAAAATGAGGAAAATAGTTAAGAAAAAACTAAAAGGAGCAGTTGCAAAGGGTAAAGACTTACATCAAGCTTGGGTGTTGTTGAAAAATACTATCTTGGAAGCCCAGACCAGCTGTATTCCACACTTTAAGAAAAGTGGAAGGAAGTCCAAAAAACTGCCAGCATGGTTTAAAGGTGAGGTCAGAGAGGCTGTTGTTGCCAAAAAAGCATCTTTCAGGAAATGGAAAAAAGAGCCAAACGACAAAACCTGGAAACAGCACAAGCACTGGCAAGTCAAATGCAAGGCATTGTTAAAGCAGGCAAAGGGGGAATTTGAGAAGAAGCTTACTGCGGAAGCAAAAACGTGAAATAAAGATTTTTTCAAGTACATTCGTATCAAAAAACCTGTGAGAGAGTCAGTTGGTCCATTAGATGATAGAGGAGTTAAAGGGGTATTAAGAGGCGACAAGGCGATAGCGGAGGAAATGAATGAATTCTTTGCTTCAGTCTTTACTGAGGAAGATGTAGGGATGTTACCCATGACTGAAGTGGTATTTAAAGGTGCGGAAGAATTGAAGGAAATATCGATACATCGGGAAGATGTAGTACAACTATTAGATAAACTAAAGAGTAGCAAATCACCTGGGCCGGATGGTATACATCCAAGGGTGTTGAAAGAACTGAAATATGAGATTTCAGACCTGCTATTAGTAATCTGTGAATTTTCATTAAAATCATCTGTAATACCTGAAGATTGGAGCATCGCCAATGCAATGCCAATTTTTAAAAAGGGTTCCAGGGGTGATCCGGGAAACTACAGACCGGTGAGCCTCACGTCAGTACTGGGAAAAATGTAGAAACCATCATAAAGAATAAAATTACTCAGCATGTAGATAGTCATGGACTAACAGGAGACAGCCAACATGGTTTTAGACAAGGAAGATCTTGTCTTACTAATCTATTATGTTTTTTTGAAAGTGTGAATAAACAGGTGGACAAAGGTGAGTCGGTTGATATAGTGTATCTGGACTTTCAGAAAGCCTTTGACAAGGTCCCTCATCAGAGACTTTTGGCAAAACTAAAGAGTCATGGGATAGGAGGCAGTGTACTACTGTGGATCAAGAACTGGTTAAAAGATAGAAAGCAGAGGGTTGGACTAAATGGTCAATTTTCCCAATGGAGAAAAGTGAATAGTGGTATACGCCAGGGATCTGTGCTGAGGCCGCTGCTTTTTGACATAGTCATAAATGACCTGGAAAGTGGAGTAAAGAGTGAGGTTATCAAATTTGTAGATGACACAAAACTATTTAAAGTTGTTAAAACCCAAGAGGATTATGGAAAATTGCAGGAGGATCTTGATAAATTGGAAGACTGGGCATCAAAATGGCAGATGAAATTTAATGTGGACAAGTGCAAACTATGGTTACACAATGCAAGGTTCCACATTAGGAACAACCACCCAGGAAAAAGATTTAGGCATCATTGTGGATAACATGTTAAAACCCTCGGCCCAGTGTGCAGCGGCAGCCAAGAGAGCAAATATAATACTAGGTATCATAAGGAAAGGAATGGAGAATAAAACAAAAGATATTATAATGCCTCTATATCGTTCCATGGTGAGACCGCACCTTGAATATTGTGTGCAATTCTGGTCGCCGTATCTTAAAAAAGATATAGCGTTATTAGAAAAGGTTCAGAGAAGAGCCACCAAAATGGTAAAGGGGATGGAAGGATACTCCTATGAGGAAAGGCTAAAAAGGTTAGGGCTCTTTAACCTGGAAAAGAGACGGCTGAGGGGAGATATGATAGAAGTCTATAAATTAATGAACGGAGTGGAACGGGTAAACGTAGATCGATTGTTTACGTTATCAGAATATAGAAAGACTAGGGGACATGCAATGAAGCTACAGGGTAAACTATTTAAGACTAATAAAAGAAAATATTCTTTCACTCAATGTGTAATCAAACTCTGGAATTTGTTACCGGAGGATGTAGTAAAGGCTGTTAGTGTAGCTGGGTTTAAAAAAGGTTTGGACAAGTTCCTGGAGGAAAGGTTGTCATACGGGAGCCCGGGTGAGAATGTCCACAGTCTTGGCAAAGGCAAATATTCATATGACTTGCAAGGGATTGTGTGAAATGTAGTCCATTCATATCAGACTCATCCGTTCACAATAAATTAGTTGTGCTTGAGTGTAAAGCCAATAAGATATTTATTTATGGGGTTATTTCTCCCAACACAGATATACTTGGTAGCGCATAAAACAGGATACTTGCTTTCAGTGTTATACTTAGAAAAACAAAATCAGGAAAACAACAGTTGAACTTGTCAGGCAATCAAATCAAAGAATAAAGACCTGGTTGGTAACAAACTGGTCTTTTCTGTAGGCTCTAGCTAATATTATCTTAGCAGTGCTTCAATCAACAAACAAAACCCACAAAGTAGGGAAAAACTGTTCTTTTCAGGTTAACTTCTTATATCTTCACACACAGACTCAGAAGTGTTCCCTCAGAGCTCCCAGGCAATTAGGTAAGGCTCAATTGCTAGCAGTTACCCAGCTGAAACCCCTTAGCTGGCTTACTTTCTACTGCGTGGCTCAAATCCTACTCAGGAGCTTTTCTGAGTAGATTAAAGAACAAGTTTGTATTTCTTTGTGATGGTTGTTGTATTTTTGTAACAGCAATTTACCACAGGAGTTTAGACAGAGAGCAATCCATGTATACACAACCTTCATCTACAACCTCTCCCCCTTCTTCAACAATCATGGGTTCAATATCATGGACTGGCACAGAGGAATTTCTCAATGGAGCACTCTCAGGACAATACTTGTTTCCCTGCTGTCTTTCAAGGGTATAGCTAGGGCATAGATCAGTGTTCATACCTGAGCTTCCATTGCTGTTAGAGTTCCTCTCTAAATAGCCTGGCCAGTATGTAGTCCAGTTTTTATGTCCAGCCTTCCAATCCAGATCCCTGGACACTGGGTCTCTCTTCACATACCTTCTGGCACGGGTCTTAGGGTCCCTTCCAAGTGCAGCCGTCTCCCTCACAGGTACCGTCTGGAGATTCCTGGCTCTGCAGCACCACTCCTTTGGCTTTCCCCAATCCAATGGTGTATGCTTACCTCTGGAATGCCTCCCAGTATACGTACTGCTATGAACTCCTTTAGACCTCCCAAATGCTTTTCTCTTCTTTCTTCCAAAGGGTTTCTTGCTCTCTCTGTCCGTCCGCTCTGGCTTCTGCTTCTGATGATTCTCCAGATGATGAAGAAATCCAAGCTGATTCTCTGTAGAATAAACTCTACCTTTATTCTGCTTAGATGAGTGCTCCACCCTAGCACAGCGCAGCTGTGCTGAATCAGGCCCTGCCCTTGGAGATGAGTGCTTGGAGATTACCTCATAGCCCTCCTGATTGAACATACGTTTCCCCACTTCAGCTCCTCTAATGGCTGTTGGAAACCTGGTGCATTCTGGGACTGGTAGTCTTTTATGGAAATATTCTGTTTTCTTATTTCTACCAGACTTGACAGGTTGCTTGTTCAGAGTCACTTCACCTTTACTATAGCTCCTTCCTGAGCTATGATAAGCTTCCTTATCACAAGGTCCATAAACCATTATTAAGAAGTGACCGAAGATATCAATGCTTGACCCAGTACAAGCATTTTGGAACTTGTGTCTCTTGGGGAAACTGCTAGGTACATATGACCTAGATTGGCCACTGTTGGAAACAGAATACTGGGCTTGATGGACCTTGGTCTGACCCAGTATGGCATATCTTATGTTCTTGTTGTTGTTAAGTGCCGTCGAGTCAGAGTCGACTCATGGCGACCCTCTTGATAGCTATCCTAAATTGTGTTCTGTCTTCAGTCAGGCGGCTCATTGTTGACAGACTGGTACCCGTAGCTGCTGTTATTGTATCGATCCATCTCATTGCTGACCTTCCTCTTTTGCGTTGAACTTCTATCTTGCCAAGCATAATGTCTTTCTCTAATGATCTCTCTCTTCGCATGATGTGTCCAAAGTATGAAAGTCGAAGTCTTGTCATCTGAGCTTCTAAAGAAAGTTTAGGTTTGATCTCCACTAGTACCGACTGGTTTGTTCTTCGGGCAGTCCATGGTATACACAGTATTCGCCGCCAGCACCATAATCCAAAGGCATCAATTTTCTTCCTGTCTATCTTTTTCACTGTCCAGCTTTCACATCCATATGATGTTATTGAAAATACCATGGCTTGAACAAGTCGAATCTTTGTATGGAGAGAGACATCTCTGCTCTTGAGAATCTTATCTAGGTCTTTCATAGCCATTCTGCCAAGAGCAATGCGTTGTCTGATTTCTTGACTGCTTGTTGCTTCTTTATTGATAGTTGATCCAAGTAGGTTAAAGTTGTTCACAATTTCAATTTCTTCTCCTTCAACGATGAACCTGTTGATTATGCCAGTTGTCATGATCTTTGTCTTCTTTACATTAAGCTGCAGGCCCAGTTTGAGACTATGTTCTTTGACTGTGAGAAGCAAATGTTTCAGATCATCTTCACTTTCAGCCAGTAATGTGGTATCATCAGCATAGCGAAGGTTGTTGATGAGTCTTCCACCAATCTTCACACCTCTGTTGGCTTCATACAATCCTGCTTCTCTGATGATTTGTTCTGCATATAAATTAAACAGGTAGGGGGAAAGTATGCAGCCTTGTCTTACACCTTTGCGTATTTTAAACCATTCTGTTTCTCCTTGTTCCGTTCAAACTGTTGCTTCTTGATCAATGTACAGATTGCGCACGAGAACGATCAGGTGTTCAGGTATACCCATGCTTCTTAATGTGGCCCAGAGTTTCTCATGGTTTACACAGTCAAAAGCCTTGCTATAGTCGATAAAGCACAAATAGATATCCTTTTGGTATTCTTTAGTCTTTTCAAGGATCCATCTCACATCCGCAATGATGTCTCTCGTTCCTCGCCCTTTCCTGAACCCTGCTTGCACTTCAGGTAGTTCTTGTTCCATGTATGGTTGTAGTCTCTTTTGAATAATCTTCAGTAGAATCTTGCTGGCATGTGGGATCAGAGTGATTGTGCGATAATTTCCACAGTCAGTTGGATCACCTTTCTTTAGTATTGGTATAAACACAGATCTTTTCCAGTCAGTTGGCCATGATGTTGTCTTCCATATTTCTTGGCAGAGCCTTGTGAGTACGGTAACAGCTGCATCAGATTGCTGCAATACTTCTATGGGAATGCTATCAATGCCTGGAGCTTTGTTCTTTAATAAGTCTTTCAATGCTGCTTCAACTTCTTCTTTCATCACCAATGGTTCCCGATCATAAGGTACAGGTTGAAACGGCTGTTGGTCCACTTTATCTTTATCATATAAAAACTCTGTATATTCCTTCCACATTTTCTTGATCTTTTCAGCATCATTCAACATAGAACCTTGAGCATCTTGTAACATTCCAATTCGAGGTTGGAACTTTTTCTTTAACTCTCGTAGCTTTAGGAAAGCCGATCTTGTTTTTCCTCTAATAGTTTCTGCTTCTATTTCCTTGCAAGTGTCATTGTAGTACTTTTCCTTGTCCTGTCTTGCTGCACGTTGGAAATCTCTGTTGAGTTCCGCGATTGTCTTTCTTTCTCCTCTGGCTTTAGCTTCTCTGCGTTTCTGGGCAATTTTCAGAGTTTCTTCCTTCATCCATTTTGGCCGTTTTTGCTTTTTCACCTTTTGTTCTTATATGTTCTTATGTTAGGGTACACCCCTAGGGTGCCCAGTCTGTGTTTATGTCGCCTGTGAGGAACATTGTCAAGGACGGTACGGACATCCAAATACACCACATCTAGGGCTCTCCCTCGGTCTGACTCCCTGTTCACCCAGTCAAGGATGGCACTCACATGTGCCTGACAGGACCTGCCTCTGGTGTATCCATGCTGCCTCTGTTCCTGTAATCTGCTGGACCCCAGACACCTCAATATATGCTCCCCCAGCAACGTGGCCAATAATGTACTCACTACCACAGTTAAACTAACCGGCCTGTAGTCTCCAACCACACCCTTACGTCTGCCTCTGTGTAACGGCACCACATGAGCCTCTCTCCAGTCCTGTGGCACCACACCCGACTACAACGAGGCAGTGACATGGTCAGTCAGTAGAGCTGCTGGAACGTCCCTGGGGCCCCTTAGTATTCACGGGTGTATCCCATCCGGTCCCATCGCTTCGTGTACGTTAGACTGAGATAGTTTCACACGTACAGAGTCGTCTGAGGATTGCTCAGGATGACCTTTGCTCCTGTCCCAATTCGTGGGTGTGGGCTGAGGTCCTGCCCCCGGTTCGCCATCTGTGAACACAGAACAAACATATTCGTTAGGCTATACTGCTGTACTCCCATCAGTTCCAACATATTCCTCCCCTGCACCCCTGAGTCTGACAATACCACTCTTGCCCTTCCCTCCTCACTAATATATCTGGATAATGTCATCCCCCCATCCGTTGAACACTGTGCCCCCTTGGCTACTGTGCTAGTTGTCCCAGGTATCTCCAAATACTAACATGTGGACAGGTCAGACAGCATGCACATGTCAACAGACGTAGTGGCAGGGACACCTAACAGAGGCAAGAGGGAGGGCAGAGTGACACGCAACCCACCCTGTAAGGGGTCCCCTCTCCCCGAGGCAGGGTAGGAGTGACACAAACACCGCCAGGGATCAGACGTCTCCCACTGTGCCCATATTGCAGTGTCTCCCTGGTGGGGTGAAGGGGGAGGTCACAGAGGCCAGGGCCTCTTAGGCAGGGAATGCAGCGGGTACACAGGTGCAAGAGGCAGGCCGGGTGCCATCACCTGGGTGTGGAGGGGTAGGGGCTGGAGCCCTGGATGTAGGAACCGAGGCCATTATATGGACGGAAAGGCCAAGGTGGGAGCCAAGCCGTGGGCAGGGGCAGCAGCAGGGGAGATGGGGAAGAAGGACGCCAGCATGCTCAAAGCCAAAGCACAACTGCAGGCTGGAGGGGTTTGACTGGTGCAGGGGAGAGCAAAAGCACGGGGCGCCTGGGAGGGGAGACTACGTAGTGGGATCTAGGATGTGTACAAGAGGGTTGGCAGCCAGGCTCAGGGGGGTAACCAGGTCAACCTAGGGGAATGGGAGCTGGGGAGAGTGTGAAGGACAGAGAGCCTGCACCTCTGCAGCTGCGTGAGACTGAGGTACATCTGACAGGTGATGTCACCACAATGGACTGTTCTGTGGGCAAAGCCTATCAGCCTGAGGAATAGGGATGATACAGGATATTCCTGAGAGAGGGTGTACCAGGGAGGGGAATCCATAGTTCCCAGGCTGGGTGGCCCTAAATCCCACTTGTTGCTGGGGGGAGGGTCATAGGGACCTGGGCGTACAACCTGATTCTGAGATGGGCTGTCAAGCACCTGCTGCAGGAACGGGGACACTGGGGTGGGGATGTAGCCTTTGTCACGGAGCTGTACCCTACCCTGCATTGTGTCTGTGGTGTAGAGGTATCTGAAGTTGAAGGGCGGCTGTGCTAATATGGCCACTGAATGTATGTCTGGGTTTCTGCTTCGGCCAGCACCGCTACCAGGAGAGTGACCTATCCCTGCTGCTGCAGACCTGTGTACCCTGCAATATGGGGAGTGTGATAAGGAAGCTTATCATAGCTCAGGAAGGAGCTATAGAAAAGGTGAAGTGACTCTAAACAAGCAACCTGTCAGTTCTGGTAGAAATAAGAAAACAGAATTTTCCCATAAAAGACTACCAGTCCCAGAATGCACCAGGTTTCCAACAGCCATTAGAGGAGCTGAAGTGGGGAAACGTGTGTTCAATCAGGAGGGCTATGAGGTAATCCCTAAGCACTCATCTCGAAGGGCAGGGCCTGATTCAGCACAGCTGCGCTGTGTTAGGGAGGAACACTCATCTAGGCAGAATAAGAGTAGAGTTTATTCTACAGATGACCATCCTCAGGATCTTAATGATCACCTTGGATATCCAGAGAGGGATCATCAGTTTCATCTGAAGGATCATCAGAAGCAGAAGCCAAACCGGACGGACAGAGAGGGAAAGAGACCCTCTGGAAGAAAGAGGAGAAAAGCCTTTGAGAGGTCTAGAAGAGTCCAAAGCAGTACGTATACTGGGAGGTATTCCAAGGGCCAGCATACACCATTGGACTGGGGAAAGCCAGAGGAATGGTGCTGCAGGGCTAGGAATCTCCAGACGCTACCTGTGAGGGAGACGGCTGCACGTGGAAGGGACCCTAAGACCCGTGCCAGAAGGTATGTGAAGAGAGATCCAGTGTCCAGGGATCTGGATTGGAAGGCTGGACATAAGAACTGGACTACATACTGGCCAGGCTATATAGAGAGGAACTCTAGCAGCAATGGAAGCTCAGGTATGAACACTGATCTATGCCCTAGCTATAACCTTGAAAGACAGCAGGGAAACAAGTATTCTCCTGAAAATGCTCCATTGAGAGATTCATCTGTGCCAATCCATGATATTGAACCCATGCCTGTTGAACAAGGGGGAATAATAGCAGATGAGGATCCTGTTTATATGGACTGCTCTCTATCTAAACTCCGTTGGTAACTTTCTGTTATAAAGTACAGCAACCATCACAAAGAAATACAAATTTGTTCTTTAATCTACCCAGAAAAGCTCCTGAAGCAGGATTTGACCCACACAGTAGAAAGCAAGCCAGCTAAGGGGTTTCAGCTGGATAACTGCTAGAAATTAAGCCTTACCTAATTGCTTGTGAGCTAGGAGAGAATCACTTCTGTATCTATGTGGGAAGTAATCAGAAGTTAACCTGAAAAGAACAGTTTGTTTCTTGCTTTGTGGCTTTTCATTTGTTGTTTTCCTGATTTTGACTTTATTTTTCCAAGTTAACACTGAAAGCAAGTAACCTAATTTATGTGCTACCAAGCATATCTGTGTTGGGAGAAATAACCCCATAAATAAATATCTTATTGGCTTTACCCAAGAGAACAACTAAATTATTGTCAGCAGCTGTGTCTGGTGTGAATGAACTACATTGCCCACAATACCTTGCAAATCATATAGAAATATGCACTTGCCAAGAGTGTGAAGATTCTCACCCAGGCAGCCGTCTGACAAATGGCGTAGTTTTTCGGATTGCTTTTGCACAAAAGGGATTTACTTGCTGAGGATTACAACTAAAGTTCAAGTTTAAAGCTGGAAAAAAAGATTTTCCCTCAACTGCAGTTTGGAGGAGAAGTGGTTGTTCCAGGAAGCTGTCCTAGGAGGAAAAGACCCTGTGCAGAGCTGGATTCATCACTGACACAAGGTAATAAGTACCTTGGCATGTCTAGTGGTGGATGGGAGTAAGCACAGGGGTAATTGAAAAAAAAAAAAGTAGAAAAAAACACACCTGTTTGGAAGGTGGTGCACTTTGGGTTTTTTTTTCTTTGTTTCTTGCAGGGATCAAGATGGATCCAAGGGAGATGGCTGAATGGATGGCAGCCCAATTTAGCAGGCAACAGGAGCTAGCACAGCAGGCTCAGGACACTGCTATAAAAGCCATAATGGAGCAGCAGAGGCCAGTGCTTGATCTGGTGCAAGCCCTAGTTCAGCTGCAGAACCAAAGTGGAACAGATGCAAGACCAGCAGTAAATACTGGTACACCACATGTGGACAGTGTGGGACTCAATCAAGGGATTGGGGCATTTAGTTTTGGGAAGCTAACTCCAGATGATAATGTTGATGATTTTCTAGAGTCTTTTGAAAGAGTGGCACAAGCATTAGCATGGCCAGAGACCCAGTGGGCAGTAAGGCTGGCAGCCTCATTAACTGGAGAGGCGCTTGCAGCTTATAGAGCAATGCCAGCAGCCCAGGCTTTGAATTATAAGGATGTAAAGGCTGCTATTAGAGATTGCCTAGGGTTGTCTATTTCAGAGTATAGGCGAATGTTTAGAGCTACTACATTGAGAGTGGGTGAAACACCCAGGGCTCTGAGTCAGAGAATCAGAGGTTTAGCTGTAAAATGGTTGGAGCCTGAGCAAAAGACGGTAGAAATGTTATTAGATATTATAATGCTTGAACAATTTATGTCTGGGGTGCCTAAAGATTTGCACACTTTCCTTATACAGCAAAATTGCCAAAATCTTGGAGAGGCAACCATGCTAGCAGAGAGATTCTTGGAAGCCATGCAGGCTTGCCATAGAATGGGTGGCCCTCTGAAGATTGGTGCTGAGGCTAGATGTGCTGTATCAGAAAAGAAAATAATTAAAAATGTTTCTGAAAATGAATGTACTGTATCAAACCAGATGACACAGTGGAATAGAAAGAAATGTTTCAAGTGTGGAAAATGGGGACATTTAGAAAAGAAATGCCAGGCACACACTAGTTTAATGGGTGTGGATTTAAAACAGCCCAAAGAAGGATTTCTTTTGATGGTTGATGTGCAGGGAATTGCCACAAATGCTCTGTTAGACTCTGGGGCAGACCAGAGTATGATGTCAAAAAGGCTTTGGAAGAGGATAGAGGCCCAAGAAGGATTTGTGCCTAGAACCCCTGAAAGCCAAGTTCACATCAGATGCATTCATGGTGCTGCAACATCATATCCCACCTATAGGCTAAAGGTTAAGTCCCTGGGGGAACAAGAGGAAGTCCTGTTAGCAGTGGTGCCTAGGCTACCCTTTGATTTGGTTCTAGGAAGAGACTGGCCAAGATTTAAGCAGGGTCTAGTGGAAGGACTAGGAAAGAAGGAGGGAGAAGGTTTAATGGTAATAGCTCCCGCGCCTTTATTTGGAAGTCCTCAGACCCCAGCTAAAAAGATGGTTAAGCGTCCAGAAGACCAAGCTACCCCAAAGCAGACATTCATCCTAAAGTACCATAGGGTCAAAGAGAAGGCCCAAGCTCCTAAGCGGGCAACCCCTCAAGCTGCTGGGTTTGACCTGTGCAGCATAGAAAATGTGATTGTACCTAGCCAAGGGAGAGCCCTGGTGGACACTGGTCTCCAAGTGGAAATACCTATTGGATGCTATGGGAGAGTAGCCCCAAGGTCCGGATTAGCCCTTAAATATTTCATCGATGTGGGTGCGGGAGTAATTGATCCCCATTACAGGGGCAATATTAAAGTTCTGTTATTTAATTTTGGACAGAATGATTATCACGTGAAGACAGGAGACAGAATTGCCCAATTGATCTGTGAGAGGCTGGGTTTTCCACCTGTGGAGGAGGTCACATCCCTGGAGAATTCTGAACGTGGAACCAAAGGCTTTGGTTCTACTGATGTCAAAGGGGTTAAAAGCCTAGCTGCCACCTGTGCCCGAGAGAGGGAGGTGAATGAAGAGGAAGATTTGGGACCCCAGGTATCTGATTGTAAAGAAAAATCAGAGCCCCAAATAGGTGAGGACCTGACAGTGGTACAACAGGAAGAAATTAGGAAGTTGCTTAAAGAATTCCCAGATGTGTTGACACCCATACCTGGGGAGACACATTTGGTTGCCCATGAAATAATAACTCCACCTGGGAAATTAGTTCGTCAAAGGCCATACCGCTTGCCTGAAGCCAAGAGACAGGAAGTAGTGGCACAAGTCCAGGAGATGTTGGACATGGGAGTAATAGAGGAGTCAAAGAGTCCCTGGAATAGCCCAATAGTCCTGGTGCCGAAGCCTGATGGATCTTTAAGATTTTGTATTGACTTCCGGCAGGTAAACGCCATATCAGTTTTTGATGCATATCCAATGCCAAGAATTGAAGAGCTGTTGGACCAGCTGGGACAGGCTCAATACTTAACCACCCTTGATATGACAAAAGGATATTGGCAAATCCCTCTCACCAGGGAGTCGAAGCCGAAGACTGCGTTCAGCACCCCCGTTGGCCTTTTCCAGTTCAAGAGGATGCCTTTCGGACTGCATGGAGCAGCGGCTACCTGCCAAAGGTTAGTGGATCAGGTACTTCGACCCCACCAAAATTATGCTTTTGCATATATGGATGATGTCATAATCCATAGTAACACCTGGGCGGAGCATCTAAAGAGGATCAGGGCAGTCTTTTGCTCCATGAAGCAAGCGGGAATCACTTTAAACCCGAAGAAGTGTGCCTTTGCAAATAGGGAGGTAAAATACCTGGGCCACCTAGTGGGAAGAGGAAAAATTAAACCTCTAATGAGTAAAGTAGATAGCATCAGGAATTTTCCTCCTCCAACAACAAAGAATCAACTAAGAAGTTTCTTAGGACTTATTGGATACTACCGCAGGTTTATACCGCAATTCGCAGAGAAAAGTGCAATTTTCACGGATATGCTGCGGAAGAATTGTCCAAACCAGCTAAAGTGGACACCTGAAGCTGAAAAAGCGTTTTCAGTCTTAAAAGGAAAAGTGTACAGGACCGGTACTGAAAGGGGTGGACTTCAAGAAACCCTTTCTGGTTCAAACCGATGCATCAGATGTAGGGCTAGGAGCGGTTCTATCCCAGTGTCATGATGGGGAGGAGCATCCTGTGATGTACCTGAGCAGGAAGTTGTCATCGGCTGAACAAAAGTATTCCATAATAGAAAAAGAATGTTTAGCTATCAAGTGGTCAGTGGAGGCGTTAAGGTTTTACCTTACAGGGAGAAAGTTCCAGTTGGTCACAGACCATGCCCCACTTAAGTGGTTGCAGCAAATGAAGAACCACAATGCCAGGTTGACACGCTGGTATATGGCCTTACAGGCATTTGATTTTCAAGTTGAACATCGTGCTGGGAAGTTACACAAGAATGCGGATGCCCTTTCCCGTATTACGGACTGTAGAGAAGATGTTTCACCAGTGACACCAGTCCGTAATAACTTAAACAGGGGGGTATGTGATAAGGAAGCTTATCATAGCTCAGGAAGGAGCTATAGAAAAGGTGAAGTGACTCTAAACAAGCAACCTGTCAGTTCTGGTAGAAATAAGAAAACAGAATTTTCCCATAAAAGACTACCAGTCCCAGAATGCACCAGGTTTCCAACAGCCATTAGAGGAGCTGAAGTGGGGAAACGTGTGTTCAATCAGGAGGGCTATGAGGTAATCCCTAAGCACTCATCTCAAAGGGCAGGGCCTGATTCAGCACAGCTGTGCTGTGTTAGGGAGGAGCACTCATCTAGGCAGAATAAGAGTAGAGTTTATTCTACAGATGACCATCCTCAGGAGCTTCATGATCACCTTGGATATCCAGAGAGGGATCATCAGTTTCATCTGAAGGATCATCAGAAGCAGAAGCCAAACCGGACGGACAGAGAGGGAAAGAGACCCTCTGGAAGAAAGAGGAGAAAAGCCTTTGAGAGGTCTAGAAGAGTCCAAAGCAGTACGTATACTGGGAGGTATTCCAAGGGCCAGCATACACCATTGGACTGGGGAAAGCCAGAGGAATGGTGCTGCAGGGCTAGGAATCTCCAGACGCTACCTGTGAGGGAGACAGCTGCACGTGGAAGGGACCCTAAGACCCATGCCAGAAGGTATGTGAAGAGAGATCCAGTGTCCAGGGATCTGGATTGGAAGGCTGGACATAAGAACTGGACTACATACTGGCCAGGCTATATAGAGAGGAACTCTAGCAGCAATGGAAGCTCAGGTATGAACACTGATCTATGCCCTAGCTATAACCTTGAAAGACAGCAGGGAAACAAGTATTCTCCTGAAAATGCTCCATTGAGAGATTCATCTGTGCCAATCCATGATGTTGAACCCATGCTTGTTGAACAAGGGGGAATAATAGCAGATGAGGATCCTGTTTATATGGACTGCTCTCTATCTAAACTCCGTTGGTAACTTTCTGTTATAAAGTACAGCAACCATCACAAAGAAATACAAATTTGTTCTTTAATCTACCCAGAAAAGCTCCTGAAGCAGGATTTGACCCACACAGTAGAAAGCAAGCCAGCTAAGGGGTTTCAGCTGGATAACTGCTAGCAATTAAGCCTTACCTAATTGCTTGTGAGCTAGGAGAGAATCACTTCTGTATCTATGTGGGAAGTAATCAGAAGTTAACCTGAAAAGAACAGTTTGTTTCTTGCTTTGTGGCTTTTCATTTGTTGTTTTCCTGATTTTGACTTTGTTTTTCCAAGTTAACACTGAAAGCAAGTAACCTAATTTATGTGCTACCAAGCATATCTGTGTTGGGAGAAATAACCCCATAAATAAATATCTTATTGGCTTTACCCAAGAGCACAACTAAATTATTGTCAGCAGCTGTGTCTGGTGTGAATGAACTACATTGCCACAATACCTTGCAAATCATATAGAAATATGCACTTGCCAAGAGTGTGAAGATTCTCACCCAGGCAGCCGTCTGACAGGAGTCATTACACAGACATTGCTGGCTATCTGACAAGCTCCAAGGGATATCCTGTTCACCGGACACTGTCACAAATATGTATGTCTGTCTGTGGTGAAACCGCACCATTGGGTATCATACATATCTGTCAGCTGCCTCATCCCTCGGAGCTCACCTATACGCTTATTGTGTGATGCACACATACAGCCAAGCACTGCCTACGTCCCCCAGACTGCCCAATGGTGGGATATTTGTGGAAGGCTCGGAGAAGAGGGCAGAATAGGGTTCCCATAGGGACACACACCCCTCCAAGCCAGGGGCGAGGGGTGCCGGTATAGCAATGTACAGGGTCCGATGTACATCCAATGTGCTATGGGGGCACTGCACAGGGATGTATCTGTGGCCACCACAATGTGCCCCCAGCGGCTGCTGTTGGGAACAGGTGGGGTGGAGGGGGTGGGGGTCAGGGTGGAGGGGGGACCATGCGCACTGGTGGGGCTGGGGGCAGCGGGGTGGTGTGTGCCTGTGGGTGGCTGTGCCACAGCAGGTGGTGCAACCCATGCTGGCCACAGCTGGGTTGGAGGGGACACAGGCTGGCTGCATACATGGCACGGGGTTGGCCCCTGGGGCAGACATGGGTAGGGCTGTGCATAACATGGCCCCCCCACATGCAACACAGGACACATGACATCAGTTCAGCTGCATGTGCACCCATTTATTTGGCACGCCCTCGGCCATGCCTTGTGCGGCCCCTCCCACCCCGTGTTGCTGGTGGCATGCCTGGCGCAGCTGCTGCTGCTGCTGCTTCCTCTGCTGGTGGTGGTGATGGTGGCGGTGACCCCTGCAGTCCCGTTGGGGCCCCCCTGCCTGCCACTAGGAGCTCCAGGCTTGCAGCTGTGGCACGTGTTGAGGTCGCCAGGTCATCCAGCCATGCCGTCATCCTTGACATTGCATGTCGCATGTGGCATGTCTCATGCCTTTGCCTCCGCTGCTCATGAGCGACCACACACAGTACATGCTGTACACCTGGGGGGGCCAGGATGTACACTGTGAGACAGGGAAGCATCTGCCAGCTGTACATAGGCATACATACACCATCGCAGTTGGCCACTCACCCTCGGCATCCCTCTGTGCCGCCTGGGAGTGCACCCGCATCTCCCCAATGACCCCTGTGATGGCCTACATCGCCTCCTGCCTCTCCCGATGTGGGTCAGCTGCAGACACCTCCGGTGGCGTGCCGGCCTCTGCCTGCCGTAGGCCCTGCCTGCTGTCCTCCTCCAGGGGTGGGGCTTGACCCCCCACTCCCACTGCTGTGGCCCCCATCAGTGGCACCTTTGGCACAGCATCCTCAATGCACCCTGGCCCAGGGTCAGTGTGTTCATCCACCTCCTCTGCCACCTCAATGGAGTAGATGTCACCTGTAGGGCGAAATGATACATAGGTTAGGTAGGGCGTGGCTGCCTGTCTGCCCCCATCGCACCCTGTGTAGGTGTCACCCCCTGGATCTCCGTCAGCCATGTACTGCCCCTCCACCCCCTAGCCCACACCTGCACATGTGTGTGTATGGTCCCCAACCAGTACAGCTCACTCAGACCTACCGGCACTTGGGTGCGCCGTGTCCAATGCAGGGGGCAAGCCATGTATGTAGATGGGCCTGAGCCAGTCTGCCAGATGCTGCTTGAGCTCCGTCAGCTTGGTCATCTGTACTGGGCCCCCTCCAGTGCCCTGTGCTGCACGTCGCTCCCTGTCCAACTCCGTCCTGATGTTGCATTTTATGTCACAATACCTCTTCCTGAGGCTTTCAGTGTCACGATGGAGTCTCCCTGCTGCCACCACCACTGCCTGGACCTCAGCCCATTCCCTGTTGCATGTGGCACTGGTTGTGGTTGCGCTCTGCCGACCAAACAGCACCTCATAGTGTTTAAGGATGCTGGCCAGGAGTAGTCATTTTCCTCCTGGCTAAACCTCACCACCCTTTTTCTGGCCTCCTCTGCCACAGGGGTCCTATGGCGCTTCTGCCCTGGTGCAACAGTGGCCTGTTGGTCGGGGTAGTGTGGAGCGCCAGATGGCCCTGGTCTTTCACTATCCTCCTTGCCAGCAGGTGTGGGCACTGGTGGCTGTGCACTGTGTCCCTCTGCAGCCCCGTGGTTTCCTCCATCACTATCCGCCATGCTGTGCTTGGGTATGTGTGCTGAGTTGTTTTGCGTTACAAACCCGCCATTTTTGTATGTGTAAAGTGGGTGTGGTTCTATGCACATACAGCCATGCGTTACGCTTCCGCATGCATTCACGTGTCGTTGAGCTGGCGTATCCAACGTGCGTTACTATAAATGGAACGCAGCGTTGTGCCCATCTCCCCCTAGGATTCTCCAATATCGGCAAGGTTGGTGTGCAATGCACCAAATATGCACCCATTGGCTTCCATCGTGAGTCCTACTGCATGCACGCACGTTGATCGTGCAGTCATTGTTTGGTGTGTGCGTGCGTGTTCCCATGCGCGTATGGGGATCCTGCAATGTGTCGCAAACATTACGTCACACGTATGCGCCATGCTATGTCAACGCGCGTGGGTATGCGTCGTGCGTTCCAGTCGCACCTAGTTCTCTGGGTAAGGTGCGAGATGTCGGACGCTGTATATTTGTACCATGCTGCATCAGGGGGACACGCCACCCCCTTCCCCCGCTGGCATCCAACGTGTGCGATCACATACATCCATGTAGTTGGGTCCATTGTGGTGATGCGCGTTCCCACACGCTCTATGTCAGTCCTGTAGCTTTGTGCATTGTTGGGACGCGTGTTCCCACGCTCATTGCATCATTCCAGGCTCATCAGGTGTGTATTGTTGTTCTGAATGTCGACCCCGCCCCACACCCTATTTCCCAGCAACCTGTCCTCCATTCCATGTCTATCATGGCTCAAACTGTGAATGCAGGTTGTGTGGTGGTTGCGTTGCTAGAACTGGCTGGGCTACGCGTTCCAGAGGAGGGAGATGATGTACCTGGGGCTGCGGCACTGGGCATGGGTGCTATCCCACTGCAACTCTGGCCTGCAGCTGTGGGGGGTCCACAGGCAGATGGTGGAGGACACCGGCGCCATAGGCATGCTGAGGCACGGCCCCGCCTGCAATGCCTCTACAGGCCCAGGCCCATGCTCCAGGACATGAGAGAGGACCAGGTAATCTCCCTCTACCGGCTGGACACAGGGGCCATTAGGGAGCTCTACGAGGATCTCAGACCTGACCTTTTGCCCCGGACTGCCTGGTCCCATGCTATACCGGGATTGGCTAAGCTCCTGGCTACCCTACATTTCTTTGCCTCTGACTGTTTCCAATCCTCAGTGGCCGCAGTGGGTGGGATGAGTAGGCCAACATTCTCTCGCTGTCTCCACCAGGTACTGCGTGCCATGGTCAGCCGGGTTGGGAATTACATTGCAATTCCCAGCAGTAGGCAACATTGGGGGGCCCTGGGACAGGCATTCCAGCAGATTGCAGGGATACCACATGTGATGGGAGCTATAGATTGCACACATGTTGCCCTGGTCCCGCCACGCAACAGGGAGGTTGTGTAACACAACCGCAAACACTTCCATTCCCTGAATGTGCAGGTTGTTTGTGATGCAAGTATGCATATTCTGAATGTGGTTCCACGGTTCCCAGGGTCAGCCCATGACTCCTATATCCTGAGGCACTCGGCACTGTTCGAACAATTTGAGGCTGGGCAATATGAGGACTGTGTCCTGCTGGGTGGGTATTCCCCGTATCTAACATGCACCTATGGTATATGGTTGGCGGGACCCCATTGATACCTGCGTCCTCTGCATGCCATACATTGCGGTGGTGTTTTGGGGTGCTGCCTATTTGTGGCACTTCACATGTGTGGTGTGTCCCTTCCGTGGCTGCATGCGATACCTCTGGCTTGCCCTTGCCGTCCACACCTGGCCTCAGGCATACTGCACGGGCAGTTGTACATATGTATGCCTGTGGGGTGTCTCCCTCTCCCACCCTATACGGCACATGTTTGTGCGTGTCCCATCCAGGGGGGGGGAGTTAGGGGCACAGACCCATCCACATGATGTACAGTGTGTATGAGGACCCCTCTCTGTTGGCCATGTAGGGGACGACACATGTTCGGAGCTGTGGGTGCACCTGCTATCACCCATGTCTGATACCTGTCTGCTCACTCTATCATGTTTCCACTGCCCCTCTCACCTGGACCCTCGGGGGTATGTTCCGTTGACCTCGGCTCTATGTGCACGGTATCATGGCTGTCACATACTTGCACAACTGTGCATCTCTGCCCCTCCCAGTATGCCGTACCGCTGTCAGCCAAGTGCCCTCACAGCAGCCACTGCTGCTGTCTGGGCACAGGTTTGGGACATGTGTCTTGACATGGTACCGTAGATGTGTATTGCCCCCATTGGCCTTCCCCTGAGCTCGGGGTCTCCCAGCATCTGACTCTGGTGCACTGGCATCATATGCAATGATGTGACATCATATGTTTGTGTCCATGCTTATCCGCTGTCCAGTCAAACATTGCTACATCATTGGTTCTGTGGGTCCCTCATCTCACATGTGCCTGTGCAATGTTTATATTTGCAGGTGATGCAGGGTATGGGTGTCGTGCCTGGTTGCTGACCCCTGTGCATCTCCCTCGGCCAGGTGCAGAGATGCGGTACAATAAGGCCCATGCCTCCAGCCGCTCAGTCATTGAGCGCACCTTTGGGGTTCTAAAGAGTCGCTTCAGGTGTCTGGTTAGGACTGGCGGTGCCTTACAGTACAGACCCCTGACTGTGGCACAGATCATTATTGCCTGTTGCATCCTCCACAACATTGCTCTCAGGCACAATGTCCCAGTCGAGATTAATGAGGATCTGGAGGCGGATCCTGTGTGCCCTCCTGCACAAGGCCGTGGTGACACACGTGCAGGGATGGCAGCCAGGCAACATCTGATCGAGCAGCTTTTCTCCTGTAAGTTCTGCATGTGTGGGCATGTGCTTCTGGGTCGCCATGTGTGAGCTGCTCTGTGTTTTTCACGGCACTGTCATGACATGTCTCTATATGTCTCATGTGTTATGGCTCCACAGGATATGCTGCTGTGTTTAGGCCTCCTCAAGCTGGGCTGCCGGTAATGCCCACTGCTGTGGTGCATATTGGGACTGTGTGTACTTCAATGCAACATGCAGGTGACTGGGGTGGGTGGACATGCAGGTAGGTCTACTGTGGTGGCAGTACAGCATGACAGATATATGTGTCTCCCTCTCCACTGCTCCTCTGGTGTTCCACATGTCTTTGGCCTACCACTCCATCCACCGTATGTTCTGTTTGGCTCACATGTGTCCATTGCCTGTGCACATCTTGGGCGTCTACATACTGCACCTCCTGTGTGTATCTCCTGACTCAGGGCATTGTATTGTTTGAGTGCATGTACAGACGTCACTGCCATTGCGGCATTAGACAACTTCGGTGCACCCATGCATGGACTGGATGGTTGTCTCCACTGGTCCCTGATTATCCACAGTGCAGCCATCTGCAGCTTGTGGCATGCGTACCTTGTCTAACGGTGTATGTCTCTGTGTCATTGGGACGTGTCTGCCTGCGCTCCCCTCTGCTCCCCTCTGCCTTTGTCTGTGTCAGGGATGTGTCTGGTCACCTGTCTAGTGCTGTTCACCCGACTCTCTATGCCCTTCTACTTATGGCCTTCTGTATATTGTGTGCATGTGTCATATGTTGTTCCCTGATGTGTCTCATGTTTGATGGCAGGACACTGCACGTGAACATTTTGTCTCCATGCAACGCAACATTCCTCGGACATGCTACACTGACAGCTGACCGTGCAGACGTGGTGATGGATGTAGTTTCTTGACATCTGCAGCCTCCACTGTGGCCCCTTGTGCCCTTGCCTGACTCAGCATTTCCCCATCAGACCACTGCTATAACTTTCAGGTAGGTTCTACCTTTGATCATCTGGGACATACACCACATGCAGATGCTGCACTTGGCCTGTTAGTATCAACGTGCCTTTTTGTGGTATCTCTTTGCACCACCACTGCTGGACATGCTGTGGACCTCTGGGATGCCTTTGTGACATGGGCATTTACATGACCATGTTGAGATGGTGACCTGATCTGCAGGTCCATCTCCTGCTGTGGTCCATGTGCACTGTGCTGTGTGTTGTGGCCATGTGATGTTGTGATATCTACGCCTTTATGATGCACATATTGTGATGTCACTGTCTCATTTGTATATGACATATCTATTATGGTCTTCTTTTACAGGGTTACTATCTGACATATTAATGTATCAGAGGCTCTGTATGGTGTTCACGAAAGTATACAGTGTATCTTCTGCTGACTCAAATTAGCAATGTACGCAGAAATGTCTTCTGAAAGCTAAGCACTGGTGTAATATAATTACAAAACGGTTAATGCATTACACTCCGAAATAGCTTTAAAGTCTGAAAGGGGGTGGTTGCCTCCAATCGGGATCATTGATGTGAAAGGGCGCTTGTCCATTTGACAGAGACAAAGGTCAATGGAAGCCTATCATTGCTGAAACTATGCGACCACTCTGATTTAAATATGAAAGATTGTCAGTGGAAAATGACAATGTGAGTCAGCAGAGGATACACTGTATTCTTTCCTGAGCACCATACAGAGGTTTCGAAACATTAGACTGTCTTCAATTGTGACCTGATGGTGGGGGTTGGTTGTGTCATTCCCTTACTTTATTTCCACCCCTTTTCACACAGGACACAGACAACATACATGAGACATCTACTACAGACCCCATCAGCCATATTTGTTTGGACACGGCACCTCTGTGAAACTGTCCCTGGGTGTTGTTGCCACTGGGAGATGGACCTCTGCGAGTTGTACACAGGCCTTTGTTGGACCTCATTGTTGGCCTGCTACATCAACTGTCACTGGGGGGACTGATACACCGTCGCTGCCATGAACTGTCTGGGTGTCTCGTTATTTGCAGCTGGGGGGGATCACCTTTGCATTGTTGGGGAACATTGATACATCACTGGTGACGTTGCATGGTCCCTGTTGACTTTGCATGCTTCATCCTCTGTCTGTGGGAGGTTGGGGATGATGACCTCTGTACATACGGTGGGGGTGAGCTCACAGCATACGTTTTATCATGGAGACGAGGCCAGAGTGTAGGGCTGCCTGTAGGGGTGTGCTGCACTGGTGGTGGGTGCCTGCTTGGGCACGATGTTTTCAGGGGTGGTTGTGCAGGGAGGTGGGAGATGAGGGGTGGTGGCACACCACGGGGTCCCTGCATCTTGGTCCCTGCACAGGGGGTCTATCATGGGGTTGGTAAGGGGTTGGGGGGGCGCTTTGCCGTGACCAGACAGGGGGGTGATGCACCCATGACTAGCATGGCACATGGTGGGAAGCAGGGAGCAGGCTACTGCGGTACCAATGGTATGCAATTGGCCAGTGCGTGGCCATATTGGCGTAGTGTTGATGGTGGGTGGGGCGGGTGTCACTGGTGTTGTAGGGGAGGGGGTCGGGTGCTAACTACAACCTGACTGTGTGGCGTGGAGTGGGGTAGGGTCCATGGTTGGCACAGATTGCAACCTGGGGACACTGGGGGGCTACAGAGTTATCCACAGACACCGACAATGGTGGGTGGTGCAGGGCTGTGTAACGATGATGAATGGAAGGTACAGTCATGGCCATGTCCACTTTCTGGCCTTGGTGAGCCATCTGGGCACCACTATCATCATGACAGGCATCACCCTTGGTTTGCTTAGCCTGGGAGGGATCAGGTGTGTGTAGATGGCTCTGTGGGCCATCAGTATCAACCTGGTACAGCCAGCCATGGTTGCTGATAGCCACACTGGGGGACTGTATATGGTGGTACGCATGGGTATCCATGCATGGTCAGTTGCGTACGACACCCGGGTGCATGCATGTGGGTGTGGGGGTAGGTGGTGTTGGGGCTTTTCTGGGCCTCCCCTACCTTTCTTTGGGGACTGCCTATGTTTTTTTTGGTTGTTTGTGTTAGACCCCAACATACATCTACAGGACTCTGGCTTTCTGTGTTACTGGCAACATAGGCGCATAGGATTTGTTTTATTTAGGTTTTGCCAGGCAGGTCAGAACACGCTTTGGTTTGGTAAGGTATGGATTTCATTTTCAAACCGTGGGATGACATACGGAGCACCTGGCTTAGGCATAGTCAATCCTGGTGATGGCGGACAGCTTCACCCCACTGGGATCGGCTATGTCTATGTATAGGGACATCCTCTCCCTGTTTATCTCCACAGCTTTCTGACAATTTGATTTCTTTCATTCTTCTTCTGCATTATTGTTGATATACATTTTGCTTCCCGATATGTCACACTGTAGCATCCTGTCTCCACTTTTGGCTGTTAAATCCTGTTCTCACACACTGTGTACTGACCTTCGAGTCATGTTTCCTGCAGATAAACTGTGGATAATGATGCATTTCAGCTTTGGGTATGTTTTCCTTTGTTCATTTTATAGGCCCATGTTAGCCATGTGATAGCCTCTCATTGGCTGTATGGTATTCTGAGATACTCATTTTGTACACTCTCTGGGGCAGGGTCGAGGCTCGTTTCAATGCTCAATCTTTGCTGGCTTTGCATTTTGAGTGTTATGATGTCAGAGCAAGCTGTCCCTTGGTCCTTAGTTGTAGACATATACACAGGCGGCATTCCCCATGTACTGACTGTACCTGAGAGGACTCATTTTTATCCCCACAGTGAAAAGGTGTTGCTGATGTGTACCATGTCTGGGTATGGTTACAGCACATATTTCATTTTTTTAATTGAAATCAGTACTGCCAACCAAAAAAACCCTCACAGTGCAGTAATCATCAGGTGCCCCATAGGGCACCCTATAAGACACCTTAAGGTTACATCATTGTGAGGGTTTTTGTGCTGGCAGTACTGATTTAAATTAAAAAAATGAAACTGCCCCAATAAATAACCCCACTGTGGGATCAAACCCACAACCTCTGGTTCTACAGGCAGTGAGGTAACCAGTGAGCTACAGCTCTATAGCTACAAACAGGCCCATGGCTGGCTACAGAGGGACTGCAGGTCACCGCACAGACTGTCTGCTGTGGTTACCAGGATAGGGTTAATCCACTCATACCCATGCTGCACTGCACATGCAAAGCAGCAATCTACAGATGGGCACAAGGTGGGGTATGCCTTGGCGGACAGTGCACATTATACTGTGCCCTCTGGAGTGCCTTGTCGGACGCCTTAGGCGGCACCTTGGGTTACGGCCCTGTGAGGGTGTGTTTGCTGGCACACTAATTAAACTTATACAACATATGCTTCAGACAGCACTGCTTTAAAGTAAAAGGTGATGTCTCAGCCAGCTTTACTCCTTGGACCCACATGGGGATTGAACTCACACACCATCGGTTAGTGTATTAGCCATTGTGCTACAGCTTTTGACACCTTTCTGCACACCTTATTAAAAGCCTTATGGGCGCCGTACAGGGCGCCTTGCGTGGTGCTCTGCATGGTGTTTTTTACCGCTCGTTGAGTTATGGCGCCTGGTAACGCGCGTTATCTGGAACGATGTACCGCCCGTGTCCTTATTTGGGATTTCTGCCTGTACCGCGGATTCTAACGCGAGTCACACTAACGCGGTTTAGTAAACATACCCCTAAGTGTTACTATGCTGTTGCCTAAACAGATTAACCCTGAAAAACTAGTCACATGTATAAAGCTATTCCAATTGAAAGATGTCATCTACAGATTTTTTGTTGGATTGTTAAATCTATTTATATTTTATGTTCAAACTGTGTATAAAATCTTATTTTGACTACAACAAAGGTTATATGAAATTCAAAATAGTCTCAATCAGTGATAAAGTTTCTGGGAAAAACTCAGATCATTCAACATGGATTGGCCCAGCAATTTGAAAATAGCCTTATTTATCCCTCAACGCAAGTATTAATCATCTCAGTTTTTCGTTAGGTATTTCCTGTTGTTCTTATCAGGCCTCAGCAGAATAATGTAGCATTTAGGGATAAAGATACCACCCAGTAGTCCAGCACTGGAAGTCAGGATAGCGAATATCTCCACTGCCACCATGTACTTGCCCCTGGTGCTCAGGTATGTTGGGATGAAGGAGATCCAGACACTGCAGAACACCAACATGCTGAAGGTAATGTACTTGGCCTCATTGAAACTATCAGGTAAATTTCTTGCTAGGAAAGCTACAATGAAGCTAATACCAGCCAAAAATCCCAGGTAACCCAGAACACAGTAAAATGCAACTATTGACCCTTCATTACATTCAATTAGTATTGTTCCAGTTTCTGATTGCATGTTAAAATAGGGAGATGGGGGGGCAGTGCCCAACCAACCAACACACAGGAGGGCTTGAAGAAGAGAACAGGAAAGGACTATAGAATTTGAAGTTCTGGGACCCATCCATTTCCGGAGCTTGCTTCCAGGTTTGGTGGCCTGGAAAGCCAATACTACGTTGAAGGTTTTTGCCAGTACAGAGGAGAGAGAAATGGAGAAAGTGATCCCAAAGGTAGTCTGTCGGAGAATGCAGGTCATCTTGCCAGGATGGCCAATAAATAGCAAGGAAGACAGGAAGCAGAGCATGAGGGAGATTAGGAGAATATAGCTGAGATCCCGGTTGTTGGCTCTCACTATGGGAGTGCCTCGATAATTAATAAAGATTCCCAGAATGCCGGCATTGATGACAATGAAGAAAATACAGATGAAAGACAAAGCTATCCCCAGTGGTTCTTCATAAGATAGGAAGGTTACCACTTTTGGGATGCAGGCATCTCTCTTCTGATTAGGCCATTGGTCCTCTGGGCATTTTGTACAGGTATCCATATCTGAAAAGGAAGAATATTGTCTCATTATCTCGCAGCATTAGTTACAGGATACAAATTAATACATTTCTCTTATATTTACAGATACCTTTTCCTGGTGTTGAAAATATTACAGAATGTGCAATGCAATAGTAATTTGTGGCCAGTAATCATATAGACAATTTATTTTCTAAAACCATTTTCCAAGGTAAAACTAATTTATATCTGACAAAAGGTGTCTGAAAACTGCACCCCTTAACCCTACAAAAAGTATGTACAAGATGTCACAGCATATCTACAGCATGTCTAATTTAAGCATCAATATAAAGCATAATTACTCACCTGTAACAGGTGATCTCCGGGAACAGCAGGAATTTAGTCTTCACGTATGGGTGTCGTCGGTACTGACGGAGCCTGCGCGGGAACACTCCCCAGGGTCCAATTGGAAAGCTTTTGGGAGCATCCCACAGCGCCTGCATACTGCCTTCCCGCCTTTCCCAACTGCCTCTCTCCAGTTGAGTTTAAAGCTGAGACAAAGAGAGAGAGAGAGGGAAAGACAGAGAGAGATTGATAGAGAGATACAACTCCTAGGGGAGGTGGGTGGGTTGTGAAGACTAAATTCCTGCTGTTCCCGGAGATCACCTGTTACAGGTGAGTAACTATGCTATCTCCAGGAACAAGCAGGAATGTAGTCTTCACATATGGGGACTCCCTAGCTTCAGATGCCAGGGAGAGGACCCCAGAAGTTGTGTGTCCCTGTGAAAGGGCTCCACTTCCCCCCATGGATCTCTGGTATCCTACCAGGGATGGTGGGTAGGAGTTGATTAGGTATGAAACAGGTGTTGGAGAACAGCCTGACAAACAAGGCATCCCAGCGGGAGTCCTTGTCCAAGCAGTAATGGGCTGTGAAGGTATGAACCGAGGCGCAGGTAGCTGCTCGACAAATGTCATCGATAGGCACATAGTGGAGATGAGCCATTGAAGCTGCCATGGCTCTCACATTGTGAGCTGTGACATGGCCTTCCAGAGGAAGGTTCTTACTCTGATAGGTGAAGGAAATACACTGTGCAATCCAGTTAGACAGAGTCCTTTTGGAGACTGAAAGTCCCAAATGAGAAGGATCAAAAGCAACAAAGGGTTGAGAGGACTTTCTATGTTGCTGTGTTCTTTGCAAGTAAAAGGCTAAAGCTCTTTTACAGTCCAAAGTATGAAGATTCCTTTCTGCATTTGATGCATGAGGTCTTGGAAAGAACACAGGCCAGTAGACTGCCTTCCTGGTTTTAGTAGTTTTGGCGGTTTGCAGATTTACAGAAAGTTGTTTCATTTTCAGAACAAATTTACTTTATTGGCGTATCCCTATTATGTTTTTTAAGTATAAGGTGAGCCAACCCCTGAAGAAGAATTTATCGAAACACGGCCTGTGTTGGGTCAGGTCTCCCTTTACATATATGGATCAATAAAGTATTGGTGAGAGCTCACACCTGCCTATGTTTTTGTACTGTTCGCTAATGGGAGGCTTAGTCAGAAGAAGGCCTCTCATAAATCTTGCTATAAGAGGATGGGAGGAGACAGGTTGTCCATTTAGAGGCTTGAGAGAAGCTGAAATAGCACTCAAATGGACTCTTACTGAGTTAGTTTTAAGTCCTGCAGTGGATAAATGAAGGAGATACTCCAGTAATGATTCCAAAGGTATCGCCAGGGGGTTAAGTCCCTTCTGCGAACACCATATGGTAAACCTTTTCCACTTGAAAGCATAAGAGCGTCTTGTGGAAGGCTTCCTGGAAGCATGAAGGACATCCTTTACTTGCTGAGAGAGGTTAAGATCTTGAAGATCTAGGCCTTCAGCAACCAAGTTCTGAGGTGCAGAGATTGGGGATTGGGATGCCATAACATTCCGTCCTCCTGAGACAGGAGATCTGGAGCAGATCCTAACTCCAGGGAGGGAGCTTGAGAGAGATGTAGAAGCAGAGGGTACCACATTTGCCGTGGCCAATGTGGAGCTATGAGAATCATACGCCCCCTGTCTCTCTGAAGCTTGAAAAGAGTTTTGGGAATCAGGGGAATGGGTGGAAAGGCATAAAGGAAGTCTTGACCCCAGTGAAGGAGGAAAGCATCCTTGGCCTGAGAGCCCTGAGCTGGATTTATGGAACAGGACCGGGGAAGTTTGGCATTCCATAGACTTGCAAAGAGGTCTATGTTCGGGGTTCCCCAAATTTGAAAGATCTTGGCCACCTGGTCTGCATGTAGAGACCATTCGTGTGGAAGCAGAACTCGACTGAGTCTGTCTGCCCAAGAGTTTTGTATACCTGGGAGGTACACTGCCAGGAGATGAATCTGATGCTCTCTGGCGAGAGCCCATAGTCGCAAAACTTCATTGCAAAGCGACAGAGAGCCTGTTCCCCCCTGCTTGTTCACATAGAACATTGCTATCTGATTGTCCGTATGAATGAGGACTGTCTTGTAGGTGAGCAGGGTATGTAACACTCGAAGAGCAAGGAAGATTGCTCTGAGCTCTAAGAGATTGATATGTAGATGAGTCTCCTGTGGAGTCAAGGTGCCCTGGGTGGAGAGGTCTTGTAGATGAGCTTCCCAACCCACTGGTGAAGCATCTGCTGTGAGAGTTGCTTGAGGTAAAGGTTGTTGAAAAGGGGACCCCAGCAACAGGTTTTGAGTGGGCTGCCACCATTGGAGGGACAAAACAAGGCGACTTGTGTTTGCTATTTTGTCTAACAGGCACCCTGATGCCTGGGTCCATTGGGTGGATAAGGTCCACTGGGCTGCTCTCATATGGAGCATAAGCAGCATAAGGAACCACATGCACTGTGGATGCCATGTGGCCCTAGCAGCTGTAGCATTTCTCGGGCAGTGAGAAGAGGTTTTAGCACTGCTTGAGAAGCTAACTGCACCATGCGAAGGCAATGGGCCTGGGGGAGATAGGCCCTCGCCCTTTTGGTATCCAGTGAATTCTAGAGACTAAGTAGGAGTTAGACTGGATTTTGGGATGTTTATGACTAAACCCAAATACTGAAGGATACGCATTGTGTAAGATAGAGAAGCTCTGGCCTCTGGCTCTGATGGGGCTCGAATGAGCCAGTTGTCTAAGTAAGGGAAGACGAATATGCCTAGAGTGCGGAGAAATGCTACTACCACAGCCATGCATTTCGTGAAAACTCTTGGAGCTGAGGCCAGGCCAAAAAGAAAGCACCCTGTATTGGTAGTACCTTCCCTGGAAAAGAAACCGAAGGAATTTTCTGTGAGCAGGATGGATGAGAACATGGGTGTACGCATCCTTGAGATCTAGAGAACAAAGCCAATCCTGACTCTGAAGGTATGGCAGCAGAGTTCCTAGAGAAATCATCTTGAATTTCTCTTTAAACAGGAATTTGTTAAATTCTCTGAGGTCCAAAATAGGTCTGTATCCCCCTGTTTTCTTTGGGATAAGGAAATAGGGGGGAGTAAAAGCCTGTACCCTGTTGAAGAATGGGTACTTCTATCGTCCCTTGGGCAAGAAATATGGTGACCTTTTGATCTAACAGGTTGATGAGAGAGGTCTGAGAATTGAACTGTTTTATTATTGTGGGAGGGGGCATGCTCACAAAATGAAGCTTGTACCCCTCCTTTATGATGGAGAGTGTCCAATGCTCTGCTGTTATCTGCCCCCATCTTGGGGCAAAGTGACATAACCTTCCTGGAATGGTGGAAGGCTCTGGTCCATTTAGGGGCAGGAAGGCTAAGTTCTCTAGATGCAAGTCAAAGGCCTGAGGCTGCTGAGGCGGTTGAGGCTTAGCAGTCTTTGCCTTTCTTTGCTTGGATGGTTGCTGACCCTTCCGAACAGGTTGACCTGCAAAGCGTCCCTGCTGGGAATAAGCAGGATAAAACCTTTTCTTTTTGGAAAAGAATGGCTTTTTGAAAGATTTCTTTCTTGCAGGATCAGCTGTGCCCTTGGACAGTCTGTCCAAGGTGGAGTTGTCAGCACCCAACTCATTGGCCTTTTCTTGCCAATCCTTGCCAAACAGGTTCTCCCCAGTACAAGGAATATTGCCCAATTTGTCTTGTACCCAGAGCTCCAAATCAGATGCCAGGATCCAGGCAATTCTACGTGCACCTATGGCAATAGCAGAGGTTCTGCTTATGCACTCGAAACAGTCAAAAGCTGCACGATTGACAAATTTGGAAACATCCTGGGCATGTTTGACCAATGTGAGAAAATCCTGTCTTCTATCCTCAGGAAGAAGAGGACTCAAAACCTCTAAATCTGCTGTGATTTCCTTCAGGAACATTCCCATGTATAGAATATAGGAACTGATCCTGGCAGAAAGCATGGAAGCTTGGAAGGTACAACATCCAAAAGCATCCAAAGTTCTGCACTCACGTCCAGGGGGATTAGAGACATGTCTCTTTGCACTCCTGATCCTTCTCATAGCTGACTCCACTACCATGGAGTGATGAGGAAGCTGAGTTTTCTGAAAACCAGGACGAGGGACTCGATACATAGGGGCTTGTTTACAAAGCCGCGGTAGCGGTTCGTGATCGTTATCGAAATCAATGGGGCCGCGGCTTCGATAACGATCGCGAACTGCTACCGCGGCTTTGTAAACAAGCCCCATAGTGTCAAGTCTACGAGAATGAGGAGAGGTGGTAAGAAGGGTCTCCCACATTCTGAGCATAAGATCATGTAAGATCTCATGGATGGGCAAAGTAGCTGCCTCTTTAGGAGCTTTGGGATATTGTAAAATTTCCAGCTCCTTTGCTCTGGGCTCTGTTTCAGGAGCCACAGTAATGGAGAGACCCCAAGCCACCTCCCTGATGAAATCCTGGAAGGAGATATCTTCTGGAGGAGACATCCTACATTTAGGGGAGGAAGGCTCCTCTGGCAGAAGTGCTCCGGTATTGACAGAACTATCGGAATCTTCAGGTTCCTCTGAGGACTCGAAGTACTGTCTGTCCGGATGCTCTTGTAGAGCCCGATACCCGTACCGACCGAAGTCAGTACTGGGAGGAATCAGTACCGGTGTATCGGTACCAGAGGGCATCAGGTGACTGGGTGCCGGTAATGCGGACACTGATGTCGATGCTGATGCTATCGGTACCGGTACCGATGTCGGCACCGGGGTCGGTGCCGGTACCGGTGGAACTGTCTGCCGTGGTTCTGAGGGTGCCAAAGCCGCAAGGAGAGCCGCCAGACTGCATTCAATAGCCAGGAACCTCTGGTCTATTGATGCTGCTGATGCCTGGATGTCGGTACTGGAGGGAACCGCCGGTACCCCAGAGCATGGCACCAGGAGTTCTGCTGAGGTCAAGGCCTCAAGAACGTCTTGGAGCCCCGATAATGCTTTGGAAGCCGAAGGGAAACAGGGTACTGAGCTTAGCAGCTCGGTTCTGCCGACCCCTCTTAGACATCATGGCACAGGACATACAATTCCTCATGGAGTGGTCAGGACCTAAACATTTTAGACACCATTCATGGGTGTCGGTGACGGAGATGGTACCGCCACACTTGGTGCACTTTTTGAAACCTGAAGCAGGTTTCTCCATGGTAGGAAAAGTTTTGGGCCTAGGGCCCAAAATGGCACGTGCACCTGAGGAAAAGAAAAACTAAGTATATATATATATATTTTTTTTTTAAAACAGAAATAAAGAAAGAAAACACCGGTGGTACCGGTTGAGCGTCGAGGAAGGCAGACGCGACCACAAAAAAGGAAGTAATAAGGAAGAATTTTCTGCGGTGACAGGAGCACGACCTGCTGGCTTCGTGGAAAATGAAAAACTGGAGAGAGGCAGTTGGGAAAGGCGGGAAGGCAGCACGCAGGCGCTATGGGATGCTCCCAAAAGCTTTCCAAATGGACGCTGGGGAGCGTTCCCACGCAGGCTCCGTCGGTACCATATGTGAAGACTACATTCCTGCTTGTTCCTGGAGATGTAGCTAATCCCAGGGGTATATTTAGGTTGAGGGGGGATAATCATACATCTAAGTTGCATTTTCAAATCTCTGTGTCATTTTTCAAGAAAAAATTCCACAGTTGGAAATATTTTTTGAAAGGAAAAGTAGTTAATTGGAATTTTAAATATTACCAGAGGTTTTGTTATTTGTAGTACAGATAAAAATTATATTTGTGCAAATAATTAAATGATCTGATGGGGAAACAATCCAATTTACTGTTATTTGTTGATAGGTTTAGGTAAAATTGGAATCACTATTTTGCAGGCATGTGCCTATCAAAAATTGGATTAGTCTTCATTTAAAACTACGTAAGAACAAAAGAATTATAAGATAAGCCATACTGGGTTAGATCAAAGGTCGATCAAGCCCAGTATCCTGTTTCCAAAAGGGGCCAATCCAGGTCATAAGTACCTGTCATGTTCCCAAAAAGTAGACAGATTCCGTGTTGCTTATTCCAGGAATAAGCAGTAGATTTCCCCAGTCGCTTTAATAATGTTTTTTGGACTTTTCCTCCAGGAACTTGTCCAAACCTCTTTAAAACCTAACTATACTAAAAGCTTCTTCTACATCCTCCAGCAATGAATTCCAGAATTTGATTAGCCATTCAATGAAAAAATATTTTCTCCAATTAGTCTTTAATGTGCTATATCGTAGCTTCATAGCTTGTCTCCTAGGGGTATGTTTACTAAACCGTCCTAATGTTACCGCCGCTAGTTGCAGCATTAACGTGAAGAATTCCATATAAGGAAGTGGGCGTTCCGGAGGGAAGGTAGCAAGGAATCTGTATCGCGCGATAGAGGCGCCTTGGCTCGTTAACGCGCGTTAACCTTAAGTTCATGCCAGCGCTATGTTAGAAGCTATAAAGATGTAGCCCACTGGTTACTGCAATGACTGTAGAGGCAGAGGTCATGGGTTCGATCCTGCAGTGGTGTTATTTAACACTAGAAGCCCCAAAGTGCATCAATTGATGCAAATGCATCTTCAAAGTTGTATACCAGCACCACTGCTAGAACTGTGTCAGTCATGTTCCATGACTTTGTTAGCAAGGTCAAGATGTTCAAATATGTGCATCAAAAATTAATGAAAAATGCACCACCTAGCGGGAAAATGAATTTATACCTAGAAGCCCCAAAGTGCGTCAATTGACGCACCCAATTGTTTTGGATGCGTCAATTGACGTACTCTGGGGCTTCTAGGTATAAATTCATGTTCCCACTAGGTGGCGCATCTCAATCACTGTTTACAGTTTTACTCCGACATTACAAACAATAAACACACGACATGTAATGATGTCACATATTGCACGTATTTAACAAATAAGTAACTTCACATTAATTCACATCTACATTTCATGCTAAACGCAGTTGTCGTGACAATTGACGCACTTTGGGGTTTCTAGGTAAAATTCCTCTGGGGACTTCTAGTGTTAATAAGGCTGTCTGAGGCATTTCCTTTTAATTTAAATCTGTGCTGACAGCAAAACACCCTCACAGTGCCGTAACCTAAGGTGCCTCATAAGGCGCCCTCTAAGGCGCTCCATAGGGCACATTATAAAGTGCCCTGTCCGCCAAGGCACCTTATAATGTGCCCTATAGGGCGCTTTATAGGGCGCCCTATAGGGCGCCTTATGAGGCACCTTAGGTTTTTTACAATCCTCTTATTTTTTAACAATTTTTATAATTTTGTCATCTGCAAATTTGATCATCTCACTTGTTATTCCTATTTCCAGGTCATTTATAAATATGTTAAAAAGCAGCAGGCCCAGCACAGCTCTCTAGAGTACTCCCCTATTAACCTTTCTTCATTGAGAAAATTGGCCATTTATTTATTTAGCTACTACTACTGCTATTACTATTAATCATTTTTATAGCGCTACAAGGTGTGTGCAGCACTATACTAGTGGAGTGGAGGAGTAGCCTAGTGGTTGGGGCAATGTACTTCAGGCCGAAAGGTTGGGGGTTCAAATCCCACTAGAGGACAGCAACCTTGGGCTGGAAGGACTGGGGTTTCTAGTCCCACAGGTGCTCCTTGTGGTCTTGGGCAAGCCACTTAACCCTCCATAGCCCATGTTCCCTGTAAAATAGCTTTCTCCAAGTTATAATACCCTGTTCAATGTAATTTCAGTTTGTTCAATGTAAACCGCGCTGATGCAGAATAGCACGGTATATAAGAGAATGTAAAACAAATAAAATAAAAATAAATAAATAAACTAGAATTCTATCAGTCTTTCTCCAGCTTCATTTCTGTTGCCAAGTCCATATTTTCCAATTACTTTGCCTTCTTCTTTGTTGCCAACGTTTGCGTTCCAGTCACCCATGACTATCAGGATATCCTGTTTGCATGTTCTGTCAATTTCAGCTTGTACTTGTTCATAGAACTCTTCAATTTCATTCTCTTCTGCAGCTGTTGTTGGGGCATATACTTGAATTATAGTTGTGTTGATAGGCAATCCTCATAGACAAATAGAGATTAAGCATTTGCTGACTGCATTGTATTTCATTACAGTTCTTGCAAGTTTCTTCTTTATTATAAATGCAACACCATTTCTTCTTTGTCTTTCATTTCCAACATAGTAGACCATGTGATCATCTGATGCAAAGTGCCCGATGCCAGTCCATTTCAGTTCGCTGACACCCAACAGATCAAGTTTTACACGTTCCATTTCATTCTTGACCACCTCCAACTTCCCTTGGTTCATGCTTCGTACGTTCCATGTTCCAATGTGTAAGACATCTTTACAACTTCTGACTCTCATTTCATGCGCAGCTACATCAGCAGTCAGACGTCCCGAGAGCTTTGATCCAACCACATAATAAATGCTGGCTTTACTCTGAAAAGTCTTCAACTCTTCCCCAGTAGCTAGTTGAGTGCCTTCCGACCTGGGGGTCTCATCTTCCAGCACTACAGCACAATTTGTTTTGTTGTAACTATCCATTGGGTTTTCATGGCAAGATACAGAAGTAGATTGCCGGGCCTTTCTTCCGCGCAGTTTAAGGTTGGTATTGTTGCCGTTGTCACAGAAATGTGATCCTCTGCCGTCAACACTATCCCATTCTGCTGCTGCCCAGATGGGTGGTTTGTCTTGGTCTGGCACCTCAGCTGAGACCTGTCCATCTTGGGAGACCCTGCCAGTAGTTAAACTACTGATAGTTTAGCTCTCAGCATCACTGATGCACACAAGCCCTCACAGCATGACAAGCTGCAAACGAAGTGAGGGTTGCTGATCTTTAGTTTATCAAATTACTGTACTGCATTTTCCAGGTTTATTGAGATTTGTTTCAATTTCCCTGATACACCACCTTTGAATATCATTTTTGGTGTGGGTAATTTCCCTCCAGTAAAGACCAAAGTAAAGAATTAATTCAGTCTCTACTACAGCCTCATCCTACCTTAGTGCCTCTTTTACCACTTTTATCTGAATGTAAAGCATAGTTACTCACCTGTAACAGGTGATCTCCAGGAACATCAGGAATCAGGCTTCACAGATAGGTATCATTGGAACCTATGGAGTCCACGCGTGAACGCTCCCCAACATCCAATATGAAAGCTTTTGGGGGTACTCCACTATGCCTGCGCAGCTGCCTTTCTATCTCACTCACAGCTCTCTTCAGTTGTGTTTGTAACTGAGAGACAGAGGGAAAAATTGCACCCAACAACTCCTAGGGAGGAAGGTGGGATGTGAAGATTGATTCCTGCTGTTCCCAGAGATCACCTATTACAGTTGAGTAACTACACTATCCCCAGGAACAAGCAGAAATGCAGTCATCACAGATGGGACTCACTAGCTCCTAGGCACTGGACAGAGCATGTCCATGAGGCAAAAGAATGGAGCCAAATAGGTATGGACAGAAGTTGGCTTCATCAGATTTGAGTGCAGTAGCCAAGAGCATGGAATAGGAAGTCAGGTGTCAGAGATGGAACTGGTAGGAGTTGAGATTAAGTCCCAAAGAGATGTTGAAGTACAGCCTGGCCAAAGACAGCATCCTGACGGATAGGGTTGGATAGGGTGAGCTTTGACACTGGAAGACCTAAGTGGCTGGGGTCAAATGAAACAAATAACTGAGAAGATTTACTAAAATCCTTAGTTCTATGCAAATAGAAAGCAAGAGCATGCTTGCAGTCAAGGGTATGTAATGCTGCCTTAGCTTTGGAGACATGCGGTCGGGGAAAAAAGACCGGTAGCATTACCGACTGGTTGAGATGAAAAGTGGAAACCACTTTTGGAAGGAAATGCGGATGAGTTCAAAGAACCACCTTGTCATGGTGGAATAGAGTGTAAGAAGAATCCACCACTAAAGCTTGTAGCTCAGTGATGCAATGAGCTGAGGTGAAGGCAATGAGAGATTACCTTCCATGATAGAAATTTTAGAGGCATGGTAGCCAGGGGTTCAAAGGGAGCTTTGATAAGTTGGGCTAGGACCACATTAAGGTCCCAAGCCACCGGCAGTGGTCTGATTGGAGGCTTGGAAAGCAGAAGACCCTGCATGAATCTCTGCACCAGGGGGTTTGAGGAAATGGAAAGTTTATCTTGAGGTTTATGATAGGCTGCATTAGCACTTAAATTAACTCTGACAGAGTTAGTTTTGAGTCATGTGGAGGACAAGTGGAGAAGATAATGTATAATAAGCTTCACTGGGCAATCAGATGGGTTCACTTTCTTGGAGGTGCCCAAAGAGTGAACCCACACCACTTGAAGGCAAACGATTGCCTGGTAGAAGGCTTGTGAGAGGCAAGTAGGATATCTTTGACCGATTGCAGAAGATTGAGATCATCAAAGGTCATGCTTTCAGGAGACGAGGTTGGGGACATGACCCAAATTGAGGGATGGAGCCCATGCTAGAGGAAGGAGCAGAGGAAATCATGGCTAACAGGACAGTGGAACCATCTAAAGAAAAAAGATAATAAAATGAAAGAAAAGAAATCTCTAAAGAATACAGATGGTATTCGGGAGGATACCAGCATTGACATGAAGGCAGAGCATGTAATAAAACCAAAAAGTAAGAAAGCTTTTCGGTGGTGACAAGAGAGGATTCCTGCTGGCTCCACAGAAAATGTAGAACTGAAGAGAACTGTGAGGAAGGTGGGAAGGCAGCTGCTCAGACGCAGTGGAGTACTCCCAAAAGCTTTCCTATTAGATACTGGGGAGTGTTCCTGAGCGGGCTCCATCGGTACCGACAATATCCATCTGTGAAGACTGCATTCCTGCTTGTTCCTGGAGATCTTCCTTAACCGCCTAGCTGCTACCTGCTATAGGCAGCATATCAAGTAAATAAACTATAAACTGTATAAACTATTTATCATCTAATGGCCTAACTGACTCTGACAGGTCTTTTGCTATATTTGTCAAAGCACAAATTGTAGTCCTCCTTAAGCTATGGACAGACCCAGTGTTTGTATCCAACTATCAGCCACGATGCTGCTTAACCATGTTCTCTGCACTTTTGGTGTGTCATCCGCTGTGGGAATGCTGTGCACACCCCCAACATTTAACGCATGGCTTTTGCAACTAATGCGGCACTATTTGCATTAAAACACACCATGTTAGCTGCAAAAGACTAAGGTGCTTTAGTAAATATGCCCTTTAGTAGGTTCTCTCTAGTCTTTCCCAACCAACTACGAGTATATAAGCAATTTGAATTGCTCTTGACTCAGTTCTTGCAGAGAAAAAAATTTCCCCATGTATTCCTTTGCACAAATTGAAAATGTCTAAATCCAAGGATGGGGTTAATTCTCCTAATTTTCATATCATAAAGCTTTCACCTTTAATTGGAGCACTCTCTGGTTTGCTTCAGAAGATTTGAAAGACAAACCAATTTGGTACATTCCAGAAGATGATTTTCCTTTCCCTACTCCTTTAAATCTAAGAACATAACATAAGAACATAAGAAATGCCATACTAGATCAGACCCAGTATCCTGTTTCCAACAGTAACCAATCCAGGTCACAAGTACCTGGCAGGTTCCCAAAAAAGTACATAGGTTGCACATTGCTTATCCCGGGGTAAGCAGTGGATTTCCCTGGTCCTCTTTAATAGTGGTTTATGGACTTTTCCTCTAGGAACTTGTACAAACCTTTTTTAAACCTACTACAGTAACGGCTTTTACTACATCCAGAGTTTGATTACGCGTTGAGTGAAAAAATATTTTTTTTTTGTTGTTAAGTGCCATTGAATCGGTGTTGAATCATAGTGACCATCTGGATAGTTGTTCTAAATTGTGTTTGATTTTCAGTCAGGTGGCTCATTGTTGACAGACTGGCAACTATAGCTGCTGTTATTGTATCAATCCATCTCATTGCTGGCCTTCCTCTTTTGCGTTGACCTTCTATCTTGCCAAGCATGATGTCTTTCTCTAATGATCTCTTTCTTCGCATGATCTGTTCAAAGTATGAAAGCTGAAGTTTTGTTATCTGAGCTTCTAAAGAAAGCTTAGGTTTGATCTCCTCTAGTACTGACTGGTTTGTTTTTTGGGCTGTCCATGTTATACACAGTATTTGCCGCCAGGACCATAATAAAAAGGCATCAATTTTCTTCCTGTCTATCTTTTCACTGTCCAACTTTTGCATCCATATGACGTTATTGAAAATGCCATGGCTTGAATAAGTCAAATCTTTGTATGGAGAGAGACATCTCTGCTCTTGAGAATCTTATCTAGGTCCTTCATAGCCATTCTGCCAAGAGAAATGCGTCGTCGGATTTCTTGACTGCTTATTGCTTCTTTATTGATAGTTGATCCAAGTAGATTAAAGTTCTCCACGATTTCAATTTCTTCTCCATCAACAATGAACTTATTGATTTTGCAAGTTGTCATATTTGTCTTCTTTACATTAAGGTGCAGGTCCATTTTAATGGATCCTTGATCTTGAGAAGCAAATGTTTCAGATCATCTTCACTTTCAATCAGTAATGGATTGGAGGAGTAGCCTAATGGTTAGAGCACTGGCTTTGGAACCATGAAACCAGGGTTTAATTCCCAATAGCACTCCTTGTGGCCTTGGACAAGTCACTTAACTCTCCACTGCTCAGAAAAATCCAAGTTATCAATGTCCCTGTTTAATGTACATTGCCAAGTTTAAGTTGCAATGTAAACTGCTTTGATTGAAATGATAACCTCAACCGCCTCGCCCTTCCCTCCCCTTCCCATGCTCACTTACAATCCACTCATTCCTCTGCCTTCTTTTTTGCCGGCCCTGCTCTTTGGAACTCCCTCCCCTCTTCCCTTCATCTGAAACCTCATCACACCACATTCAAACAAAATCTGAAGACTCACCTTTTTTCTCTGGCTTTTGATGTCCCCTCCCCTTTCGTGTAAACTCCACCCCCCCCCCCCCCCCCATACACACACCCTCTACTTACCTTTTTGTTCTCTCCCTACTTATGTTTGGTCTTGTCTCTCTTGTCTCTACTGCTTTCCTATCAAGAAATTGTATATTCCTTTTTCCATTTCGCTGGCTTTGGCCTTCTTTTAAACTTGGTTTTAATTGTACACCGCTTTGCTTGTTGTAGAAAGGCGGTTTTTATCAAATGTAATAAACATAAACATAAACATAAACATAAAGCAGGATAAAATAAAATTGTTAAGTAAAAAATAATGCAGTGTCATCAGCATAGTGGAGGATGTTGATGAGTCTTCACACCTTTGTTGTTTTCATATAATTCTGCTTCTCTAATGATTTGTTCTGCATATAAATTAAACTGCTAGGTAACTGCTAGGTACATATGACCTAGTTTGGCCACTGTTGGAAACAGAATACTGGGCTTGATGGACCTAGGTCTGACCCAGTATGGCATATCTTATGTTCTTATGTTCTTATGTAGGTAGGAGGAAAGTATGCAGTCTTGTCATACACCTTTGCTGATTTTAAACCATTCTGTTTCTCCTTGTTCTAACTGTTGCTTCTTGATCAATGTAAAGATTGTCAAGAGAATGATAAGGTGTTCTGATATACCCATGCTTCTTAAAAGTGGCCCAGAGTTTATTTTTTCTTATTATTCTTGAATGGATTTACATTGTAGCTTCATTGAGTGTCCCCTAGTCTTCCTACTTTTTTTTTAAATTCAGTTTTTACAAATTTTAGAAATAATATCTCCCCTAAAGAATACAGAAAATAAAGAAATCTATAATATAAGAAATATCAAATGGCACCAAAAGAAAATCATTTATAAATATTAGACAACAAAATGGGAAGGCAAGAACAGGAAAAAGTCGAATAAGAAAATAAGAGGACAGCCATCTTCCAGGGAACAGAAGTTAACTAACAGACAAATCCTCACAGCCTATCAGAAAAAACAATAGTTGTTTAGGGTCAAAGAAAATACATTTTTTACCATCAAGGAAAATAAAACACCTACAAGGAAATTTTAACAGAAAAGCAGCCTCCAAGGTAAGGACCTAGGCTTCAAAGCAAAGAAATCCTTACACCATTTTTGGGTTGCCTTCAAGAAATCAAAAATATTTGAATCTTCACACCCAAAAACACATTGTTACAGTCCATCTCTAGAGCGAAGCAAACAGCTAAAGTGGTTCTTTCAGTAACAACATCCAGGGAATTCTCCAAGAATCCAGTAAAAAGAACACTACTGGACCTGGGCTTGTTCCCCCTCAATGGGCCTGCTGCAGACCCCAAGGACAGATATTGCACCTTGGCAATAGGTATAAACTGGCCCCGGGTATCTTCAGAATCTCCTGAAGATACTTTTTAACCATCTCAATTGGAGCAAGAATAAGAGATTTGGAAAAATTAATAAACCACAAGCTGTTCCATCTAGAGAAGTTCTCCAAATGCTCCAATTTGCAAGATAGTATAGTGGAACACATGGGGTATCCTGCAATTCTCCAAGGTGAATTTCTAGAAGACCCAACTTTACAGCTTGCTGTATCTGCTCTTGAGAGACTACCTGACTGACTATTTAAGTGCAGATAATTCTTTATGGAAAATATTGATATGGAGGGCAGAGAAGAATTCACTGTAGCAATCGCCTCCCACAGTTCATCCATGTAACGATTGCTGGTTTCCTCAACCCACTGAGACCCAGTGGTAAAGGCTTCACACTCTCAGCAGACACCGGCCCTCTTCTCTGCAGCAGTGATAGATGGAACTACTCCCAAATTAATGGGAGAAGATGCCACTGCGAGGGCCCCCTCCAAACTTTCAACAGACCTTTCCCCCATCTGAGAAGCTGACGAGAGCACCATGACACTGCTGGCACTGCTTCCAGTTTGTGGTGATACAGTTCTTCCATTGGGGCTTCGAGACACTCCACTCAAGACAGACTCCGATAGAACTATCAGCCCCACTTTAGTGCTGCCCCAAACTCCAAGGCTCACTCCACATTCAGCAAGCATCCTCTGGGTCTCTGTCATGGATAACCCTAAACCGGAGGGCTGGTTCTTCGATTTTCATTTCTTGCCCCCTATAGAGGCAAAAAATTGACAAGGAGTGGAGCTCACAGTAAGAGGTGAGAGCAGTGACTCTCAGTCAGATGACATCTTGCCTCTTCCGCAAACTAACTTTGTCTTCCTAATTTTTGATGGAGTAAACTCATAATTTACATTTACATTTTCTACTCCATTTATTAATTTATAGACCTTTTAAACCTTTCCTCATAGGGGTATCCTTCCATCCACTTTGCCATTGTGGTGGCTCTTCTCTCTACCTTTTCTAATTCTGCTATATCCTTTTTTAGGATGATCAGAATTGCACACAATATTCAAGGTGCGGTCACACCATGGAATAATACAGAGGCATCATAATATCCTTGGTTTTATTCTCCATTTCTTTCCTCATGATTCCTAGCATTCTGTTTGCTCTCTTGGTCACCACTGCACACTGAGCTGAGGGTCTCAACGTATTATCCACGATGACACCTAAACCCGTTTCCTGTGTGGTGGTTCCTAATATGGAACTCTACATTGTGTAAGTTTGGGTTGTTCTTTCCTAGGTGTATAACTTTGCACTTGTTCACATTAAATTTCATCTGTTATAGGACAGTCAGACTTTCAATTTATCAAAGTCTGCTTGCAATTTTTCACAGTCCTCTTGTGTTTTCTGTAAATTTGATAACCACACTCGTTATTTCCATTTCCAGGTCATTTATGTATATGTTTCTATGTTAAAAAGCAGCAGGCCCAACACAGATCCCTGGGGTACTCCTCTATTCACCTTTCTCTATTGAAAAAATTGGCCATTTATCCCTACTCTCTCCTATCTTTTAACCAGTTCCTGATCCACAATAGTACACTGACTCCTATACCATAACTTTTTAATTTTGCCAAGAATCTCTCATGAGGGACCTTGTCAAAATTCAGATATATTATATCAACCGTCTCTCCTTTATCTACCTGTTTATTCATACCTTCAAAAAATATAACATATTAGTAAGATAAGATCTTCCTTGGCTAAATCAATGTTGGCTTTCTTCCATGTTCAGTAATTTTATTCTTTATGATGGTTTCTACCACTTTGCCCAGTACTGACGTCGGGCTCACCAGTCTGTAGTTTTCAGGATCATCCCTGCATGCCCTTTTTAAAAAAATGGGCATTACATTGGCTATTCTCCAATCTTCAGGTATTACATATGATTTTAATGATAGTTCACATATTACTAATAGTAGGCCTGAAATCTCATATTTCAGTTCTTTCAGCACCCTCAGATGTATACCATCTGGTCCAGGCAATTTGCTACACTTTAGTTTACCAAATATTTGTAATACATCTTCCCGGTTCATCAATATTTGTTTCAATTATTCTGATATATCACGTTTAAATACCATTTCAGGCATGAGTAACTTTCCTACATCTTATCCTTAGCACCCCTTTTACCCCTCTATCATCTAATGGTCCAACTGACTCTCTTACAGGATTTTTGCTACAAATGTACTTGAAAAAGGTTTTATTATACATTTTTGCTTTAGGGGTCATTCCGAGCTGCATTTAGCAGGGATGGACATCTGGGTCAGACATTCATCCCTGCAAAATGCTTGGGACTGTATCCTTTGCCAAAAGCTCCCCGCACATACATAGGAGATGTGCAGGGAGATCTGGACGGGGGCGGAAGAGTGAGGGTGGGTGGTGGGCAGGAATATGATCCCAAACATCCAGGACTGATTCACTGGCCCTGTACGTCTGGGGTCACCAACATGGATTGGGTATTTAAGTCCTCCTAGACGTTGGGGGATGGTGGCGCAGGGCTAGGTCAGTGAGGCGAAGGGGTGCAGGAACTTCCCTGCAGCCCGATCCTGCCTTTGGAAGGCTGCATTGGAGGTCTGGTTTGTGGGAAAGTTACTTTGTTGTGGCGGCCGAGGATCATGATTCCTTAATGGAACCATGGTGCCATGGCAACCTGACGCCATGACACCACAGCTCCATTAAGGAGCCTGAGTTAGCCTGGCAAGTGGCTGGACATCTGGGGTACCAGAATTGGACGTCCAGCCACTGTGTTGAAATTCTGCTCCTGCAGGTGAATCTAGCCCCATGGGAGCAGAATCGGGTGCATCTCAATGCTGTCCAGATTTCTGGATGTCCGGATGGCCCGGACGTGCAACTTTAGAATGGGCCTCTTGCCAGTGCTTATGATGTTTCCCGTTTTCATCATTTGGCTCATTTTTCTATTTCCTAAAAGATGCTTTTTTGGCTACACAGCCTCTCTAGCCTCACCTTTAAACCATACTGTCAGTGTTTTGGCCTTCCTTCCACTTTTCTTAAAGCATGGAATAGATGTGGTCTGGGCTTCCAAAATAGTACTTTTAAACAACGTCCATGCTCGATATAAATCTTTAACCTTTGCAGCTCTTACTTTTAGTTTTTTCTTAACTATTTTCCTCATTTTATCATAGTCTCCCTTTTGAATGTTAAAAGGTAGTACTGTGGATTTCCTTGCCATCCTCTTATTAAATCAAATGCAATGATGCTATGATCACTATTGCCAAGTGACCCCAACTCTGTTATCTCTTGCACCAGATCCTGTGTTCCACTAAGGACTAGGTCCAAAACACCTTCCCCTCTTGTCAGTTCATGAATAAGCTACTCCAAGAAGCAATCATTTATTTAATCTAGAAACATTATTTCCCTAGCATGTCCTGCTGTGACATTGACCCAGTCAATACCGTAGTAATAAATCACCCATTATTACTGTGTTGTAACTTTTGATAGCTTCCCTGATTTCTTTTAACATTTCATCATCCATCTGTTCATTCTGGCCAGGCGGATGGTAGTACCACCCTCCCCCCCCCCCAAAAAAAAAAACCTGCCACTGCCTTCCTCTTTTTATATGGAGTTTCTATCCATAGAGATTCTACAGTGTGTTTTGTTTCCTGCAAAACCTTTATCCTGTGTGACTCAATACTCTTTTTAGCACAGCGCACAATCTCTCCACCAATTTTATCTACCTTATTGCAATATTGTTTGTATCCAGGTTTCACTGTATCCCATTGGTTGTCCTCCTTTCACCAGGTCTCTGAGATGGCAATTATATCTAACCTTTCATTTAGTGCTATATATTCTAGCTCTCCCATCTTATTTTTTAGACTTTTAGCATTTACATACAGCCATTTTAGGGGTTGCATTTTATTCATATTAATGATCTGGTTATCAGTTGACAAGGGTAATTTGGAATCTTCCAGCTCTGTCTGCTCTGTACTTAAAAGCATCTGGGTTATTTTAATCTTTATTGGAACCTCCCTATCAGGATGTCCTAGCTTCTCTCTTTTGCTAGTATCTTTCAAAGAGATGTCCTTCCGAACCATGTGCTCTTCTGCGACTGTCAGCTTTCCCCAATTCTCTAGTTTAAAAGTTGCTCGTTCTCCTTTTTAGGGTTAATGTCAGAAGCCTGCTTCTACCCCGGCTAAGATGGAGCACATTCTTTCAGAAAAGTCCCTCCCTTCCCCAAAATGTTGCTCCATTCCTAACAAATCCAAAACCATCTTCCTTGCACCATTGTTTCAACTTTTTCTTTTCTCTGTGATGGAGTGGTTTGTCTTTAAGATTCCCAGTCAAACCATACTTGGCAAATTGATTAGTTGGCAAGGATGGTAGTCTAAAGGAATCTGGTGACTAGGTCAACATGTGTATTAGTACCCATTTTAAGACTTTCACTAAGTTGGAAGACAAATATAGACTTTTGTCCAGTCATTTAGGAAGTATCAACTAAAGCATTCTATTATGTCAAATGGTGTTAATATTAAACAGTTGAATGATAACTGGTTGTTTTCAGATGTCTGTACAGATATTGCCAGCCAATATAACGCGGCATCCCCATTTTATTGACTTCTGCTCTCTGAACAAAGCAACAATGTTATTTGTTCACAGACAGAATTGGAGGCAGAAATTGGCAAGACTCTGATGGATCAACAATGGGAATGATTCTACGATGATTGACTTGAGTTTCATTATCTGTTCTTTATCACTCACAGGGCTGTACTAACTACAGATAAGATAGCCAAATTTTCTGAAGAAGGAGATAATCAATGCTAGTCTTGCAGCTCCATTGTAGGTATCTTAGTTCATATGTTATTTGACTATACAACTTTGCAGAAGTACTGGACATCCGTATAGGCAAGGATAACTGAGATACTGACGTTAACAGGTTTGCTATATTTTTTCGTATTTTAATATGGAAGTCCTTTGTTGTGTCTTTTTCTTTGGGCAAAACAGATGCTTATTTGTTTAATCTACCATTATCATTGGCTGTTTTGTAATTTGTAATTGGAAAAATACTAGTGTCCTAGGTTCAAATCAGTGGTGGAATTTAGTCTGTTTAACTCATAACCATGAAAATGTGATATCAGGAAAATGATAGTGATAACATTTTGAAAAGATGGCAATGATTGGGCCAGTATGTTATGGGATCACACTGCTGAGTTATGGACTTGTGATTTAGAGATGACAATCTTGCTATTTTAATTCAGTGAATCTGTGACCAAGGGAATGCCGCATTATAATCTGAAATCGCTTACCAGTTTGATGTGAGACCTCTCCATCTGGACAGGGAACACAGTCATAGCAGCACACAGGCTCTCCTTTCCTGACTGATTTCCTGAAACCTGGGGGGCAGTTCTGGCTGCATTTGGACTGTGGAGGAATCTAAACAAAGAGAGAAGATCTGAAAAACATGAGAAAGCACTGATTATGGCTTTTCAAAATCCAAGGTGTTATGGAGAGTTTGCCAAGACTCATCAAGCCCACTGACTATTATCCCATGTTGCTAATCTATGTTAGCACAAATAAAACTGCCAGGTATCCTTCTAAGCATATCAAAAGTGACTTCATGGCTCTGGGACAGAGGGTGAAACAAATAGGGGTGCAGATGGTGTTCTCTTCAATCCTTCCTGTTGAGGGTAAAGGCCAAGGCAAAGAGGCTTGCATCCTGGAGATGAATGCATGGCTGTGTGAATGGTGTCATCAAGAGCGTTTTGGTTTCCTGGACCATGGGATGCTGTTCCAAGGGTTGCAGAGCAGAGATGGTGTCAGTCAGTCTAAGAAAGGTCAACGTGTCTTCAGTAGCAGACTGGCTAATTTACGAAAAGGGCTTTAAACTAGATTTGATGGGGATGGGTGAAGAAAGCCCCCAGCTAAGTGAACCATTAAATAACTTTATGGAAATAGGTAAAAGGAGCAACATTTGGAAAGTGGTGTGTATAAATGCCCATAGTATGGGAAATAAGATCCTAGATGTTGAAGCTTTAATGGGAGAGGCTGACTTGGATTTAGTGGCAGTTACAGAAACATGGTTCACAGAAAACCATGACTGGGATGTAACTAAACCAGGCTATACTTTATTCAGAAAGGACAGGGTAAGAAGAAGGGGAGGAGGAGTGGCACTATAAGTAAAACATAATATTAAAGCTTTGGGACTACAGAGCTTAAAAGGGAAAGAGGAGGCACTGTGGGTTTAACTAGAAATAGGGAAAGAGAAAGTTATTTGCATTGGCATGATATACAGACCACCCTAGCAGGAGGAAGAGGTCGATGGAGAGTTAATTGAAGACATACACAGCATTGCCAGGAAAGTGGAAGCGCTATTGATAGGGGATTTCAATATGCCAGATTTTGATTGGCACATTCCTGCTTCAGAATCATCTAGAAGTTAGGAGATCCTGGATTCTCTACAGGAAGAACTATTCAGGCAGCTGGTAACAGAAACCAAACGGGAAGGGGTCATACCGGACTTGATGCTTACCAATGGTGAAAGCTTTTCTGATGTTATAGTGGGAGATCATTTTGCATCCAGTGATCACCAGATGGTGTAGTTCAGTATTAGGACTATGGCTGTTAAAATCCATTCAAAAGCAAGGGTCTAAGACTTTAGGAAAACTAACTTTGTCAAGATGAACCAATACCTCAGGGAGTCGTTAGAGGGATGGGAACAGCTGGGGGATGTAGAAAAACAGTGAACAAAACTGAAAGGGGATATTTTAAGGGCAACCAACCTTTTTGTTAAAATGGTAAATAAAGGTAAAAGGAAAAGGAAACCACAATGGTTTTCGAAAGAAGTAGCTGAAAAGGTGAAAAAAAAGAGGGAGGCCTTCATGAAATACAAGAGATCACAGAGAGAGGAAGACAGGCATCTATATTTGGAAAGACTTAGAGAAGCTAGCAAAGTAGTCAGGAAAGCAAAGATTCAAAAACAGGATGAAATAGCCAATGCAATAAAATGGAGGGATAAGACATTTTTCAGATGTGTTAGTGAAAAGAGGAAGGGCAAAAGTGGTATTGTCATACTCAAGGTCTAGGGGAGGAATATGTAGAAGCTGATGAGGATAAAGCGGAATTGCTTAACAAATATTTCTGTTCTGTGTTCATAGATGAAGAACCAGGAGCAGGACCTCAGAAAATACCCACAAACAGGAACAGAAGCAAGGGGCATCTTGAACAATTTTCCGAAGACAGTGTTCATTAGAAACTAGCTAAACTTAAAGTAGACAAAGCAATGGGACCATATGGGATACACCCAAGAATACTGAGAAAACTTGGGGACGTCCTAGCAGCTCCACTGACTGACCTTTTCAGTGCCTTGTTGGAGTCGGGAGTGGTGCCAAAGGACTGGAGAGAGGCACATGTGGTCCCTTTAAACAAAAGCGGAAGTAAGGATGTGGTAGAAAACTACTCACTACTCACTTCGGTGGTGAGTAAATTATTGGAAGCACTGCAGAAAGAGAAAATAGTGAGGTTTCTGGAGTTCATTGGATTACATGATCTGAGGCAGCATGGATTCACCAGAGGCAGGTCTTGTCAGACAAATCTGATTGATTTCCTTGACTGGGTGACCAGAGAGTTGGACCGAGGGAGAACCCTAGGTGTGGTACATTTAGATTTCAGTAAAGCCTTTGACACCGTTCCGCTCAGGCAACTTATAAACAAACTAAGCACCCTAGGGATGGACCCTAAATTAACTGCTTGAGTTAGAAATTGGTTGAGTGGGAAGCGACAAAGGGTACAGGTAAATGGAGCTCACTCTGAGGAGAAGAAGGTTGCCAGTGGTGTGCCCCAGGGATCTGTCCTTGGTCCGATTCTTTTTAACACCTTTGTTAGTGATATAGTGAAAGGGCTGTCGGGTAAGGTTTGCCTCTTTGCAGATGATACCAAAATCTGCAGTACAGTAGGCACCCAGGAAGGAGTAGATAAAATAAGGAGGGTTCTAGCTAAGCTTGAAGAATGTTCTAGAATTTGGCAGCTGAGATTTAGTGTTAAAAAATACAAGGTCAAAAAATACAAGGTCATGCAATTGGGCTGCAGCAATCCAAGGGAGCAATATAGTAAAGGGGGTGAAGAACTTTTGTCCACTAAAGAACAGCGGGACCTAAGTGTGATTGTGTCTGATGATTTTAAAGCAGCTAAACAGATATAAAAGGCGACAGCAAAAGCTAGAAGGATGCTTGTGTGCATTGGGAGAGGAATGGCCAGCAGGAGAAAGGAGGTAATAGTGCCTCTGTATAAGTCTTTGGTGCGACCTCATTTGGAGTATTGTGTGCAATTCTGGAGACCGCATCTTCAAAAGACTATAAACAGGCTGGAGTCAGTACAGATGGTGGCTACTAAAATGATTAGTGGTCTTCATTATAAAGCATATGAGGACAGACATAAAGATCTTAATAGTAAACCTTAGAGGAAAGGCGGGATAGAGGTGATATGATTGAGACGTTTTAATACCTCCATGGCATAAATGCACAGGAGGAGAGCCTCTTTTGATTGGAAGCAAACTCTGCTACAAGGGGACATGGGATGAGGGTGAAAGGGGACAGATTCAGGAGTGATATGTGGAAATATATCTTTATGAAAGACTGGTGGATCCATGGAATAATCTCCCAGTGGAGGTGGTAGAGATGAGGACAGTATCTGAATTCAAAGCATGGGACAAACACAGAGAATCTCTAAAGGAAAAAATGGACTATTGATATGGAAGGGCCGACTAGACAGGCCATGTGGTCTTTTTCTGTTGTCATGTTTCTATGTTTCTAAATATAGTCTTACATTTCTGTCTAATATGAGATAGTTCTGTCCCTTTAGTTTTGTGAGAATATTAACCACTATTCAGTAGAATACCATGGCAAAGTCTCAGCCAAATTTTGCTTGAGATTAACTGAAAAATCAGTCCTGAACTACACTTAGACATTTGGATTTATTTGGGAATATTTTCATCAATGTTCCTTTGCGGGACACTTTAAAATTAACATTGTTTTCATAACATATGGCTAATATCTATGTTCTGTCTATTAACTTTGAAATTACCTTCTGCTCACAAGAGGAAATAGGATTTATCTAATACTTTTTATTATGTATAATTAAACATAGAAAAATGATGACAGAAAAAGACCACATGGCCTATCTAGTCTGTCCTTCCATATCAACAACTACAGCAGTCCCCTTTTTTCCTTTAGAGATCCTCTGTTTGTCCCATGCTTTTTGAATTCAGATACTGTCCTCATCTCTACCACCTACACTGGGAGACCATTCCACAGATCCACCACTCTTTCCATAATGAAATATTTCCTCATATCACTTTTGAACATATCCCCTTTCACCCTCATCCGATGTCCCCTTGTAGCAGTACGTGCTTTCAATTGAAAGAGGCTCTCCCCCTGTGCATTTATGCCACGGAAGTATTTAAACGTCTCAATCATATCACGTCTATCTGCCTTTCTTCTAATGTGTACATATTAAGATACTTAAGTCTGTCCACATATGCTTTATAATGATGACCACTAACCATTTTAGTAGCCACCCTCTGTACTGGCTCCATCCTATTTATATCCTTTTGAAGGTGCGGTCTCCAAAATTGGACACAATACTCCAAATGAGGCCGCACCAAAGACTTATACAGTGGCACTATCACCTCCTTTTTTCTGCTGGCCATTCCTTTCCCTATGCACCCAAGCATCATTCAAGCTTTTGCTGTCACCTTTTCTACCTGTTTAGCCTCTTTAAGATCACCTTTCCCAGAAGTTCAAAAAGTTACATTCAGCTACAGTAGATATTTTCCTGTCTCCAGTGAGCATACAATCTAAGTTTCTTCCTGAGGCAAAAGAAGATTAAGTGACTTGCCCAGGATCACAAGGGGCATCACTGAGATTCAAACCAGGCTTTCTTAGATTGTAGCAACAAAGCAGGACTAACACTACTCCGTGGATAGGGGCAAGCAAATTTATTCAGTATCCAACGAGGTCAACCCTACGCATGTTTTGGCATGAGCTTTCGTCAGCCTTTATCTTTTTATAAATGACAACAGTCAGCAGACTGACATGTCCAGAGACACCAACAACACTCCCTATAACTATGCACATTTGTAGAGACCAATGCTGGTGCACCTAGAAATGGCGTACTGCATTTTGCACTATTGCAAGACCACCGTCTGAAGCCCCCTTATTAGTGATAGGGAAGTGTATGGACAGCTAAGTGAATGTGGACATATCCTGCTCAATCCTGCCTATGTTCACCTGCACCTGGTGATGCTGCAGTCAGCCCTATCATCCAGGTACCTGCCAGGCATACCTATCTCTCCCCCCCACCCCCAACCCCGGATATGTGGATAAGCAAGCTAGATCCCCCTGTGCTAAAAGTCTGGATTGTGCTGCCGGGGACAGAGCTCCCACATGTATAGCATACTTTTACGGGAAGCTCTGTTCGTGGGCAGGAGAGTTGTGGACTGGGGAGGAATGAGGGCAGGCAGTGGGCGGCATCTGATCCCGGACATACAGGGCTGATTCTGAGGTCGGCCCTGTACATCCAGTGTCAGCCCGTTAAACAGGGGATGTATTCCACCTTGGAGGTGGAATAAGTCCCCCTGGACATGGGTGGACTACTGAGCTCAGAGGAGACAAAGAGGTGAGGGGTGCAGGATATTCCCCATGGCCCGACCCTGGCCATGGAAGGCTGGTTCGGGGATTGGGCTGTGGGGAAAGAGGTTTGTCATTGGTGGCTTGTGATTGTGGTGCCTGGCTGAGTTAGCCGGGTAAGTTCAGAATGTGCAGCTCATTGGAATTGTGGCCAGGTCTGCATATTCAGGTGGGATCGGAATTGGGTGCTACTGCTTCACGCCCAGATTCTGACTATCCATACAGGGACAGGACATGCAGAACAGAACTGGCCCCTACATGTTCTTTCCCTGGGCATAGTCCCATTTTTAGTATATGTTATGAATGTATTTATTTGTTTTTTTATCTTTTATATGAGTTCTTATACACCATGATGAAGACTCATGCCGATACACATGTAGGGTTGACCTCGTTGGATACTGAATAAATGTGTTTGCCCCTATCCACGGTGTGGTGTTAGTCCTGCTTTTTGCTGCTGCTTGGATTCTGCAGGTCGGTGTGCTTTTGGCTTGTTCCTTGTTTTGTAGCCTGCTGCTCTAACCATTAGGCTACTCCTCCACTTTGAGAATCACGTTAGTCAAATAGGAATTTTCAGTGAAATCTTTTTAGCCTACTTTTATTACAGTGTCCACACATTTAACTAATGGATCTGATGGTATCCAGTTAAAGAACAAAGCAGTCAAAAATTGCATTGCATTTTCCTTGGGGTCCATTTTAAAAACCATGTATCTATATCACCTGTATATTAAGAGAGGGAACAGAGGATTCCTAGGGTCAGGGTCTAAAACTATACAGACAGCGGCAATATTCAATCACTATCCAAATGCAGAAATAGACATATAGAATCATGATGACAGAAAAAGACCACTTGGCCTATCCTGTCTGTTCTTCCATATCAACAACTACAACAGTCCCATTTTTTTCCTTTAGAGATCCTCTGTGTTTGTCCCATGCTTCTTTGAATTCAGATACTGTTCTCATCTCTACCACCACCACTGGGAGACTATTAAGCCTTCAGCCGCTGGACATCACCAAGGGATCTCACAACGCAATGTCTCAATTGAACCCATTGAAAATATAACAACCCCGGAAGATTGAATTCCAGTTGTAATTTCTCGAAGCTTTTCCATTTACCATTTTCTACCAACTTTCCAATAGTCCAGACATTCCTGCTGTACCATGGTTTCCAAGCAAAGGTTTTATGATGTATCTTAAAAAGGGGATTGTACCACAGGGGTTGAGACACAGAGGTCTCTTTCCCCGGTTTGCGGGTTTGCATTAATTTCTGGAAAGCCCTTTGTGTGTCTACCATCATTTGTGGTCTCAAGCATGTGTCACCAAATACCATACCCGGGATTAGATGCAATGGGAAGGCGGCCGCAATGTTCTCCTCAAGATTTAGCCAAACCAGGCTTTGCTCAGTCAACTGTTCCGACCATCTAACCCCTTGCTTCATCAAAAACGCACTAAGATATAGGTAGAAGTCTGGGAAATTACCCCCCCCCCCATTCTCCTTGTTAACCTTGAGCTTTTTGAGTGCTATTCTAGGGGGCTTATTGTTCCATAAAAAAAGAGTTAACAGTCTCTCCATCTGCCGATATACCTGCGCCGGGAGATACAATGGCAGCATTTCCAGAATGTAATTTATTTTAGGGACTACTGCCATTTTAATTGTCTCCAGCCGCCTCCACAATGACAGTACCAAAGGGGACCATTTAACAGTCACTGACTATATGGTAGACAGTAGAGTTTTAACATTAAAACAAATTGTTTCTTCTAGGGGGGTGGCAGTAGTGGACTCCTAGATATTTCACCAGTTTTGATTCCCAAACAAAGGGAAATCTTGACAACTCGTCCCTAAAAACACGAGAGTTAAGGGGGAAGGCTACTGATTTAGACCAGTTGATCTTGTATCCCGAAAGCTCCGAGTACAGACCAATCTGGTCTAAAATATAGGAGATTGACTCCGGGGTGGTGAATAGCAAAAGATCATCAGCAAAAGCTGACAATTTGATCTCTCTGCCCATCATATTGAAGCCAGAAATCCGGGGGTTTTGTCATAGTAAGAGGGCTATCAGCTCAAGGGCAATATTAAACAACATTGGGGATAGCAGGCAGCCCTGTCGAGATCCATGACCCAATTGAAACTCCCGGGATTGGATACCATTAGCACATATACTTGCTAATGGCCGGACGTACATTACTTTGATCAAATTGATAAAGCCTTCTCCAAAGACAAACCATCTAAGTGTAACAAACAGAAACGCCCATTCCAGACGATCAAAAGCCTTTTCGGCATCCAGTGACAATCCTACTAATGGGCCTTCCATGTTCTCCGCCCCAGCCAGCACGTGGCAAAAAAGTCTGGCGTTATCCACGGTCGATCGACTCTCCACAAACCCACATTGATCTGGATGGACCAAATAGGGATCACCTTTGCCAGACGATGTGCCAAGACGGTCGCATAGATCTTATAATCCACATTCAGTAATGAAATTGGACGATAATTGCTTACCAATTGTGGATCCCTCCCTACCTTTTCTATCACTACCACATTCGCCGAGGCAAAAGAGCCCACTTGGGGGCTTTCTTCCAACAGTGCTTGATAATATTGTTGCAGAAACAGACCCAGATCTTTCGCAAAGGCTTTAAAGAATGCTGAAGGTAAGCCATCTGGGCCAGCAGCCTTCCCTGTTGCTACTGAGTCAATTGCTTTCTGTATTTCCTCTAGTGAGATCAGCCTATCTAATAGGGATGATGCCTCCGGCTCCAACATTGGCCTTTGAATCTTGTCTAGCAATTGTGAAAAGGCTTCCTGCGAGCATTCTGCCTCAGAAGCATATAACTGTGTGAAAAAGGATCTGAAAGATTCCGCAATTTCAGAGTCACCAACCAACAACCCCGGGCATCTAGGGTCTCGAATAGTGGCAATTCGACTAGCTTCCTTCCGGGCTCTCAAGGTACTGGCAAGAAGCCTGCCAGCTTTATTGCTTTCTCTATAGTAAGTGCCTTCTTGGGCTTTAACATTTTGCGAGGCCTCCAATGTTAGGATTTGGTTATAGCTAAACCGTAGCCTTTGCAGCCGCAAAAGTATGCATGGATCTGACCTTTTAGTCAGTACACGCTCACCCGCCCTTTTCTGCGCATCCAGTACCTTCAATTGCTCTTTGCACTGCTTAGCTTGCCCTATACTAAAACTGGTTATTACGGCTCTCAAAGAGGCTTTTAAGCCCTCCCATCTGGCCCACCTTTTAGTCAGATATGGAGAGTTAAAGAAAAATACTCCACAATGGCCTCCTGGATCCTTGACCAGAAATCTTCATTATCTAGCAATGCTCTATCAAAAAAACACCTTGCTGTTGGGGAACCCAAACCAATATCTTGTATTAGCACTGACACAGCGACATGATCCGAAACATGAGTCGCATGAATCTCTGCTGCGACCATATTTGGTGTAAAGGACTTAGATATCAGAAAATAATCAATTCTCGATAGTGACTGGTTAGGAGGTGAATAAAATGTAAATTCCATATCTCCTGGATGAAACACTCACCATGCATCTATTAGACCCATCTCCCCCATCATGGAGGTAAGGACCCGCTGGGCTCTGGAGGGCCCTAAAGTCCTAGGAGGCTTCCTATCCACAAGAGCGTCCAGTACCAGATTGAAATCCCCCCCCCCCCCAGCACTTTCGGGATTGAGGGATCTGAATGAATTTCCTCTGCTACCATTCGGAAAAATTCTGGGCAGTCCTTGTTGGGAGCGTATATATTCATTAACACTAACTCCAGAGATCCAATTTTAAGACAGGCTTTGGCCCATCTACCTTCCTGATCTGCTCTTGTTTGAATCACCATAAAGTTAAGGGACTTCCGGGCTAGAATGGCCACCCCACTGTGTTTACCCCTCGCTGCGGAGAAAACCACTAATGTAAAGGGCTTAATGTGTAACTTCAACGATTCTCTCTCATTGATATGAGTCTCCTGCAACATTAAAATGTCTCCTTTTTCCTGCTTACCATAGAGAAAACTTTTCTTCCGTTTTATGGGATTGTTTATACCTTTTACGTTTAAGGAGAGAATTTTAACAGGTGCCATATTGCAAACAACACTTATTGCTCTTTACTTTCTCCACCAAGTTGTTATCATATTTATTTTCAAGTAGGCCCTCCCTCAATTCCGCCCAATCATTCTTTGCCCCTCTAGTAACCTTTGCCTTTAACATTACCATACATTGTACCTTCTTACATTGCCCACTTTAACAATACATAGCCACCAATACCAAAAGAGCACATACCCATGTCTGGTGGACCTTGGGGTGGGGAGAAAACCTAAAGACCAACCAGGTAAACCCAAAGCTAGCAGAACAGGTACAGAGGAGCCAATATCAATAACGCCAGTGGAACTTTATCGATGGAAGAGAGCTGATGACCCTCTCTGTTGGAGGATGTGTAGTCAACGAGGAGACTTTGATCACATGTGGTGGTTTTGTCCTCATATTCAGAGTTATTGGAGGAAGGGTTTTGCACATATAACTGATACCTTGAAAGTCATTTGCCCCTTTGAGATGGAGACATGTTTATTAGGGGTACTTCCTGAGTCGGTGGGACCGGTACATGTGAGGAATTTGGCCCAACTACTTCTAGCAGCCAGATCGGTGATAGCTCGGTTCTGGAAGCACAGTAGAGAGCCGTCTTTTTTAGAATGGAGCTCTAAAAGTTGGGAACTGTATCGGCTGGACAAAATAACAGCCGGGGTGAGGGGTCTAAACTTCAGAGGAGAGGATATTTGGAGTCAGGTTTTTTGGGGGGAGCCTAAAGAGGACTAATGCTATCGGTGTTGCTCCGGAGAGCTTGAAGGATGGGGGAAGCCTCCTAGGCCACTCTTTAGATATTGTATTGTGCAGAAGGAACACCAGGTTGGTTATAGTCCAGAAGGAACACCAGGTCTGGGAAGAGGGTCATTAATTCCCCTGGTTCAAGGTAAAAACGAGGCTGTCTGTTGTGGGTGTCCTTGATTAGTATTCTTCTTATTATCTTCTGTCTTCTTTGACTGTATTATGTACTTAAAGTCGGAGGGGTGGGGGGGATTGGGGAGGAAGCTAAGAGGGAGAATGGGAAGGGGGGATAGTTAGAGTAATGGCGGAGGTTGACTAAGCCTGAAGTATCCTCCAGTTATTTGAAATATTTGAACTATCTGAGATATTTGGAATAATAATAATAATAATAATATAATATAATTCTATAGTACTGTACTGGGGGGGTGAGGTATTGGAAGATAGAGTAATACACGGACAGGAACTGAACAGTATGAAGAGGTTGAGGTTAGTGAGTTACTGTGTGGTAATCATAATAATAATAACAGTAATAACAACATTACCAATACTTATAGAATGCCTGGTCCACTGTATTTGATGTATAGGAGGCTGTTCACTTTTGTTGTTGGCACTTAGGGGGAATTGTTGTGTTTTGTTTTGTTTTGTGTTTGTTTTTTTAAGAATATGCTCATTCCCCTATCTCTAGGATGGGTCTTCCGAAATGTCTATGTACTTTATCTGCTGTTACTCAATAAACTTTATTACATTTAAAAAAAGGTGTGTAAAATTAATAAGTTGGAAAGTTGGAAGGGTGCTGGTCTGCAAGTGTGGTACTCTGCACTGGAATATGAGAACGGGGAGGGGGGAAGGATGTAAGGGAAAGGGGAGAGAACAGGGGAGTTTAAACAAAGGAAGGTTTAAGATACAATAAAGGGGAAGGGGCTTCGGAGGGTGTATTGGAGGGGGAGTGGGGAGAGGGAGGGAGAGGGAGAATGGGGGAGGCACAGACAGGCGAGGTAGGGGACTAACTACTCTGTTTTTACTCCTCTGGATCCGGAGGGGGTCTGGGTGAAGGGAGGGGAGGGGAGGGAGGGGAGGAACAGGGAGGAGAACAGGTGGGAGGAAGGAACAGCAGAGGAAGAGAGGGAAGGGGAAAGGGCAAACAAAAGGAAAGGAGGGAGAACATAAGAACATAAGAACATAAGATATGCCATACTGGGTCAGACCAAGGTCCATCAAGCCCAGTATTCTGTTTCCAACAGTGGCCAATCTAGGTCATACGTACCTAGCAGTTTCCCCAAGGGACACAGGTTCCACAATGCTTGTATTGGTTCAAGCATTGATATCCTGGGTCCCTTCTTAATAATGGTTTATGGACCTTTCCTCCAGGAACTTGTCCAAACCTTTTTTAAACCCAGCTACACTAACAGCCTTTACTACATCCTCCGGTAACAAATTCCAGAGTTTGATTACACGTTGAGTGAAAAAATATTTTCTTTTATTAGTCTTAAATAGTTTACCCAGTAAGAAGAAGGAGTAAGAAGAGATGGAGGGGCAAGGGAAAAGGGAAAGAGAAAGGAAAAGGAGGTCCTTTTGGTACACATAGGAAGAGGAAAACATTAACGATAGCTACTATAAATGCCAACGGACTACGTACTTGACTTAAAAGACAGATTTTGATAAAGGAGGGCAAAACGTTGAATGCAGATATTTTGTGTGTACAGGAGACTCATCGAGTAGGACAGGAGTATATGTTAACGCCTAAACAATATCCAGTAGCAGTCCTTGCTGGACAGAGAGCGAACGCTCAAAAGGGGGGGTGGGGCGGATTCTGATAGGGGAAGTGCATAAGCACTTGATTAAGGGGTTATGTAGAAGCAAAGATGGGAGGTGGGTGAGGGTCCATCTAAAAACTGAAGAGTAGGAGATGTGGGTAGTTAGTCTCTATGGTCCCAATAAGCATCAAAGGGAAGTGTATGAGAAAATTCTACAGGGGTTGGAGGAATTGGGAGACACCCCAATAATTCTGGGTGGAGATTTTAACTTAACGTGTAACTCAAGACTAGCTAACAGTGGAAGTCAGGTAAGGAGGGGGGGGGGAGGGGGCGAGGAGATAGGCAAACACCAAGGAAACCGAAGGAGAGATTAGGACTAATAGATCTTTGGAGAAGTAGGCACCCAGGGGAGCGTAAATATACTTTCTACTCCCATGTACACAGCACGTACAGCAGACTTGACACGATATGGGGAAGTGGCTATCAAGGGTGAAGGAAGTAGAACAAGGTATGATAACATGGACAGATCATGCTCCAGTAAGTGCAATATTTGATTTAGGGGAGGAGGAGGGAGGAATACGATTTTGGAAATTAAATAACACTCTATTGGAAGATGAAAGTCAGGTGGAAAAAATTAGAAAAGATATACAGGAGTACCTATTTTTCAACATAACAGAAGAGGTATCCCTGAGTACTGTTTGTGATGGACTTAAGGCAGTACTGAGGGGGAGTTTCATTAGCTTAACAGCGAAGGTTAAGAGAGAGAAGGGGAAAGCTGAAGAGGAATTGCTACGAAAGCTAGCGGAATTAGAAAAGAAGCACCGGGGGGGGGGGGGAGCCTAGCTTTGGACAAGATGGACGTGGAAGAGCTGTGCTCTGGAGGGTAATGGTCAAGAATTCTGACTTCTGCAGTCTTTAACTAAATAGTTCCTACCTACTTTGATATTATTCAATCCTGGACATGTCTGGCCTCAAACCGACGCGGCTGGATTACCAAATATCTCAAAACGCCAGCGGAAAGAGAACCAAAACGGAACATCTCTCACCTCATAAGATGGCGGTCATCCAAGATTGTCCTGAGGCCTTGCAGGAACTTTTGGCTGAAATTCGTGCTGTTAAAGATTTGATCAAATCCAATGGTGACTCGCTGTGCACAATGCAGGAAGATATCAGCGCCTTGAAAATCTCTTTGGAATCAATCACTACGTACTTGGAGAAGGTGGAGAACATGGTGGCAATGCTTGGGGAATGGCTCAAATCCATCGAGAGGCAGGCAAAGTTGATACGCTCAATGCAGAGAGAGTTGGAAGACGGTAACAACCGCACTCGAAGGAACAACATACGAATACTGGGAGTTCCCAAGGGAGCCGAGGGTCCTGACATGGTGGCCTTTTTGCAGTCAATGATTCCGGATGTGTTGAAATTGAATTCGCCGTGAGGGGAGATAGGATTTAAAAAAAAAAAAATAATAATAATCCTATCTCCCCTCAGCCGTCTCTTTTCCAGATTAAAGAGCCCAAACCTTCTTAGCCTTTCTTCATAGGGGTATCCTTCCATCCCCTTTACCATTTTGTTGGCTCTTCTCTGAACCTTCTCTAATAACGCTATATCCTTTTTAAGATACGGCGACCAGAATTGCACACAATATTCAAGATGCGGTCTCACCATGGAACGATATAGAGGCATTATAATATCCTTTGTTTTATTTTCCATTCCTTTCCTTATGATACCTAGCATTCTATTTGCTCTCTTGGCCGCCGCTGCTGCACACTGGGCCGAGGGTTTTAACATGTTATCCACAATGACGCCTAAATCCTTTTCCTGGTGGTGGTTCCTGAGGTGGAACCTTGCGTCGTGTAAACATAGTTTGGGTTGTTCTTCCCTAGGTGCATAACTTTGCACTTGTCCACATTAAATTTCATCTGCCATTTTGATGCCCAGTCTTCCAATTTATCAAGATCCTCTTGCAATTTTTCACAATCCTCTTGGGTTTTAACAACTTTAAATAGTTTTGTGTCATCTGCAAATTTGATAACCTCATTCTTTATTCCTTTTCCAGGTCATTTATGAATATGTCAAAAAGCAGCGGACCCAGCAGAGATCCCTGGGGTACACCACTATTCAACTTTCTCCATTGGGAAAATTGGCCATTTAGCCCTACCTCTGCTTTCTATCTTTTAACCAGTTCCTGATCCACAATAGTACACTGCCTCCTATCCCATGACTCTTTAGTTTTGCCAAAGGTCTCTGATGAGGGAACTTGTCAAAGGCTTTCTGAAAGTCCAGGTACACTATATCAACTGACTCACCTTTGTCTACCTGTTTATTCACACCTTCAAAAAAACAACAGATTAGTAAGACAAGATCTTCCTTGTCTAAAGCCATGTTGGCTGCCTCCCATTAGGCCATGACTATCTACCTGCTGAGTAATTTTGTTTTTTATGATGGTTTCTACCATTTTTCCCGGTACTGACGTCAGGCTCACTGGTCTGTAGTTTCCCGGATCACCCCTGGAACCCTTTTTAAAAATTGGCGTTACATTGGCGATCCTCCAATCTTCAGGTATTACAGATGATTTTAATGAAAGTTCACAGATTACTAATAGCAGGTCTGCAATCTTATATTTCAGTTCTTTCAACACCCTTGGATGTATACCATCCGGCCCAGGTGATTTGCTACTGTTTAGTTTATCTAATAGTTGTAATACATCTTCCCGATGTATCGATATTTCCTTCAATTCTTCTGCACCTTTAAATATCACTTCAGTCATGGGTAACATCCCTACATCTTCCTCAGTAAAGACCTAAGCAGGAATTCATTTAGTCTCCGCTATCGCCTTGTCACCTCTTAGTGCCCCTTTAACACCTCTATCATCTAATGGACCAACTGACTCTCTCACAGGTTTTCTGCTACGAATGTACCTGAATAAGTCTTCATTTTGCATTTTTGCTCCCGCAGCAAGCTTCTTCTCAAATTCTCCCTTTGCCTGCCTTATCAATGCCTTGCATTTAACTTGCCAGTGCTTGTGCTGTTTCCAGGTTTCGTCGTTTGGCTCTTTTTTCCATTTCCTGAAAGATGCTTTTTTGGCAACAGCCTCTCTGACCTCACCTTTAAACCATGCTGGTAGCTTTTGGACTTCCTTCTACTTTTCTTAAAGCGTGGAATACAACTGGTCTGGGCTTCCAAGATAGTATTTTTCAACAACACCCAAGCTTGATGTAAGTCTTTAACCTTTGCAACTGCTCCTTTTATTTTTTTCTTAACTATTTTCCTCATTTTATCATAGTCTCCCTTTCAAAAGTTAAAAGGTAGTACTGTGGATTTCCTTCCTATCCCTCCTCCACTAATTAAATCAAACACGATCATGCTATGATCACTATTGCCAAGTGGCCCCAACACCCTTAACTCTTGCACCAGATCTGGTGTTCCACTAAGGACTAGGTCCAATATGGCTTCCCTTCTAGTCAGTTCATGAACCAGCTGCTCCAAGAAGCAGTCATTTATTTCATCTAGGAACTATATCTCCCTAGCATGTCCTGCCGTGACACTGACCCAGTCGATACCGGGGTAATTGAAATCACACATTATTATTACTGAGCTCTATCTTTTGTTAGCTTCCTTGATTTCTTTGAGCATTTCAGCATCCATTTGTTCATTCTGGCCAGGCGGTCGATAGTACACCCCCACTGCCATCGCCTTCCCCTTTTTACATGAAATTTCAATCCATAGAGATTCTACAGCAAATTTTGTTTCCTGAAAAACTTTAATCCTTTCTGACTCAATGCCCTCTCTAGCATAAAGCGCAACCCCTCCACCAATTTGATCAGCTCTATCATTATGATATAGTTTGTACCCAGGTATCACAGTGTCCCACTGGTTGTCCTCCTTCCACCATGTCTCTGAGATTCCAATCATATCTAACCTCTCATTTAGTACTATATATTCTAACTCTCCCATCTTATGTTTTAGACTTCTAGCATTTGCATACAAGCATTTTAGAGACTGTATTTTATTCATATTAAGCTGGCTATTGGTAGGCACGGGTAATTTTGGAACTTTAAGCTCTGTCTGCTCCATACTCGAGGGCATTTGGGCTACTTTACTCTTTTTTTGGAACCTCTCTACTTTTGATAGTATCCTTCAAGGATACATTCTTCTGAGCCATGCACTCTTGTGCGACTGTCGGCTTTCCCCTATTATCTAGTTTAAAAGCTGCTCTAGAGGGGGGCGCTGGTGAGCGCTGGTGAGAATGGCCGCAAGTTAGTGCAGCTCCGCATCCAATCCACCGTGCTGCAGAGGAACACATGAGGAAAGTGTAAAAAACCCCTTTCCAAATGTTCACCAAGCGTGAGGGAGTCTAAACTGAGCATTCCTACCCCTCTGCGCTGGGATCATTGGCTCTGGTAACAGGAGACATGACGGGCAAGATACTGCTGATGCGGTGCTGAGCCCTGGAGTGACACTGGCTGCTCCGGAGAGTGCCCGTGGGGAAAAAGGAAACCCCCGAGGAACAGGAGGTACAGCTATGAGGGATGCCCGTCCGGCTCTGTGTCCAGAATAACTCCAGTGGATAGCTGAGAGAAGCGGGGAGCTTGAGATATGATCGGGAGCAGGGGCCAGCAGGATTAAATTTAAAAACAAGACTGACCTTGCTGCCGGGGAGGTCTGCCATGAAGTGACTGCCTGCGTGGGAGATAGAGCTGCTGCGGTGGATCCGTTGGCTTCTGGCTGCTCTCTCTGCCCTTCTGTGTCTTGGCTTGCCTGTGTTGTTGGGGTTGGAAGGCTGTGGCCATTACCACATAGTGGTGAAACGCATGGAGCTCCTGCATTCCACTGAGCTGGAAGGAAAACGGAGTTAATTACCTGTAACTGGAGTTCTCCGGGGACAGCAGGATAAGTCAGCCACAATTGGTGACGTCATCCGACGGCGCCGAGACGGAAGTACTCTCCATAGCTCAGAAGGGCTTTCGCCCTTCTGAGCATGGGCCAACTGGCCCCACCCCTCTGCCCGCCCCTAGCTAACCAGTATGTCCCTAGCTGAGACTTTTGCCGCTAGGAGGCGGGCACCAGGACGGAGGCCGACCCCTTTCCAGGGGAGGTGGGCGGTTCTGTGTGGCTGACTTATCCTACTGTCCCCGGAGAACACCAGTTACAGGTAAGTAACTCCGTTTTCTCCTAGGACAAGCAGGATGAGTCAGCCACAATTGGTGCCTCCCCAGCTGCCATGAGCTGTGGTAGAAAGGGGGAAGGCCGAGGCACTTCTTCGGGTAGACTACAGGCTAGGCTAGCAGGCAGCCTGTGATGCAGCATGTTGCCACCAGAGCATGTAGGCCCATAGTGGTTAGACTACAGGCTAGGCTAGCAGGCAGCCTGTGGTGCAGCATGTTGCCACCAGAGCATGTAGGCCCATAGTGGTATGAAGACGCAAAGCACGTATATGCAGAGGGTGCAGTACAAGGCACACTTGTGAGGTAACCAAGACACACCTGCAGAGGGTGCAGTACAAAGCACCCTAGTGAGGTAACCAAGACACACTTGTGAGATGACCAAGACATAGGCCCGTTGGGCAGTGTGAAGAAGACCAGCCACAATAGTGTTGGGTACGAGAATGGAGCGAACGGTGCAAGTGGGGCGTGAATGCCCCACTAATAAGAGAGGCGCCTCTTAATATTATTTATTTAGAATTGTCGAGAACCATTAGCGTAGCAGGGTATCGGGACCCGGAGATTGCTGCTGGGTCCAGCCCTGGGGACTTGTGACTCTGGGGGACTGTCTCTGGGGAGACATGACCTGAATTGGCCAGTGTTGTATGCGACCGCGTTGGTCACTGTTTGGACGGAATGCTGTGCACCGCCATGCTACAGGCTTGGCAGTCCAGTCATACCCTGCATTCAGGGTGTGTGTCCTCATTCCCTGCATGCTTGCGCATCTCTGCTGGCATCTGCACTGTGGTCAACTGCTCACACAGTCAGGTTGGGACTACAGATGCAAGTGGGGTGCAGGATCGGGTGGTCTGCGTCAGTAGCTGGTGCATTATTCTCCGGGCGGGGGCTCCTATCAGTCTAGGTGGAAGGTGCTGCTGTAAGCCGTTTCCTTGGTGGGGGGTGCCCGGAGCAGAAGAGTCAAAGAGCCCAGGTTGGGGCCCCTTGACATTGGTGCATTATCCCGTGTCAGTGGGCGAATCACGGGGACTGGGTTGGAGGGGGCCACAGCTGGGACTCGAACTTGTGACCTTCATTGGCTGTGCGTACAGCACCACACTGTTGCCACTGAAAGAAGAGCTGGAAAGGGGAGCACCCGGGTGCAAACCAGGGACCTCTTGATCTGTAGTTAAATGCTCTTCCCCTAAGCTGTGCTCCCACAAGGATGAGGCTTTGTACTGTGCAGGAACCAGATGCAGGGTCTCACGAGACTGGAGTGATGTTCAGTTAGTAGATGCACAGGGCCCTGATGCTGTCCGGAGTGTGGAGCCCTCTTCCTCCAAGAAGCGTGGGGTGCTCCTGATCTGGGAGGCGGCTCAGTCCTGGAGGGACTGCACACAAAAAATAGGTACACCATAAGGTATGTGGTTTCCCGACCCTCGGTTGTCGGGATAGGAGGCCGGTCTAAGGGGAATCATTCTGCAGGTAATATGATTAGTGGGTAGGCATCCTGCCCGTGGAGGTAGGAAGGCGGCAATGAGATGGAGCAATACGGTTGTGGTGGTTATGAAAATGCCGCTAGCAGCACTGCTTTATAATAAAAGGTAATGCCTCAGACGGCCTTACTCGTTAACCCCACTGGGGGATTGAACTCATGACCCCTGGTTCAGTAGTCCATGTATTAACCACTGTGCTACCCCTCTCTTGCTGCTACTGATGGGCTGCCTGAGGAGAGACCAAAGACTATTCCGGATAGCTACCCGGAGGGTTGTAAGAGTCAACAGCAACTGGACTGTGCTTAACAACGACAACCACTTCATCTCAGCAGCTTAGAAGAGCTGACCTGGTTTGTGCTGCAGTAGATTGAGGGCGATGTTAGCCTGTGCTAGGACACTCTGGGTGGTGTTCTCAGCAGCTTACATGAGCTGATGGGGCGCACACCGTGGTTGATCGAGGGGAATGTAGAGCAGATAAGGCTGGATAGCATGTGCTATTAGGTCCCTTTGGGCGGTGTTTAATGTGATCTACATCAGAGGCGAGTGAGTGGTTCATAGAAGGGGACCATTTGGTACAAAGACATCCAGTGCAGGTGGTGCAACTTGACAGGAGAAGATGTCCGGTTGAGGGACGAGGAACCGAAGGGTTCGTGGAAGGGGTCCAGTTGGTGCAGCCTGACGATCCAGCTGCTGCCCTAAATACGGGGACTGGGTTGGCAGGAGCCCCAGCTGGGATTTGAACCTGTGACCCTTGGCTCCTGAACACATTGTCTGTGTTCACTACACCACACTGTGGCCACGGCATTATCATGCCAGGCAGGGATGGCTTCTTAGTGTGAGGGCTGGTGATAGGGCGAGCTGTAAGCTCTGACCCCTGATCTTTTACGGTCAGTAGCATGAAGAGACTAGCCCACCGTAAGGAGCACCAGCGGGCTTGCGCTTGAGCGGGATTGAAGCTTTGCTCGATTATGCCCCAGGCACGGGTTCAAGGCGCTGGGCAAAGTGAAGGTCTGCCCTGAGTTTCATTGGTCTAGGCAATGCAGGACGACAGGTGCTTCTGCGACCACCTCTGATAGGTGTCGATCTAGGACGTCAGCACCAGGGAGACAGGGAGGGTGCCCTACTTGCCAACCTGTGCAGGAGGGGGGGGGGGTGATGCCAATACCAGTGAGTCACGCTGTCCGGGTGGTGTTATTCCACCATCAGTCGGGTCCTGGTGTTAGTACACCCCAGTCGGCCACTACATGACCTTGTTATGTATATTTTCTTATATACTGTGCTAGTCAGCATCAGTGTGGTTTACATTGAACAACTGAATTAAATTGAGCAGGGCATTACAACTTGACAGATAACTCTTGTACCGTGGATGTGGGCTACGGTGGGTTGAGAGGCTTGCCCAAGAGCACAAGGAGCGACTGTGGGACTAGAACCCCAGTCCTTCCGGGCCAAGGTTGCTGACCTCTAGCAGGACTTGAACCCCCAATTTTTGGGGCTGAAGTACCTTCCCCCAACCACTAGGCCATTCCTCCACTCCATGCTGGGTGGCCTAAGGATATATATATATATATATATATATGTGTGTGTGTATGAGTCATATTGTGTTGAAGTCGTTGCAGTGAAGTAGAGCTGTGTAGGGTTTCGAGGCACTGAGTGCCCAAGTTTATTGTTGGCTGGCACCAACTTGACCTGTGAGGTTTGCCCCTGGCTGAACCGGTACCGATTGTTCCCTTTAGAATCTGAATAATCAGCTATCTGGATTGAGCCAGATAGGAAGCGGGTCTGAAACCTTTATTTCTACTTTTCCCATTGCCCTGCCCAGAACCTGGGCTCCGGCCGGGAAGTAGAGAAGTGGAAGTATAATGCAGGACATCCGGTCTGAGAGGTTGCTCGAACCCTAGACTGATACTCCAACCTTGGTTAGCCTGCACATGCCGGGGAACCGTTTGAAATCTGACCATACCACTGCTGGCTGGTGATTACCAGTAAAAACCTTTTAGAAGGGTAAATGTGAGGGCCCCACAAGGTAAATTGAATGGGGAGGGGGTGCACCGCCATTCACAGCAACATGGTGAGGGGGGCACCGCCATTCACAGCAACATACCTGCAGTGTTACCGGACCTTAGGGCAACTGCAAGGGAAGCAGCTTATTGGTGGGGTCATCACTCCTGCAGGACTCCATTCCCCTGTGTTACCCTGGAGCCTGAGGTCTCCCCTCTGGTTAGCAGCCTTGGCTATGGCCGGGAGCCTGTCTGAATTGTTAGTGCCGGAGGGACCACCGTTGGCGCTATCAGCTTCAGAATTGTCAGCGCCAGAGGCTCACCACTATTTAAATATGTGGACTGGATTGGCAGTAGCCCCAGCTGGGCTTTGAACCTGTGACCCTCTGTTCTTGCACACACTGTTTGTGTGCACTGCACCGCCGTGTTGCCACTGCAATCAGAGTCTTAGAGCTGGTTGGCGGTTCTGGGCCAGGGAGCTTAGTTCATACTGCGGACATGCCGCGTAGTCTATGGTTGCCCTGTACACAGTGAAAGTGGACGTTTAGAAATATGAGTGAGGCAAAGACGTCTTTAATAAAGCAGGAGATGGAAGTTTGCTCTCGGTTAACTTGAAGCAGATGTGGGATGACTTGTAGCTCTTTAGGGTTGTGCAAAACTGAAGGGCAAGCAAGCAGACTTTGGGCCGGGCAAGCAGTGTTTGGAAACTTTCCCCCAGTGCGGAAGGGATCCAACTGGGCTGCTCCACGGAAAGCGGCAGATTACTCACAGCCTGGTGCACGGCTCTGACTTTGTCCGTTTATCTTTCTCTTTCCGTCTCTGTCTCTTCGCTGTTGTCGGAGCAGGCAAATTGCCGTTAGGTGAACTTAGCACTACTGCTAACGCGGAGTCTACCGCGCCGGTGCCCCGATGTCGGCGCGGTCCTTGGCGATGCTTCGGTGCCGAATGGGAGTGTCCGCTGAAGGGCTGAACTCACTTTGATCTGCACCGACCAACGGCGCTGCAGAGGGGGGGCCGTGATGTCAGCGGGCCAACCTGGGGCGACTCAGCGCCGAAAGAACCATTGGCTCCGAAGAAGGAGAGGCCCCTCCTTTCTGGGGGAGTGCCTCCGCGCCGAAGAACCGTGTCCTGCACTGTGTAGATGAAGATTCACACAGCGCTCTGCTCCATCTCATGCTGTCCTGCACTGTAGAGACGAAAGAAGGGCGATCAGCCCTCCTTCCTGCCTAGAGCGGCGCCGAACACTGTCGGAGTGGGGAGGAGTCGTTGAAGCCAGGCCGTTCGACTGGTTGACGCTGGCCAATGGCGCCGCAGGGGGGAGTAGCCCGGAGCCGTGACTAGGCCATTCCTCTGTCACCGGCAAGATGGCTGCCTCAGCCGAAAGAACCATCGGTGCCGACGGAGGAGAAGCCCCTCCTTTCTGGGGGAATGCCTCCGCATGAAGAACCCATGGCGATCGGCCCCTCGTTCCTGCATGGAACGGCGCTGACCACTGTCGGTGTAGGGGAGGAGCCGTTGAGTCATGCCGTTTGATTGGTTAGGCGCCGGCCAATAGTGCCTTACCACGGGTAGAGCAACCACATTTGACCCCACTGCCATCTGCCGTGATGTCACCGGCAAGATGGCCGTTCTGAGACCCTCGTGGCCGTCCTGGGCACCTCGTGGCTGGTCACATCAGTCTGGAACTCAAGGCAGATGGAGGGTCCGATGTTGCAGCCGCATCGTCATGCGAGGGAGAGCCTCTTGTCTGGATAGAAGGCTTCAGGAGGCGAGATGCGTGCGGGATAGCCGGGGGGGGGGGGGAGTCCCAGAGGTGCATCCTAATGGCAGTGCAGCGGTAGTGTTACCGAAAGGAGTGGGAGCCCCGCTGCCGATCCGGAGAAACGGAGGTATGTTAAAATGGCTAGCCGTGGATGGAGGCCTGTCAGGCACGTCCTGGGCTGCCGCGCTGGCTGGGCTTCCTCTCAATGGCTGCCGCGCTGGCTGGGCTTCCTCTCAAGCCCATTGTCCTTTCCCCGCTGACTGCTCGAGCATGAATCCACATGCTCACGGCTGGTCCAGATAGACAGGAATCTAAAGAAACAAGAAGAAGAAAATTTAAAATGGATAATACATACATTGTAGATGATAAATTTGATTTTTGGTGGAGAGTAGCAAAGTCCGTCTTGCTGGCAAGGCGGAAGAAGTAAAACTGGTTAACTAGGGGCGGGCAGGGGGGTGGGGCCAGTTGGCCCATGCTCAGAAGGGCGAAAGCCCTTCTGAGCTATGGAGAGTACTTCCGTCTCGGCGCCGTCGGATGACGTCACCAATTGTGGATGACTCATCCTGCTTGTCCTAGGAGAAGTGCAGGAGGAGAACCGGGTCGTCAGATTGAAGATCTTTAAGTCCTGCACTGATTACTCGCTTGTTGAATGCTTCTCCGGGGCTGCAGAGATACAATCTTCCTCCCGTTGCTGGCTGGTAGTAGAGCTGTAGCTTGCAGGCAGAAATAAAGAACACACCTGGGCAGGTATCTGGTTTCCCCGCCTCCATGGTGAGTGAGCTGCTGTGTAATGGTGAAGCGGGATCGCCATCTAGTGGCCATAATGTGAAGTGTTTGAACTACATATACAGTAATTTGGATTAAGAGAATCCCTATTATAAAGGACGCAGCCCTGCTGAGAGTAAATAAATAAAGAGAACCGGAGACCACATGATGCAGTGAGCTAGACGGCAGAGGATTGCCGCGTTCTGAAGTAGCCCACTGGAAAAATAGACTTTCTCTAGGCAACCTCTGCTCGAAAACAGCTGACTGAGCAGAGGAAGAGACGGAAGTGGAGTGCTGAGAGGCAAGTGTCGGAGGAAGCACACATAACAAGGAAGCAGATGTCAGTGAAACCCGGGAAAAAGGAGAAACCACGCGAGGCGGAGAGTAAGATGGCGTCTTCTGCTCCGGATAGCCCGCTTAACAACCCTCTGGCAGGAGCTGTAGAGGACGTCACCAGTGCAGTGGTAGCTGCCTTGGAGGGGCGATTTCAAGCCCTATCAGAGCAGATGTCCCAGGTAGGGCAAGCAGTAGCAGACATTGGGCCAAGAGTAGCACAAGTGGAACAACAAATTGTGACGGTGGAAGAGGCCCAGCAATCGCAGGCCCAAACTATAAAGAAAATGGAAGAACAACTAAAGAGTTACGCGGATAAAGCTGATGATTTGGAGAATCGTGGTAGGCGGAAGAACTTGAGAATTGTGGGGATATCGGAGTCTGTTAAAGAGGGCGAGCTCCGTGACTAGCTGGAAAGTGGCTGATCTCACAACTTTCTCTGGAGGCGAGTGTGGGACCTCTGATCATAGAGAGAGCGCATAGACTGGGACAGAAGAGAGAAGGAGCAACCCGACCACGCTTAGTCATTGTATGATTTCTGAACTTTGTTCAAAATGAGGCAGTGTTGAGAACAGCCAGAGCAAAGAGGAGTCGGACATCGGGAGTGCAGAAAGTATTGATCTTCCAAGACTACTCGAATCAAGTGAGTTTGCGCAGATGTGAATTTACAGGAATCTGTGCCACACTTATTAATAAGGGCATGCGGTTTGCTCTGATGTATCCTGCTAGATTGAGGCTGGAGTATAATGGCAAGCACCACATCTTTGAAACGGTGGCAGCGGCACAGACGTTTCTAGCAACCCTCGGTGATGCATAAAACAAGGCTGAGCCGGTACAGGGTGTGGACTGTAGTAGCTCTGAGAGAAATCCTGCGGCGCCAAGTTTTGCTGAGAGGAGAGAACTATGTGAAAAACTGGACTATGTACCTTTTTCTCCCTCTGGACATATATGAGGGGAGTGACATGGAGCACACGTATAATAAATGCAGCATCGCAGAATAATTGAGATGTGTGACTGGAGGAGATCTGGAGTAGAGCCAACGCTATGAAAGGGGAGCCCAGAATATAATTTGCCCACTCTCCTCCATAACAAGGATGCTGGCAGGCGAGCTTGAAGGCAGCTGGGAGATACGCTTACATGAGGAGGGGTGGCTCTGTTGTTTGCTCCCTCCCCCATGTGGAACTGTTGAATTGTTGAACTGTTTTATTGAGGACCGGTCTCTGTCTGAGATTGGCTGATGATGTTGTGATGGTTGACAATGTGATCTTGTTTGTTAAAAATGAAAGTATTGGTTGTTTAGAGAGTTCCGTTGTGGCAGGTGTAGGCCTGTGAACCACTTTGTCTGATATAAGCAAGCGAGCCTAGCTAGCTTGACCTGTAAATGAAGCCAGTGGAGAGGCCTATGGGAATTGCACATCCCCCAATATGCTCCTGTAGAGCTGGAACATAGTAAGAGTGTTGAATTAGCTTAGATAAGCTGAACTGGAAGATGGAAAAATACAGAAAAATATGTTTAAAAGTCACTGATAAGAAAAGTACATCTGCAAGGGATTTAATTAGGACTGCTGACAGATGAGTTGCAGAGCCCTGCTCCCCTACACGCACAAATTGGCTCAATGGCCTTGGAAGTATGAAAGTAACAAGTTGATGAACTGGCCATTGTAATTGGGACTAGAAGGGGGCTGAGCAGGTGCTGAGCCCACTGAAAGAACATAAGTCTATAAAAGTTGTTGTATTGCCAGAGAACTTCGCTCAGCCATTTTGAAATTGACTTTGCTTGAGTCTTGTGCACAAATAAATGATTTGGACCTTCTGAACAGACTCCTGGTATTATTGGTTTGTCTGCGCTCTGCTGCTACACCGTGTTGGTATATGGTCCATGTTTGAGGATTATTTGGAACAGAAGGAGAGTAGGGGGAGGAGGTAGCCAGTTTGGAGGATTGGATTGTTACAAGGGGGGAGCTGGATGGGATAGTGGAGGGAGGTAGGAAGATATAAGGTAATGTATGTAAGAGTGGTAAAGTGGGGGGAATATATGGGGGAAGGGGGAGGGACCCTAGGGTAGACTAATTATTGAGCGGAGGATGGAGGTTGGTGGAGGTGGGTTTGGGATGCATTAATGATGGTCAAGGGAGGAAAGCCCCAGAGAGGAGGGCAAGGAGTAGAGATACAGGAGGACGGGGAGGGAAGGTGGGAGATGTTAGGGAAGGAGGAAGGGGAGGGAGAGAATGGGGAGGGGGAGGGCTTGGGAATCTTGGAGGGGAGGGGGGCAGGGAAAAATTAAAAATGCAATGCAGACACAAAGGGATTTGGGGGGAGGAGGGCAGGGATATTGCTAGTGGTCCTTGGAAACTCAGACAGATTGAGAGGGGCGAGAGGAAAAGGGGAAGTCCTGTGCTGGGGGGGCTGTCTCTTTGGCGGGAATACGCGTATAAATTAAGCCGGGGCTTTGATTATGGATAAATCATGATGGGCACTAAAATACGATTTGCATCATGGAACGTATGTGGGATGGGGAATCCTATTAAGTGCTATAAGGTATTAAAGACTTTATGGGATAATAAGGTGGAGGTCGCTTTCCTGCAAGAAACACATCTTACTGCTAAAGAACATGATAAGCTCCGGAGATGGTGGGTGGGCGGGGTATATGGAGCATCCTCTGGGGGGAAAAAAGCAGGAGTGGCAATCCTTATTCATAAGAAGGTTGGATTTGTGTTGACACGAACCATGGAAGACCCAGAGGGTAGATTTATTTTGGTAATTGGAGAGATTAGAGGCCAGAGGATAGCGTTAATGAATATATATGTGCCAAACTTGTATGAAGCAAGATTTTGTGTGAAGGTCAACAAATGTTTGAGTGATGTGAGACACACCCCGTTAATAATTGGGGGGGATTTTAATTGCGTAATGGACGAGAGTATGGATAGGTCGAAGAGGAGTGGTAACAACAGAGATTGGAGAGCACAGTGGGTGAAGGGACTCTGTGAAGGGTTTGAGCTGTTAGACTATTGGAGGGTTTTAAACCCATTAGAAAGGGACTATACGCATGTGTCGAGGGCCCATGACACTGGATCTAGGATAGACTATTTTCTGGGATCCTCTAGGTTATTTCCTAGAGTAACGGAAGCAAGAGTGGGGCCTATAATGGTCTCTGACCACGCACTGATCTGGATAGACATTCAGTGGGGGTTAAGTAAGGACAGAACATTGTGGAGGTATCCATTGGAGGTGAGCACTGATAAACACTTTGGTGAATTTCTGAAGTCTAAGTGGGAGGAATATGTTACACACAATGCTGAGCATAAGGCGAACCCCACATTGTTTTGGGAAACTGCTAAGGCAGTACTTTGGGGACACATTATTAGCTATATGGGTTATAGACAGAGACAGTATAATGGGAACTTGTTACGGTTGGAAAAGGAGGTGAGAGTAGCAAGGCGCAGATTTTGCCAATTTCCCACAACTCATAATAAGGAGACACTGCTATATCTGCAGACAGAGCTGTCCTCCGTAATACACGAAAGGGTGATTCGGTCCCAGTTGTATTACAGACATAAGCTGTACAAATTCGGGAACAAACCCGGGAAGTTGCTGGCAGGGCTGATACGAACAGGAGGGGGGGGGGACTTATGTGGGAGCAATGAGAGATGAGAGGGGGCAGATTAGGAACACACAACAGCACATAGAAGAGATATTTCGGAAGTATTATACTGCACTGTATGAGGAAGGGCAGGAGGACCAGCGGAGCGAGCAGGTATTTTTGGATCGAATAAGGGTTTCATGTTTATTAGAAGAACAGAGAGACTTGTTGAATGGTCCCATCACGCCTACGGAGGTGGTGGCAGTGGTTAAGACCCTGCGTAGGGGACGGGCTCCCGGGCCTGATGGATATCGGGGGGAGTTTTACAAGCTCCTCCTACAGCAGGTGGCAGGACTCTTGTCAGCACACTATATGGATTTGGTAGGAAGACAACTCTTTCCATATGAAGCAAATAGGGCACTTATCACAGTACTCCCCAAGGAGGGTAGGGACCCTGAATAACCAGGATCTTACAGGCCTATCTCACTGATCAATGTTGATCTCAAGATCTTGGCTAAAATAATGGCAGAGTGCCTAGCACCGATGATACCGGACTTGGTGAATGGGGATCAAGTGGGTTTTGTGCGTAATAGGCACATCATTAAAAATATGCGGAGGATCTTCGTTGCCTTGTACATGACAGCAGCAGCAGCAGGTGAGCCGGCACTATTAGTGAGCTTTGACGTGGAGAAAGCCTTTGATCGGGTGGCGTGGCCCTATATGTTCCGGATTTTAGAGCGTATGGGTCTGGGAGGCTTTTTTGGAAACGTGGTACGGCTGTTATATTCAAATCCACAGGGACAAATTATAGTGAATGATTCATTGACGAATGCTTTCCCGATAAGGAGGGGTACTAGACAGGGGTGCCCGCTATCACCGCTCCTCTATGTTTTGACATTAGAGCCATTACTGGAGCGAATGCGGACACACCCCCGGCTGGTGGGAGCGAGGATTGGAAGGTCGGACTTCTGAGTATCGGCTTTTGCTGCTGATGTGCTGGTGTATGTGGGGAGGCCTCAGGAGACTTTACCAACACTGTTAGATACATTTGCTGAGTTTGGAAGGTTTTCTGGCCTGAAACTTAATTTAGAGAAGTCGGAGACAATGCTCTTGGATAAAGGACTCCCAGGGAACTGGAAGGGCAAGTTTCCATTGAAATGGAGTATGAATGAACTCAAGTACTTGGGGGTTAGATTGGCGGCGGAAACGGGGAAGAGTCATATGTTGAACATATGGAGATTGCTAGAGGAGACCCGTACTCGGTTGGAGAGATGGAGGGATCTTCCTCTGTTGTTGGGTGGACGGATAGCGGTGTACAAGATGGTGATTTTTCCAAAGTGGTTGTGTGTGCTGCAGGTCCTTCCCATTTTGTTGCTGTGTAAAGAAGTTAAAGCACTGGAGAGGATACTTACTCAATTTCTATGGCGAGGTAGGAAGCCAAGGATTAGGATACGGTTATTACAACAGCTGTGGGAGGGGGGGGGGTATGGGTATCCTGCCAACTACGGAACTTGAGAGATTGGCTGAGTGAAACGGAGGACTATACGCCACTGCCAGTTGAGGCAGAGATAGCGCATCCCCTGACGTTGCGATATGTGTTACACTCCAAAAAACAGAAGCATTGGCACAGATCCCGCAAATGAGTGGTTATAGTAAATGGAGGGATATGCAGTATCAGATTATAAGAAGGAGTCACTTTGCCCCTAATAGAGCTTACCAAGCAGGGGCAGCCACCTCAGCGGGATGTCCTAGATGTGTGGAGGGGGCGGCCACCCTAGGACATATGTGGTGGAGATGTCCTCGAATCTCTCAATTTTGGATGGAAGTGTATGGATTTCTAGGGGGGCTGTTCACGGTTGATATAGGAGCAGAGCCTCAGTCAGCAGTGTTGGGGTTGAAGGATACTGGAGGAAAGATACTAAGAAAATATACCCAGTGGATGCAACGTGCGATGTTGGTAGCGCAACATCTTATTCTTAAGAGATGGTTGTCACGGAGCAGGCCCCGGCTGGCCGATTGGAGACAGGAAATATATGATTTAATGTTGGTAGAGAGGGCTGGCATACAAGGGAATGACAAATTGGGGGAACAATTCCTGTTAGAATGGGGACCTTTTCTACAGACACTCTCTTTGCAGGAGAGGAGCAGGATACTCAGTACATTGAGGTAGAGAACCGATTATGTATGACATTGGGAGTATATGGACCACTAGTAATGGGAATATGGCAGAGGGGTGGGGGGATAGGACGGAAAGATGCAGGGAGGGTAGGGAGTGGGGAAGAAGGGAGGTTGGAGGGAGGGGGGGACAAAAGAGTGAACAATTGGGCTGTGGGATGATAGTTGAGGAATAGTTGAATAGAGGAAGTGAATGGACCCCTGGGCGGAGTGTAAGAGTCACCACCCGCCGGGGGAGTGGGTATGGGGTAGGGGAGGAAGGTAGAGGTACACCATAAGGTAGGTATTGGGGGGAATAAGGGGGGAACAAAAGGGTGGAGGGAGGGGTGGAGAGCAGACTATTGAAAGGGGGTGGAGGGATAAAATAAATGATATAGGCAAGAGAATGGTCTGTATATGTTTTTGATGAATGGTTACCATGTTCATTCTGATATAATATACTGACAATGTTATTTGGATACAGAGTCTGCCTAATAAAAGAAAATTGACATAAAAGCTGCTCTATCTCCTTTTTAAAGGTTAATGCCAGAAGCCTGGTTCCATCCCGGTTAAGGTGAAGTCCATCCCTTCAGAAGAGCCCCTCCTTTCCCAAGAATGTTCCCCAGTTCCTAACAAATCCAAAACCCTCATCCTTGCACCATTGTCTCATCCATGCATTGAGACTCCAGAGCTCTGCCTGACTTTTGGGTCCTGCACGTGGAACGGGAAGCATTTCGGAGAATGCTACCCTGGAAGTTCTGGATTTCAAATTCCTACCTAAAAGCCTAAATTTAGCCTCCAGAACCTCCCTGCCACATTTTGCTATGTCATTGGTACCGATATGCATCAAGACAGCAGACTCCTCCCCAGCACTATCTAAGATCTTATCTAGGTGGTATGTGAGGTCCACTACCTTCGCACCATGCAGGCATGTTACCAGGCGATCCTCACGTCCACCAGCCACCCATCTATCTACATGCCTAATGAGCGAATCACCAACTATAACGGCTGTCCTAACCCTTCCCTCATGGGCACATGGCCCTGGAGAAACTTCCTCAGTGCGAGAGGGTTTTACATCACCTGAAGGCAAGGTCCTTGTTACAGGATCACTTCCAGCCACACCAGGGTGATGCTCTCCTGTTACGTGACCTCTCTCCTCCATGGCAACAGGGATGCTGCCAGACTGGAGATGGGACTTCAGGACTATATCCCTGTAGGTCTCGTCTATGTATCTCTGTCTTTCTTATGTCTTCCAAGTCTGCTACTCTAGCCGCTAAAGAACGGACTCGTTCCCTGAGAGCAAAGAGCTCCTTGCACCTAGTGCACACGTAAGATCTCTCACCAACTGAGAGAAAATCATACATGTGACACTCAATGCAAAAGATTGGAAAGCCCCCATCTTGCTGCTGGACTGCTGTCTGCATCTTAGTTTTAAGCTTGTGTTTAGATCTTTAAGTTCTTTACTTACTAAGGGTTGCTATGGATACTTATACTAATAAAATTGTACCTAATACGTTTAATATACCTTGTTCTCCTGAAGCTTAATTAATCTCAGGTCCTTAGTGTATGACTGATTTGGATAATGAACTGCACCTGAGAGCACGTCCTTTCCTTTAAGATGTGTAAGTACTGAGAGGTCCGGTGATATCAGCACCGAGATGGCTGCTTGAGGAGCGAGCTCCGGCTTGGATGGCTCTAGTTTAGCCCCAGAAGTAACACTTCAGCCCTAAATACCGACCCGACCGGATCCGAAATTGTAAGAAGAGAGGCAAGCATAGCCCCGGGGCCCCGATGGCAGGAAAGAAGGCGGGAACGGACTTAAAAGCCTTCTCCTTTAAAGGGGGAGTAGGAGCAAGGCCCCAGGCCAGTAAGATGGCAGCGAGTAGTGGCGAGCCCGGCGAAGCGGGAGGCGACAGAGTGATGAAAGGGAATGGCAATGAGATCCAGAGCCTTTGTGAGGACCTGCAGAGCTGGTTTGACTCCATGAAACAGGAGTTAAGTAATTTTAAGTCGGAAGTGCAGAGCTGGTTCCGTGAGGTGAAGGGAGACCTGGTGTCGATGGGCACGCGTTTGGAGGAGCTGGAAAACAGAGTCGATGAGCACGAGGAGAAGCTCAGTGTGAATGAGCTGCGGGTCAGTGGAATTGAAGAGGCGCAAGGGGATCTGCTGCAGAAGCTCGAGGATCTCGAGAACAGATCCAGCCGCTCGAATATAAGGATTCGGGACCTCCCGGAGGGGGAGGGGGCAGTAAACTACATCGATCTGGCTGAAGAGTTTTGTGGTGCGGTGCTCATGGCTGTGGACATGGACGTGGAGGGAGTGTGTTTTAGAGTGGATAGAGCGCATATATCGTTTGGCCCACGGAGGGAAAACAAAACCAGAGACATTGTATGCTGCTTACATGAATATAGGACAAAAGAGCTAGTAACAAAGGCAGCCAGGAAGCTGGGGAAAATACCCTGGCACAGGGCTGAGGTGGAAGTGTTTGCGGACATATCAAGTATAACCATGAAGAAGTGTAGAGAATATCAGCTGGTGACCAGACGCTTCCGGGAAGAAAATGTTCGGTACCGGTAGTTGTTTCCAGTGGGGCTGCAGTTTACCATTAATACTAAATCCTATGTGGCCCACTCGGTGGAGGCTGCGATCTCGAGCTTACAACAAGCAGGCTGGTCTGATCTCCCAAAGACCATAGCAGGAGCGCAGGGAGCTGGCGAGCCTGGGGGCCTCCCCAAAAGCTCACAGTCCAGATGGAGCAGGGTGTCGGGCGGTGAGCGGAGACTGCGGAAGCAGAGGCCAGTGCAAAAGAATGGGGACGCGGACACTTGAGCTTCTTATTGTGACCATGGATGGATGGCCAGCTGCGGGCCCTAAGGACAGGCCTGAGGGGGTTCTGGGGTGATTTCAGAGTTGAATTTGGACTGAATCTTGCATACAAGTTATAAAGTGTTCTAGAGCAGGTTGTTTCTATATGCTCTGGGCTGGGGACTGAAGGGGGGTTTGTTGTTGGGGTGTGTTGGGTCAGGGGAGGTGTGGGAGTATATGTGACAGAGGGTGAAGAAATGTTTGTAAATAACAAGATGGGGAATTTATTTATTTATTTATTAGCTACATTTATATCCCGCTTTTCACCGGGTCAAAGCGGTTGGGGGATACATTTAATGCTGTCAAAGCAGTTGGGGGATACATTTAACACGAGGGGATATGAGACACATACACTAATACTTACAGGGAACATGGGCAATGGAGGGTTAAGTGGCTTGCCCAAGACCACAAGGAGCACCTGTTGGACTAGAAACCCCAGTCCTTCCGGCCCAAGGTTACTGTCCTCTAGTGGGATTTGAACCCCCGACCTTCCAGCCTGTAGTACCTTGCCCCAACCACTAGGCCACTCCTCCCTTAGTTTAAGGTGTGAAGGGGAGTTGTCCTGGTCTGATGTTACCTGGAGACGATCTACTTGGTGGATTGGATGGTGACTTGGGGGGAGGAAGGAGAGGGGTGGGAAGGGAGAGGGTGGGGGAGGGAGGGGAGCCTTCTGGGTTTACCGGCACTTTCGAGGGGGGTAGCAAACAGGAAAGATGGCTGCACTTAGACTGGTGACTTTCAATGTTAGAGGCCTGAACTCCTTCTATAAGAGGCAAATGCTACTTAAAGAATGCAAGAGACTGGAGGAGGATATTATATTTATTCAAGAGACACATCTTCTCTCCAGGGACGAGGGGCGTATGAGGCATCCACGCCTTCCCCAACAGTAATTTGCTTCTAATAAGGTGGAAAAAAAAAGGGGGGAGTAGGGATATTGTTATCTAGCAGGATGATGGGCCAGGTGGAAGGGGTGATTAGGGATAAAGGAGGGCGCTATGTGATTGTCAATTTACTGTGGGGGCCAAAAACATATACTTTGATTAGTGTGTATGCCCCAAAAGTGTGTAGGGAGGAGTAGCCTAGTGGTTGGGGCAAGGTACTTCAGGCCAGAAGGTCGGGGGTTCAAATCCCACTAGAGGACAGCAACCTTGGGCCGGAAGGACTGGGGTTTCTAGTCCCACAGATGCTCCTTGTGGTCTTGGGCAAGCCACTTAACCCTCCATTGCCCATGTTCCTTGTAAGTATTAGTGTATGTGTCTCATATCCCCATGTGTTAAATGTATCCCCCAATTGTGTTGTGACCGCTTTGATTGAAGGATAAGGCGGTATACAAAACTGTCTAAATAAATAAATACCAATCAGGTGGTTTTCTTTAGGGAATTACAAGAGGTTATCACACGCAGGGGGAGGGGCAGTTAATAATGGGGGGAGATGTTAATGTGTCTCTCAATCCCTTGGTGGATACCTCGCGGGGGGCAGCGTCCGCTTCTAGACAGCTTAGACTACGGTTGAAAAGGCTGATGGGGGGGCTTGAAGGTGGTGGATGTGTGGTGAGAGGTGCATTGTGGGCAGCACAACTACTCTTATTATTCTGCTGTGCATGAGGTTTATTCCTGGATAGATTTGTTTCTTCTTGATAAAGCATTGCTGGCGGATGTTGAAGAATGTGCAATACGAGAGAGGACGTGGTCAGACCATGCCCCAGTTATATGTAGCGCACCAATGGGGGGCCCGAGATTAGTGCAAACCTGGTGGAAGTTGAATGACTTCTTATTGGAAGATGAGGAAGTAGTGCAGCAGGTTCGGAGAGAGGTGGAGGAATATATGCTTTTGAATGATAACGGAGAGTGCTCTCCAGGGATTGTCTGGGACTGCATGAAAGTGATGGTGGAGGGGAGGCTCATAGCTATAGGGACGCATAAGAAAAAGATGAGATTGCAAAGGCAGTCAGAATTGTTAGCCTCGATAGGGGAGCAGGAAAACCAGAGTAAGCGGGGACCCCAAAATGAGGCTTTGCAAAGGCAGTTGCGTAGGGTCCAAGAGGAGCTGAGTGAATTGTGGATGCAGGAAATTCAGTACAAATTGAACATGTTATGGCAGAAGTATTTTGAATTCGACAACAAGGCGGGTAGATTGCTGGCCCGTAGGGTCAAAAACAGGGCAGCTCGGAACAATGCATTGAAAGTGCGGGGAAGGGATGGCCAATTAAGATGGTTGGGAAAGGAGATTGAGGAACGGTTTGTGCAATACTATCGGAAGTTGTACACGCCGGAGTCTACAGTAGGAGAGGAGGACATACAGGGATTTCTGGATAGTGTTCCGCTGCCTTGCCTGGACAGTGCAGAATCGGAAGAGCTCTCGCGACCGATTGAGGAAATAGAGGTGATGACCGTGATTAAAGGTTTACAGGCTCACAAAGCCCCGGGGATGGATGGGTTCCCAAATCGATTTTATAAGATCTTCGAGGGTGTCTAGTGGGGCCGCTAGTGCAAATGTACAATTCCTTTGGTAAGGATAGCATAATGCCAGCCTCAATGCGCCTGGCGGGGATCAGTATTCTGCATAAGGAAGGGAAGGACCCCACGGAATGCAGCTCATATAGGCCTATCTCCCTTTTGGGCAGTCATTTAAAAATCTTTACCAGAGTGCTAGCTAACAGATTGCTTCCGTATCTGGGGAAATTGGTTCACCCCAATCAGTCTGGGTTTGTGCCAGGGAGATATACCTCGGATAATATTCGGAGAGCGTTAAATCTGGTGTGGTATGGAGAAGGGGCTAGGGAAGAGCTTGCCCTGTTAGCGGTGGATGCTGAAAAAGCGTTTGATAGGATGAGCTGGCCATTCCCTTTTCAAACGCTTGAACGAGTGGGGATAGTGGGGCCCTTTATGGACTGGGTGCAAATTTTGTATAAGGCGCTATTGGCATGCCTCAAAATTAATGGTTCCATTACAACTTCTTTTGAGTTGAAAAGGGGGACACGGTAGGGGTGCCCACTTTCCCCGTTACTTTTCATCTTAGCTATGGAGACGATGGCCCTGAGAATAAGGGGTTGTAGGGATGTACGGGGGATTACAGTGGGGAGGGCACAGCACAAGATCTCTCTATTTGTTGATGATGTTTTGTTTTTTGTAATGGAGCCGGCGAGATCTCTCCGAGCGATTTTGGAGGAATTAGCCAAATATCGTGCGATGTCGGGATTTAGTATGAACCCCTCGAAGTCAGAGATTTTAAATATAACTCTTAGTAGAGAGAGAGTGGAAGAGTTGAGACAGGAATTCCCCTTTCGTTGGGCCAAACATAGTATCCAATATCTCGGGGTGCAGATTACGGCTCAGAGAGGAAGTCTGTTTGCTGAGAATTATCTACAAGCTAAGGGTAAGGTATTAAGGGAGCTAGAGAGGTGGGGGAATTATGAGGTCTCGTGGTTGGGTAAGATTGACTTGATCAAAATGATTCTGGTGCCCAGGCTTCTATACCTGTTTATGAACCTGCCGATAGAGGTCCCGGCAGCATTTCTTAGGAAGCTGCAGGATAAGCTTATGGCATTTGTTTGGAAGGGAAAGAGACCTAGGGTGGCTAGAAGCATCCTGTATGCGAATCGTAGGTCGGGAGGGATGGGTATGCCGCAGATAATGAGATACTATGAGGCGGCACGGGTACGGGCATTTTTTGAGTGGATATTGAGAGACCGGGTAGAATGGGTGGAATTGGAGTGTCAGGGGGTAGGGAAAGGGGGGCGCTCAACTAATATTCTATGGGGTAATAAGGTATGTGCCGTTGCAAGGGGAATGAGCAATCCCTTTGTAGCGCTCACTTTACACTACTGGCAGAAGTGGCGTGACCGTTGGTATGGCAATCAGGGGTGTTCCAGGTTTACTCCCCTAATAGACAATTTGGAGTTCCCCCCGGGGAGGTATGACCCAACGTTCACAAGATGGGCTCACAAGGGGTTGAGACACATAGGGCAATTTAAAGAGGGGGGGAATGGGTGAGCTTTGAGGACCTGCAAAGGGAGTTCCAGCTGTTGGAGGTGGATAGGTTTCAATTCATGCAGGCACGTCACTTTTGTAAGAGCCTAGAGGGGAGGGGGTGGGAGAGAAAGGGGATATAGTGGATGTGTTAGTAGATGATAGGAGCGTTAAAGGTTTAATATCCAAACTGTACCAACTAATGGAGACAGGGAAATGTGCGAAGTGGGCCCACAGAAAGGCATGGGAGAGGGATTTGCAGAGATGTTGGGATGAGGACCAATGGGAAGTAGTGTGTAAAGGGTTATTTAGAGGGGTGCTCTCTAGCAATATCTTGGAGCACAACTATAAGATGGTATCTGATGCCCCACAGATTGCAAAAGTGGCAGGGAGGTTTAGGGTTGTGTTGGAGGGAGTGTGGCGAGTTGGGCACTTTCATGCATTGCTGGTGGGGTTGTGCCAAACTCCAGACTGGGTGGGGGGAGGTGGAGCAATTGATTCGGGAGGTTTTGGGGGATGAGATTATTTTTGGCCTATGTTTGGCGTTATTGGGTGTGGGGGAAGAGGGGGGTATGACCAAAGGGGTGAAGTGGTGTAAGATTGTATGTGGGGCAATGAGATAGCTGATTGCAAGACAATGGAGGGAAGTGCTTCCACCCGCATTATGAGCTGTTCAACAGAGAGTGGCACACCTTTACCTGATGTATCGCCTCACGGCCCTCCGACAACGGAGGATGGTGAGCTTTCAAAAAACCTGGGCCCCATATCTTCGGTGGAGGGACGGGAAAGGGGAGTCTTCAGACTCGAGGAGTGGGGGAGATGAGGTCTCTTAACTGCTATTGTAACTGGATAATATGGATCATAGGAAGGTAATGGTACCTTTGTGAATAGTGACTAGGTGCACTGTGAGGATGTCTATAGCTGGAACAAATGTATGCATGCTGGTACACAAAGCTTTTGTTTATGTTGGGTGGGAAGGGGGGGTGGGAGGGGGGAAGGGAGGGGGGAGGCAGTGGGGGTTATTCTGAATCTGTTTAAATGGGACTGTATAATGTTGATTGTGTACTATGTGGTTACAGTGGTATTGGTATAAGTGTGCATTTTTGTTGTTATATGGAGGCATGGAACTTTCAATAAAACTATGAATGGAAAAAAAAAGATGTGTAAGTACTTATAAAGCTATGATTATCCCAGTGGTGGGTAGGTGTTGGGGAGGGAAGGAAAGAGGAAAATAATACTTATTAAAAGAGGGCTACTACACAGTACCCTGTCCTGTGCTGCTGAGGTAAGTTGTGACCAGCTTCCTGGGTGATTAACAGTCCTTGCTTGGATAGAAGGAGTCTTTCAAAATGGCCTTTTGACCTGCCACGTGGCGTTAACACCTATTGAAAATGTTTCACAGGTCTCTTGCCCCCTAGGTAGAAGGCCTCTTTGTAAAGGTCTCTAGAAGACTTTATTTGTTGCTCAAAGAATACTGACCCTGTTTTGCCTTTTATGCTAAGTTATATATTTGATTTAAATTAAAGCTCTTTGCTGCTGCTAGGCTCTGACTTATTATGAAATTTAAACTAGAAGCTCTCTGCTGGGTTCTAAATTTAAAAAGAAAGCTCCCTTCTATGTTTTAAATTTAAACTAAAAGTATTTTGCTGATACTAGGCCCTCAGTGAGTAAACATTTAAACTACAAGCTCTCTGCTGGGTTCTAAATTTAACCAGTATGCTCTCTTCTCCGTTTTAAATTTAAACTATAAATACTTTGCTGATTTGTTTGATTTTCCATTCCTTTCCTTATGATACCTAGCATTCTTCTTGGCCGCCGCTGCACACTGGGTAGAGGGTTTCAACATGTTATCCACGATGACGCCTAAATCTTTTTCCTGGATAGTGGTTCCTAATGTGGAACTTTGCATCCTCTTAAGTTTTAACAACTTTAAATAGTTTTGTGTCATCTGCAAATTTGATAACCTCACTCGTTATTCCCTTTTCCAGGTCATTTATGAATATGTTAAAAAGCAGTGGACCCAGCACAGATCTTTGGGGTACTCCACTATTCACCTTTTTAAATTGGGAAAATTGTCCATTTAGCACTACCCTCTGCTTTCTATCTTTTAATCAGTTCCTGATCCAGAATAGTACACTGCCTCATATCCCATGACTTTTTTTGCCAAAAGTCTCTGATGAGGAACCTTGTCAAAGGTTTTCTGAAAGTCCAGATGCACTATATCCACCAATTCACCTTTGTCTACCTGTTTAATTAGACCTTCAAAAAAACATAACAGATTAGTAAGACAAGATCTTCCTTGTCTAAAGCAATGTTGGCTGTCTCCCATTAAGCCATGACTATCTACATGTTCAGTAATTTTCTTCTTTATGATGGTTTTTATCATTTTTCCCGGTACTGACATCAGGTTCACCGGTCTGTAGTTTCCCGGATCACCCCTGGAACCCTTTTTAAAAATTGGCGTTACGTTGGCCATCCTCCAATCTTCATGCATTACAGATGATTTTAATGATAGTTTACAGATTACTAATAGCAGGTCTGCAATGTCATATTTCAGTTCTTTTAACACTCTTGGATGTATACTATTCGGTCCAGGTGATTTGCTACTCTTCAGTTTATCAAATAGTTGTAATACATTTTCCCGGTGTATCGATATTTCTTTCAATTCTTCCGCGGTATCACCTTTAAATACCACTTCAGTCATGGGTAACATCCCTTAGTCTTCCTCAGCAAAGACCAAAGCAAAGAATTCATTCAGTCTCTCCGCTATGGCCTTGTCCCCTCTTAGTGCCCCTTTTACCCCTCTATCATCTAATGGTCCAACTGACTCACAGTTTTTTTGCTATGAATGTACTTAAAAAAGTCTGTATTACTTGTTTTTGCTTCCACAACAAGCTTCTTCTCAAATTCTCTCTTTGCTTCCCTTATCAATGCTTTGTATTTAACTTGCCAATGCTTGTGCTGTTTCCCGTTTTCGTCATTTGGCTTTTTTTTCCGTTTATTGAAAGATGCATTTTTGGCAACAGCCTCTCTGACCTCACCTTTAAACCATGCTGGCAGTTCTTTGGACTCCCTTCCACTTTTCTTAAAGCGTGGAATACAGCTGGTCTGGGCTTCCAAGATAGTATTTTTAAACAACACCCAAGCTTGATGCAAGTCTTTAACCTTTGCAACTACTCCTTTTAGTTTTTTCTTTACTATTTTCCTCATTTTATCATAGTCTCCCTTTCAAAAGTGAAAAGGTAGTATTGTGGATTTCCTTACCACCCTTCCTCCATTAATTAAATCAAACACAATCATGCTATGATCACTATTGCCAAGTGGCCCCAACACCCTTATCTCTTGCACCAGATCTGATATTCCACTAAGGACTAGGTCTAAAATGGTTTCCCCTCTGGTCGGTTCATGAACCAGCTGCTCCAAGAAGCAGTCATTTATTTCATCTAGAAACTTTATCTCTCTAGCATGTCCAGCCGAGACACTGAACCAGTCAATATTGGGGTAATTGAAATCACCCATTATTATTACTGTGCTGTAACGTTTGTTAGCTTCTCTGATTTCTTTGAGCATTTCGTCATCCATTTGTTCATTCTGGCCAGGCGATCGATAGTACACTCCCACTGCTATTGCCTTCCCCTTTTTACATTGAATTTCAATCCATAGAGATTCTACAGCAAAATTTGTTTCCTGCTAAACTTTAATCCTTTGTGACTCAATGCCCTCTCTAACATAGAACGCAACCCCTCCACCAATTTGATCAGCTCTATCATTACCATATAGTTTTACCCAGGTATCACAGTGTCCCACTGGTTGTCCTCCTTCCACTATGTCTCTGAGATACCAATCGTATCTAACTTCTCATTTAGTGCTTTATATTCTAAATCTCCCATCTTATTTTTTAGACTTCTAGTATTTGCATGCAAGCATTTTAGAGACTGTATTTTATTTATATTAATCTGGCTATCGGTAGGCAGGGGTAATTTGCAATCTTTTTTTTTTAAATATCTTTATTTACTTTTCAAACAATACACACACACAAACAAAAATATACCACACCACAGCAAAATACAAAACCACCCTATCCCCCCCACCCCCCCTCCCCTACCCTCCAAAGCTCACCGGGAACAACCAATCTATTCCAAAATTCCTTATAATCTACAGCCACCCCCTCAACATTTGAGAGCGCAGCAAGAGAAATGCACACACCTTATACATAAAGTTAATTTTGAATGCTAGACCCCCTTACAAAATCATTCAAAGCCTCCCATTTGAGTGTGCTGGAGCCTCCAGGGGTATACCCCTTTCTGGGCAGTTGCTCGTATTTACTATATAGGCAAACCTGGTTCCACCAAGCCTGCGGACTAACATCATATGTATGTTTCCAATTGATCACAACTAAGTATATCGCAATGCCTAACATAAAATCTAACAAGAAGAAACATTATTTGTGCAAAGACTACGGAATATCCACCATTGAACGAAAGCTAATAATCTTCCAAGTAAGAGGGGACCTAAACCCCAGGATTATTTGTATCTGCTCCCATATCACAGCCCAGAAGGCTTTTATGCACAAACAATCCAGCACCATGTGAGTGAGAGTCCCCCTCTCTCTTTGGCAAGACCAACATAGACTACTCATAGACTTATCCCACTTACTAACCCTTACTGGGGTGTAATAGGCCCTGTGAGCAAAAAAATATAGGATTTGCATAATCGATGCAGCTTTGGCTACCCGTACTGTCTTGTCCAGAATTTATTCCATCTCAGTGGAGGAAGGGCAGCCCCAGCATCCAGTTCCCACATCTGATATACACCCAACCTCTGGGGTTTCGGGTCCTGACCCAATAAGTTATAGAAATAAGAGGCACCCCCCAGCCATTTTCTTAGCCATCTGGATAATACCAATGATTCCTTCGTCCCTTTTCAGTGAATTAATGTCTATCTTAGTCTGTCTGATGCAGTGTATAAGCTGCACCCATTGAAAATACAATATCCCCGGGAGACCATATTCCTGTTGCAGTCTGTCAAACTGCTTCCATCTGCCCTTTTCTACCAATTGACCAAGCGACCATACTCCCCTGGAGTACCACTGACTCCAAGCAAACACTTTTTTTTGTATTTTGAAAAGAGGATTATACCACAAAGGGAGAAGATCAGAAACTGCTGTACCCTCATCACCTTTTCCATTAGCCAATGTGCCAAAGGCCCTTTGCGTATCAGTTATTATTTTGGGGCACCCCTTACTTTCCGGGATTAACATGCTCGGGAGAAACTTCATTGGAAAAGGCGCCAACAAAGCCTCTTCTATTTCCAGCCAGACCGGCCTCTGCTCTGAGCTATGCTCTAGCCAACTCGAACCCTGTTTGAGAAGGAACGCTGTATGATATAATTGAAAGTCTGGAAATTCCCCCCCCCACCCCCCTTCTCCTTAAGCAATTTCAGCTTTCTGAGAGCTATTCTAGGTACTTTGTTATTCCACAGAAATTGTGCAAGCAACCTCTCTATCTGGTGATACATATGCCTCGGCAAATAGCAAGGCAACATTTCTAAAACATAATTAATCCTTGGAACTATCGTCATTTTGATTGTCTCAAATCGACCCCACCATGACAAAGCTAAAGGGGACCACCCAGCAACCATATTGCGAACCTTTGCTAATAATGCATTCGCGTTATACTCAATCATAACCTTCAGCGGGTAGCAATAATACACCCCCAAATATTTAACCATCTGTGCCTCCCATACGAAAGGGAATTCCCTCATGTCTTCCCTATGCACTCGTAGGTTAAGTGGAAAGGCCAGTGATTTTACCAATTTATCTTATATCCAGACAATCGTGAATATTTATCTATTTGCACCAATACCTGCGGCACAGACTCCGTGACAGTAAATAACAGAAGATCATCGGCATATGCCGAAAGTTTAACTTCCTTATTGGCCAACAGGACACCTTGAATCTTTGGGCATTGTCGTAGGATCAGCGCCAACGGCTCTAGAGCCAAGTTAAATAGCAACGGAGAGAGAGGGCACCCCTGATGGGTGCCTCTACCCATAAGAACATAAGATATGCCATACTGGGTCAGACCAAGGTCCATCAAGCCCAGTATCCTGTTTCCAACAGTGGCCAAACTAGGTCATACATACCTAGCAGTTTCCCCAAAAGACACAGGTTCCACAATGCTTGTACTGGGTCAAGCATTGATATCCTGGGTCCCTTCTTAATAATAGTTTATGGACCTTTCCTCCAGGAACTTGTCCAAACCTTTTTTAAACCCAGCTACACTAACAGCCTTTACTAAATCCTCTGGTAACAAATTCCAGAGTTTGATTACACTTTGAGAGAAAAAATATTTTCTTTTATTAGTCTTAAATAGTTTACCCTGTAGCTTCATTGCATGTCCCCTAGTCTTTCTATATTCTGATAACGTAAACAGTCGATCTACGTTTACCCGTTCCACTCCGTTCATTAATTTATAGACTTCTATCATATCTCCCCTCAGCCATCTCTTTTCCAGGTGAAAGAGCCCTAACCTTTTTAGCCTTTCTTCATAGGAGTATCCTTCCATCCCCTTTACCATTTTGGTGGCTCTTCTCTGAACCTTTTCTAATAACGCTATATCCTTTTTAAGATACGGCGACCAGAATTGCACACAATATTCAAGGTGCTGTCTCACCATGGAACGATATAGAGGCATTATAATATCTTTTGTTTTATTTTCCATTCCTTTCCTTATGATACCTAGCATTCTATTTGCTCTCTTGGATGCTGCTGCACACTGGGCTGAGGGTTTTAACATGTTATCCACAATGAAGCCTAAATCTTTTTCCTGGGTGGTGATTCCTAAAGTGGAACCTTGCATCGTGTAACCATAGTTTGGGTTGTTCTTCCCTAGGTGCCTAACTTTGCACTTGTCCACATTAAATTTCATCTGCCATTTTGATGCTCAGTCTTCCAATTTATCAAGATCCTCTTGCAATTTTTCACAATCCTTTTGGGTTTTAACAACTTTAAATAGTTTCGTGTCAACTGCAAATTTGATAACCTCACTCGTTATTCCACTTTCCAGGTCATTTATGAAAATGTCAAAAAGCAGCGGACCCAGCACAGATCCCTGGGGTACACCACTATCAACTTTCTCCATTGGAAAAATTAGCCATTTAGCCCTACCCTCTTCTTTCTATCTTTTAAACAGTTCCTGATCCACAGTAGTAGACTCTTTAGTTTTGCCAAAAGTCTCTGATGAGGGACCTTGTCAAAGGCTTTCTGAAAGTCCAGATACACTATATCAACCGACTCATCTTTGTCCACCTGTTTATTCACACCTTCAAAAAAATATAACAGATTAGTAAGACAAGATCTTCCTTGTCTAAAGCCATGTTGACTGTCTCCCATTAGGCCATAACTATCTACATGCTGAGTAATTTTATTCTTTATGATGGTTTCTACCATTTTTCCCGGTACTGACGTCAGGCTCACCGGTCTGTAGTTTCCCGGATAACCCCTGAAACCCTTTTTAAAAATTGGCATTACAGTGGCGATCCTCCAGTCTTCAGGTATTAGAGATGATTTTAATGATAGTTCACAGATTACTAATAGCAGGTCTGCAATCTCAGATTTCAGTTCTTTCAACCCCCTTGGATGTATACCATCCGGCCCAGGTGATTTGCTACTCTTCAGTTTATCTAATAGTTGTAATACATCTTTCCGATATATCAATATTTCCTTCAATTCTTCCGTACCTTTAAATACCACTTCAGTCATGGGTAACATCCATACATCTTCCTCAGTAAAGACCGAAGCAAAGAATTCATTCAGTCTCTCCGCTATCGTCTTGTCGCCTCTTAGTGCCCCTTTAACTCCTCTATCATCTAATGGACCAACTGACTGACCAACTGACCAATAATATTTCCCGAAACTGAGTAGCATTCACACAAATGTTAGCCACCGGTCGAGAATACATTGCTTGGAGTAGCCTAAGAAACACCTCTCCAATCCCAAACCACTTAAGAGCCGAGAACAAAAACGACCATTCTAAGCGATCAAACGCCTTTTCAGCATCTAAAGACAGACCCACCAAAGGACTATCCACATTTCCCACACCTGCCAGTATATGACATAGCAGCCTTGCATTATCCGCCGTTGATCGACCCTCCACAAAACCACACTGATCAGGGTGTATCAACTGAGGGATCACCCTGGACAGACGTCGAGCCAAGACTGTCGCATAGATCTTGTAGTCAGCATTTAATAGGGAAATTGGGCGATAGTTCCCAACCAATTGGGGGTCTCTTACCCCTTTTTCCAAGACTATCACATTTGCTGCAGCAAAGGCACCCACAGAGGATGTCTCTTCCACTAACGACTTAAAGTATTGGTGCATAAAGGGGGCACGTTCTTTGGAGAAGGTCTTAAAAAATTCAGCAGGGAGTCCATCCTGACCCGCTGCTTTACCTGCCTCAGTGAATCTATGACCTGAGAGATCTCGCTCAAAGCAATCGGTCTATCCAGGAACTCCAAATCTTCCCCAGTTAAAGTAGGTCTTTGAACCTCGTCTATCTACTTATCAAAATCATCTTGATCAAATTTAGTCTCCGATGTATAAAGTTGGGCATAAAAGGATCTAAAGGCCTCTGCTATTTCTACGTCCTCCACTACAATGTTTTGCCCAGTAGGGTCCCGGATCACCGCAACCCTGCCGGCTTCTCTGCGTGCCTTAAGTGCATTGGCCAGCATCCGCCCAGACTTATTACTTTCCCAATAGTAAGCGCCCTTTTGCATTTTAATATTGTGCTCCGCTTCATCCGTGAGAAGCTCATTATATTTAAACCGCAACCGTCGCAGGAGTAACAGTATATGAGGATCCGTCCGTTTGACTAGAATACGTTCCCCTGCTTTTATCTGCGTTTCGATGACTCGTACTTACTCCTTGAGTTGCCTTTCTTGCGCTATACCAAAGCTTGTGATTTTGGCTTTTATAGTGGCTTTAACTCCCTCCCACCAGGCCCAACCTGCAGTATCCTGGAGGGAGTTAAAATTAAAATATTCCTCAATTGCAGCCTGCATTTCCAACCTGAAATCTGCCTTCTCTAAGAGGGATCTATCGAAGACCCATCTCGAAGAGCTGGGGACTATCCTCCTGTCCTCCAACACAATTGAAACTGCCGCATGATCAGACAAATGCGCAGCATGTATACTTGATGTAACTATGCTAGGCATCAACTTCTTAGAGACTAGTAGAAAATCAATTCGCGACAATGACTGGTGCGGGGGTGAGAAAAACGTGAAATCCATGTCTGTGGGGTGCTGCAACCGCCAAACATCCACCAAGCCCATCTCTTGGATCATTGAGGTAAGTATTACCTGCGCCTTGGGGGGCCTAGCGGATCTGGGTGGTTTCTTGTCAATGAGTGGGTCCAAAACTTGGTTAAAATCCACCCCCCCCTATAATTAACTGGCCTCCTATAGCCACATTAACCTCTCTCACCAGAAAGTTAAAAAATTCTGGACAGTCCCCATTAGGGGCATATACATTGAAGATGGTCAGTTCTACAGTTCCCAGCTTAATTATTGCTTTTACCCACCTCCCATCCTTATCTGCATAAGAATGCAAAACGCTTGGGGTCCAAGCCTTTTTGACTAAGATAGCAACTCTACTGCGCTTGTTGGTTGCAGCCGAATAGGCCGCCAGCATAAAAGGTTTAATATTAAGTTTCAACGACTCTTTTATGCTCAGATGAGTCTCCTGTAGTAACAAGATGTCTACCCCTTCTTGCCTCCCATACAGAATTGTCTTCTTCCTCTTAATGAGGTTATTAATGCCTTTCACATTTAGGCAGAGGACTTTAATAGGGGCCATGCTGTCTATTTAACACTCTACTCCGCTCCTGTCTGTTGGTATTGCCTTTTGGGGGACTGACACTTCCATGTTCATGCCTACTCACATTTCCCCTCTTTGTGCATTCCCTTATCACCAACCACATTCCCCCACTCATCAGCCAGCCTAACATTATCCCAGTGAGCTCTGGAAGACAACCGCTATCACTAAACCTAATTGGTGAGCCCACGGTAAGCAGGGCAGGCGCAGAGGGGCTGTCTCCCCATTCAACCTCCGCTGCCAACTCCTCTACTCCTTTATCAACTTTGACATATTTCTGTCTGTTCAACATTTCTTGTACCCACTATATCCTTTCCCCACCCATCTACCACAACCCCTTCTTACTACTGCATAATATCCCCATTAGAACAACCTACAACATATTACATTTAACAATCAACTGCTATAGGCACCGCTGTTGTGTCAGCGGTTCCTCTGGGCCATGACAGCTCTCTTCAACAGGCAACTCCTCAATGTCCACAGCCACCATCCAGGGCAACGACCACCTCTCCAGCTTTGTTTCACCTCATCTGAGACGCCTCTTTATCTTCCAGATATAAATGCAAAGCTTCGGGATCCTCAAAAGTTCTAGTCTGATTGTGGTGCGTGACACGCATTCTAGCCGGATACATCAGTCCAAACCTTGCCTGCAGATGCTGCAACCGAGGTCGCAGTGCCAGAAAACTTCTCCTTCGATAAACCGTGCTCTTTGCGAAATCAGGAAAGAAAAACAACCTGTGGCTCTCAAATTCCACTGGAGACCAGGAACGTGCCACATCCATGATTGACGCCACCTGCTGGTAACGAAGTACTCTCAGGATAATCGACCTTGAACTCTTACTGTTGGGTTGCACCTGCGAGGGTACTCTGTGCGCCCTATCAATCTCGAAGGGCATTTCTAAATTGAGCTTAAGAACCGCTGGGATCATCTTGTACAGAAATGCAGCCATATCTTTCCCCTCTGCACTCTCCGGAACCCCAACAATTCTAACATTATTCCTGCGGGCCCGGTTATTCCCAACCTCCAACTCCTTCTGTAACATGTGGATTTGTCTGGCCTGCTTATCCACCTCGCGCAGCCGCTCTTTGTGCACCTTCGTGGTTTGCTCTAGCTTCTCCTGCCGGACAGAAAGCCTTTTCACACTGCCCCTCAACGCCACTATCTTATCATGCATCGATGCCAGGGCTCACCATTAGCTCTCACCATCTCCTTAGTCCCTTTAATCTCGGCCAGTATTTCTTGTAGGGCCTCTGGCTGATCACAAGAGGCCGCCATTTTGTGCGGGGAAAGGGGCTCAGTTTTGGAGCGTTTAGCGCTACAGTTTTGTGCCGCGACGAATTCCAGTCGCGTGGGTTTAGGCCCAGACATTTCCCCCTTTCACTCCTCCAAGATCTGCCAACCTTTGTGGGAGTTAGCAGCAACAATCTTCCAGGATTCGCAATCAGCCCCTCCGGAGCTCTGCTCTAACTGTCCGTCCTGCTCGTCATCAGGCTCCGCCCCCGGTAATTTGCAATCTTTTAAGCTCTGTCTGCTCCGTACTCAATGGCATTTGGGCTACTTTTGTCTTTATTGGAACCTTTCTGCTGATGTGCCCTAACTTCATTCTTTTGGTAGTATTCTTCAAGGGTACATTATTCTGAAACATGAACTCCTGGTCAACAGTCGGTTCTTCCCTATTATCTAGTTTAAAAGCTGCTTATATTCTTTTTAAAAGTTAATGCCAGCAGCCTGGTTCCATCCTGGTTAAGGTGAAGCCTATCCCTTCGGAAGAGCCCTTCCTTTCCCCAGAATGTTCCCCGGTTCCTAACAAATCCAAAACCCTCATCCTTGCATTATTTTCTTATCCACGTATTGAGACTCCAGAGCTCTACCTGCATTTTGGCTCCTGCGCGTGAAATGGGGAGCATTTCGGAGGACGCTACCCTGGTAGTTCTGGATTTCAACTTCCTACCTGAAAGCCTAAATTTAGCCTCTAGAACCTCTCTACCACATTTTCCCATGTCATTGGTGTACCGATATGTACCAAGACAGCAAACCCCTCCCTAGCACTATCTAAGACCTTGTCTAGGTGGTGCATGAGTTATGCTACCTTCAAACCAGGTGGGCATGTTACCAGATTTATTTATTTACATTTTCTTATATACTGCACTATTCTGCATCAGTGCAGTTTACATTGAACAAACTGAAATTACATTGAACAGGGCATTATAACTTGGAGATAACTATTTTACAGGTAACATGGGCTATGGAGGGTTAAGTGGCTTGCACAAGACCACAAGGAGCACCTGTGGGACTAGAAACCCCAGTCCTTCTGGCCCAAGGTTGCTGTCCTCTAGTGGGATTTGAACCTCCGACCTTCCAGCCTGAAGTACCTTGCCCCAACCACTAGGCCACTCCTCCACTCCTTACATCCACCAGCTACCCAGCTATCTACATGCCTAATAATTGAATCACCAACTATAACGGCTGTCCTAAACCTTCCCTCATGGGCACATGACCTTTGTAATGAAGAAGCCCCTACTGAGCCCATGGAGATAGGGATAGTAGAAGATTCCACCTTAGAATCTGACAGGCAGTCTGAGCACATGGCTCAGTGTTTACAAGAAGAAAGTAAACAGAGAAAGTCAGGAGCCGAATGGACACGCCCAAGCTGTGACGTATCACCAAGCTTAGGGGTTAATGAGAAACACCTGTTCAGAGGAAGGGCAGAGCTAAGCCCTGAGAAACAGGACTATAATAATTGGTCATTAGCTTTAAAAGAGAGACCGAGAGAAACACAGAGGCAAGGAAGAGAGAGACCGGGTGAAGGTCCCAGTCAAAGACCAGGTCAAGAGAGAGCCATAGCAAGAGCCAAGGAAGCCAAAGCCCGAGAACCTGAAGGAAGCAGCACAAGAGAGGTGCCGTTCAGGAAAGGCAGGAGAAAGGAGAGACCTCCTGTGAGGCAGGCTTGGAAAAGCTCGGAGGCTCCAGAGAGAGAGAGACGGTGGCAGGAAAATACTTATAGGTCTGAGGCAGAAGCCAGCAAGCTAAGAGGAAAGAAAACACAGCCGGTGTTTGGAAACCTGCCTGAGCCAAGAGAGCAGAGAATACCTCCCTCCTTAAAGCTAGAAGGTAGGCTTCAAAGTTTGCCCAGCTATGAATCTAGTTTTAAAGTATTTCCTTGTTGTTGCCAAGAAATAGGAAACAGCCCAGGAAGCAACTCCAGAGTACAGGGTAGTTTCAAGCCCTGCTGTTTAGAATGGTATAAAAGGAAGATCCCTGAATGCCTAGAAGAAGGTTACTTTAAAACCCACGATAGCAGCTTACAGACACACCCAGCTAATGCTGAGCTGGAGGAGATGCAGATAGACTCTGATGTTTATGACGCAGCTGATATACAGATGGATTGCACCCTATGTATAGCTGACCATGTTGAATCCCTGTGCTGAGCATTACTATAAGAGTGCTGATAAAGTGGCAAAGAAAAGGGGAACATTTTCCTTTGCTATCAGAAGCTGTTTGTTTGCTTTTGATTTTGTGACGAGCACTGCACGTTTGGAAGCCTGGGAATGAAGAGGCACATTTACCTTAGTTCTTGTATGCATTCCTCCTACCAAATATATGGAAAGTTGTCCTAATTTCATCTGCACTTAAGTTCTGTTGGGAGGGAAAATAAAATCCTTGTCATTTTTGCCTTTAACACTCGACTGCAACTCCTTCTTGAATCAGAGGGTAGAAAGGGGACTACCATTCCCACAAGGCATTGCAGGAACAACTGCAGTGTCATACTCCCTGAAGATAGAATATCAAGGCAGACCAACCCTACTCGCCCTAGGCATTAGGCTGGCCTAATGACACCCTGGAGAAACGTTCTTGGTGTGAGAGGGTTTTACATCACCTGGAGGAGAGGTCCTAGCTACAGGATCACTTCCTGCCACACCAGGGTGATGCTCTCCTGTCACATGACCTCTCTCCTCCATGGCAACTGGGATGTTGTCAGATTGGATGTGGGACTTCAGGACTATATCCCTGTAGGTCTCGCCTTTGTACCTCTCTGTATTTCTTATGTCTTCCAAAACTGCTGCTCTAGCCTCCAGAGATTGGACTCGTTCCCTGAGAACAAAGAGCTCCTTGCACCTAGTGCACACGTAAGACCCCTCAGCAACCGAGAGAAAATCATACATGTGACACTCAGTGCAAAAGAATGGAAAGCCCCCATCTTGCTGCTGGACTGCTGTTTGCATCTTAGTTTTAAGGTTGTGTTTACTTACTAAGGGTTGCTGGAGATACTTATACTAATAAAACTATACCTAATACGCTTAATGTACTTTGTTCACCTGAAGCTTAATTAATCTCAGGTCTTTAATGTATGTAGGGAGGAGTGGCCTAGTGGTTGGGGCAAGTACCTCAGGCCAGAAGGTCAGGGGTTCAAATCTCACTAGAGGACAGCAACCTTGGGCCAGAAGGACTGGGGCTTCTAGTCCCCCAGGTGCTCCTTGTAGTCTTGGGCAAGCCACTTAACCCTCTATTGCCCATATTCCCTGTAAGTATTAGCTTATGTTTCTCATATCCCTTCATGTTAAATATATCCCCCAATTGTGTTGTGACCACTCTGATTGAAGGATAAGGTGGTATACAAAACAGTCTAAATAAATAAACAAATGCCTGATAAGTATAAACAGCTGCAGCTGAGAGTGAATATAGCACCTCCTTTCCTTTAAGAGGTTTAAGCACCTATAAAGCTACAATTATCCCAGTGGTGGGTGGGGTGTCAAGGAGGGAGGGAGGGAAAGAAGACTTATTAAAAGCTGGCTGTTACACAGTACCCTGTCCTGTGCTTCTAAGGTAATCTGTGACCAATCTCCAGGGGGAGTCCCACAGCCCTTGTTGGATAGAGGGAGGCTTGGGGTCTAAATTTAACGAGAAAGCTCTCTGCTGTGATTTAAATTTAAACTGAAATCTTTTTGCTGCTACTAGGCCCTGACTGCGTATTAAATTTAAACTGGAAGCTCTCTGTTGGGTTCTAAATTTAAGCAGAATGCTCTCTCCTGTGTTTTAAATTTAAACTGAAAGCTCTTTGCTGCTACTAGGCCCTGACTGAGTATTACATTTAAACTGGAAGTGTGTGGACATGTTTTGAAGAACGGAGGGTGGAAGGGGTACAACAGCCATTGGTGGAAGAAAGATAAGGGAGTTAAGTATTCCCAATAAATAAATCAAGGACTGAAAATGTGAATGACTGAATAAGTGTGGGGAAGGAATAGATAGATGGGGGAGTGGGAAGGAGGAAGGTTAGGGGGAGGGAGAATAGGACTTATCAAGGTGAAAAATTGATAACTGAAAAAGAAAAATGAGAGTGTGAGATTATCAAAGTTACAATGTGAAATGTAACATTACGCTGTGGGAAATTGAAAACAAATTGTGCATTTGTTCTTGTATGTTGAAAACAGTAATAAACTATAAATTACAAAAAAAATAGAGGGATAGAACTTCTATTGAATACGATCACACAACTAAAGGAAACTCGGGTCGGCGTCCTTTCTGATGGAGCAACATGAAATATAAATGCTTTCCAAGGGTAGGCTTTAGGAGAATGCAGACATTTTTGATATTCACATGGAAATGCTTTAATGCATATTACTCTTCTTCCAGTTACAGTCTCTGCCTTACCCTTCCTGAGGTCCTCTACTTGAAGAATTCTCACCTTTGATAATTCTCAAGGTAGAAATATTCTCTTCTTTTGTTATTATTCCTTCCAACACAGCAGATGCTGGGAAGAATTATACAAAAGGTTTGCAAATGTCTGTCTGTATGGAAACAAAATAGCTCTATGAAAATTTAATAAGATGGGGTGAAACATGGCAAGGGATGAAACTGGTATATCTGACCTGGATGAATGCAGTCTGCCACACAATCGCCTTCTCATTGATGGTGAAATCTTGCCCTGGAGGAGCATAAGGGTTATAATTTCCAATAATTTCATTACTCTCTGTCCCATTGGGTAGACTGACTATATTTATAATCTCATATCCAATGGCAAGGTCTCCATTCTCATCAAAAAAGATTTCCTCATCCAGAATGTTCTTAAAGTGAACGTTCTTCAGATACTGATGAAGCTAAAAAAAGAACAGTTTTGTTAGTAAACCTAACTACAGGGCACCAAACGTCCTGATTTTAAGAATGTGTTTTCATTTGGAAAACATCAACACATTTTGAATTTTTTAGTGTCATGTTCGGATTAAAATGATATGAACAAAACAGGAAAATTTTGCTGATATTTCTCATGTCATTTCAAAGGAATGCACATCCCTGTTTATCCTATAAAGGTTTCTCTGCCTTCAAAATTACATGCATAGTAATATATACAGACACATTTGTGTATGTTCAATTTGGAAATGTTTCTTTCAGTAAGGATTAGAAGAAAACAGTGTAGCACAGGCCACAGCCACAGGTTTATGGAAGTAAAGGTTCTCTGACATTACAACAATGGTAAAGTTGTCAGTCATTTCAAAAAGCACTGGAAATTTCCTTCTTCCTAAACCTTACAAGATACAAGAGACAACATAGGAAGACCAGAAGGTAGACAAGCTTTGCACAAACATGAGAACATCCAAGACCCGGCCTTTTAACCTCTGCCTGTGGCCACTAAGGTAGTGTGAAGAAAAACAGTCTGTCATGGGAGTGCAGTCATACAGGACTTGATGCCACTGTGAAACCACTGCCTGTAGACTTTCTGGCCCACCCGTCAGGCCATGTGTCAAAGCTGCTGTTCTGGCCTGTTCATGCAGAGAGATATACTATTCACTTGGTATCGCTTTTTATTTTTCTTTCTATCATTGTACTGCCCAACTTTCGCATCCATATACCCGCTCTTCTAAAATTGGCTTCCCTTACGTTTCCGTATCCAATACAAACTTCTCCTTCTGACCAGGGCTGGTGCTAGGGCTTCTAGCCCCTCCCTGCAACCTATAAATCGGTGCCCCTCCCTCATTATTATTAATGTTGGTCGCACCCTATCCTCCTTTTTCCCAAAACTGTTTTGTGAACTCTTTTCAAGCGATATTAGTATTTCTTCTTCAAATCCAGTGTTGTAAGAAAATTGCCGCAAACGGGCAAATGCATAACCAAAATAAAGAAACTTAGTAGTAAATACTAAGCATCATACAAACAGGCTGTGATAGTCCAAAATAAATAAATAATAAATAAAATCTGATTCTAGTCATCTCACTAACAACATCATAAACATTCTCCAGTGCCAGGCATATTGTGAAATAATATAAAACACTGCAAAAGTCACTGAAAATTTACAAAGTCAAATCTACCATACCATACCAGCATACACTTCCAAAACTCATACAATAAGGGGTCTACCCAGAAAAAAGCAGCACTACAAATCCTGCAATGGGCCCCAAAAATTGCATACACCTATTTGCAAAGCTGTACAAGTCAAATTACTACAAGTACAGATCCCTGCGTACAAACTCCATGTTAACAGAACACCTGGCCTTGGTCACACACTCCTTCCCTTCTTTTCCACTCCCTTCCAACTCCCCATGTGAGCTCCCTTCTAACCCCCATCTTCCCCCTGTCAGTTCTCTTCCAACCCCCCTCTTATTACCCAGCCACCTTCCAGCCCCGTCCCCAAGTGTCTGCTCCCTTCCAGCTCCCCCCTGTCTCTGCTCTCTTCCAGTTCCCCCATGTAGCTCCCCCATGTATGCTCCATTCCAGCTGCCCCCCCATGTCTGCTCCCTTTCAGCCCCCCATGTCTGCTCCCTTCCAGCTCCCCAGTGTCTGCTCCCCTGTAACCCCCATGTCTGCTCCCTTTCAGCCCCCCCATGTCTGCCACCTTCCAGCTCCCCAATGTCTGCCACCTTGTAGCCCCAAATGTCTACTCCCTTTCAGCCCCACCACTTCTCTGCTCCCTTCCAGCTCCCCAGTATCTGCTCCCTTTCAACTCCCCCCCACGTGTCTGCTCCCTTCCAGCTCCCTCCCTGTGTCTGCTCCCTTTCAGCCCCACCGTCTCCCCCATATGTCTGCTCCAATTCGTCCTTCAAAAAAGAAAGCAGTCGTGGGAACATTTCTTTGTTCCCGCGGATATGCTAAGTTTTAAACTGCTGGGTCGCAGAGTTTCTAAAGGCAAGTATAAGCATTTCCTGTATGTTCTAAGCATAGGCAAACATATAGAGGCCAATTCTGGAAACATGCACATCTAGGCAGTAAGCACATCCAAATGGAACAATACAGGAATAGAACCAAATTCCACACATGCGGGGACAGAAGTGCCTACATAGACATACTTGGCATGCTCGCACACAGAACAATATTGTAAGAAGATGCGTATACGTTAATAATGGATGTGTATGTCCCCATGCTCACTGTATTCTGAAAAGGTGTACATCTGCAGCCCTGCTTGTCTCAGCGGGATACCCGCAAATGGCCATGCCTCAAATGTGCAGCTTTTAAGATGCTGTGGCCACGGACAGTGCTATTTTGAGGCAGAATTACAATGAAAGTTGACGATACTTATAGGTGCATGCATGTTAGACAACAGTAAATAGTTTGTGGCACGCCCAGAACAATACAAAACAATCACAGTGGACTGTAATGTAGCAGGAAAACAGGTGGAAAGTGAACCTACTGACACTACATAAATGGTAGCAGTAGACGACCTCATAAGAACATAAGAACATAAGATATGCCATACTGGGTCAGACCAAGGTCCATCAAGCCCAGTATTCTGTTTCCAACAGTGGCCAATCTAGGTCATATGTACCTAGCAGTTTCCCCAAGAGACACAAGTTCCACAATGCTTGTATTGGGTCAAGCATTGATATCTTCGGTCACTTCTTAATAATGGTTTATGGACTTTTCCTCCAGGAACGTGTCCAAACCTTTTTTAAACCCAGCTACACTAACAGCCTTTAGTACATCCTCCGGTAACAAATTCCAGAGTTTGATTACGCGTTGAGTGAAAAAATATTTTCTTTTATTAGTCTTAAATAGTTTACCCTGTAGCTTCATTGCATGTCCCCTAGTCTTTCTATATTCTGATAAGGTTTCGATCTACGTTTACCCGTAGAGCCCTAACCTTTTTAGCCTTTCTTCATAGGAGTATCCTTCCATCCCCTTTACCATTTTGGTGGCTCTTCTCTGTACCTTTTCTAAAATCTCTATATCATTTTTAAGATACGGCGACCAGAATTGCACACAATATTCAAGGTGCGGTCTCACCATGGAACGATATAGAGGCATTATGATATCTTTTGTTTTATTTTCCATTCCTTTCCTTATCATACCTAGCATTCTGTTTGCTCTCTTGGCCGCCGCTGCACACTGGGCCGAGGGTTTTAACATAGTATCCACAATGACGCCTAAATCTTTTTCCTGGGTGGTGGTTCCTAATGTGGAACCTTGCATCGTGTAACCATAGTTTGGGTTGTTCTTCCCTAGGTGCATAACCTTGCACTTCTCCACATTAAATTTCATCTGCCATTTTGATGCCCAGTCTTCCAATTTATCAAGATCCTCTTGCAATTTTTCACAATCTTCTTGGGATTTAACAACTTTAAATAGTTTGTGTCATCTGCAAATTTGATAAACTCACTCGTTATTCCACTTTCCAGGTCATTTATGAATGTGTCAAAAAGCAGCGGACCCAGCACAGATCCCTGGGGTACACCACTATTCACCTTTCTCCATTGGGAAAATTGGCCATTTAGCCCTACCCTCTGCTTTCTATCTTTTAACCAGTTCCTGATCCACAATAGTACACTGCCTCCTATCCCATGACTCTTTAGTTTTGCCAAGAGTCTCTGATGAGGGACCTTGTCAAAGGCTTTCTGAAAGTCCAGATACACAATATCAACCGACTGTCCACCTGTTTATTCACTCCTTCAAAAAAACATAACAGATTAGTAAAACAAGATCTTCCTTGTCTAAAACCATGTTGGCTGTCTCCCATTAGGTTGTGACTATCTACATGTTGAGTAATTTTATTCTTTATGATGGTTTCTACCATTTTTCCTGGTACTGACGTCAGGCTCACCAGTCTGTAGTTTCCCGGATCACCCCTGGAACCCTTTTTAAAAATTGGTGTTACATTGGCGATCCTCCAATCTTCAGGTATTAGAGATGATTTTAATGATAGTTCACAGATTACTGATAGCAGGTCTGCAATCTCATATTTCAGTTCTTTCAACACCCTTGGATGTATACCATCCGGCCCAGGTGATTTGCTACTCTTCAGTTTATCTAATAGTTGCAAGACATCTTTCCGATGTATCAATATTTCCTTCAATTCTTCTGCACCTTTAAATACCACTTCAGTCATGGGTAACATCCCTACATCTTCCTCAGTAAAGACCAAAGCAAAGAATTCATTCAGTCTCTCTGCTATCGCCTTGTCGCCTCTTAGTGCTCCTTTAACCCCTTTATCATCTAATGGACCAACTGACTCTCTCACAGGTTTTTTGCTACGAATGTACTTGAAAAGGTCTTTATTTCGCGTTTTTGCTTCCGCAGCAAGCTTCTTCTCAAATTCTCTCTTTGCCTGCCTTATCAATGCCTTGCATTTGACTTGCCAGTGCTTGTGCTGTTTCCAGGTTTCGTCATTTGGCTCTTTTTTCCATTTCCTGAAAGATGCTTTTTTGGCAACAATGGCCTCTCTGACCTCACCTTTAAACCATGCTGGCAGTTTTTTGGACTTCCTTCCACTTTTCTTAAAGCGTGGAATACAGCTGGTCTGGGCTTCCAAGATAGTATTTTTCCCTAGATATGCGTGTTGTGGACATCTCAGGAACATGCCTGTACAATGCTAAGTAAGGACATGAACCCAGCAGAACACACCTCCCGTAATGAACTATCCAAACATCTCCCTTTCGCTAATAAAGGGCCATTGAAATGACAGCAGTCAGCAGTACGAGCACCATACAGATATGCCCAAAGACACCATCGTCGTTCCCTACAGCTGTGCGCATCTCTGGAGACCAATGTTGGTGCACCTGGGCATGGCATACTGTGTTTTGCACTGATGCATGCTCGCCTCCTGGGGCCCCCTTATTAGTGACAGGGAAATGCTTGGACAGGTGTTTGCGTAAATGTCCTGCTCACTCCTGCCTGTTCACACTGGCACCTGGCGATGCTGCAGTCATTCCTCGAGTCCAGGTACCTGCCCGGCCTAACTATCCCTCTGGATATGTGGATGAGCAATCTAGATCCCGTGCAGCCCTCCAAGCACACATACACACTCTCATTTGCACTCTCACAGAAACAGACGTCTGCCAATAGAATGCCCTGCACCAAATAACGTAGATGATGGAAAGGAAACCATGGAAATCAGTACTTCCAACCCAGCATCATACCTGATTACTGTGGGCAGCATTTACATGGATGGTGCCTTTGTAAAATCACGCCCAGATGCTATGCGGTTAGCATCGGGACATGTTGGGGGGATTCTGGGGCAGAGCAGAGGCGGAGGAAAGCGTTAAACAGGAAGTGATTTTCGATGCTACCCGCTTAGCCCTTGTGCCTGAAAGATAGGCAAAGAAATACCTTCAGGCACAGGGGCTAAGTGGATAGCATCGAAAATTGTTGCTACCCGTTTAGCCTCAGCAGCTGCCGGCACATCCAGCCAAACCCAGATTTTTGTGAAAATCCGAGTTAAGGGGGTTGGCAGGCAGGCTATGTGCCGATGTGGCGCAACAGTGACCTGTGCACAAGATATGTGTCATATGGTCACTGACATAAAATATCCCTAATACTGTGTTATGATAGGATTCACCTCTAAGCATATCTGCATCAGGGGAATGTGCACATTGCATAGAGCATATTGTAAAGATCCGCTGTGTGGGGTGCAACACTCCAGCTGCCTGGGCACCAACGTTCCCTCTAATTTTCTGTAGGCTGTGTGCGCATAAAATATCAGCTGTGCAGCTTTTGAAGGAAGGTTAAATTTTTGTGCACCACATAACGACACTCGGAGTTAAATACCTTAAAATATAACTACATGTCAGAATACAGTATGTACACCACATTGATTTTAATCAAATTAAATGAAAATAGACAATTACTAAATGAAGCAGAAAATTTCTAGTAATTACAATCATAACTTTTAAATTTTAAGATGTCTGTGTTGTTTTCTATCAGAATCAGAACTGTAATTTTTGTGCGCTCTGTTGTAAAGTATGTGCGCTCTCTCGGCGAGGTATGTGCGCGCGCACACGCGCACAGCTTAGAGGAAACAGTGCTGGGCACTGCACATAGCACCAATAGCTGGGATTACATTTGCACATGGAACCCTAGGACTCCATCACCTGTATCACTTCCAGGACCTGGGCATTATTAGAGAGCTCTAGCTGTACCCCTTTAGCCCACACAGCAAATGCCAGCAGAGCCAGATTGTGCACCAGTGCTCCGCATACATTTGTGGGGTGTTTATTTATGCTACTTTGACTTACGCCCTCCCTCTCCTCTGCTTTCTTCACCATAACACTGCATGTTGTGGTTTTGCAGACTGCAGTCATACCATTGCACAGCATAGGTATAACCTGGCTGTCTGTGGGGATGATGGCGGACATACACAGGTTTTGCCGGAATGCGCTTTATATATTTCCATGGCTGCCACCCCCCTGTTCTGCTCCCTCCTGCCCAAATTCTACAATCCCCCTAAGTGCCATATACATACCAAGACACAACGGTTCAGAATACAGTCCTAGATGTTTTTGTGGGAAAAAACATCTATCCTGCACATACCACCGGCTTAGTCGTGCTTCAGAATGACCACCATAACTTATAGGAGACAGGAGTAAGCCAGGGTCTCATACTGTAGACACAGAATATGTCACAAATAACAGCTGTACAGGCTAAGACACACAAAGGCTGTCCCCACAGTTGTATACACACATGAATGGAAGCCATTTCAGGGAACCATGAAAAGGCTGCATATTAAGGGCAGATAGTTGGTATGTTTTAAATGACAAATACATTGGAGCTTCGCCACACTAAGGATCCAGTTTATTTGTAGTTCCAACCTGACGCTTCAGCCACTTTTGCTGTTTCTAGGCTCCTACAGCTCATTAGAATTTATAACTAACAAGGAAAGTTGGCAGAGGCCCAAAAGTCTCAGCCTGAAGGAGATTCTATTTATCTGCAGCATTCAAGCTTGGATTTCAGTATAGGCAAAATAGGCAACTGCCTTGGCTGTCCCTTTGTAAAGGTGCTAAATAGTTAGGCCTGCTTTAGGGCAATGCGCATTTGCTGCTTTAAAGGGGAAATGCTGTGGTATTATGGTCTTCCTCTGCTTCTCCTCCAAACTTTGGGATCTCTGACACCACATCAGACCTCTGCTGTATAGGATCTATTGTCTGAGAAACCGGGGAATCCACTGCTTGCCCCAATACAAGCATTGTAGAAACTGTGTCTCCTTTTGGGAAACTGCCAGGTACTTGTGACCTGGCTTAGCCACTGTTGAAAACAGGATACTGGGTAGGGTTACCAACTTTTTCACCGAGAAAAACCCGACACCTGTGGCTCGTCATGCTCCACCCATTCTCCGCCCCTTGTCCCACCCCTGCCCCGCCCCCAGCCCCACCCACAAAAATTACCGAGGATACGTGTAGGCTTACTTCCTTGGTCAGATAATAATTAAACTGGGAACCCCAAAATCCAAACATGAAATGTACAACACTGGAGAAATAAAACTATAAAGTCATTTCCTCTTGCACTAAAGAAAAACGCAAAGATGTTAGCAATACACACTTCCCAGACCAGACATATTCCAGTTAATATATTCAAAATAAAAAGTATTTTTCTACCTTCTGTTTGGGTATTTTATTTTTCAGTTGCAATTGCTCCAGTCACTTTCTTCTGGTTTCTTTGTGTCTTCTGCGAGCTATCCATTTGTCCTTCCTTCTCTTTTCCATTCTCTCTCTATTTCTGCTTTAACATACTGATTGTTTCCCTTTTGCTCTTTCCCCCAATTCTTTCCTTATTCCTTTATCATCCATTTAAATTTCACCCTTCCATTCTCAAGCCCCTCTTACTCTTCCAATACCCAGCCCATCATAGACTTTTCTTCCACACAAAATATTTTTCCCCTCTCCATTCTCATTCCCCATCTATTCTAGTCCTCCCCCAAAATCAGTTCCCTTATAGTTCTAGACCCACCCAGGATCCACTCCCTTCTAGACCCATTCTCCCATGCCCCACATCAGCCCATTTCCAGTCCTATTCCAGCTCTTCATCAGCCCATTTCCAGTGCTAGCCCTCACATCACAGACCATTTCCAGTCCTAGCCCCCCCCCCCCAATTACAGCCCATTTCCAGTCCAAGTCCCCCATCACAGCCTATTTCCAGTCCTAGGCCCCCCCACCATCACATCCCATTTGCAGTCCGAGTCCCCCCGCACCATCACAGCCCATTTGCAGTCCTAGCCCCCCCCATCACAGTCCATTTGCCGTCCTAACCCCCCTAATCACAGCCTATTTCCAGTCCAAGTTCCCCCTCCCTCCACCATAGCCCATTTCCAATCCAAGTTCCCCCCCCATAGCCCTTTTCCAGTCCAGGTCCCCCTCCCCATCACAACCCATTTCCAGTCCATGTCCCCCCCCCCATAGCCCTTTTCCAGTCCAGGTCCTCCTCCCCATCAAAGCCCATTTCCAGTCCATGTCCCCCCCCCACATAGCCCTTTTACAGTCCAGGTCCCCCTCCCCATCACAGCCCATTTCTTTCCAGTACAATGCCCCCCCCCATAGCCCTTTTCCAGTCCAGGCCCCCCCCCTTCACAACCCATTTCCAGTCCAAGTCCCCCTAATCACAGCCTATTTCCAGACCCAGTACCCCCTCCCCCCACCATAGCCCAGTTCCATTCCACGTTCCCCCCCCCACATAGCCCTTTTCCAGTCCAGGTCCCCCTCCCCATCACAACCCATTTCCAGTCCATGTCCCCCCCCCCTATAGCCCTTTTCCAGTCCAGGTCCCCCCCCCATCACAGCCCATTTCTTTCCAGTCCAAGGCCCCCCCCCCATAGCCCTTTTCCGGTCCAGGTCCCCCCCCATCACAACCCATTTCCAGTCCAAGTCCCCCCCCTAGCCCTTTTCCAGTCCAGGGCCCCTCCCCCCATCACAGCCCATGCAGTCCTTGGCCTCTCCCCCCCCCCAGAACCGCGGCTGTCTGAGGCTTTAGAGGGAGCCGGGGAAGCCCGGGCGAGGCCCCGGCTCCCTCTGTACAGCCGCCAGCGTGAAGAGCCTTTTCCTTCACGCTGGCGGCTGTTTCTGTGAAGACGTGAATGCTGGGAAAGGTTAAAGGGTATTGCCTTTAACCTTTCCCAGCAATCGCGGCTTTACAGAAACAGCCGCCAGCGTGAAGGAAAAGGCTTTTCACGCTGGCGGCTGTACAGTGGGAGCCGGGGCCTCGCGCGGGTTTCCCCGGCTCCCTCTGAAGCCCTCCGGTGTGTGGGCCGCCCCGGGGAAGTTTTTTTTTCACTTCGGGTTGGGAGAAAAGCCGTTTTTTTGCTCTGGCCGCTCCCGATCTTGCGGCCAGAGCAAAAAATCGGCTTTTCAAGGGCCGGTTTTACCTCTGCGCCGGCAGCCGGCCTGGCCATGGAAAAACCGGCCAGGCCGGCTGAAAACCGGCCAGTTGGAAACCCTAATACTGGGTTTGATGGAACTTGGTCTGACCCAACATAGCATTTCTTATGTTCTTATAATCTTGCTTATGGGTGCCAAAATCTTAAATCTGTCCCTGGCAATATTATGGCATCAGAGGTTTGGAGGCAGCATAAGAACATAAGAACATAAAATATGCCAGACTGGGTCAGACCAAGGTTCATCAAGCCCAGTATCCTGTTTCCAACAGTGGCCAATCTAGGTCATACGTACCTAGCAGTTTCCCCAAAAGACACAGGTTCTGCAATGCTTGTACTGGGTCAAGCATTGATATCCTGGGTCCCTTCTTAATAATGGTTTATGGACTTTTCCTCCAGAAACTTGTCCAAACCTTTATTAAAACCAGCTACACTAACAGCCTTTACTATATCCTCCGGTAACAAATTCCAGAGTTTGATTACACGTTGAGTGAAAAAATATTTTCTTTTATTAGTCTTAAATAGTTTACCCTGTAGCTTCATTGCATGTCCCCTAGTCTTTCTATATTCTGATAACATAAACAATCGATCTACGTTTACCCGTTCCACTCCGTTCATTAATTTATAGACTTCTATCATATCTCCCCTCAGCCGTCTCTTTTCCAAGTTAAAGAGCCTTAACCTGTTTAGTCTTTCTTCATAGGAGTATCCTTCCAACCCCTTTACCATTTTGGTGGCTCTTCTCTGAACCTTTTCTAATAACGCTATATCCTTTTAAGATATGGCGACCAGAATTGCACACAATATTCAAGGTGCGGTCTCACCATGGAACGATATAGAGGCATTATAATATCTTTTGTTTTATTTTCCATTCCTTTCCTTATGATACCTAGCATTCTATTTGCTCTCTTTGCCACCGCTGCACATTGGGCCGAGGGTTTTAACATGTTATCCACAATGACGCCTAAATCTTTTTCCTGGGTGGTGGTTCCTAAAGTGGAACCTTGCATCGTGTAACCATAGTTTGGGTTGTTCTTCCCTAGGTGCATAACTTTGCACTTGTCCACATTAAATTTAATCTGCCATTTTGATGCCCAGTCTTCCAATTTATCAAGATCCTCTTGCAATTTTCCACAATCCTCTTGGGTTTTAACAATTTTAAATAGTTTTGTGTCATCTGCAAATTTGATAACCTCACTCGTTATTCCACTTTCCAGGTCATTTATGAATATGTCAAAAAGCAGCGGACCCAGCACAGATCCCTGAGGTACACCACTATTCACCTTTCTCAATTGGGAAAATTGGCCATTTAGCCCAACCCTCTGCTTTCTATCTTTTAACCAGTTCCTGATCCACAGTAGTACACTGCCTCCTATCCCATGACTCTTTAGTTTTGCCAAAAGTCTCTGATGAGGGACCTTGTCAAAGGCTTTCTGAAAGTCCAGAAACACTATATCAACCGACTCACCTTTGTCCACCTGTTTATTCACACTTTCAAAAAAACATAACAGATTAGTAAGACAAGATCTTCCTTGTCTAAAGCCATGTTGACTGTCTCCCATTAGGCCATGACTATCTAAATGCTGAGTAATTTTATTCTTTATGATGGTTTCTACCATTTTTCCCGGTACTGACGTCAGGCTCACTGGTCTGTAGTTTCCCGGATCACCCCTGGAACCCTTTTTAAAAATTGGTGTTACATTGGCGATCCTCCAATCTTCAGGTATTAGAGATGATTTTAATGATAGTTCACAGATTACTAATAGCAGGTCTGCAATCTCAGATTTCAGTTCTTTCAACACCCTTGGATGTATACCATCCGGCCCAGGTGATTTGCTACTCTTCAGTTTATCTAATAGTTGTAATACCTCTTCCCGATGTATCAATATTTCCTTCAATTCTTCCGCACCTTTAAATACCAGTTCAGTCATGGGTAACATCCCTATATCTTCCTCAGTAAAGACCGAAGCAAAGAATTCATTCAGTCTCTCTGCTATTGCCTTGTCGCCTCTTAGTGCTCCTTTAACTCCTCTATCATCTAATAGACCAACTGACTCTCTCACAGGATTTTTTCTGCGAATGTACTTGAAAAAATCTTTATTTCGCGTTTTTGCTTCCGCAGCAAGCTTCTTCTCAAATTCTCCCTTTGCCTGCTTTATCAATGCCTTGCATGATGTCTGGTATCGATAGGTACTCATCATTTGTTATACACCACCATGAATGGTTTGCCCAACTGTTTTCCAGGTGTGATAGGCAATGCATCATGGGACCCTTTCCAGTACTGAACATTGCATTGGATGCTTTTGTTGTTAAGCTCCGTCAAGTTGGTGCCAGCTCATTGCAACCCTCTGGATAGTTGTCCTAAATGGTGTTCGGTCTTCATTCAAGCAGTTAATTACTGGTAGAGACACATAGCTTCTGTTATTGTATCGATCCATTGCAATGTGGGCCTTCTTTTGCACAGACCTTCAACGTTGCCAGGCATGATATTTTTCTTTAATGATTTCTCTCTTCACATAATGTGACCAAAGTATGAAAGTCAAAGTCATGTCATCTGAGCTTCTAAAGAAAACTTTGATTTGATGTCCTCTAATACGGACTGGTTTGTTCTTTGGGGAGTTCACGGAATTCTTCGTCAGCAGAATGATTCAAAGGCATCAATTTTTTTTGCAGTCTATCTTTTTTACTGCCCCTTTCACATCCATGTGACGTTATTGAAAATAACATGGCTTGGATAAGTTAAATCTTTGTGTGGAGAGATACATCTCTGCTCTTAAGAATTTTGTCTTGGTCCTCCATGGCTATTCTGCGATGAGCAATGTGTTGTCGGATTTCATGACTGTTTGTCATCCCTTTAATTATTATTAATCCTAGCAGTTTAAAATTGTTCACTATTTCTATTTCTTCTCCAACAACAATGAACTTATTGATTTAGCCTCTTGACAGGATCTTTGTCTTCTTCACATTAAGGTGCAGGCCCATTTTAAGACTATGTTCCTTGATCTTGAGAAGCAAATGTTTCAGATCATCTTCACTTTTAACAGTAATGTGGCATCATCAGCATAGTGAAGGTCATTGATGAGTCTTTCACAAATCTTCACGCCTCAGTTGTCTTCATACAGGCCTGCTTCTCTGATGATTTGTTTTGCATATAAATTAAAAAGGTAGGGTGAATTATGCAGCCTTGTACACGTTTGATGATTTTAAACCATAGTAACATTGTATATCAATGCAAATAAAGTATAGGTACTCACCTGTAACAGCTGTTCTCCAGGGGACAGCAGGAATCAGTCTTCACATATGAGTGATGTCGGCACTGATGGAGCCCACGCAGAACTTTTGCCCAGTTTTCAAAGAAAGTCTTTAGGAATACCACCACACATGCATGGTCCCTTTCCCGTCCAAGGGTGCCATCTTAGGTGCCATAGCTATAGCCCCTTCAAGAAGATGGAAGAAATATACAGCAACTCCAAGGGGAGGAGGGAAGATTGTGAGGACTGATTCCTGCTGTCCCTGGAGAACACCTGTTACAGGTGAGTAACTACTCTTTGTCCAGGAATAAGCAGGAAGTCAGTCCTCACATGAGTCGCCCTAGCTACAGGCTACTGAGGACCTGTAGAAAAAAGCATGGCATTGCCATAAGCAGTTGCCAGTGAAAGCCGAAGGCAGCCGAGGACCCAGGGTCCATGGAAGGCCACGCTCCCGGTAGCTGTAAAAAGAAGGGTTGGAAGGCAGGAGTTGCTTAAACCCCAAACAGATTACGGAGTACAGCCTGGCCGAAGACGGTGTCCCGATGGGACTGTCTTTCCAGGCAGTAACGCACCATGAAGGTATGAGTGGAGGGCCAGTTGGCGGCCCAGCAGATGTCTGCCAGTGGCACTGAATGCAGGCTAGCGACAGATGTCGCCATCGCTTGGACATTGTGCGTCGTGGTTTGGCGTTCCAGGGGAAACCCAGCCTGGTCCTGGGCAAATCTGATTGATTTTTTTGACTGGGTGACCAGGGAGTTGGACCAAGGGAGAGCTCTAGATGTGGTGTATTTAGATTTCCGTAAAGCCTTTGACACTGTTCCTCACAGGCGACTTATAAACAAACTGAGCACCCTAGGGATGGACCCTAAAGTTACTGCTTGGGTTAGAAATTGGTTGGGTGGGAGGCGACAAAGAGTACAAGTAAATGGAGCTCACTCTGAGGAGAAGGATGTCACCAGTGGTGTGCCCCAGGGATCTGTCCTTGGTCCAATTCTTTTTAACATCTTTGTTAGTGATATAGCGGAAGGGCTGTCGGGTAAGGTTTGCCTCTTTGCGGATGATACCAAAATCTGCAATAGAGTAGACACCCAGGAAGGGGTAGATAACATGAGGTGGGATCTAGCTAAGCTTGAAGAATGGTCTAGAATTTGGCAGCTGGGATTTAATGTTAAAAAATGTAAGGTCATGCATTTGGGCTGCAGCAATCCAAGGGAGCAATACAGTATAGGAGGTGAAGTACTTTTGTCCACTAAAGAAGAGCGGGACCTAGGCGTGGTTGTGTCTGATGATCTTAAAGTAGCTAAACAGGTGGAAAAGGCGACAGCAAAAGCTAGAAGGATGCTTGGGTGCATACGGAGAGGAATGGCTAGCAGAAAAAAGGAGGTGATAATGCCTCTGTATAAGTCTTTGGTGCGACCTCATTTGGAGTATGGTGTGCAATTCTGGAGACCGCACCTTCAAAAGGATGTGAACAGGATGGAGTCGGTGCAGAGGGTTGCTACCAAAATGATTAATGGGCTTCATTATAAAGCATATGAGGACAGACTTAAGGATCTTAATATGTACACCTTAGAGGAAAGGCGGGATAGAGGTGATATGATTGAGATGTTTAAATACCTCCGTGGCATAAATGTTCAGGGAGAGAGCCTCTTTCAATTGAAAGCAAGTTCTGCTACGAGGGGACATGGGATGAGGGTGAAGGGAGATAGATTCAGGAGTGATATGCGGAAATATTTCTTTACGGAAAGAGTAGTGGATCCGTGGAATAGTCTCCCAGTGGAGGTGGTAGAGATGAGGACAGTAACTGAATTCAAGAAAGCATGGGACCAACACAGAGGATCTCTAAAGGCAAAAAGTGGACTGCTGTAGTTGTTATGGAAGGACAGACTAGATAGGCCATGTGGTCTTTTTCTGTCGTCATATTTCTATGTTTCTATGTTTCTAAAGGCGATTCAGTCCACCACCCAAATGGACAAGGTACGCTTGGTGACCGCCAGCCCCAGGCGGCTGGGATCAAAGGAAACGAAGAGCTGCCTGTATCTGCGGTGGTCCTGAGTCTGCTGCAGGTAGAAAGAGAGAGCCCTCTTACAATCCAGGGTGTGGAGAATCACCAACGCCCGGTCAGCGTGGGTCTTCGGGTAGAAAGTGGGCAGCACTATCTCTTGATTGAGATGAAAATCTGAGACAACCTTTGGAAGGAACTTGGGGTGAGTCCGCAGGACCATCCGGTTCCTATAGAACCTCATGTACGGTGCCTTGGCCATCAGCACTTGGAGTTCACTGACTCTCCAGATGGAGGTGAGAACTATCAGGAAGGCCACCTTCCATGACAGGTGCCGCAGTGGGCAGGTATCCATGGGTTCAAAGGGAGGCTTTGTCAGCTGCATGAGGACTACATTGAGGTCCCATTCTGCCAGAGGAGGGTGGGTTGGGGGCTTGGAAAGAAGCAGGCATCACATGATGCGAGAGACAAGTGGTTGCCCTGAGAGAGGTTTGCCCTCGATGGGTTGGTGGTTCGCTGAGATGGCACTCAGGTAAACTCTGACTGAGTTAGACTTCAGCTCAGACTGTGAGAGGTGGAGCAGGTACTGCAAAACCAAGCTAGTAGGACATAAAAATGGGTTCACTTGGAGCTCTGAGCAGCACACCACGAACCGACACCACTCGAAGGCATAAGTCCTTCTTTTTGAGTCCTTTCGTGATGCCAAAAGAATGTCCTCAATCTCCAAGGGGAGATGGTGGTAGTCTAAAGTGACTCGCTCAGCCGCCATCTGTGAGGGACAGGGACCTCAGATTGGAGTGAAGATACAGACCCTCCTCCTGTGTCAGCAGCTACGGTGAGAACCCGAGCAAGACTGTGGGCTCTGTCGAGAGACAGAGCAGTAGGGGAAACCAAGGCAGCCTGGGCCATCTTGTGCCTATGAGGCCCTGTCCCACTGGACCATGAAAAGGGTCTGTGTATTGAGGGGCATGGGGGGAATGCATACAGCAGGCCTGTGTCCCATGAGATGACGAAGGCATTAGGGGCCACCCTGCCCGGGTGCAGGAGGGGACCACAGAAGCAAGTAAGCTGCAAGTTTGCTGGGCTGGTAAAGAGGTCCAAGTCTGGAGTCCCTCAATGCTGGAAGAGTTGCTGCGCCATTTGGGGACACAGACACCACTAGTGCAGCAGAGGACTCTGCTGAGCCGGTCTGCCAATGCATTGTCCTTACCCTGGAGGTAAGTGGCCCAGACAGTCATGCCCTGGCTCACCACAAAGGAGCAAAGGGATATCACCTCTGAACAGAGGTTGTAGGAACCGGTACCCCCTGTTTGTTCACATAGAACATCATGATCTGGTTGTCCATCTGGACAAGCACTGCTCGGTGCTGCAAGCAGTCCCTGAAAACCCTGGAGCGAGGTGAATGGCCTGGAGCTCCAGCAGGATGATCTACTGCCAGGATTCCGCGAAGGACAAGGTCCCCTGAATGTGCCATCCCTCACAGTGGGCTCCCCAACCTGCCAGAGAGGTGTCCGTGGTCAACACCACCTGATGCACCAGAGCTCGGAAGAGCATGCAACAAAGCAAGTTCCAAAGCTCCTGCCACCAAGCCAGAGACTCTGCCATGCTGGGAGAGACCGAGATGGGGTCTCGGAGGCGGCCGATCAACTGCTCCCACTGCGTTTGAAGACACCACTGCATCTCCTGCATGTTGAGATGGGCATTTGGCATTACATGGACCATGGAGGGCATTACATGGACCGTGGAGGCCATGTAGCTGAAAAGATAAAGCATTGTCTAGGCCGGGATGGCACCATGGAACCGCACCTCAGATGTCAGGGACATGAAGTTGTCCACCCTGTCCTGAGGAAGAGAGACCAAGGCCTGAAGGGTGTCCAAGCGAGCCCCAATGAACTCCAGAGAATAAACTGGAGGTGGGACTTTGGGTAATTGATCATGAACCCCAGATGCTCCAGGAGGCAAATCGTGCAGTCCTTGGCCTGCCTGGCTTTGGAGGACATCCCCCCTATTATGAGCCAGTCATCTAGATATGGATAGACGAAGGTGCCCTGCAGTCGCAGATGGGCCACAGCCACAACCAGGCACTTCATTAAGACCTGTGAGGCCGACGCGAGGACTAAGGGAAGTACCCTGTACTGGTAATGGTTTCCCTGAACCATGAATTGGAGGTAGTTTCTGTGTTTGGGATGGATGAGGATGTGAGTGTAAGCATCCTTAAGTCCAAGGAGCATAGCCAATCGCCCTGCTGGAGGTAGGGCAGTAACATTTCAAGGGAGAGCATCTTGAACTTCTCCCGCACCAGGAACCTGTTGAGGTTCCGCAAGTCGAGGATGGGTCGAAGGTCCCCTGTCCGTTTCGGGACAAGGAAGTATTGGGAGTAAAACTCCTGTCCATGGGAGCGTGGTGGGATGGGTTCTACCATGCCGTCCTCGAGGAGGCCTGTGAGCTCCCGACTCAGGAGAGCCTGGTTCTGGGGAAACCGACATGGCTCCCCAGGAAAGTAGAGGAAGGGCCTGGTCCAGATGGAGACAATAACTCTCCCGAATGACCTGGAGAACCCAAGCATCAGTGGAGATGGACTCCCACCTGTGGGAGAAATGGACCAGATGCCCCCCTGACGGACAGTTGCCCTGCCAGAGGACGAGAGGCTATGCCGATGGCATAAAATCCCTGGGGCTGGTTGAGCCGGCGCCGGGGGTTGGGTTTTGAGACCCTTCGGCTTATGAGTGCCATGGACCGTGGACTTGCCATGGCCATCCTGAACAGGGGTTGATGCCGGCATCTAGGGGAACCCCTTCCAATGGGTGAAGGGCTTCTTACTCTGCTGCTTCTTCCTGGGGAGGGAGGAAGTTTTCCGGGAGAGGTGAGTATGAGTCACGTACTCCGTCTCAATCTCTGAAGCTTTATCCTCCATGGGCTTGCCAAATAGCTGCTCCCTGAGGCAAGGGACATCCAACAGCTTCTCTTGGACCAACTGTTCCAGGTCCAAGGACTAGAGCCAAGCCTGCCGGAAAGCTCCGATGCCAGCAGCCACCATCACCCAGGCGGAAGACTTGAAGCCCTTGTACGCTGCTCGCGAGAGGTACTTTGAACATTCTCTGATGGACTTTGAGAGGGCCTGAGAACGCTGGAGATGGTCTCTGTCAAGGCCCCCTGCAAAGCCTCCGAGCTCCATAGTGAGATCACGAAGGAACATCCCAATGTATAATTGGTAAACTTGGATGTGACATGACAACATGGAGCCCTGATAAGCCTTGTGCCCGAGGGCATCGAGGGTATGAAACTCTGCCCAGGGGGACCAACAAATGAGTCTTTGGGCTCTTTAGCTTCTGCATGGCCGATTCAAGCACCATCAAGGTGTGGGAAAGCTGGGCTTTCCGAAACCCCAGACCTTGCTGGATCTTATACATCACATCCAGGTGCTTGCTACAATTGAGACGAGGCCAGAATCTCCCACATGCAGAGCAGGTGTTGGTTCAGAATGGGAGGAATTTGCACCAAGACAGCCTTTCTCGGAGGAACTTCATATTACAGAATATCAAATTCTTCAGTGCGGGGCTCCGCCTCAGACTCAGTGGCAAGCACCAGGGATCATGCCATGTCCTGGATGAACTTCAGGAAGGAGGTGTCCTCGGGAGGTGACTGTCGTCTCTGGGTCAGTGGGGAGGGGTCAAAGGGGAGGTCTTGGTGGGACTGAGTCTCCGGAGAGGTCTCTCCATCAGACTCCCAGTCTGAGTAGTCCATGGAGGACTTGAGGTTAGGTGGCTTGAGATGGGTCAGTGACTACGCCAGATCTCTGAGGCCAAAACTTGCCCAGAGCCGGAGGCGAAGATCTTGCGTCCAAGGAAAGGGACGGAGATCGAGACCTGTGCCAAGGATCCTCACAAGGCTTATGGCTCTCGGGGGTCACTATGGCGGCCCAGGGGATCCTCAAAGTCGAGGTCCCTGCGGTCTCAAGGTGTGTGCTGGTGGGGCAGCGAGGAACGCAGAAACGCTGTGTTCCAAGGCCAGCATTCGGGCCTTCCACTCGGGAGTGGGGCACTGCGACACTAATGCCGGGATCACCGAGTTAGGCATTGAGAAGGAGAGGGGGTCCTCGCTGGGACAACTGTTAGGAGAACGGGCACCTTCGCTGGAGGCCTCCGTATCGGTTTGAGGTACCTTACTGGGCCGCTTCTTCTCCAACTACAGAGACTGCAGAGGAGGGCTGAGAGACTGAGCATGTGACCTCTCACGCTTGTCTGGCACCCCTGACAGAGTCCTCGAGGCCTTCTTCTTCTTCTTCTGCTTGCATTCAAGCGACCCTGGTCAGAATGCCACCGGGCCTGGAGAGAAGCCTTGGGAGGCTCCGGAGGTTGCGGGGCCGAAGAGCAGGGAAGCTACCAGGAATACTGGGGCTGCCTTATGGAAGAGATCATCCAGTTTCTGCTTACAACTCTGCATGGCCTTGGTGGACATCTTCTTAGAGAGAGAGCATAGCTCAGGGTCATGGTCGGCACCTAGACACCTGAGACAACAGTCATGGGTGTCCATGAGCAACATGTTTTGGAGCATCTAGCACATTTCTTAAAACCGGAGGCCATTGCGAGGTTGAAAACCCTGGAGGTCGATGACCCTCAATGCGGCTAGTGGTTAAAAAGGGTGTGAAGCGTGGTAAAAACAAAAACGGCAAAAAAGAAAAACCCCAAGATCAGGACCAAAGCAGAGGTGTTTGGGAGGCGGGAAGAGGACCAGCGAAGGCCGGTAAGGAGAAAATGGTTAGAAACAGAGAAAACCTTTTCCGGGGACGAGACACATGTCCAAAGGGCTCCATGGATAAAGAGAGACTGAGTAAGATGGCACCCTTGGGCGGGAAGGGGACCACGCATGCATGGTGGCATTCCCAAAGGCTTTCTTTGAAAGCTGGGGAAATGCTCCGTGTGGGCTCTATCAGTGCCAACATCACCCATATGTGAGGACTGACTTCCTGCTTGTTCTGGGAGAAAGAACAATATGGTCCATCTAGTCTGCCCTGTAAGGTGACTAGAGTAGTTGTAACTGCCGTTCTGTGCAGATCATTCCCTCGGTCTTTCTTTAGGGCTGTACCCACCATTCTGTGCATGTTCCAAACCATTCTATTTCCCCTTAAGAACATAAGAACATAAGATATGCCATACTGGGTCAGACCAAAGTCCATCAAGCCCAGTATCGTTTCCAACAGTGGCCAATCTAGGTCATATGTACCTAGCAGTATCCCCAAAAGACACAGGTTCCCAAATGCTTGTATTGGGTCAATCATTGATATCCTGGATCTCTTTTTAATAATGGTTTATGGACCTTTCCTTCAGGAACTTGTCCAAACTTTTTTTTAAATCCAGATATACTAACAGCCTTTACTACATCCTCCGGTAACAAATTCCAGAGTTTGATTAGACGTTGAGTGAAAAAATATTTTCTCTTATTTGTCTTAAATAGTTTATCCTGTAGCTTAATTACATGTCCCCTAGTCTTTTTATATTCTGATAGCATAAACAATCGATCTATGTTTACCTGTTCCACTCCATTCATTAATTTATAGACCTCTATCAAATCTCCCCTTAGCCATCTCTTTTCCAGGTTGAAGAGCCCTAACCTTTGTAGCCTCTCCTGATAGGAGTAGCCTTCCATCCCCTTTACCATTTTGGTGGCTCTTCTCTGTACCTTTTCTAATAACGCTATATCCTTTTTAAGATATGGCGACCAGAATTGCACACAATATTCAAGGTGCGGTCGCACCATGGAACGATACAGAGGCATTAGTGTGGAGATAGTGCCCCTGAATATTGTTCTCAGCACCCATAGCCAGCCAGCCTTCTGTTGGCTGAGCAGCTGAGAGTTCTGAATATTGCTGCTTTTGTTTTTTTCAACCCTCATTTCTGTACATTCTAGTTGTCTAACATGGTAAGAGTAGTTACTCACCTGTAACAGGTGTTCTCCAGGAGCAGCAGGAATCAGTCCTCACATATGGGTGACATCGGCGCCGATGGAGCCCCCGTGCATAGCATTTCCCCACTTTCAAAGAAAGTCTTTGGGAATGCAGCGCGCCTGCACCATCCCCTTCCCGCCAAAAGGGTGCCATCTTGCTCAGTCTGATGACATAGCTAAAAGACAGCAAAAAATAAAATATATGACTGCAACTCCAGGGGAGGAGGGAGGGTCATGAGGACTGATTCCTGCTGCTCCTGGAGAACACCTGTTACATGTGAGTAACTACTCTTTCTCCAGGACCAAGCAGGAAGTCAGTCATCACATATGGGACTCCCCAGTTCTAGACTACCGGGAACCCAAAGCTGAAAAAATGGCTCCCTCTACAGAGCCTCAGCATCTGTGATAAGAATATGCTCTGAGAATGCCCCGTACGGTAGCCCAACACAATGGCCGGAGGGTAGGAGTTGCCTAAACCTCAAAGAGATTACAGCATACCGCCTGTCCAAAAGCACTGTCCCTTCGGGACTTTCTCTCGAGGCAGTAGTGGGCTGCAAAGGTCTTGCTTGAAGACCAAGTAGCGGCCCAGCAGATGTCTGCCAACAGAACAGTGCGGAGATGAGCTACTGACGCGACTTTCGCCCTGACACGGTGGGCCGTGACTCGACCCTGCAAGGAGAGGCCGGCTGCCTTGTATGCCCAGGCAATACAATCTTCTACCCAAGCAGACAAGTTACACTTGGAGACAGGCAACCCCAGTTTATTAGGGTCAAAGGAGACGAAGAGCTGAGTAGCCCTTCGGTGCCCCCGTGTACGTTCTATGTAAAAGGACAACGCCCTCTTACAGTCCAGGGTATGCAAGACTGTTTCAGCCCGGCTGGTATGCAGCACGGGAAAGAATGTCAGAAGAATCACCTCCTGGTTGAGGTGGAAGGAAGAGACAACTTTTGGAAGGAACTTTGGATGGGTCCGTAGGACCACCTTGTTCCTATAGAACCGTGTATACGGTCTATCAGAAACCAGAGCTTGTAGTTCACTCACATGTCTGGCCGAGGTAAGAGCTACCAGGAAGAGTGCCTTCCAAGAAAGGAAGCGTAAATGGCAAGTAGCTATCAGCTCAAACGGTGGGCGAGTAAGTTGCTGCAAGACCACATTCAAATCCCACTCAGTGGCTGGTGGACGAATCGGAGGCATGAGCAGAAGCAGGCCTCTGAGGAAGCAGGACACCAAGGGGTGAACCGACAGAGACTGACCCTCCACCAGTGAGTGGTGTGCTGATAGAGCACTGAGGTGGACCCGAACAGAGCTGGACTTAAGGCCTAGGTCTGACAGGTGAAATAGGTATTGTAGTACTATTGGCACAAGGCAGGAGAAAGGATCTTCATTGAGCTTAGCACACAATATTGAGAACCTACGCCACTTGAGGGCATAGGACTTTCTGGTGGACTGCCTCCTAGAGGCCAAGACCACCTCCTCAACTTCCCTAGGTAGAAGTAAGGGAGCTAGCACTATCCTTTCAGCAGCCAGGACATCAGATTGAGGGATCTGAGATTGGGGTTCAGACGGGAACCCTGATCCTGAGACAGGAGATCGGGTTGCAACCTCAGAGGGAATGGAGTTTCCATCGCCAACTGCAGAAGAAGTGGAAACCACGGTTGCCTCAGCCATCTGGGGGCTACCAGAATCACTGAGGCCTTGTCCCGTAGAATCTTGAACAGAGTTCGGGCCACCAGGGGCGTGGGAGGAAACGCATACAGAAGCCCGTAGACCAAGAGATCAGAAACGCATCTGCTGCCATTCTCAGGGGATGTGGTTGTCTGGAGCAAAACCTGGGCAACTGACGGTTCAGTGGGCTTGCAAAGAGATTGATTGATGGAAGTCCCCATTGTAGAAAGATCTGCTGGACCACCAGTGGATTCAACTGCCATTTGTGAGGCTGGAGAATCCTGCTTAGTTTGTCTGCCAAGAAGTTCTCCTGACCAGGTAGATAAACTTCTTTGAGAAACATGCCATGTTTGACTGCAAAGGAGCAAAGGGCCTGCGCCTCCTGACATAGGAGTCTGGACCCTGTGCCCCCTTGCTTGTTCACATAGAACATTGCTACCTGATTGTCTGTCTGAACTAAGACAGACTGGTGAGAGAGGGCATGAGAAAAGGTCTGTAGAGATAAGCGGATTGCTCGTAGCTCCAACAGATTGATCTGCTGTGTGGCCTCCCGAGGAGACCAGAGGCCTTGAGTGCACGTGCCCTGGCAATGTGCACCCCAGCCCCTTAAGGAAGCATCGGTCGTCAGCACCCTTGTGTGTTCTGGGGCCTGAAAGGGTACCCCCCTGAGAAGGTTTGGGAGATATAGCCACCACTGCAAGGAGTCCAAGAGTGGTTTGGACACCTTTACTCTGTCTCGGAGGTCACCTGTGGCTTGTGGCTTGTGCCCACTGAGTTCTGAGGCACCACTGAGCAGCCCGCATGTGCAGATGGGCATTCAGGGTCACATGTACCGTGGATGCCATGTGGCCCAGGAGCCGCAGGAAGTGCCTGGCGGAGACCTAAGAATTGCTTTGGAACTGGTTGGCCAAGTCCATCAGTCTGTGGGCCCTGTCCTCGGGCAAGTACGCTTTTGCCTGCATGGTGTCTAATCTTGCCCCTATAAACACTAGGTTCTGTGAGGGGAGCAAAGTGGACTTTGCGAAGTTTATGACAAAGCCCAGATGCTGAAGAAGAGAGACAGTGCGAAGAGTGGCTTGCCTGGCCTCCTGGAGAGACTGACCCCTGATGAGCCAGTCGTCCAGGTATGGGAAGACAAAAATTCCCTGATTTCTGAGATAGGCTGCCACCACCACCAGGCGTTTGGTGAAAACCCTGGGGGCAGAAGTTAGGCCAAAGGGAAGTACTCTGTACTGAAAATGGTTTCCTCCCACCACAAATCTGAGATATTGTCTGTGGTCTGGATGGATGAGAATGTGAGTATAAGCATCCTTGAGGTCTAAGGAGCATAGCCAATCTCCCTGCTGGAGGTAGGGCAGCAGTATCCCAAGGGTAAGCATCTTGACCTTTTTCCTCTCCAGAAACTTGTTTAGGTTTCGCAAATCTAGGATAGGCCGGAGGCCTCCTGTGCTTTTTGGTACCAGGAAGTACCTGGAGTAGAAGCCTTGCCCTTCCAGGTGGTGAGGCACCAGTTTCACCGCCTGTTCCTTTAGAAGAATTGCCAACTCCTGAAGGAAGAGGTTTCTGTGCAGAGGGAGTCTTGGAGGCTCCCCTGGAAAGTAGGAGGGGGGTAGCTGGTGGAAGTGGAGCATGTAGCCCTTTTGGACTATGCTGAGGACCCAGGTATCCCATGTGATGGCTGGCCACTTGTAGGTGTACAGGGTCAGCCGACCTCCTGTGCTGAGTGGAACCAAGGTGGAGAAGAGGCTATGTTGTGGGAGTCAAAACCCCACTCCCTGCTGTGCAGGAGCCAGAGCTAGTGGCTTAGGGGTCTTCTGCCTACGGGGCCCATACCCCTGCCCCTTGGCCTGCTGGCCCTGTTGGGGAGCTGGAGAGGCCTGGTAGTAAGGGTAGGATTTGTAGGCAGCACTCTTCCTCGGGAAAAAGGGCTTCTTTCCCAAGCCTTTCTTTTTCTGAGAAGGGGCAGAAGTCTTCCTGGACAGCCTTGTCCTGGTGAGAGTCTCAGTCTCAATTTCTGCAGCCTTTTCATTCATGGGCTTACCGAAAAGGTTTTCACCTCGGCAAGGGACATCGACCAACTTGTCCTGCACCCATGGCTCCAGGTCTGATGACTGTAGCCAGACCTGACGGTGTGCACCGATGCCGGCCGCGGCTACCCAGGCTGAAACCTCAAAGCCATCATAGGCTGCTCGAGAGATAAACTTCGAGCACTCTCAAATCCCTTTGACAAAGCCTTGAACCTCTGCAAAGGTTCCTTGGAGAGGCCAGCTGAGAACCCAGCAATCTCCTTTGCCAGGTCTCGTAGGTACATGCCCATGTACAGCTGGTAGGTCTGGACACAGCAAGATAGCATGGCGCCCTGGAAGCACTTTCTACCAAGGGCATCCAAGTTCCGGGGGGCACCAAGGAGTGCATCTTCTGACTCTTCAGACGGTGCATGGCCGATTCCACAACTGTGGAGTGGTGCGGTAGCTGCGCCTTTTGGAACCCAGGGCTCTTACGGACTCGATAAATGGAATCGACCCATTTGCTAAGAACCGGCGCCGAGACCAGTGCCTCCCATATATGGAGGAGCAGCCGTTCCAGCATCAGAGGAACCGGTACAGTAAAGGCTTCCTTCAGAGGAAAATCATACTGGAGGGCATCGAGCTCTTCGGCTCGAGGCTCCTCCTCGGCGTCCGCAGGGAAGGCCAAGGCTTTGGCCATGTCCCTCACGTCCAAGAACCTGGTATCCTCCGGGGGGGGGGGGGGGAACCATCTCCGAGGCTCGGACTCCGGTGAGTCCAAAGGGACGCACCGGGTCCGGAAGGTGTCCGGGTACTCTTCATCCTCCATCTCCCTCTCTGACTCCTCCGAGGAGGAATCGAGCGGCTCCAGCCATGTGGGCCTCGGTGCCATCCGCCCCGACGCCAAGGGTATTGGCGTCGATGACCTCGGCCCCACACGGGAGGTCGAGGGAGACCTTGACCGAGGATCGACTTGAGACTTCATTGACTCGAGGATCGGCTCGGTCTCCGGGGTCAGCTTAGACGTCGAGGTCCCGGTGGTTGGGGCAGATGCACCGGTCAGACCGGTGATCAGCACTCGCTGCTGTTCCATGAAGGCAGCCAAACTGCTCTCCAAGGCCGTCAACCTGAGTCCAAACTCAGGAGACTCAGCAGCCCCCGACTCGGGCCCAACGTCGGCTCCCCCGGAGGAGAGTCCACGAGGACAACTGCAGTTACGTGACTCAGGGACTCCGGCTCCACATGAGGTAGCTTGGAAGGCCTCTCAAACTCCGAGAGCACGGGGCGGCGGTCATGGCTACGCGACCTGGCCCTCAAGGAACCAGGAGCCTCCACCGACGACGCCCTCGCGAGCTTTTTCTTCCTTCACTGCTCCCAGGTGGGAGTCTCCCTTTCAGAGGCACCCCGATGGTGTTCGGGGTCAGACTCCCGAGATGTCGAGGCCTCTGACGAAGTCCGGGCCCGGCCGGACGCGGAGTCTGAGAAGATTCGCTCACATTGATGCTGACGGCTCCGAAGCGCCTTCGACGACATTTTGCCGCACGGGCCACAGGCCAGCGGGTTATGGTCGGGCCTGAGGCATCGGAGGCAGCAATCATGTGTGTCGGTGAGAGACATAAGTTTCTTGCACTGATCACACTTTTTGAACCCACTGGCAGCCAACCCACTGGCAGCCATTGGGGAAAAATGGCCCCGCAAGGTCAAAAGACCGGGCTGCCAGTGAAAACACAAAAAGAGCACGAACGCTAGTCACGAAGGACAAAAAATGAAAATCAAAACTCCGGACTCGATACTGGTGTACCGAGCGCAGGCAGGAAGGGGAACCGGCGTCGAACCGGATAAGACAATGCGAAAATCGCAGAAAAAAAATCAACTTTTTCCGGGTGACACGAACTCACGTCCATCGGGCTCCGTGGAAAAGGAAAGACTGAGCAAGATGGCACCCTTGGGCGGGAAGGGGACCGCGCAGGCGCGCTGCATTCCCAAAGGCTTTCTTTGAAAGCTGGGGAAATGCTCTGCCCGGGGGCTCCGTCGGCGCCAATGTCACTCATATGTGAGGACTGACTTCCTGCTTGGTCCTGGAGAAACCACAGTACCATATCCAACATGAAAATGATTAATAAAAGGCAGAAGAAAAAAATGCTTTTTATCTCTTAGCTTCAGGTACAGACCATGATACACATGAGCTAAAATGATCCAAAAATGTATGTCAGTATGCATTTCATTTCTTTAAATGAAAAAATTCACAAGCACAAAGAAAAGGTGTACTAAGAGGCAGGCATGTTAAAGTTTTTCCGATCTGAAAAAGTTATACACCTAAACTTGGCAACCCATTTACCAATGCTCCTATTTTTTATAAAAAGAAAAACATTTTCCAATTTATCCTGTTCATGGATCACATATCTGCAAATAAGGAGTGTTTAGTATGCTTTCTATTCCCCTTCTATCTCTGTGAGAAGGTCCATGTGTGTGACCCTGGCGATCTGAGAGAGTATGTAGCCTTCACTGCTCCCTGCTTCCCTTCCACGTCGTCCAATTATATTGATTAGTTCTATTTTTATATATTTGGTATACTGCTCTCTGCACATCAGACATCAAGTGAGACATCAAGGCAGTTTAGAAATATAAATGGCAAAATGAAGACACACCGTGTGTATCTGTACGTACAGAAGCAGAATGCAACATGTGCTGCCAAGTCAGTGCTGACTCTTGGCAACCCAGCAGCTCCTAGGCTGACGGTGTGACTGGAAGTAGATTACCAGGCCTTTCTTCCGAGGCAATGGAGGGTTAAATGATTTGCTCAAGACCACATGGAGTGCTAGAGGGAACTGAACCCTGATTTCTTGATTACTACACCAATGCTCAAATCACTAGACTATTTCTCCACTCAACCACATACCAAAGACAGCATATTAAATGTTATCATGAAACAGGCATAGAAAACTGACACTTCTGGGGTGGAAAGACACGCCTTAAAAAAGAGGGAGGGGCCCAGAAGGAAAATCAATGGCAGAAATTAAATTCTTAGCGACCTCAAAAGAAGGAAGTTCCAAGGGGTAGAGGCTGGATAAGAGAAGGCAGAGCTCCTGCATAATTCAAATCATATTTTGAACGTGTATACCACCCCTTCTTTCTGACATTCCTGTAACAAATGAATTTACCTTCCATGGCAAAAGATGCAAATATGTCTGAGTTTCTCCACGCCACACGGTGGTGTTTCCAGCATCAGACATGAGCATGTCATGTAGTGCATGTGCGAGGATATACACAGCATTGTACACACTATAGCTGTCCCCGGGGATTCTGCTCTCACAGTGTATGGGGTTAAAAAATGTTTCATTAGTGTAGCAGGGTCTTTGAATGCTCTTGGGGCACTGGTTGTTACACAGGTCTCCCCACCATATCTCTGTGGAGTTATCACTTGGAAACTGGGCAGGATTCACCTCACTGACAAATTTGGAAAAGCTTGGAATTTTCTTCTTTGCCACTGTGAAGGCAAAGATATTGCTCTTATCACCGAAATCCAAAAAATAGAGTGAGGTATAGGCCCATTCCTCTAAAATGATACAAACCTTTCCAGGCATCTGCCCAAATTTTAAGAATTCTAGACCTACTGCATAATCCTTATTCAGAGAGAAAACAATGACATTAGTTGAAGATATCTGGAAGATCTCATAAATTGTCTTAAGGTTATCAAGTCTTAAACCAATGGAGTAACTGAAGGTTTTTATGAATTCAATGCAACCTCCACTCTGCTCAATCCCTTCTTTCAGGATTTGGACAAATCTCACGCTGCTGTCATCATCAGTCGTAATGATACCAACCCAGCTCCAGCTGAAATGCTTCAGTAACTTGACTATCCCAGTGCAGAGGTGCAGCTCACTGGGGATGGTCCGGTAGAAATAAGGAAATTTAACAGTGTCCCTCATGAAAAGATTCCCTGAGGCATAACTGATCTGTTGAGAATAAAATATTGAGTTCATCATCATTTCATCATTCTAATATTATACTTAATACACCTACCAAATATATAAACCAGAACTATATCCTGAAGAGCAGAAGAGAGAAAGTGGGAAATGACAAAGCCAGACGGCAGCAGTAGCAGTACAGCTGTGCTGAGCTCTCAGTGAGAGACGATGAAGTAAAACAGGACTGTGCACAGAAAGGGGGTTAAATTAGAGCCTTATTCACATTTTAAATATGAATATAGTGGCAGAAATAATGTGTGAACATCATCTACATATAAAATGAATTTTAGAAAGGCTACGATGTATATGATTTTGCTCTGGGCAAGTCTACTTTTTAACATTTTTGCAGGAGGCATTCTGTGGGTGCAGGACAGATATAGGGGACATGCAATGAAGCTACAGGGTAAACTATTTAAGACAAATAAGAGAAAATATTTTTTCACTCAACGTGTAATCAAACTCTGGAATTTGTTACTGGAGGATGTAGTAAAGGCTGTTAGTGTAGCTGGATTTAAAAAAGGTTTGGACAAGTTCCATAACCAAAAGTTTGGAAAGGTCCATAAACCATATTAAAAAGGGACCCAGTATATCACTGCTTGACCCAATACAAGCATTGTGGAACCTGTGTCTTTTGGGGAAACCTCTAGGTACGTATGACTTAGATTGGCCACTGTTGGAAACAGGATACGGGGTTTGATGGACCTTGGTCTAATCCAGTATGGCATATCTTATGTTCTTTTGGGTGATTCTGGATATGGCCTGGCAGGACAAAAATTCACATGTGTATCGTCCATTTCATATGGAAAACCCATGCCATTTGAAGGCAAGACATCTTCCACTGACCGAGCGAGGCAATGATGTGCAATGGCTAATCTCTCAGCATCCAGGCTGTTAGCACAAGGAACTGGAGGTTGGGGTGCCGCAATGTCCCGTCCTCCTAGGACTTCAGGTCCGGGGCACTTCCCACAGGAACAGCTGCTGGAGCAGGGGGAACCAGGGCTGCCTGGGCCAACTGGGTACAATGAAGATGATTGAGGCTGCCTTCGCTTGGATCTTGAGGAGGGCCCAAGCCACCAGGTGGCTTTGGTGGAAACACATACAGAAGATCTTGACCAAGGGAGGGGGAGCGCATCTACCCTCAGCCTCTGGGCTGGCCTCCAAGAGCAGAAGCTTGGCAGCTGTGTGTTCTCTGGACTGGCAAAGAGGTTGATTTCCAGGGTACACCAATGCCAGAAGATCTCCCCTAGTACAGTTGGGTTCAGTCTCCACTCATGGGGTTAGATAACGCGGCTCAAGTGGTCAGCCAGTATATTGTCCTGACCTGGCAAGTACACCACCTTGAGGGAATGTTCTTCACTGCTGTGAAGTTCCAGAGGCACACCTCCTCCCAACAGAGATGGTGTGAGCTCATGCCCCTCTGCTTGCTGATGTAGTACAACTCTAACTGTCTGTCTGTCTGGAATTGAACCACCTGTTCTTTCTGGTGGTCCTGGAAGACCCACAGGGGATGATAGACTGTCTGGAACTCCAGCAGGTTGATCTGAGTGGCACTCTTCTCTGGTGACCATGAGCCTTGCGACTGCAGGTGATCACAGTGGGCCTCAGCTTTGATAAGGATGCTCTGCACTGGAGGGGCCTGAAAGGGCAGGCTGGTTCTGAGGTTGAGATGGTCCTGCCACCAGGTCAGAGAGGTTGCCAAGGCCGGTCTGACTTGGATGCGGTCCTCTAGCTGGCCTGATGCTTGTGAACACTGGGTGTTCAGTATCCACTGAGTCTGCCACATGCACAGGTGAGCAAAGGGGTCACATAGATGGTGGATGCTATGTGCCCCGAGAATCGGAGCATCGTCCAGGCTGTCACTGGCGTTCTGCTTCGCAACTCTTGCGCCAGGGCAGCCCAGCATTGTGCCTGATCCCGTGGCAGGAATGTTTCTGCCCGGATGGAGTCTAGCTGGGCCCGATGAACTCCATGCACTGCGTGGGGGAGAAGTGAGATTTCAGGAAGTTCACCACAAAGCCAGGTGCTGCTGTAGTCCTAGAGTGTGCTGTGTTGCATTGCATGCTTCTTCCAGTGAACTGGCCTGCATGAGCCAGTTGTCCAGATATGGAAAACAAACACTTCGAGGAGCTGGAGCTGAGCTGCCATGACCTCCAGGCATTTCGTGAACACCCGAGGAGCCAAGGTCAGGCCGAAGGGGAGCACCCTGTACTAATAGTGGTGGCACCTGATGATGAGCCAGAGGTACTGTCAGTACCTTGGTTGGATGAGGATGTGGGTATAGGCTTCTTTCAGATCCAAAGAGCATAGCCAATCTCCCTGCAGGAGGTGAGGCAGCAAGGCTCCAAGAGATTCTATCTTGAACTTTTCCTTGACCAGGAAGCGGTTGAGGTCCCGAAGATCCAGGGTGGTCCTGAAGCCCCCTGTCTTCTTTGGGACCAGGAAGTAGCGGGGGTAGAATTCCCAGACCTGAAGGTGGTGAGGGACGGGCTCCATCGTCTGATCCTCGAGTAAAGACCCAAGCTCCTTCTGCAGAGGTTCCCTTGTGGAAGAAGTCCATAGGCAATTCCCCTGTGAAAAAGGGAGGAGGCAGCTGAGCAACATGGAGGAGATATCCCTCCTTGACCACCTGCAACACCCAGGTGTCCATTGTAATAGTGTGCAAAGTGGACCAGCTGCCCTCCCGTGAGCTTTTGACCAGTTACCTCCTGAGGGAGGGAGGCTATGCCCAAGGAGTCAAAAACTCCCCCTAGGCTGTGGCTGGGGCACTGTTTGGGGTTTGGGAGACTTTGGCTTACAGGGGCTGTGACCTTGACCCTTGGCCTGCTGCCCCTGAGGGGTAGTGGGATAGGTCTGAAACTTGGGTTAGTTTCCATAAGCCTTCTTGGACTTCTGGTGGAAGGGCTTTTTCCCCAAAACCTTCCTACAGTAAGGATCAGACACTTTCTTGGACAGCCTGATTCTGATCATGAATTCCTTCTCCAACTCGTCGGCCTTCGCTGTCATGGGTTTGCCGAAGAGGTTGTCTCCCCAGCATGGGATGTCAGCCAACCTGTCCTGAACCTATTGTTCTAAGTCATAGGACTGTACCCAAGCAATTCGACGGGCACTAATGCCCTCCTCTGCTACATTAGCCACTGACTCAAAGGCATCAAAGGTTGCCTGAATCTGAAACCTGAAGCCCTCTTTGACCAATCATACCAGGTCCTGAAGCGCTCAAGGGGTTCACCTGATAACCCAGCTGAGAACCCGACAAGCTCCTTCACCAGGTCCCTCAGGTACATGTCCATGTTCAGTTGGTAAGCCTGGATCTGGGCTGTGAGCACAGAGCCCTGGAAACACATCCTGCCAAAGGCATCCATGGTATGGGCTTCCTGACAGAGGGCACCAAAGAGTGCATCTTCTGTCTCTTGTTATGATGCATAGCTGACTACAGCACCATGGAATTGTGTGGAAGTTTCATTTTCTGGAACCCGTGGCTCCTGCCAACTCAATACTGTGAATCGAGTCAACGGTTCACAATCAGAACCATCACCAGAGTTTCCCACATCCTGAATAGCAGCCGCTCCAGGATTGTGGCACAGGCACCATCAGCACCTTCCGAGGAGAGGCCTCATACTGGAGGATCTTGAGATCCTTGGTACGTGGCTCGTCTTTGGGCACCGCCACGAAGGCAAGTGCCTGGGACATCTCCTTCACAAACTCCAAGAATGCAAGATCATCTGGTTTAGACTTCCTCCAGTGGTGTGGTGCAGAGAGGTCGGAGGGGACGTCCCAGTGGAGTATGGTGTCAGGGGACACCTCATCAATCTCCCCTGCCAACTCGGAGCCAGAGGAGTCAGCGAGTGCCCCACGGTTGTCAGATTGCCCCAGCATTGACAGCTCCCGGCATTGGAGGTCCTGCGGCATGACATCACGTCGATCATCGATGGCTTAGACACCGACCGTGCCAACCTCTTGAGGATGGGGGGGAGCATCCTGCATTCCTAGAGGCGCCGACGACCCAGAATGACCATGAGTCAGGCCCCGTTCCGCCTCTAGGAATGCAGAGAAACTGCCTTCAAGATCTGCCATCCTGTTCTTGAGGACGTCGAGGCTGGCATCGGGTCCCTGGCAGGGGAATCCCAAATGCTGATGGAGTTGGTGGGACCACAAAAATCCCTCTACGCCATAGGAGACTCCTCTCTCCAGAGCTGCTTCAGTGGGTGCTCCCATCTGTCATCTCCCATGTCGAGTTGAAGACTCCACAGCCGGATCGCAGCAGACTTACCACCCGGGCCCGGGTCGGTCCTCATTGGACATAGTGTAGTTACACTTGCCACACTGCTTGAAACCGCTAAGTAAACATTAAACATTAACTATACTTTAAGTTACACAGTGTGCTATTATTTAGATGTATTAAACCCCCTACTGTAAATGTCACCAAATGCCACTGAAACTCAGTGTCACTCTCTGATGCAAATGCAGCCGACAAAGACAGAATTGGGGGGCATCAATTTTATGAGTTCATCTGGCCCAATCAAAATGTCACACCTACCTACCCCTTCCTGATGGCAGACTGCTAGCAGCTAGATAATGCAAGAACAGGCAGTGGGACAAGCCAGGTACAGATGGGTCATGCTGCACGCCCAGATGATGAAACTGAGTCCAGATCTCAGCCTGCACCTTAGAGGTGAACAGGAGGATGAGGGAGACCCACTAGGCAGATGTAGAATGTTTCTATTTTTTTCCATTAGAGACTATGGTATTAACATCATCTGGGAAGTGAGTGATGGGTACTACAAGAAATTAAAATAAAGAATGAAGTGAGATACTTAGGAGTCATTTTAGACAAACATCTCACTCTAGATACCCATATCAGAAATACCACAAAGAAAATTTACTACAAACTTAAAATACTTAAACAACTTAGACCTCTTGTTTACATACATGATTTTATCAGTATAATCCAAGCCACTATAACCCCCCACTTTGATTTTGCGAACCTTATATTATTAGGTACATCAAAACAAAACATCAAAAGACTGCAACTCGCACAAAACTCAGCAGCTAGGATAATAACAAAAACACACTCTCATCAACATATAACACCAATTCTAGCATCCCTTCACTGGCTTCCAATTCAAAACCGAATAACATATATAACACTAATAACAGTATTTAAATCACTATTTGATTTGACACCATCTACTTTAAGTAACTTAATTACCAAAGAACATCCAAAACCTACTCAAAGAAAAAATCAACTAAACAAACTTAAAACCCCCATAGATTTCATAAAAACAAATAAATCAACAAACAACAGAGCGTTCTCACATGCAGCCCCAACAGCCTGGAATTCCCTCCCTGTTGAACTAAGAATATTAACAGAGATTAATGAATTCCAAAAAAAACTGAAAACACACCTCTTTACAATGCACTACAACACTATAGAACAGCCATCAAAAGAATTAGACAAAGGCTAAACAGTTTTATCTACATCTCACTATAACAGAAAAGAAAACCTGCCCTATCTGCATCTGTACTACTCATAATGATTATATCCCACATAACTTGTATATGTATTTAATAATATAATGTTAATGTACATAATGTATATAGTGTTGCACTGTTCAGTGCTATCTGTTCAACATTTCTGTTTACTGTACATTGGTTATAGTTATATGACGTTATATGTAAAACAAATCCATGATTTGTTGCCTGTTGTTATTTGTGAACCGCAGCTGATCTTAGCAAGCTGCGGTATATAAGAGATTGTTAAATAAAATAAAATAAATAAAATAAATACAGATGGATTGTATTATGTTGTTGTTGTTGTTAAGTGCCGTCGAGTCGGAGTCGATTCATGGCGACCCTCTGGATAGCTATCCTAAATTGTGTTCGGTCTTCAGTCAGGCGGCTCATTGTTGACAGACTGGTACCCGTAGCTGCTGTTATTGTATCGATCCATCCTTCCTCTTTTGCGTTGACCTTCTATCTTGCCAAGCATGATGTCTTTCTCTAATGATCTCTCTCTCCGCATGATGTGTCCAAAGTATGAAAGTTGAAGTCTTGTCATCTGAGCTTCTAAAGAAAGCTTAGGTTTGATCTCCTTTAGTATAGACTGGTTTGTTCTTCGGGCAGTCCATGGTATACACAGTTTTCGCCGTCAGCACCATAATTCAAAGGCATCAATTTTCTTCCTGTCTATCTTTTTCACTGTCCAGCTTTCACATCCATATGATGTTATTGAAAATACCATGGCTTGAACAAGTCAAATCTTTGTATGGAGAGAGACATCTCTGCTCTTGAGAATCTTATCTAGGTCTTTCATAGCCATTCTGCCAAGAGCAATGCGTTGTCAGATTTCTTGACTGCTTGTTGCTTCTTTATTGATAGTTGATCCAAGTAGGTTAAAGTTATTCACGATTTCAATTTCTTCTCCTTCGACGATGAACCTGATTATGCCAGTTGTCATGATCTTTGTCTTCTTTACATTAAGGTGCAGGCCCATTTTGAGACTATGTTCTTTGATTGTGAGAAGCAAATGTTTCAGATCATCTTCACTTTCCGCCAGTAATGTGGTATCATCAGCATAGCGAAGGTTGTTGATGAGTCTTCCACCAATCTCCACACCTCTGTTGTCTTCATACAATCCTGCTTCTCTGATGATTTGTTCTGCATATAAATTAAACAGGTAGGGGGAAAGTATGCAGCCTTGTCTTACACCTTTGCTTATTTTAAACCATTCTGTTTCTCCTTGTTCCGTTCGAACTGTGGCTTCTTGATCAATGTACAGATTGTGCAAGAGAACGATCAGGTGTTCTGGTATACCTATGCTTCTTAATGTGGCCCAGAGTTTCTCATGGTTTACACAGTCAAAAGCTTTGCTATAGTCGATAAAGCACAAATAGATATCCTTTTGGTATTCTTTAGTCTTTTCAAGGATCCATCTCACATCCGCAATGATGTCTCTCGTTCCTCGCCCTTTTCTGAACCCTGCTTGCACTTCAAGTAGTTCTTGTTCCAGGTATGATTGTAGTCTCTTTTGAATAATCTTCAGTAGAATCTTGCTGGCATGTGGGATCAGAGCGATTGTGCGATAATTTCCACAGTCAGTTGGATCACCTTTCTTTAGTATTGGTATAAACACAGATCTTTTCCAGTCAGTTGGCCATGATGCTGTCTTCCATATTTCTTGGCAGAGCCTTGTAAGTACGGTAAGAGCTGCATCAGATTGCTGTAATACTTCTATGGGAATGCAATCAATGCCTGGTGCTTTGTTCTTTGATAAGGCTTTCAATGCTGCTTCAACTTCTTCTTTCATCACCAATGGTTCCAGATCATAAGGTACAGGTTGAAACGGCTGTTGGTCCACTTGATCTTTATCATATAAAAACTCTGTATATTCCTTCCATCTTTTCTTGATCTTCTCAGCATCATTCAACATAGAACCTTGAGCATCTTGTAACATTCCAATTCGAGGCTGGAACTTTTTCTTTAACTCTCGTAGCTTTAGGAAAGCTGATCTTGTTCTTCCTCTAATAGTTTCTGCTTCTATTTCCATGCATGCGTCATTGTAGTACTTTTCCTTGTCCTGTCTTGCTGCACGTTGGAAATCTCTGTTGAGTTCTGTGATTGTTTTTCTTTCTCCTCTGCCTTTAGCTTCTCTGCGTTTCTGGGCAATTTTCAGAGTTTCTTCCATCATCCATTTTGGCCGTTTTTTCTTTTTTACCTTTTGTAGAGACTTCTCGCTTTCTTCCAACACAACCTTCTTGATGTCATTCCATAACTCTTCTGGAACTCTATCATTTGTATTTAAAGCAGCAAATCGATTTTGCAGGCAGTCTTTAAATTCCAGTGGTATATTCTCAAGGTCATATTTTGCTGCATTCATGAGTGGTTTGCTCTTTTTAAGCTTTAGCTTGAGTTTGCATACTAGTAGTTGATGATCTGTACCACAGTCAGCTCCAGGTTTTGTCTTTGTTTATGTTATAGAGCTTTTCCATCGTTGACTTCCACAGATGTAGTCAGTTTGATTTTTATACAATCCATTGGGTGAAGTCCATGTGTACAGTCGCCGCTTATGAAAGGTGTTCGAGATGAATAGATCGTTGGTTTTGCAGAATTCTATCAGTCTTTCTCCAGCTTCATTTCTGTTGCCAAGTCTATATTTTCCAACTACTTTGTCTTCATCTTTGTTGCCAACCTTTGCGTTCCAATCACCCATGACTATCAGGATATCCTGTTTGCATGTTCTGTCAATTTCAGCTTGTACTTGTTCATAGAACTCTTCAATTTCATTCTCTTCTGTAGCTGTTGTTGGGGCATATACTTGAATTATAGTTGTGTTGATAAGCATTCCTCGTAGACGAATAGAGATTAAGCGTTCGCTGACTGCATTGTATTTCATTACAGTTCTTGCAAGTTTCTTCTTTATTATAAATGCAACACCATTTCTTCTTTGTCTTTCATTTCCAGCATAGTAGACCATGTGATCATCTGATGCAAAGTGCCCGATGCCAGTCCATTTCAGTTCGCTGACACCCAAAAGATCAAGTTGTACACATTCCATTTCATTCTTGACCACCTCCAACTTCCCTTGGTTCATGCTTCGTACGTTCCATGTTCCAATGTGTAAGACGTCTTTACAGCTTCTGACTCTCATTTCATGCGCAGCTACATCAGCAGTCAGACGTCCCGAGGGCTTTGATCCAACCACATCATAAATGCTGGCTTTACTCTGAAAAGTCTTCAGCTCTTCCCCAGTAGCTAGTTGAGTGCCTTCCAACCTGGGGGTCTCATCTTCCAGCACTACAGCACAATTTGTTTTGTTGTAACTATCCATTGGGTTTTCATGGCAAGATACAGAAGTAGATTGCCGGGCCTTTCTTCCGCGCAGTTTAAGTTTGGTGTTGTTGCCGTTGTCACAGAAATGTGATCCTCCGCCGTCAACACTATCCCATTCTGCTGCTGCCCAGATGGGTGGTTTGTCTTGGTCTGGCATCTCAGCTGAGACCTGTCCATCTTGGGAGACCCTGCCAGTAGTTAAACTACCGATAGTTTAGCTCTCAGCATCACTGATGCACACAAGCCCTCACAGCACGACAAGCTGCAAACCAAGTGAGGGTTGTATTATGTATTTATTTATTTATCACTTAATTATAGCTCACTCATCCAAAGATAATCCACTTGGGAGATTATAACTTCTGCCATAAAAAGCTGCCCCTTTCCGCTCACATTTTTGCATACATTTTTCTCATTAGCATCCTTTCCTATTTCATGAAGCATTTGCATACTATTTGCTTATTGATTCATAAGGTTTTTTTCATTCATGATAAAAATAATGCAACATAAATTTTACTAACATTAGTTTCAAAATTTTAACCAGATGCATTGGAGAGTGAAGTGACTTACAGTACTCAGAGTTACAAGCAATGTCTGCAAGAGAAATAGAATTTGAGCCCTGAATTCCCCTGAATTCCACTGCTTTAACCACTAGTTTGTAAATCCATTAGTAACAGTCATCCATAGACATAAAGGGACATTTTATAATGGGACGTCAAGGCCAGAACATCTGAAAAAAAAAGCAGGCACATGCAAGTTCAGGCACAACTTCAGAAACGTGGATGTGTCCGATATGAACATCTATAGAGACATTTACATAGACATCCCCAGAAAAGCAATCCAAAACATGGATGTCTAATAGCATAATGGTTAAAATAGTGGGTTGAGAGTAGTTTAGCCAGGGTTGAATCTCATGGTATGTGTTTGTGATATTAGTCATTCAACTCTCCATCGTCTTTGGATGTTTCAAGGCCAAAACAAGCTTGCAGATATCTTTGTCAGTTTCTGAAATCGAACAAGTATAAGGCTTCTTCAGAGTGAATTACCACGTAACGTACTACAGCACTTAAACTTCACTCATGTATGTTAATATAACCAAATTTTGATCCTATTAACTTGCTGGTGGTCTCAGATAAACGACAAGCTTTGACACTTTTTTTGGGTAAACAACTTCGCCCCATCCAGTGTGCGTTTAACATCAATGACCTTTAGCAAGCATGTTTTAACTATTACTTAAATATTGCTTATTTTTCTTTATCTTTCTTTTTTTATTTTTATATACGAGTAGACTTTCATCATACCCTATTTTTTTATATAAAAATGGCTTTCACCATTCTACTTAACTTATGTAGAATGGCGTCGGCTATTGCCCCTTCTTTATATACCAACAGCAAAAGAATAATCCCCGACGCCTCAATCTCATCAGCGCTCCGGCGTTTCTCCGATTGGGTTTATCAAGGGGAAATGGTGTTGTTTCTCATCCGGGACTTATTTCATTAGAAAGTTCTCTAGCTTGACATTCTATAAAAACATAGAAAGCAATATTCCTTGGTTAAAAGTTCCTGATCATCATGACAACTTAATACTAACTCACATCCTCCTACTTTCACTATACCTTCATATAGCTGACCAGTTCATCTCTCCGGTCATCATCTTTTTACTCAACTGATCCCAGGTTTTTCCAAGATGCCACGCATGCGTACTAATGGCTATTTAAATACCTGCTTCGCTGTTATCGGATTGGAGCTGTTTTAGACACATGCCAACCAATCAACGTTGACATTTAGACCTTCTGGTTGTACCGTATGAAGTCGATGAATCCACCATTGTTCTTGGTAAGAAAGTCTCTTTTCAGGTGATTTACCTTGAGAACCGTACAGTACGGCCTCTATACACCAACAGCGTAACATTTCAAAAGTGTGACCCAAAGTCAAACAATGTTGAACGATAGGAGCTTCCATCCGTCTGCATCGTAATCTGCTTTGATGTTCTTGCATACGCGTCTTCAATGCTCTAGTCGTTTTTCCGATGTATAATAACGAGCATGGACAGCGGATGGCATACACTAAAAATTTTGACTCACAGTTGGTAACATGTCTCAGATGATATAGCTCACCTCTATGAGTGAATTCAGAAATTTCTAAAGTAATACGGCAGATATTGCAATGACCGCATTTGGTATGCATTCCTTCATTTGTAGTTTGAGAACTCCAATTCAATGGTCTTAACACTGAAGGTGAATACACTCCCAAAACAGAATTCTCAAAGGGATACAGGCTAACATTTATTTTTAATATTATATACCCTATTTTCAAAAATAAACGACACTAATACACTAATTTAACCATACTACACACTCATTTACATGATGATTAATAATTTAACTAGCAATGTATATATGTTCTAATATGTTATACTTGTAATGTTACAATTTTCCTTGTAATTTATAATTATCTGTTCTATGTAAAATGTCCTGGTATATCTCATACCAATTAACCTACTGTTACATGTAAACCGCACTTGAAACATGGGAAAGAGCGGTATATAAATAACTGTTAAATAAATAAATAAATAAATAAATAAATAAATAAAATGACCTCCTTTACATCTCTTGGGGAGAATTTGAAATTTATTATTTACTTTCTATATTTCTTTTTGCAGGTTTTTGTTCCTAAATCATCATTTGAACTCTGCAGTTTGTCACAGTTACATGTGAGTGTGGTTAATAATTTGGGGGCGTATTTACTAAAGCATCACAAGTAGGGCAGGGCTAATGCACAACTAGCTTGTGTTTTTAAAGTGCCAGGAGACAGTGGGTATGGTAGATGCAGGGGTGAGGCCATGGTGGTTTTGTATCTAGCACAACCCAACTACGTGCCCTGGCTCTGCCTTCTTCCTGCCCACTCTTAGTCATAGTGCCACCTATTTACATGTAGTGTGGTATTTTTAGCACTGTTGCCTTTGGGCTGCATGCTCTTTTTTACTGTGCAGCCCAAACACGTGTAAACCCTGCGCTAAACCAACAGTTGCTCTACCAGCAGCTGCACTTTAGTAAACACACCTCTTGGTTTCATTTCACTGAAGGATGACATTCTTTATTGATTTGTTGGATAAAAAGGTTTGAAATAGCATCAAGATGTCCCCTGACCTGTGGGTAGTGGAATATCCTGAACACGTTGGAAATCTGTCTTGACTGCTCAGCTGTAAGACCTTCAATGACAGCAGCCAGTGGGCCAGATATTTTGCAGCTGTAGTTTGGGATCCAGTTGTCTATTCCTGAAAATATTTTCATGGCAGCCCTATACATTAAGAGGAAATCACTATAAGGTTCATAAATGTAGAATCCCAGTGTGAGGTTAGTTAAGAGCTCCGAGCTGTTGTTGATCTCCTCCACCGCAGAAACAAAGGCCAGAAAGTTGTAATAGTTTATTGGTATAGGTCTTTAAGAACAATAAATATCAGATAAGATGTCAATAGCATCAAATACAAAATATAGAAACAGAGACATTAGTAGTAGACCACTGAAATGAATGGCATAATCCTTTACAAGCTTTACAAATTGTTCTGACAACTAGATAGGAAAGTACATTCTCCAGACTTAACACAACTTAAATGCATTCCTTCCTTCTCTCTTTCCCCTCATGCCCCATTCTTTTTAGATTGTCTTTGCCCATCCATATACATTTCTCCCAGAACATAAGTCACCACCCAAGATTATGCAGACTATACACTTTGAACACTTTTGCAATACAACTGAAAATGTGGCCCGTCTCTGTACTAAATTTTCATGCTTAGTCCACCATGAGTGGAAGTCGAATTTTGATAGAAGGACATGCAGAAGTGACTTATTATGAAAATGTGGCAGCAGGATAGTTTTCACAAATAAGAGAGCAGAGGTCAATTTTCTAACAGTCCTCCAGGTTAGAGGGCCAAATAGATGCCTATTTTGAGGCCATTTTTAATGACATATATAGGCACTTAGATGTCTTTATAAAATAATACACAAAACCTGTTGCAGTCATGGCTATGATGAAATTGTGTTCTTTTATAGCAGCTCAGGAATAGATCAACATAGCTAAAGTATTTGAGCGAAAAGCAACCACAGTATTTGTTAGAAAGCTGTGTCTTTTATCCCTCCATGGCCTTAAGATCTACACAGGACTGTTTATTGATTGCGCCCTCATTAAAGGAAATAAAGGGTGATCATTGGAGATGGAGAGGTTTCTCACTGATGTCTCCTTTATAGTAGAAAGAGATGTCTAAAGAGGGTAGGCTTCAAATACAGTTAGGCCCCTTCTGGAGGATGGTAAACGCCTAACCTTTTCACAGGTTTGAAGTAAGGCAAATGAGTGAATATCCTTGGAGATTTCAATGGGGCCGCGGCTCTGATAACGATCGGAAACCGCTACCGCGGCTTTATAAACAAGCCCCTTTGTCTGTTTTCACTTTGTTAGATAAGTTGGGAGAGGGGATAATATGGTTTTTTATTGTACATGTTTACGTTTGTTAGTACTTTGTACAGAATGGCCTGTTTCAATGGTATATACATGTTTTGAATAAATAAATAAATATTTTATAATCTATGGGGAATGTTTGCTAAGAACCACTCTGCTAATGTGCATGGGGGCCACTTTACCAATGTAGGGCTCCTCACTAACTGCAGGGGGGCATAAACATCTGTCCCCTGCAGTTAGTACAGGAAAGCTACCCAGTACTAAGGAAATGGGGCTGTAGGTGTTACTAATGCCATCCATTGAGGTAACATTAGTTGCACTAGCATTATCTGCATCAAGTGCTGTTAGTGTGGGCCACTAATGCCTACACTAGATGCGATGCAAGGGGAATGTCCAGGATCTCTGCCTGTCTTTCTAACATTGCTGCTTGGATTTCTCATCACCGCTTGAAATTGAACATGACCAAAGCTGAACTTCTTATTTTTCCCCCTAAACCTTCCTCTGAAATGTGAGTCAGAAGCTGCAAAGATGTTTTACATATTCAGACATGGAAGGTAGGAAGCATGAACAAAGGGAAGTTGGAGGTGGTCAAGAATGAAATGGAACGTATACATCTCGATCTGTTGGGTGTCAGCGAACTGAAATGGACTGGCATCAGGCAATTTGCATCTGATGATCACATGGTCTACTATGCTGGAAATGAAAGACAAAGAAGGAATGGTGTTGCATTTATAATTAAGACGAAGCTTGCAAGAACTGTAATGAAATCAATGAACGCTTAATCTCTATTCGTCTACGAGGATTGCCTATCAATACAACTATAATTCAAGTATATGCCCCAACAACAGCTGCAGAAGAGGATGAAATTGATGAGTTCTATGAACAAGTACAAACTGAAAATGACAGAACATGCAAACAGGATATTCTGATAGTCATGGGTGATTGGAACACAAACGTTGGCAACAAAGAAGAAGGAAAAATGGTTGGAAAATATGGACTTGGCAATAGAAATGAAGCTGGAGAAAGAGTGATAGAATTCTGCAAGACCAACAATCTATTCATCTCAAACACTTTCTTCCAGAAACACAAGCGGCGACTGTACACATGGACTTTACCCAATGGATTGTACAAAAATCAAATTGGCTACATCTGTGGAAGTCAATAATGGAAAAACTCTATAACATCAACAAAAACAAAACCTGGAGCTGATTGTGATCATCAACTACTAGTATGCAACCTCAAGCTAAAGTTGAAAAAGAGCAAACCACTCATGAATGTAGCAAAAAAAAGACCTTGAGAATATACCACCTGAATTTAAAGACTGCCTAAACAATCAGTTTACTGCTTTAGATAGAAATGACAGTGCTCCAGAAGAGTTATGGGTTGACATCAAGACGGTAATGTTGGAAGAAAGTGAGAAGTCTCTACAAAAGGTTTAAAATCAAAAATGGCCAAAATGGATAACCGAAGAAACTGAAAATTACCCAGAAATGCAGAGAACCTTAAGCCAAAGGAGAAAAAGAGGCAATCGCAAAACTCAACAGAGATTTTCAATGAGCAGCAAGAGAAGACAAGGAGAAGAACTATAATGATGCATGTGAGGAAATAGAAGCAGAAACTATTAGAGGAAGAACAAGATTGGCTTTCCTAAAACTATGAGAGTTAAAGAAAAAATTCCAGCCTCAAATTGTAATGTTACAAGATGCTCAAAGATCCATGTTGAATGAAGCTGAGAAGATCAAGAAAAGATGAAAAGAACATCTGGCTTCTTTTTTTCTTGGGTGCTGACTCATAGCGACCTAGCTGCCTCTGGGTTTTCTTGGCAATGTATCACTGGAAATAGTTTGCCAGGTCTTTTCTTCCAAGGCAATGGAGGGTAAAGTGACTTGCCCAAGGTCACAAGGAGTGCTTTTTTTTTTAGTGCCTTCAAGTCAGTGTACGTACACTCATGGCGATCCAGCTACCTCTGGGTTTTTTTGGCAATGTATCACTGGAAATAGATTGCCAGCCTTTTCTTCTGAGGCAATGTAGGGTAAAGTGACTTGCCCGAGGTCACAAGGAGTGCTAGTGGGAATCACATTCTTGATCTTCTGGTCACTAGATTACTCCTCCATACAATTATTATATAACAAAGATCAAGTGTGCCCAACTTTTGTTTCAAACTGTACCTTATGATTCAGAACCATTGGTGATGAAAGAAGTTGAAGCAGCATTGAAAGCCTTATCAAAGAACAAAGCACCAAGCATTGATGACATTCCCATCGAAGTATTACAGCAATCTGATACAGCTGTTACCATACTCGCCAAAAAGATCTGTGTTTATACCAATATTAAAAAAAGGTGAGACAAATGAATGTGGAAATTATTGCACAGTTGCTCTGATTCCACATGCCAGCAACATTCTACTGAAGATTATTCAGCAGAGATTGCAACCATACCTGGAACGAGAACTACTTGAAGTGCAAGCAGGGTTCAGGAAAGGGCAAGGAACGAGAGACATCATTGCAAATGTGAGATGGATCCTTGAAAAAAATAAAGAATACCAAAAGGAAATCTATATGTGTTGTATTCACCTATCAATGTTTTTGACTGTGTAAAACATGAGAAACTGTGTGCCACATTAAGAAGCATGGGTATACCAGAGTACCTAATTGTTCTTTTGCACAACCTTTAAATTGATCAAGAAGCAACAGTTCGAATGGAACAAGGAGAAACAGAATGGTTTAAAGTCAGCAAAGGTGTACAACAAGGCTGCATACTTCCCCCCTACCTCTTTAATTTATATGCAGAACAAATCATCAGAGAAGCAGGACTGTTATGAAGACAGCACAGGTATGAAGACTGGTGGGAGACTCATCAACAACTTTTGCTATGGTGATGATACCACATTACTGTCTGAAAGTGAAGATGATCTGAAACATTTGCTTCTCAAGATCAAGGAACATAGTCTTAAAATATCCCTGCACCTTAATGTAAAGAAGACAAAGATCCTGAAACAGCAAAATGAATAAGTTCATCGTTGATGGAGAAGAAATTGAAATAGTGGACAACTTTAACCTACTTGAATCAACTATCAATAAAGAAGTAACAAGCACTCAAGAAATCAGATGATGCATTGCTCTTGGAAGAATGGCTATGAAGGACCTAGACAGGATTCTCAAGAGCAGAGATGTCTCTCTCCATACAAAGATTTGATTTGATCTATCCATGGTATTAGCAATAATGTCATGTTGTTGTTAAGTGCTGTCGAGTTGGAGTCGACTCATGGTGACCCTCTGGATAGCTATCCTAAATTGTGTTCGGTCTTCAGTCAGGCTGCTCATTGTTGACAGACTGGTACCCGTAGCTGCTGTTATTGTATTGATCCATCTCATTGCTGGCCTTCCTCTTTTGCGTTGACCTTCTATCTTGCCAAGCATAATGTCTTTCTCTAATGATCTCTCTCTTCGCATGATGGGTCCAAAGTATGAAAGTCGAAGTCTTGTCATCTGAGCTTCTAAAGAAAGCTTAGGTTTGATCTCCTCTAGTACCGACTGGTTTGTTCTTCGGGCAGTCCATGGTATACACAGTTTTCGCCACCAGCACCATAATTCAAAGGCATCAATTTTCTTCCTGTCTATCTTTTTCACTGTCCAGCTTTCACATCCATATGATGTTATTGAAAATACCATGGCTTGAACAAGTCGAATCTTTGTATGGAGAGAGACATCTCTGCTCTTGAGAATCTTATCTAGGTCTTTCATAGCCATTCTGCCAAGAGCAATTCGTCGTCTGATTTCTTGACTGCTTGTTGCTTCTTTATTGATAGTTGATCCAAGTAGGTTAAAGTTGTTCACAATTTCAATTTCTTCTCCTTCAATGATGAACCTGTTGATTATGCCAGTTGTCATGATCTTTGTCTTCTTTACATCAAGGTGCAGGCCCATTTTGAGACTATGTTCTTTGATTGTGAGAAGCAAATGTTTCAGATCATCTTCACTTTCAGCCAGTAATGTGGTATCATCAGCATAGCGAAGGTTGTTGATGAGTCTTTCACCAATCTTCACACCTCTGTTGTCTTCATACAATCCTGCTTCTCTGATGATTTGTTCTGCATATAAATTAAACAGGTAGGGGGAATGTATGCAGCCTTGTCTTACACCTTTGCTTATTTTAAACCATTCTGTTTCTCCTTGTTCCGTTCGAACTGTTGCTTCTTGATCAATGTACAGATTGCGCAAGAGAACGATCAGGTGTTCTGGTATACCCATGCCTCTTAATGTGGCCCAGAGTTTCTCATGGTTTACACAGTCAAAAGCCTTGCTATAGTCGATAAAGCACAAATAGATATCCTTTTGATATTCTTTAGTCTTTTCAAGGATCCATCTCACATCCGCAATGATGTCTCTTGTTCCTCGCTCTTTCCTGAACCCTGCTTGCACTTCAGGTAGTTCTTGTTCCAGGTATGGTTGTAGTCTCTTTTGAATAATCTTCAGTAGAATCTTGCTGGCATGTGGGATCAGAGCGATTGTGTGATAATTTCCACAGTCAGTTGGATCACCTTTCTTTAGTATTGGTATAAACACAGATCTTTTCCAGTCAATTGGCCATGATGCTGTCTTCCATATTTCTTGGCAGAGCCTTGTGAGTACGGTAACAGCTGCATCAGATTGCTGCAATACTTCTATGGGAATGCTATCAATGCCTGGTGCTTTGTTCTTTGATAGGACTTTCAATGCTGCTTCAACTTCTTCTTTCATCACCAATGGTTCCCGATCATAAGGTACAGGTTGAAACGGCTGTTGGTCCACTTGATCTTTATCATATAAAAACTCTGTATATTCCTTCCACCTTTTCTTGATCTTCTCAGCATCATTCAACATAGAACCTTGAGCATCTTGTAACATTCCAATTCGAGGCTGGAACTTTTTCTTTAACTCTCGTAGCTTTAGGAAAGCCGATCTTGTTCTTCCTCTAATAGTTTCTGCTTCTATTTCCTTGCAAGTGTCATTGTAGTACTTTTTCTTGTCCTGTCTTTCTGCACGTTGGAAATCTCTGTTGAGTTCTGCGATTGTCTTTCTTTCTCCTCTGGCTTTAGCTTCTCTGCTTTTCTGGGCAATTTTCAGAGTTTCTTCCGTCATCCATTTTGGCCACTTTTGCTTTTTCACCTTTTGTAGAGACTTCTCGCTTTCTTCCAACACAACCTTCTTGATGTCATTCCATAACTCTTCCGGAGCTCTGTCATTTGTATCTAAAGCAGCAAATCGATTTTGCAGGCAGTCTTTAAATTCCAGTGGTATATTCTCAAGGTCATATTTTGCTGCATTCATGAGTGGTTTGCTCTTTTTCAACTTTAGCTTGAGTTTGCATACTAGTAGTTGATGATCTGTACCACAGTCAGAACCAGGTTTTGTCTTTGTTGATGTTATAGAGCTTTTCCATCGTTGACGTCCACATATGTAGTCAATTTGATTTTTATATAATCCATTCGGTGAAGTCCATGTGTACAGTCGCCGCTTGTGTTGTTGGAAGAAGGTGTTTGAGATGAATAGATAATTGGTCTTGGAGAATTCTATCAGTCTTTCTCCAGCTTCATTTCTGTTGCCAAGTCCATATTTTCAAACTACTTTGCCTTCTTCTTTGTTGCCAACTTTTGCATTCCCGTCACCCATGACTATCAGGATATCCTGTTTGCATGTTCTGTCAATTTCAGCTTGTACTTGTTCATAGAACTCTTCAATTTCATTCTCTTCTGCAGCTGTTGTTGGGGCATATACTTGAATTATAGTTGTGTTGATAGGCAATCCTCGTAGACGAATAGAGATTAAGCGTTCGCTGACTGCATTGTATTTCATTACAGTTCTTGCAAGTTTCTTCTTTATTATAAATGCAACACCATTTCTTCTTTGTCTTTAATTTCCAGCATAGTAGACCATGTGATCATCTGATGTAAAGTGCCCCATGCCAGTCCATTTGAGTTCACTGACACCCAACAGATCAAGTTGTACACATTCCATTTCATTCTTGACCACCTCCAACTTCCCTTGGTTCATGCTTCGTACGTTCCATGTTCCAATGTGTAAGACATCTTTGCAGCTTCTGACTCTCATTTCATGCGCAGCTACATCAGCAGTCAGACTTCCCGAGGGCTTTGATCCAACCACATCATAAATGCTGGCTTTACTCTGAAAAGTCTTCAGCTCTTCCCCAGTAGCTAGTTGAGTGCCTTCTGACCTGGGGGTCTCATCTTCCAGCACCATAGCACAATTTGTTTTGTTGTATCTATCCATTGGGTTTTCATGGCAAGATACAGAAGTAGATTGTCGGGCCTTTCTTCCGCGCAGTTTAAGTTTGGTGTTGTTGCCGTTGTCACAAAAATGTGATCCTCTGCCGTCAACACTGTCCCATTCTGCTGCTGCCCAGATGGGTGGTTTGTCTTGGTCTGGCACCTCAGCTGAGACCTGTCCATCTTGGGAGACCCTGCCAGTAGTTAAACTACCGATAGTTTAGCTCACAGCAACACTGATGCATGCAAGCCCTCACAGCACGACAAGCTGCAAACCAAGTCATATGGATGTGAACGTTGGACTGTGAAAAAAATAGACAGGAAGAAAATTGATGCCTTTGAATTATGGTGCTGGCAGCGAATATTTTGTATACCATGGACTGCCCGAAGCTCAGGTGACAAGAGTTTGAATTTCATACTTTGGACACATCATGTGAAGAGAGAGATCAATAGAGAAAGACATCATACTTGGCAAGGTAGAAGGTCAACGCAAAAGAGAAAAGCCAGTAATGAGATGGATCGATACAATAACAGCAGCTATGGGTGCCAGTCTGTCAACAATGAGCCACCTGACTGAAGACCGAACACAGTTTAGGACAACTATCCAAAGGTTCGCCATGAGTCAACACTGACTTGACGGCACTTAACAACAAATAAACCCTCCTCTTCCCTACCTCCTTTTTCAATCACTGTGCATAGTTTCTACTCCTACTTGTGTCCTCAGCTTGCAACCTTGGGGTTGTCATTGACTCCTCTCTCTCCTTCTCCTCACACATGCAACTGATAGCTAAAACGAGTAATTTATTTCTCTACAGCATCAACAAAATTCACCCATTAGATTCTGAACACGCTACTAAGACACTTATCCACTCCTTAGTCTCCTCCCATCTAGACTATTGTAACCTACTACTTGCTGGTCTCTCTCCGATTCATCTCTCCCCCTTCAATCTGTTCAATGCTCTGCTGTGTGGCTAATCTTCCGCCAGCCTTGTTATGCTCATATTACCCCTCTTCTCAAATGACTTCATCAGCTCCCTATCCGTTTCTGTCTCCAGTTCAAACTTCTCCTGCTTACCTTTAAGTACATCTGCAGCTTTTGACCTGGTCGATCACCGCACTCTTCTGACACGCCTTCGGGAAGCAGGTCTCACTGGCACTATTCTTCATTGGTTCCACTCCTTTCTCTCTTGTCGGTCCTTCTCAGTTGTCTCTGGGCCCTCCTCTTCTCCCTCCACCCCCCTCCCCTGCAGTGTCCCCCAGGGTTCTGTTCTCGCCCCCCTTCTGTTCAACGTTTTTCTTGCACCTCTTTGTCTCTTGATTCAACAACATGGTGTTTCTGCTGTAGGCGGGTTCTTACCTACAAAAGCATCCCTAATAGTTACCAAGATTGCCTGGAGCACATGGGACCCATACACCAGGGGAAAAACCAAAAAGAACTCAGATCAGTTTCTTGTCATCAAAAAAACCCTCTTTATTTAAACAAGCAAACTCCATAAGCACAGGAACAAGGTCTGTCTTAGGGATCTGAGGGCGAGCAACATTCTCCCTCCCATGGGGGAAAGAGAAGGCCGCTGCCGCGAGCTCTGTAGCTTGCTCTCTTATATGTCCTTCTCTGTAGCAACTCCTGCACTGAGTCTTGTTCCGTGTGCACAAATCTGCTATACTTCCTACAAAAAGTTGTAAAGCCGTCTGCACAATTTTGAACCTTCTGCAAAAATCTACTAGCACTGCTTGCAAAAATTAGAGTACCGCTTGCAGAAGTTTGCAAAAGCTCTCCAGGTAGGACCCCCTCCCTCATGATTATGTCTTAGGGTCTGTAGCTGTATTCCAAGGTCTTCCTTATCTGTGCTGTGGACCGCATCCCTCCTGCATTCCTTGGGGCCCACTTATGGTCTTCTATTTCCCAGCACTGATTGCATTCATTCTTCAGGGCTAGAGAATTTTCTTTTATTTTTCTGTTAATTATTTTCTGGCCTGGCCTGTATTTGCTTTCTGGGCCTAACACCGCATATTCCTATGCAGAGTAAAGTTACTTCCAGACTGTACTAGGCCACAGACACCTTCTTGTTCCTGGATAGCCCACTTGCTCTGTCTTCTTGTGCTATTCATGCAGGGTGCTCGTGCAAGCCACAGGCGGCAGGATTACAGTCACCAACAGCACATAAGGCAAAACCTAAACAGACCTATTCCTAAGCCAGAATATCCCAACATTCTCCAATTTTTCTTTTTCTTTTCTCTTGTGTACGGGCAAAGGTAGGGAAAACTGCTTACTACTATGCAGATGATATCTTTCTCCTGCACCACACAGATTCTTCCTCTCCTGATATTTCCGTTCTTAACACCTGCCTTTCTGTGGTGGCTTCCTGGCTTTCTACTAATTTCTTACACATCAATCTTTCCAAGACTTCCGCAACATGGTTCACTTTCGGAAGCCCCCCCCCCCCCTCTTGCTCCCTCTTTCTCTTCTTCACCTATTCCTATTGTTTCCTCTCTTCGGTATCTGGGCGTCACACTTGACTCTTCCCTTTCATTCAAAGATCATATCTCCTCTGTTGTACAGCGTTCCTTCTTCTCTCTGAAACAACTTCGTGCAGTCCGTCCTTTTCTTTCTCCTTCTGCTTTAACCACTCTGCTTCTTTCCCTCGTTATTTCACGCCTCGACTATTGTAATGTCTCCCTGGCCGGTCTTCCTCAGTCTCAACTCACCCACCTCCAACGTATTCAAAATACTGCCGCCCGTCTTCTCACTCATGCCTCTCAATTTGACCATTTTCAGTTGTACTGGCTCCCTATTTCCTTCCAGGTCCAGTACAAGATTCTCATATTTGTTCATAGGTCCATTCACTCTGGCACCCCCCTTTACCTTGCCGATTAAGTTCACCTTCACACCCCTCACCGTTCTCTTCGGCCCATTCAGAGCCAATCGCATGTCCCTTCCTTCCCCATCCCAAGCCCACCTGGAATCCACCCGCTCCTCTGCCTTCTACTTTCTTGGTCCACATCTCTGGAACTCGCTCCTTCCCTCCCTCCGCTTAGAATCTTCTTTTAAAATCTTTAAGGTTAAATTAAAAACCCATCTATTCTGCACTGCCTTCAACCTCCCTCCCCTTCTGTTCCTCTCCCCCCACTCGTTGATTTTCTGCTTCTTACCTGTTCTTAGTTCTTTCTCTTATCTGTCCTTTTGAAATTTTAATGGCGTTCTTTTTCCTTTCCTTGCAGCTTTTTTAAATGATTCTTAAAATTTTTGGTTTGTAAACCGCCCAGATGCCCTGGTTATGGGTGGTATAGTAAGTTTTTAATAAACATAAACATACATTCACTTTGCAGCCCCTCACTACCTTTTCTCTCTTCTATCTCACTACACCTGGGAACTCTGCTCTTCTGGCAAATTGCTTCTATCTCTGCCCTTTTCTTCATTTGCTAACTCCATACTTCGCTCCTTTCACCTTGCTGCTCCTTACACCTGGAACAAACTATCTGAGTCTGTACGTCAGGTACCTTCTCTGACCCGTTTCAAATCCAGGCTAAAAATCACCTCTTCGCTGCTGCTTTTAAATCCTGATTCACCTGATCTCCCTCATGTTTCCTTAACATTCCCCCTAGATGTATCCTATATCTACAGCTACTGTCTTGTCTGACTTAACTAGACTAAATTCTGATGAGCAGGGGCTGTCTTTTACATGTGTCTGTGTAGCGCTGCATATGTCTTGTAGCACTATACAAATGTTCAGTGGTAGTAGTAGATTTGTGCTGTCAAGATAGCATGAGGTTTCTTAGCATGGGAGCTCAGTAGTACTTTTCAGCACACTACCCAAATCACATGCTAACTCCTCAATACCCTGGTAGTGCAGTTCGGTAAACATGCCCTTATATGCATATTTTGTGGTAGTCCATGTTCTGCTCAAACTTCTCTCTATAACATGACTTCTCCTGGGTTGCACATGAGTGCATCCTTTCATGTCATAGAATGTGCTCGTAAACAAAGAGGGATGGGGTTATTTCATATTGCCAAATTCACCTGAAAAAATATTTATAAAATTAGTAAATTTCCCCCCTTGAACCTCAATGTGGTGTAATTAACTAGTTCTTCTCAAGAATGTTGGAAAATTTTCATGCAAAGTCATGCTGACGTTTGTGCAAAAAGACCAAAAACCCAAAGGAAATTTCATGAGGTAGTACTTTAACCCCTTAGAATTTTCAGCTAAACTTTTCCTGATGCATTAACTCCTTCCACACAAGTGACTGTCCTAAATCTTTCTGCACAGGTTTTATGCTTTTAGATTTTGCTGGATATTCAGCCACATGTTTCACTGGATATGTGCAGGAAATCAAAAGTCCAGGAGCTGTGCAGATATGACATCCCCTGAAGCGACCATATATCACAACTTCTTTCAGGTGCAAGATCACACAACTGGAAACTCTTATGAATAGAATTGAAATAAAGGATGCGATCAGAAGGCTATCTATCCAGTAAGGTGGGTTTCAGATGTTTCCTGGTCACTAGAAGCTGCACAACTAAACTTGACTCTATCCAGGAAAACATTTAACAAGTCAAAAGATGGTCGCTTGCATTAACTATCATTAACTAACCTCTTGGGAAAATACTGGGGTCAAAAGACATAGAAACAGAAATATGATGATAGAAAAAGACCACATGGCTATCTAGTCTGCCCTTCCATATCAACTACAATAGTCCCCTTTTTACCTTTAGAGATCCTCTGTGTTTGTCCCATGCTTTTTTGAATTCAGATACTGTCCTCATGTCTACCACCTCCACTGGGAAAGTATTCCATGCATCTACCATTCCTTCCCTAATGAAATATTTCCGCATATTACTCCTGAGTCCATCCCTTTTCACTCTCATCCTATGTCCCCTTGTAGCAGAGATTGCATTCAATTGAGAGACCCTCCTGTGCATGTCTGGCACAGAGGTATTTAAATGTCTCTATCATATCACCGCTATCGCATCTTTCCTCTAAAGTATACATATTAAGATCTTTAAGTCTGTCCCCATGTGTTTGATAACGAAGACCACTAACCAAGCCACCCTTTGCACTGACTCCATCCTGCCTATATCCTTCTGAAGGTGCTGTCTCCAGAATTGCACACAATACTCTAAATAAGGCATGTCCAAAAGGTAGATCGCGATCTACCTGTAGATCGCAGATGGGTCAGAGGTAGATCGCCAGCCCAACTTGGCTCCATCTCTCCAACAGTTCGCCCCATTGCTAGGAGAGAGCTCATGCTGGCAGGTCGTCTGTCGCGGGCTTGCCGCCGCTGCTGATCCTTTGCCTGTCTTTTTTCCCTGCCTGTGGGAATCTTGCCTGCGGGTGTATTGGGGGCGCATGTTGTTTTAGTGCCAATAGTTTGTGGGTACCCCAGGGGGCCGCCGCCCACGCCCCGCAAAAAGATGCCACAGGCCCGGCATCATACCTGGTCTCCTGCCTCTCAGAATCATCCATTCCTGCCCCCGCCCCAACACCCCTTAGAAGTGTGTTATATACCGAGCGATATCCATTCGCCCGGGCTTTACCTGAATACACTTACCGTATTAGTTGTGTCGTTGGTCGCTTTATAGCCTTTGTGTTGATTCTACACTTTGTGCAGAATTTGTTAAATCGTGTGTGGTGGTATTTGAACTTGTTTGGCGGTATTTGATTTTATCTGGTTTGCTGGACAGGTGTTTGAGTTTTTTTGATGATTGATTGGTGCCAGTATGATGAATTCTTATTTTTACTTTTAGAACTGCATGTGTGGTTTTGGCATTTCCAGTCCTTGTATTGCACATCATCCAGAGGTTTTCAGTTCCTGTTGATCTTTAATACTTTGGGACAGTGACAGTTTTGGACCAGATTCAGCCAGTGTTTATACTAACTTAGCAGACTTGACCTTCTTATATCCAGCCACCCCAGTATAACTGAGATGAGTGTTCCAAAGAAGAGCAAAACCTACCACTTTCATGATGAATGGGAAATGGACTACTTCTTCATCATGGTGAAAGACAAGTGTTGTCTAATTTGTAATGCCCCAGTATCCTTGCCCAAAAAGGTTAATCTGGAACGTCATTATAAGGCTCTGCATAGCAATAAGTTTCATGCTGATTTTCCACCCAAAAGTGAAATTTGTAAACTGAAGCTCAAAGAACTTAAATCAAAATTGGCTACTCAGCAACAGTTGATGGCTAAGCCAAGGTCACATTCGGTCAATGCAACCATAGCATCCTTCAAGGTCAGCAACCTGATCGCAAAGAAATGCAAACCTTTCACTGAAGGGGAATTTGTAAAAGATTATTTTCTTGAAGCAGCTGACAATCTTTTTGAAGGATTTAAAAATAAGAAAGAGATCATAGCTGCTATTCAAGATGTACAATTGTCAAGAAACACCGTCGTGCGGCGAATAGAAAAGATGTAGGGAGACACAACTGAACAATTGTTGGAGGATGTTTCAAATTGTGTTGCTTTCTCACTCCAACTGGATGAATCTACAGACATAAGAGACATAGCCCAGTTACTAGTCTTTATCCGGATGGTTTTTGAAGACTTCGGTGTTAAAGAAGAACTATTGGAATGATTTCTTTAAAAGGGGGAACTACGGGTCAGGAAATATTCAGTTCTTTCCATTCTTTTGTGACAAAGTGTAATCTTCCATTGCATATTCTTGTTTCCATCACTACTGATGGAGTAAGAGCAATGACAGGTGAGGTTAACGGTTTCATAGCTCTCTGTAGACAGCATGACGACTTCCCAGATTTCCTTTCTTATCACTGCATCATTCACCAGCAAGTTTTGGCAAGCAAGAGACTCAATACAAAGACTGTAATGGACATCACTTTCGAAACTGTAAATTCAGTTCGTGGAAGATCACTTCAAAGACGGCTTTTCAATCTTACTCTTGATGAAGGGGCAGCGGAAATCATTTTGCACATGTAAGATAGCTAAGTAGGCACAAATTTCTGCAAAGATTTTGTGATTTGCTGAATGAAATAAGAAGTTTTTTGAAGGAGAGGGGAGATGACTAAGCAGAGTTGGAAGATGAGGAGTGGTTATGTGATCTGGCATTTCTCGTTGACCTTACAGGTGAACTAAGTGATATGAACCTTGAACTACAAAGTAAAAACAAATGCATTGGCGAGATGATGAGTATAGTTTCATCCTACAAGAGCAAATTTGAGCTAATTATGACTGATCTTGCAAACAACACTTTTGATCATTTTCCTAATATGCAGGACCATCTGGGACAATATCCAAATTTTGTTTTTCAGAACGAGAAGTATGTGACAGAAATCTGTTCTGTTATCCAGGAATTCGAAAATAGATTCTGTGACTTTCAAAAAATTGGAACAGTTGTGTAGTGCTTGTCATACCCATTCAAAGCAGACGTGGACATTAAAGAAATTGCAGCTGCTATCAGTAAAAATTACTCATTGAACAAGCCACCTCTTGAAAATGAGATATTAACCCTTAAAAATTACATTTTTCTCAAGACCCGTGCTGAGCCAGAATCGTTTTGGAAGCTAGTGCCTAGAGACAAATTTCCCAACTTGAGAAGATGCAGTGAAACTGTACACTCCTGTTTCGGTTCAACTTATTTGTGTGACTCTGCGTTTTCCCATCTGAAAATGACAAAGAGTACACAACGTTCCAGCATGACAGATGAACATCTCCAGGATTCCCTGAGACTGGCCCTCACTCAATATTCACCAAACTTCAAAAAGCTGGTGGATGAAATGCAGTCTTACTAATGAGCAGGAGTGAAATATTAAAGATTGTGCAAGATCAGCCTGGATCAATACTCAACCTAAATTTAACACAAATTACTCAATAAAAGTTTAAAAAAGTTATTGAGACAGTTAAAGAAAGTTATTACTCAATAAAACTTTAAGAAAAAATGTACTTTCCATTTCCCCTCGCAGTTCTTACTGGATGTTCGTCTCTCTGTTTTGTTTTTGCTTAATTTGCTTTCTCAAATTTCTCAACAAATAGGGGTGTCCTACATGGAGCCATGGGGGAGGAGCGGTGTGTTCACCCCTAAACAAACAAAGAAACAAAGATATGGGGAGGGGTGAAGACATGGGGAGGGGTGCACCTGCTCCTGGTGGGTGCACTACTAAGCAAAGACATGGGTAGGGGTGCACCCACTCCCTAAAAGACATGGGAAGGGGTGCACCTACTCCTGTCATATTGCTGAGCAGACTAGATGGACCATACTGGTATTCATCTGCCGTCATTTACTATGTTACTATGTAACAGCTGATCACATCCAAGTAAATGACAGAAGGTTCATTAAAAATGGAGGGGGAGGATCCTCCAACTTTATTGGGTGAAAATTTAATTTGAAACCAATTTTAAACGTAATTTTCATGGTGGTAGATCACCGGCACTTTTGGCCAGAAAAAGTAGATCACGACCTGTTCAACGTTGGACATGCCAGCTCTAAATGTAGTGACACAGCAGGAAAGTGTTTGCTTATCCACTGCATGTGGAACTGGAAGACAGATATTTAGCACCAATGGAAGCCATATGAAATAGGGCAAAAAGTAATATTTAAAAAAATATTGTGACAATCAATTTTTTGAAACAGGGAATGAGGTGTGCAATGGTTAGACTTGAAACTGTACATACAAGTATCTGGCAAGATGAGCTCCTGAGTACTGTGAGCAGTTCAGAAAGATCACATGCACAAAAGGACATTGATAAGAGGGAGGAAATTCAGAGGAAAGTGACCAAAATGATGCGGATTTTCAGAATAAGTCATACCTAGAGAGAGAACGAATGAGCTAAATATGCGCTCTAAGTGGCACGTTTACTAAAGTGTGATAGGAATTGCAAGGTTAGTGTGTGGAATTAGTGCTTAGTACTGTGCTAGATCTCAGTGGGAGCGATAAACACAAGGGGCACGACCACAGTACACCACTACTGCTGCTTTAGCTGCAGCCCAGCGCATGCACACAGCTCGTACAATCACCATGCAGGTCATAAAATAGGATGCTACAAGTGCGATATTGGGGCATCTGTGGGGACAGCCAAGTCTGAACGGGAGTATGATGGAGGTGTGGCTGGGGCAGTCCCAGGAATCTGGATATTGCCACCTGATCTCAGAAACATCATCGATGTCCAGCATTGCGTCAATGTTTAGACCTGCTTGCTTTAGCAGAAAAACATCTAGAAGACGTAGATCCCAGTACTCGACACAATGCCAAGAATAATAGGAGTGAGACATGAATGCTGGTTGCCCTGTTTTCAGCCTGCTACTTTAACCATTAGGCTATCCTAAATATCCAGGGCCCGATTATTAACTGGCCGGTGCTATGCACAGTGTCGACACATAGCCTGCCCCCTTTCCGCCTAACCCAGATTTTCAATGCCAGGGTATTATGTGGCCCCAGCATTGAGAATCCAGGTCTCGCCGCACAACCCAGAAGCCACAGGAGCTAACTGGGTAACACCGATTTTCTATGCTACCCGCTTAGCCCCTGCGTCTTAAAAATAGGTGAGGGTTTTCCATGCCTATCTTTAAGGCACAGAGGGTGAAGCGGACAGCATCAAAAATCGGTGCTACCCGGTTAGCCCTTTCCTCCACACTCGCTCTGCCCTGGAAAGCCCCTAACACGCCCTGATGCTAAACTTATAGCATCTGGATGCGTTAGGGACATATCTGGGATTTTCAAAGGGCAATACCTGTGTATTGCCCTTCGAAAATTCCAGATAAGGCATTTATATGGGTAACTAGGGAAGTTACCTTTGTAAATACCTTCAAAAATCAGGCCCCCAGTTTCTAAAATACCATTTTGGCGATGTCTATGTAGATGCCTTCACAGACGTCCATATCAGGCATGTCCATGTTTGTGAAATCGTGTCTGCCTCTGGATGTGCCTGTTTTTCTAGACGTTCTGGTTTAGTCATCCTAGATTGCATTAGAATGGCCCTTCTAAAATTCCCCTCAAAATGCTCAGTGCTTCTTTAATCCTGAACATATAGTTTTGCTAATTAAAATAATGAGCTAATACTATCCTATAAAATCTTATCATATAGTTGTTAAATATTTCTGGGTCATTTTCTAATCTTTCTATCTAGACAGTGAATGTCTTTTAATGGGAAGTAGCTTATTCACAAACTCTCACTGGGACAAAGAAGCCTCAGATCATTATTAATGTCATACTTTCCCAAGAATAGTGACAGGAAAAGGTAAAATCTCAAGAACACCTCCTACATCCCTCTAACAGGTGTTGGTTATATTTACAGTTCATGCCAGTAATCTACTAAAATAAAATTTACAAGTATGTCTCGGGAGTTAAGCCATAGTGCTACTTACAAGTTCTGTCTCTCAAATGTGGGAGGGGCTGCGAAGGACGGAGCTTCAAATGGATGAAAGGCTTTCACAGTTACGAGTCCCCCAATCATGATATCCCCATCCCTGTGGTAGCCTGATTGTAACAACTCGTAGTTTCCAAGTGTACACTGAGTCTCTGCGGTCTTAGAGAGGATGTTATGGAGCATCCATAAAATCAGAAGCAGATGAGTTCCCACCTTTAACATGGTGAAACAGTTTCTTCTGTGATAATTCCTGCCCTCAGTTCTCCACATTTTATATTTGGGCATGGAGAGGAATGTTATATGGTTCCTGTCGGCGCTGTTCTATTGAATATTTCAATGATGGACAGAAAGATTAAGTATGAAACTGCACAGAAGTAGACAGTGAGGAAAGACAGCACAACTCTACTGCTGACAGTGAGGTGATGACTCTTTTTCTAGCTGAGCTCCAGTAGCTGTGAGGATACTATGTGGTCTCTCTTGGGCCTTGCTGCTCAAAGGTTCTGCCTTAAGGGATATCTCCTCCTCATATGTGCATTTACTATTAAATATAGATTATTTCTTTTAAAGTTAACCTTATAGATCCAGTGCCTTCATTATCAGAAAAACAAATATTGATTTTCTTGGTCTGGGATATACTACAATAAGATATCAGTAAAATAGTAGAAGATGACAGAAAACTGTATACATTTTTCAATTATTCTGCCCCTAGAGCTTTGGATACACACAAGATGCTAGGCAGAGAATGTGAATGATTGTAAAATATTTCTTTAGGATGGATTTTGTCCTCTTCCTTGGTAATCTAACATCTTGGGCAATCTCCCTCAGTTCCATCCTGCACTCCACTTTTTTATATCCAGCCACAAAATAAATCTGCTTGATACAAGCTTTTAAACTTCCTTCACTTTACAAATATGCTTGGTAACCACTTTTTGGGACTGAAACTATTAACTTTGGCCCAAAGACAGAGTTTCTACAAGGGAGCTCATGTAAACATTTAGAAGCCTTATTCAGAGAGATACCTTCCTAATTGTCTCGTTTTTTACAACTGGGGCTGAGTTCCTAAACTCAGAATTCTAATTTCACTAGATTATGATTGTTGATTTAAGGAGGGAAAAAAGTTTAAAGCTTAACACTGATTTTCACACTACACACCAAATTTAGGTTAAAAAATCTAGGAAAATTAATTATAGACCTAAATATAGGCTCAAAAGTTTTAGGACCCTAAATTTAGCTGGTCTCAGGTGCCACATGCATGCATGCATGCATGTATGTGGGTTAATGGAGTGTATCGGGGGCTGCGAGCATGTGTGTGTGTGTGTGTGTGTGTATCTCTCAAAACCCCCCTCCTAAGATTCCTCCAGTGTCTCTCTCTCAACTCCCCCGGCTTTCCCAAGTCTCTCTCCCTCTCACATAACTCCCTATCAGACTTCCTCTAGTCTCTCTCTCTCTCATGACCCCCCCCCCCCCAAGCTTCACCCAGTGTCTCTCACTTTCTCGCTCATAACCCTCTCCGTCAGGCTTCACCCAGTCTCTCTCTCTTCCTCTCATACCTCATCCCCCTTAATCTAGTCCCTCTTTCATTCACCCATTTTTGTCTCTGGTAGCAGCTCTTCAAAAACCCTGTGATTCACACTCCCCCTACGTGATCAGCTCTCTGAATGGCGGAGCCGCATGGTGCAGGAAGTTGACTGATCTCTCAGTTTCAATTGTTGTGAGACTTCAAACAATGAGATCAATCTGAACTTCTTGCATCATGTGGCTTCATCATTTAGAGAGCCAGCCATGGTGGGGTGAGTGCGAACCATAGTCACAAACCCATATTTGTTTTAATCTGCTGATGCATTCACAAACAAACATGCCTACAGACAATTTCTCTGCTGCTGAACCCTCGACCATCAGTGTTATGCCTTAGTGAAACATACTTAAAAATCAAATCATCCTCTCAACCTACTACAGCTCTGTGGTTCAGACAAATCTGTCTCTAAATCATGGAAAAATGAATTTCTGAAACACTCAAAATTTCTACTCTACCTAGTAGCCACTAGTAGACAGAGATTGACAGTAATAGGAGATAGAGGGTGCTGTTAGAAAGACATCATTGTATCTCTCTCAGAAGCATAAATAAGTAAACTGAGAAATTCTCTCACCCTCTAGCACCACATAAAAGGAACCCAAAGAACGGCAGATTAGATGCACAAGCAGAGAGAATCATTCATCTACTCCTCCTGCTCCTCTCACTTATCATTCCTAATGTGCTACGAGGTGTACTCAGTGCTATTCAGACACATAAGAGAGACAGTCCTTTCTAGATAGAACTTATCACCCATTCTGATTGATTTATAATGCATGGAAGGGGCAGGCATGGATAATCTGGGTAGAGCCAGAAGTGAGAAGGTAATTGAGAGATTTGGGCCAGCAACAGGGCTAGTGGGGAGGAAAGGAAAGAGGGGACTATGAGTTCTACCCTCTGTACTCCACCAAGCTAAAGAGAGATCGCCTTAACCCATTCCATTCCAGTGCAGTGCTACAGTTAACTGGCCAGCAGGTACACTGGATATTCAATGTCAGTGGCTGGTGATGACTCCAGCATTGAATATTTGGGTCTAGTTTACAGAGGTGATGGACAGTTTCTTTAAGTGTGCTGGCCACTGCTGCTGAAACTCGACCCCATTGGATTTCAATGATCAAACTGACTACTTTAGCTGGGTTAGAAAAAAATGCCTTGGTTTCTGTTGTCAGCCGTCCACCTACAAGTCCACATGCACTGTGGTCCACGTGCAACAGGAAACAGGATGGAGGGGCAACCCCCAGCCATCACTGGGAAACCCAGACTACGAGAAGAAAGAATGGAAACATGCCAGCCTAACTTCTCTGAGCCCGAAACCCGCCTGCTCTGTAGACTTGTCCTACAGGAGAAGGAGGTGCTGCTCCCTATGGGGCATAGAAGGCCAGCCCATGCTGCAGCACGCAGGGGCTGGGAGAGGATCAGGACCACCCTATCTCAGTAAGAAGAGAAATAGCAGTAAAGCTGGCAGGCATGTACTGTTGAAAACATGCAATCATAATGTGAGGGACAGGGCATGAAGGGGATGGACCCGGCATGTGCAGGACGAACGCATGTGGAGGAACAACAACAGTGCAGAGAGTAAGGCATGAAGCCCCACTGCACAACTCCAATGTGAGTGACAGGATGTGATGCCCATTGCCCGGTGGGTCCTCTGGTCCCAGAGAGTGGGAACACAGATCACACCACCAAATGTACAGACACCCAAAACAGGGCCTCAATCCTGGAAACAAGACTCAGGGTGCCCCCACCTGAATCTCATGAGGACAGAACAGTGACCACTGAAGGTGGCACATAGATAGCAACGGGAAACACTGAACTAGAAACATACCTCCCCAGAGAATACTATGCAGACAATACTGATGCCCAAGTACAAAGGACAGATCAACACATGCTCATGAACAGTTGAACACACCAGCTATCCAATACCCTTCCCCACTCCCCCCAAAATGCGTACAGACAAGCTGCAACAACCACCATGTTTATAGCAAAAGACAGTGACAGTCCTGTGATATGAGGCAAAGTAGCATCATACCCTGGGCACTGTACAACTCAGGTGTGTTATCTGAAAACCACTAAAACCTGCAGGAGAGCATCATGAAAGACTACACAAAGAAAGCCACAGAGACAGAGAGTACCCAGAACTGATAACATGTGTGAGTAACACCAATAGGCCTGGCAAAACATGGGGAGCAAGTGGGAACTGAACCCTGCCCCCATATGTTTCAGAAGCAGTAGGCCACACCACCCAGCCCCACCACAGGCTGAGACAGCAACCACCAGGCCAGCAGTGAACGTGCGATAAGGCACTTTTGAAAGGCCAACCACAGGGATGGCTGAAAAGATAGGTGCAAAAAAGTTATAATGCAATGCTGCAATGTGACCGGATGCACACTGCCAAGCTGTCAGGGAGGCACACCATAGAACTGATGTGGTGTATTTAGATTTCAGTAAAGCCTTTGATACTGTTCCTCAGAGGCGACTTATAAACAAACTGAGCACTCTAGGGATGGACCCTGAAGTTACTGCTTGGGTTAGAAATTGGTTGGGTGGGAGGCAACAAAGAGTACAGGTAAATGGAGCTCACTCTGAGGAGAAGGATGTTACCAGTGGTATGCCCCAGGGATCTGTCCTTGGTCCGATTCTTTTTAACATCTTTGTTAGTGATATAGCGGAAGGGTTGTCGGATAAGGTTTGCCTCTTTGCAGATGATAAGAATGGTCTAGAATTTGGCAGCTGGGATTTAATGTTAAAAAATGTAAGGTCATGCATTTGGGCTGTAGCAATCCAAGGGAGCAATATAGTATAGGGGGTGAAGTACTTTTGTCCACTAAAGAAGAGCGGGACGTAGGCGTGGTTGTGTCTGATGATCTTAGAGTAGCTAAACAGGTAGAAAAGCGACGGCAAAAGCTAGAAGGATGCTTGGGTGCATGCGGAGAGGAATGGCTAGCAGAAAAAAGGAGGTGATAGTGCCTCTGTATAAGTCTTTGGTGTGACCTCATTTGGAGTATAGTGTGCAATTCTGGAGACCACACCTTCAAAAGGATATAAGGATGGAGTCAGTACAGAGGGTAGCTACTAAAAGAGAAATTAGACTTACCTGCTAATTGTAGTTCCTTGAGGAACTCCAGTTCAGTCCTCCACCTCTGGGTAGTGTACCTCCTCCTGTAGCATGGAGACTGGACATGTCAGAATCGTGACATCACTGGATGTAGCCTGCTGGTCTCTCCCATCAGCCCCAGTGAACTATTGACAAAGCCGACTTAAAGGAGCAACAAATAAGTAGCTATAGCATTAAAATCAACTTTTAAAATTCAACCTTTAACTACTAAACTAAATTCCCCTTAATTAAGAGGGAAACTTCTTTTCTCACTTTCTCTTTCCTCCATGAACCAATAAGAAAGAAAGAAAGATAGAAAGAAACGCTAGAGTAAAAGAACCACACGATCCCGAGACTACTACAAGTTCTTCTACCCACTTTGTGACAGGTACTCCCCCCAGACCGAATTGACCTCTGAATTACTTATCCCCGGGCGGGATTGAGGACTGAACTAGAGTTCCTCAAGGAACTACAATTAGCAGGTAAGTCTAATTTCTCTTTCCTTATCGTTCCTCCAGTTCAGTTCTCCACCTCTGGGATGTAACAGAGCAGTAATCATTGGGAGGGACCTATCCACCCGGATCGCAACACCGCCGACCCTAAACAAGCATCGCTGGCTGTCTGAACATCCAGGCGGTAGTGCTTACTGAAGGAATGGAGCAACGCCCAAGTGGCCGCTCTGCAAATCTCCACTGGCGGAAGCCAACTGTGCACCGCCCACTAGTCACTTGCGCTCTAGTAGAGTGCGCCCGTAACCCCACGGGCACTTGACGCTCTTGCAAAATATATACGGAGGCGATAGCTTCCTGGACCCATCTGGCTAGCGAAGCCTTGGCCGCCGCTTCCCCCTTTTCGCGGGCCTCCAAGAAAACAAACAGACGATCCGATTTCCGGAATGTTTCTGAAACTTTTAAGTATTGTCGCAGTGCCCTTTTAATGTCTGAACTACTCAGGCTATGGTCTGAAACGTTCTCCCCCATAGAGCCTGGCATCGGAACTGACTGATTCACGTGAAAAGGAGAAACCACTTTGGGCAAAAAAGGACGGCAGTGGCTGTAGCATCACCTTTTCTCTGGAAAAAGACAAGAAGGGTTCTCGACATGATAAAGCCTGCAACTCTGAGATTCGGCGAGCCGAACAAATAGCCACCAAAACCACTGTATTTAAGGTTAAATGTTTAACTGAAGCCTGCTGAAAAGGCACGAATGGTTCCCTAGTCAGTGCCCCAAGGACTAAATTGAGGTCCCACGGGGGAACCTCCAATCTGCAAGAAGGGCGCAACCGAGACACCGCTTTTAAAATTGTATGATGTTGACGTGAAAGCCTAAGGCCGTCCCCTGGACTTTATTTATTTATCATTTATTTATTTATTACAGGTTCTTATATACCGCACTATTTAGCATCAGCGCGGTTTACAATATAACAAAAGACCAGAGCAACAAGCTGTTTGGTTTTACATAGAACAGGCTTTACATAGAACAGGTACGAGAACTTGGATAAACATGGGGGATATTGCTAACTGAAACTTGTCAGATGGCTGCCTAGGGTGAGAACTTACACAATCTTGACGATGCATATATTCATATGATTCTTGCAAGGTATTGTGGGTATTGTAGTTCATTCACTCCCAAACACAGCTGATGACAATAATTGAGTTGTGAAACCAAGTGGTAAGGCCAATAAAATGCTTCTTTTATTGATGGGGTTTAATTCACCCAGCACATGTATGCTTGATAGCAATATAAATGAGGTTACTTGCTTGCAGTGTTTAAATGGATAACAAAAAGTCACAAAGTAAACCAGAAAACAACCTTCAGCTTGTCAGGCAATTAGCTAATGTTTTCTTAGCAAATAATTACCAAATAAAAAGGCACAAAGAAATGAATAAACTTTGCTGGTTAGGTTAACTTCTGCTTAATTTCCACACAGATTCTGCAGTGATTCTCTCTTGCTCACACACACAATCAGGTGCAGCTTTAATTACTATCAATTGACCAGCTGAAAGCCTTTAGCTGGCTGGCTGCTACTGTGTGAACCCAAATCCTGCTTTAAGAGCTGTTTGCAGTGGAAATAAAGAACAAAGTTAGGTTTCTTTGTGATGGCTGATGTGTTTGCTCACAGAAAGCTAGCAATAGCATTTAGATAGAGAACAGTCCATGTAAATAGTTTCATCTGCTGTATCTCCCCCTTCATCAATCAGCATAGGGTCACTATCATACATTGGCACAGACGACTCTTTCATTAAGGCACTATCATGAGAATGCTTATTCCCTTGTTGCCATTCTCTATTATAGATAGGGTCTGGATCAGTGTTCATACCTGAGCCTCTCCTGCTATCCTTATTCCTCTCTGTATAGCCTGGCCAATATGTAATCCAATTCTGATGTCCAGCCTTCCAATCTTGATCCCTGGACACTGGATCTCCTCTCACATACCTTCTGGCCTTGGTCTGAAAGTCCCTTCTACGTGCAGTCTTCTCTCTTCCAGGTAGCCACTGGTGATTCCTATCTCTGCCACTCCATTCCTCTGGCTGAATCCAGTCCAATGGACTCTGCTGGCATTTGGAATACCTCCCAGTATGGGTACTGCCTTGGACTCTCCCAGACCATCCAATGGGCTTTCTTCTCTTCCTTCCAGAGAGTTTCCTTCTTTCTCTATCCGCTTGGCTTGGCTTCTGTTTCTCCAGGTGATACTGGTGCTGGAGCTTGTAGCCGTTGCTGTCTCTGTCTCTGTATCTCTTCCTGTAGCTCTTCTTGAAGCTCTCTCTGAAGCTGTTATCTGAAGAATAAGCTCTATTCTTATCCTGTTCTAATGTGTGCTGCTCCCTAACACAGCGCAGCTGTGTTGAATCAGGCCCTGCCCTTTGAGATGAGTGCTTAGGGATTACCTCATAGCTCTCTTGATTGCACACACATTTTCTCACTTCAGCCCCTCTCATGGCTGCTGGAAACCTGGTGCATTCTGGGACTGGTAGTCTTTTATGTGAAAACTCTGTTTTCTTGCTTCTACCAGAACTGACAGGTTGCTTGTTCAGAGTCACATCATCTTTTCTATAGCTCCTACCTGAGCTATGATAAGCTTCCTTATCACAAACTATATACATGCTGAATGTAAATGTGTATACAGCGTAATTATTATAGTTTTGATATGAGACTTGTAGAACAGGATATCAAAAAGGGATGGTCGGTCAGATCGGTGGCTGGATAATATGGTAATATTGTGGGAACAGGTGAGATTTAAGAGCTTTTCTGAATAGAGTCAGATCGGTGATAGCCCAGATCTCAGGTGGTAAGGAGTTCCAGCATTTAGGGGCATAGAAGCTGAAAGCCCTGTTAGAGGTTGCTAGATTTATTTATTTATTTATATTCTCTTATATACCATGCTATTCTGCATCAGTGTGGTTTACATTGAACAAACTGAAATTACATTGAACAGGGTATTATAACTCGGAGATAACTATTTTACAGGGAACATGGGCTATGGAGGGTTAAGTGGCTTGCCCAAGACCACAAGGAGCACCTGTGGGACTAGAAACCCCCATCCTTCCGGCCCAAGGTTGCTGTCCTCTAGTGGGATTTGAACCCCTGACCTTCCGGCCTGAAGTACTGTGCCCCAACCACTAGGCTACTCCTCCACTCCTTGCATTTTATTGCAGTCTTAGGGATTATTAGAGTGTTTGTCAATGTAGTTCTCCTGGATCTGTTAGGTGGGACGGTCTGAATGATGTCTATTAGTGATGAGGAGGTGATGCCCTTGATGGCCTTGAATGCGAGTACTAAGGTCTTGAATAGCAGCCTTCCATGGATGGGGAGCCAATGAAGCTGTTTTAGAATCGGTGTTATGTGGTCCCTTCTTGATGCTCCGTAGAGGACTCTGGCAGCGGTGTTCATGGCCAGTTGTTAAGGGTTTAAGGTGGACTGAGGGAGGCCTTAGAAACATAGAAACATGATGACAGAAAAAGACCACAAGGCCCATCTAGTCTGTCCTTCCATAACAACAACTACAACAGTCCACTTTTTACCTTTAGAGATCCTCTGTGTTGGTCCCATGCTTTTTTGAATTCAGTTACTGTCCTCATCTCTACCACCTCCACTGGGAGACTATTCCATGGATCCACTACTCTTTCCATAAAGAAATATTTCCGCATATCACTCCTGAATCTATCTCCCTTCACCCTCATCCCATGTCCCCTCGTAGCAGAACTTGCTTTCAAATGAAAGAGGCTCTCTCCCTGAACATTTATGCCACGGAGGTATTTAAACATCTCAATCATATCACCTCTATCCCGCCTTTCCTCTAAGGTGTACATATTAAGATCCTTAAGTCGGTCCTCATATGCTTTGTAATGAAGCCCATTAATCATTTTAGTAGCAACCCTCTGCACCGACTCCATCCTGTTCACATCCTTTTGAAGGTGCGGTCTCCAGAATTGCACACCATACTCCAAATGAGGTCGCACCAAAGACTTATACAGAGGCATTATCACCTCCTTTTTTCTGCTAGCCATTCCTCTCCGTATGCACCCAAGCATCCTTCTAGCTTTTGCCGTCGCCTTTTCTACCTGTTTAGCTACTTTAAGATCATCAGACACAACCACGCCTAGGTCCCGCTCTTCTTTAGTGGACAAAAGTACTTCACCTCCTATACTGTATTGCTCCCTTGGATTGCTGCAGCCCAAATGCATGACCTTACATTTTTTAACATTAAATCCCAGCTGCCAAATTCTAGACCATTCTTCAAGCTTAGCTAGATCCCTCCTCATGTTGTCTACACCTTCCTGGGTGTCTACTCTATTGCAGATTTTGGTATCATCCGCAAAGAGGCAAACCTTACCCGACAGCCCTTCCGCTATATCACTAACAAAGATGTTAAAAAGAATCGGACCAAGGACAGATCCCTGGGGCACACCACTGGTAACATCCTTCTCCTCAGAGTGAGCTCCATTTACTTGTACTCTTTGTCGCCTCCCACCCAACCAATTTCTAACCCAAGCAGTAACTTTAGGGTCCATCCTTAGGGTGCTCAGTTTGTTTATAAGTCGCCTGTGAGGAACAGTGTCAAAGGCTTTACTGAAATCTAAATACACCACATCTAGAGCTCTCCCTCGGTCCAACTCGCTGGTCACCCAGTCAAAGAAATCGATCAGATTTGTCTGACAAGACCTGCCTCTGGTGAATCCATGCTGCCTCGGATCCTGTAATCCGCCGGACTCCAGAAACCTCACTATTTTCTCTTTCAGCAGCGTTTCCAATAGTTTACTCACCACCGAAGTTAAACTAACCGGCCTGTAGTTTTCAACCACATCCTTACTTCCGCTTTTGTGTAAAGGCACCACATGAGCCTCTCTCCAGTCCTTTGGCACCACTCCCGACTCCAACGAGGCATTGAAAAGGTCAGTCAGTGGAGTAGCTAGAACGTCCCCAAGTTCCCTCAGTATTCTAGGGTGTATCCCATCCGGTCCCATCGCTTTGTCTATTTATTTATTTATTTATTTAGTGTTCTTTTATATCGCACTCTTTTTCATCAGCGCGGTTTACATTAAACAGAAATACTCATTGCAAGCAACAAACTGTGATGAGTTTACATATAACAGGAGAATTCAACTGGGAATTTAACTTTGGGAAACTTTGTACATATTTGTAAATTTTTTTGTAAAAACTTAGTACATATTTGTAATGAACCTGTATACTTATTGAGACTTTATACATATTTGTAAAAAACCTATATACAGAGGTTGAGCTAGTTTCTCACGAACACAGTCTTCTGAAAATTGTTCAAGATGTCCCTCGCTTCTGTTCTTATTTGTGGGTGTTTTCTGAGGTCCTGCTCCTGGTTCTTCATCTGTGAACACAGAACAAAAATATTTGTTAAGCAATTCCGCTTTATCCTTATCAGCTTCTACATATTCCCCCCCTGCACCCTTGAGTCTGACAATACCACTTTTGCCCTTCCTCTTCTCACTAATATATCTGAAAAATGTCTTATCCCCCCATTTTATTGCATTGGCTATTTCCTCCTCCTTTTGAATCTTTGCCTTCTTGACTACTTTGCTAGCTTCTCTAAGTTTTTCCAAATACAGATGTCTGTCTTCCTCTCTCTGTGATCTCTTGTATTTCATGAAGGCCTCCCTCTTTTTCTTCACTTTTTCAGCTACTTCCTTCGAAAACCATAGCGGTCTCCTGTTCCTTTTGCCTTTATTTACCATTTTAACAAAAAGGTTGGTTGTCTTTAAAATACCCCCTTTCAGTTTTGCCCACTGTTTTTCTACATCCCCCAGCTGTTCCCATCCCACTAACGACTCCCTGAGGTATTGGCCCATCTTCGCAAAGTTAGTCTTCCTAAAGTCTAAGATCTTCACCTTGGAATGGATTCTAACAGCCCTAGTCCTAATACTGAACCACACCATCTGGTGATCACTGGATGCAAAATGATCTCCCACTACAACATCAGGAACACTTTCACCATTGGTAAGCACCAAGTCCAGTATGGCCCCTTCACGTGTGGGGTCTGTTACCAATTGCCTGAATAGTTCTCCCTGTAGAGAATCCAGAATCTCCTTACTTCTAGATGATACTGCAGCAGGAATGTGCCAATCAACATCTGGCATATTGAAATCTCCTAGCAGTAGCACTTCCCCTTTCCTAGCAATGCTGCATATGTCTTCAATTAACTCTCTGTCCACCTCTTCCTCTTGTGAGGGAGGTCTGTATATCACACCAATGCAAATAGATTTCTCTTTCCCTCTTTCTAGTTTAACCCACAATGCCTCCTCTCTCCCTTTTAAGCTCTGTAATTCCAAAGCTTTAATAGTAGTTTTTACATATAGTGCCACTCCTCCTCCCCTTCTTCCTACCCTGTCCTTTCTGAATAAAGTATAGCCAGGTATAGTTACATCCCAGTCATGGTTTTCTGTGAACCATGTTTCTGTAACTGCCACTAAATCCAAGTCAGCCACTCCCACCAAAGCTTCAACTTCAGGGATCTTATTTCCCATGCTATGGGCATTAATACACACTGCTTTCCATATGTTACCCCTGTTACCCATTTCCATAAAGGTATTTAATGTATCACCTACCTGGGGGCTTTCACTTACCTGGGGGCTTTCTTCACCCATCCCCAACGAATCTAGTTTAAAGCCCTCTTCAGTAGATTAGCCAGTCTACTACCAAAGATGCGTTGACCTTTCTTGGACAGATGGATGCCATCTCTGCTCTGCAACCCTTGGAACAGCATCCCATGGTCTAGGCCTTGAAGAATGGAGTTCACATAGTCTAGGTGCGGTAAGGTTAAGGCTTGGAATATAGTCCGGAAGTCATCTGGATCGAGAAGGGAGCGAAGATGACGGAGTGTTCGGATCTTGAAGTAGATCGCTCTGACTACGTTGGTTATGTGTAATTTCATATCAAGGCGTTGGTCCAGAGTAACCCCAAGGTATCGAATTGAAGGTTTTGTTTGGAGCTCAGCTTCTTTCACCTTTATCTGGGGTGGGGGGGGGGTGAAAAGTGGGTCCCTAGTGATGAAGAGAACCTCAGTTTTCTTATGCTGAATACGGAGGTTCTGGGATTGAAGCCATTCAGACACAGCATCGAAACACTTGGTTAGCAGGGACAGATCCATATGAACTGTGGAGAAAGGCATGTACAGGAGGATGTCGTCTGCGTATATTAAGCATTCGACCTTGAAAGACCTGATGATATTGCAGACGGGCTGCATGTATATGTTGAAAAAGAGCGATGATAGGGAGGACCCTTGTGGTACGCCTTGACTCTGATGGAAAGGTGTAGATGTTGTCGCTCCTGAGGTTACATACTGCCATCTCTGCTCTAGGTATGATCTGCACCAATCGAGGGCAGTACCATTGATGCCCTTTTCTTTTAACCGCCCTATTAAAAGATCGTGATGTACAGAGTCAAAGGCCGCGGCAATGTCTAGGAAGATAAGAACAAAGCCTTGGCGGATGTTGTCAATGCCTGTGATAATGTTGTTGCAGAGGGTGGTAAGGAGGGTTTCTACCCCGTAAAACTCTCTGAAGCCATGCTGGCATTGATCTAAAGGGGAGGTGGTGTCAATGTGGTCTTGTATTTGCCTTTGAGCTTCCTTTTCAAAGTTCTTTTTTTTATTTTCGGAGCCAGATTGCTGTCCATGAGCCTCCAGCATCAAAGGCTCTGTGCTCGTTCCCTGCTGTTGCAAACAATATGCTTGATGCAATATGAGCACAAAATCCAGAGTCAAATTCCCAATGGCACCCCCCAACTAGCTGGTGCTGCTTGACTCTCCAGCGGGAACATGGACGGCCCTTCCACCAGTGACTCACCATCACTTCTTGCAACCGGAATTTGAGATTCCTCAGAAACATTTACATGAATCTCTTGCTCCATAGTGGTAGAAGTGCGTGCACAGCCCCTACAGACCCCGTCGTCCGAGACTGCACCACTGCAGGTGCCACAGACAAAACACTGAGGTCTCGACGGCATTAGCAATAAAAAATAAATTTAAGATTCTTCAGAATGCAGGAAATGTTTCCAAATCAGAGAAAGCATAGTTACTCACCTGTAACAGGTGATCTCCGGGAACAGCAGGAATTTAATCTTCACATATGGGTATCGTCGGTACCAATGGAGCCTGCGCGGGAACGCTCCCCAGCATCCAATTGGAAAGCTTTTGGGAGCATCCCACAGCGCCTCCGTGCTGCCTTCCCGCCTTTCCCAACTGCCTCTCTCTAGTTGAGTTTAAAGCTGAGACAAAGAGAGAGAGAGAGAGAGAGAGAGAGAGAGAGGGATAGAGAAAGAGATAGATAGAGAGATACAACTCCTAGGGGAGGTGGGTGGGTTGTGAAGACTAAATTCCTGCTGTTCCCGGAGATCACCTGTTACAGGTGAGTAACTATGCTATCTCCAGGAACAAGCAGGAATGTAGTCTTCACATATGGGGACTCCCTAGCTTCAGATGCCAGGGAGAGGACCCCAGAAATTGTGTGTCCCTGTGAAAGAGCTCCACTTCCCCCCATGGATCTCTGGCATCCTACCAGGGATGGTGGGTAGGAGTTGATTAGGTATGCAACAGGTGTTGGAGAACAGCCTGACAAAACAAGGCATCCCGGCGGGAGTCCTTGTCCAAGCAGTAATGGGCTGTGAAGGTATGAACCGAGGCCCAGGTAGCTGCTCGACAAATGTCATCGATAGACACAGAGTGGAGATGAGCCATTGAAGCTGCCATGGCTCTCACATTGTGAGCTGTGACATGGCCTTCCAGAGGAAGGTTCTTACTCTGATAGGCGAAGGAAATACACTGTACAATCCAGCTAGACAGAGTCCTCTTGGAGACTGGAATTCCCAAATGAGAAGGATCAAAAGCAACAAAGAGTTGAGAAGACTTTCTATGTTGCTGTGTTCTTTGCAAGTAAAAGGCTAAAACTCTTTTACAGTCCAAAGTATGAAGATTCCTTTCTGCATTTGATGCATGAGGTCTTGTAAAGAACACAGGCAGGTAGACTGCTTGATTAAGATGAAAAGGAGAGACCACCTTTAGCATAAAGTGTGGATGAGTCCGAAGGACTACCTTGTCATGATGAAACCTCGTATAAGGTGGATCAGCTACTAGTGCTTGCAACTCACTGATGCGGCGTGCTGATGTGATTGCAATGAGAAAGATAACTTTCCAAGAAAGGAATTTCAATGAGGTAGTAGCTAAGGGTTCGAAAGGTGGCTTCATGAGCTGACCAAGAACCAGGTTTAAGTCCCATGCCACTGGTGGTGGCCTAATGGGAGGCTTAGTCAGAAGAAGGCCTCCCATAAACCTTGCTATAAGAGGATGGGAGGAGACAAGTTGTCCATTTAGAGGCTTGAGAGAAGCTGCAATAGCACTCAAATGGACCCTTAATGAGTTAGTTTTAAGTCCTGCATTGGATAAATGAAGGAGATACTCCAGTAATGATTCCAGAGGTATCACCAGGGGGTTAAGTCCCTCCTGCGAACACCATATGGTAAACCTTTTCCACTTGAAAGCATAAGAGCGTCTTGTGGAAGTTTTCCTGGAAGCATGAAGGACATCCTTTACTTGCTGAGAGAGGTTAAGATCTTAAAGATCTAGGCCTTCAGCAACCAAGCTCTGAGGTGCAGAGATTGGGGATTGGGATGCCATAACATTCCGTCCTCCTGGGACAGGAGATCTGGAGCAGATCCTAACTCCAGGGAGGGAGCTTGAGAGAGATGTAGAAGCAGAGGGTACCACATTTGTCGTGGCCAATGTGGAGCTATGAGAATCATACGCCCTCTGTCTCTCTGAAGCTTGAAAAGGGTCTTGGGAATTAGGGGAATGGGTGGAAAGGCATAAAGGAAGTCTTGACCCCAGTGAAGGAGGAAAGCATCCTTGGCCTGAGAGCCCTGAGCCGGATTTCTGGAACAGAACCGGGGAAGTTTGGCATTCCACGGACTTGCAAAGAGGTCTATGTCCGGAGTTCCCCAAATTTGAAAGATCTTGGCCACCTGGTCTGCATGTAGAGACCATTCGTGTGGAAGCAGAACTCGACTGAGTCTGTCTGCCCAAGAGTTTTGTATGCCTGGGAGGTACACTGTTAGGAGATGAATCTGATGCTCTCTGGCGAGGGCCCATAGTCGCAAAGCTTCATTGCAAAGCGACAGAGAGCCTGTTCTCCCCCTGCTTGTTCACATAGAACATGGCTACCTGACTGTCCATATGAATGAGAACTGTTTTGTAGCTGAGCAGGGTATGGAACACTCGAAGAGCAAGGAAGAGATTGATATGCAGATGAGTCTCCTGTGGAGTCCAGGTGCCCTGGGTGGAGAGGACTTGTAGATGAGCTCCCCAACCCATTGGTGAAGCATCTGTTGTGAGAGTCGCCTGAGGTAAAGGTTGTTGAAAGGGGGACCCCAGCAACAGGTTTTGAGTGGACTTCCACCATTGGAGGGACAAAATAAGGCGACTTTGTTATTTTGTCTGACAGGCACCCTGATGCCTGGGTCCATTGGGTGGATAAAGTCCACTGGGCTGCTCTCATATGGAGGCGAGCATAAGGAACCACATGCACTGTGGATGCCATGTGGCCTAGCAGTTTTAGCATTTCTCGGGCAGTGAGAAGTGGTTTTAGCACTGCTTGAGAAGCTAACTGCACCATGTGAAGGTAACGGGCCTGGGTGAGATAGGCCCTTGCCCTTTTGGTATCCAGTAGAGCTCCTATGAATTCTAGAGACTGAGTGGGAGTTAGACTGGATTTTGGGAAGTTTATGACTAGACCCAAATACTGAAGGATACGCATATTGCAAGATAGGGAAGCTCTGGCCTCTGGCTCTGATGGGGCTCAGATGAGCCAATCGTCTAAGTAGGGGAAGATGAATATGCCTAAAGTGCGGAGAAATGGTGCTACCACAGCCATACATTTCGTAAATACTTTTGGAACTGAGGCCAGGCCAAAGGGAAGCACCCTGTATTGGTAGTGCCTTCCCTGGAAAAGAAACCGAAGGAATTTTCTGTGAGCAGGATGGATGAGAACATGAGTGTACGCATCCTTGAGATCTAGAGAACAAAGCTAATCCTGACTGAAGGTATGGCAGCAGAGTTCCTAGAGAAATCATCTTGAACTTCTCTTTGAACAGGAATTTGTTCAATTCTCTGAGGTCCAAAATAGGTCTGTATCCCCCTGTTTTCTTTGGAATAAGGAAATAGGGGGAGTAAAAACCTGTACCCTGTTAATGAATGGGTACTTCTTCTATCGCCCCTTGGGCAAGAAGTATGGTGACCTCTTGATCTAACAGGTTGATGAGAGAGGTCTGAGAATTGAACTGTTTTACTATTTTGGGAGGGGGCATGCTCAAGAAATGAAGCTTGTACCCCTCCTTTATGATGGAGAGTGTCCAATGCTCTGCTGTTATTTGCCCCCATCTTGGGGCAAAGTGACATAACCTTCCTGGAATGGTGGAAGGCTCTGGTCCATTTAGAGGCAGGAAGGCTAAGTTCTCCAGATGCAAGTCAAAGGCCTTGTGGGGGCTGACACTGCTGAGGCAGTTGAGGTTTAGCAGTCTTTGCCTTTCTTTGCTTGGATGGTTGCTGACCCTTCCGAACAGGTTGACCTGCAGAGCGTCCCTGCTGGGAATAAGCAGGATAAAACCTTTTCTTTTTGGAAAAAAAATGGCTTTTTGAAAGATTTCTTTCTTGCAGGATCAGCTGTGCCCTTGGACAGTCTGTCCAAGGTGGAGTTGTCAGCATCCAACTCATTGGCCTTTTCCTGCCAATCTTTGCCAAACAGGATCTCACCAGTACAAGGAATATTGCCCAATTTGTCTTGTACCCAGAGCTCCAAATCAGATGCCTGCAGTTAGGCAATTCTACGTGCACCTATGGCAATAGCAGAGGTTCCTCTTATGCACTCAAAACAGTCAAAAGCTGCACGATTGACAAATTTGGTAACATCCTGGGCGTGTTTGACCAATGTGAGAAAATCCTGTCTTCTATCCTCAGGAAGAAGAGGACTCAAAACCGCTAAATCTCCTGTGATTTCCTTCAGGAACATTCCCATATATAAAATATAGGAACTGATCCTGGCAGAAAGCATGGAAGCTTGGAAGGTACGACGTCCAAAAGCATCCAAAGTTCTGCACTCATGTCCAGGGATATTAAAGGCATGTCTCTTTGCACTCCTGATCCTTCTCATGGCTGACTCCACTACAATGGAGTGATGAGGAAGCTGATCTACGAGAATGAGGAGAGGTGGTAAAAGGGGTCTCCCACATTCTGAACATGAGATCATGTAAGATCTCATGGATGGGCAAAGTAGCTGCCTCTTTAGGTGCTTTGGGATATTGTAAAATTTCTAGCTCCTTTGCTCTGGGCACTGTTTCAGGAGCCACAGTAATGGAGAGACCCCGAGCCACCTCCCTGATGAAATCCTGGAAGGAGATATCTTCTGGAGGAGACATCCTGCATTTAGGGGAGGAAGGCTCCTCTGGCAGAAGTGCTCCGGTATCGGCAGAACTATCAGAATCCTCAGATTCCTCTGAGGACTTGAAGTACCGTCTGTCTGGATGCTCTTGTAGAGTCCGATACCCGTACCGACCGAAGTGGGTACCGGGGGGAATCGGTACCAGTGTATCGGTACCTGAGGGCATCGGGTGATTGGGTGCCGATAATTCAGACACCAATGTCGATGCTGATGCTATCGGTACTGGTACCGATGTCGGCACTGGGGGTTGGTGCCGGTACCGGTTGAACTGTCTGACGTGGTTCCGAGGGCGTGGATGCCGCAAGGAGAGCCGTCAGACTGCACTCAATAGCCAGGAATCTCTGGTCTATCGACGCTGCTGATGCCTGGATGTCGGTACTGGCAAAGACAGCCAGTACCCCAGAGCACGGCACCAGGAGTTCTGCCGAGGTCGAGACCTCGAGAACGTCCTGGAGCCCCGATAATGCTTTGGAAGCCGAAGCCTCCCGCTGGAGCAATTTTGCCGGTGCAGAATCCTCAAGAGCAACGCCAGAGGCATCTCGGTGCTTAGACAGAGATCTACCCTTTGAGGACCGGCTGGACTTATGTTTAGTTACCTGAGATCCACGGGAGGAAGAGGAAGCCCTGAAAGACGTCGATGCCACCGAAGCTGCATCCGAGGTAAACAGGGTACTGAGCTTAGTAGCTCGGTTCTGCCGACCCCTCTTAGACATCATGGCACAGGACATACAATCCGTGATGGAGTGGTCAGGACCTAAACATTTCAGACACCATTCATGGGTGTCGGTGACGGAGATGGTACCGCCACACTTGGTGCACTTTTTGAAACCTGAAGCAGGTTTCTCCATTGTAGGAAATATTTTTGGGCCTAGGGCCCAAAATGGGGCATGCACCTGTAGTAGCTGATAAGCATGCAATAAATAATACCCGGAGTCAGGCAAAGATTCAAGCCGGTTTAATGTGCACAGGCTCAGATTGCAGTAACATTCAAAATAGTCTGAGCACAAAGCTCAGAAAAATGACAGTTTATATACTTTTCTTCTCCAGTCTAATACAGGCAAAACTCCTCATTGGCCACAGTGGCCCACTTACTCTCATCCAATAGACATCTCTGACCAGGCCCAGGACTCGCTCCCCCTGCTTGGGTCTTACTAGCCACGGGTCAGCAATTAGACATAACACTAAACATAATACTTTTACTACAGTATATTTTGCTACTTCTGCAAGGTCAGTTAGCTTGCAAAGATAGTGGAAGGCATATCAGAAGCATTCTTAACAAAAGCAAAACAAAGCAAGGCCAAACAAAGCAAGGTTAAGACGTATCTCTAGCCTTGGCTCAAAACACTAAACAATCTTCATAATGCTAGACAAAATATTCTTACACTGTTCGGCTTCTCTGCTATATTTTCATCCTAATTACGAGGTAAGTGCACAATCAGCAAAGATACAGTGGCGCGGCATTCTACTGAAAGAGACATCTGACTTACCTAAACAATAAACAGTACCAAGGTTTAATTCTCTTATCTCCAGGAGAGCAGAACATGCTATCAAACCAGAATAGAACGGAATTTCTTTCTAACAGCTAACAGCATTCTGCAATTTTCCAAAATCAGCAATAACATTTTCTCCAGGAGAAGGAGGGCTTCAGACCTAGCTCTGCTACATACTAGGCCATCGCCTATCACATTCCCTCCTTTTGATTATTCACACCCGCAAGTGAGGAAGGGTGAGAATCTAATCACACAAATAGCAAAAATACTTCAGATCATAGTAGAGGGATCACTGTGTGGTATAGGGTAATAATTCCATGAGACTAATATATGTGCCGCTGCCTTGCGGTCAATAGTACTATCGATAATAGAGTTCAGCATGCGCAAGCATAAGGGCAGGAAACAGGGGATACATATGCAAGTAGCCACAATCAAAAATACATTTGATACAAGTGTCTTTGTCAAATCATATAGCATGCCTAGTGTATAAGCGGAGGGGCAGGAGACATAGGAGGAACAAATGACATATATACTGTTCATCATAGCAATAGGCCCATTCTCATGACCCACAAAAATAAGAACCATTCCTATTAATAGCAGCACCTGTATCAGAGGTCGGTAGCAGTACATGTCAAAAAGGTAGGTAGCACATGTTTGAAAATTAGCAACACATGTACTAAAGTCCAAAAAATCGCAGTTCCCATAACAGGAGAGGAAAGACTCTGGCGGGGGTTGAGACAAGTCCGGGTATTCCCTGTTGTGCAAATACTAGGTTTGCAGGCTGCACAGGGAAGTAGGGCAAGAGTCAATTCAAAGCACCCCAAGGCTGCCGCCAGAACGAAGCAAGAATAAGAATTCATAATGGGCATAGTCTCTGGAAAATTGGTGGAACTGTCGGCATCCACAACAGGAGTGGAGGAGTGGCCTAGTGGTTGGGGCAAGGTACTTCAGGCCGTAAGGTCGGGGGTTCAAATCCCACTAGAGGACAGCAACCTTGGGCCGGAAGGACTGGGGTTTCTAGTCTCACAGGTGCTCCTTGTGGTCTTGGGCAAGCCACTTAACCCTCCATAGCCCATGTTCCCTGTAAAATAGTTATCTCCAAGTTATAATGCCCTGTTCAATGTAATTTCAGTTTGTTCAATGTAAACCGCACTGATGCAGAATAGCGTGGTATATAAGAGAATGTAAATAAATAAATAATAAAATAAATAATAAATAAATAACAGGTAGCAGACGTAGAGTTGATTGTAGGTCCTCAAGCTTCTGCCGTATGTAGACCTACCAGCTTTGTGGCAGGAGTAGGGCTGTAGATTCCAAGTATCACTGTCCTCTGGGATGTTGCAGGCTCTTAAAATATCATAGTACAGTCTCTCAGGCTATTATTGCCTCCTTAGAGCAGTTCATTTTTTAGGAGATCAAAACAGTTTTTTCTTTTTCTTTTTTTTCAGAGCATTTGAACACAGTCTCGTAGAAGACTCAATTTCTTAACACAACACAGTCTATTTCTGATGATTTCAGCTTTCTCCAGATGCGAGGCTTACCTTCGGATAAACAAACAGTCTTGAAATAGTGCAGTTTCCGAGGGACCAATAAGTCTTAGGTCCATGGCTGTTGTCGTAGGGTGAGGCGCAATGGAGTCATTTATGGAAGTCCACGACCAAGTTCAAAAGCGGCTGCTGGAATGCAAATCTGGAGGACGTCTGTTCTCTTGACGTCCAGGAGCAGGTTGGTAAAGTTCTTACGATGACGGATCTTTTCTTCGCAGCGTGAGTTGCAAGGGTGCTGCAGGATTGGCGATCAAAGTCCAGGGACGACTCTCAGGTACTGTGGCTGGTTTCACTCGACTGTGGTGGATCCAGGAGTCGATCTCGGCCACTTTAACTGCTGTTGGGGTTGATAACAAGATGACATATGGCCCTTTCCAATACGGCACCAGCGGTGTCTTCTTCTACTCTGTCACCCACACCGAGGCTCCAGGCTTGAAAGGATGCAGGGTTTTGGATGGGCTGATCTCGTACTCACGCATGAAGACCCTGCAAAACAGAACTTAAAACCAATAGTGCTTATCTAGTAATTTCAGATCCTATCTGTCACACATCTCCTTTTACTCTCTATACAATAGGCTACAGAATCTCAGAATCTCAAAAGGGGAAACTCCTAAAGACTTAGGGGCAGGGGCTAAGTATATCCTATGAAGGGCTATAGGAAGAACCTGGGGCCAGGGCTGAGGACTTAACTACTAGATCAAGGGTCACCACTGCATATTTAACACAACTATGTCCATTAATGATGACAAGACTGCTTTCATCCACAAAGAAAGTTTTGTCTGGGCGGTCCAAGGGGATATCAGTTGAGTCGAGGCAACTTGAGCACACAATGTCCATTACTTCCAAGCAATCATGGTCAGGAGGGCCTGGAACGACGGGCAATAGGGTGGCTGGGTTTAGAGTTTGGCTGACACTTAATTGCAAGTTAGGATTCTCACATAGCATACTTTGATATTTCAGCATTCCAGCATTGGTGAGCCAATGGCTTCCTTTGTGCTCCAGCAGGATTAAAACAGAGTGTGGTACAGTAACTTGAAGAAGGTTTTGTCCTAAGGTGAGCTTATCAGCTTCGCTCACTAAGAGGGCTGTGGCTGCTACAGCTCTCAGGCAAGGTGGCCAGCCTTTGGCAACAGGATCCAATTGTTTTGACAGGTAGGCCACAGGTCACTGCCAAGACCCAAGAGGCTGAGTCAAGACTCCCAATGCGTTTCCACTTGATTCATGGACATACAGACGAAATGGTTTCTGCACATCCGGCAGGCCCAAAGCTGGGATGACATCAATGCTGTTTTCAATGATTTGAATGCTTTATCTTGTTCTGGGCCCCATTCCAGGGGAGATCGTTCCATTCCTTGTGTGACTTGGTACAAGGGTTTCGCCATGAGCGCAAAATTTGGTATCCATATTCGGCAGTAGCCTGCAGCTCCCAAGAAAGCTCGCACCTGTTTCCTAGTAGTGGGGGTTGGGATGCGGCATACTGCTTCTTTTCGCTCAAGTCCTAATTTCTGGGTTCCTTTGGACAGGTGGAACCCTAAGTATTTCACTTCTGTCTGGCACAGCTGCGCCTTGGCTCTGGAAACCTTGTATCCAACTTCATTCAAAAGGTGCAAGAGATCACTTGTAGCTTGTATACAATCAGATTGGTTATTGGTGGCTACATATTGGAGCAAAATTCTTTTTCCCGGAATCACAGAGTAGCTTGACAAATCTTGACTGAGGGCTGCACTGAAGATAGTGGGTGAGTTCTTGAATCCTTGTGGTAATCGAGTCCAAGTAAGTTGCCCTCGCCGTCCTGTGGTAGGGTTTTCCCATTCAAATGCAAACAAAAGCTGACTGGCCTCTGTCAGGCGTATACAGAAAAAAAAAAGCATCTTTTAAGTCCAAAACAGTAAAGTGAGTGGCTTCTGCTGGAATCAGTCCTAGGAGGGTGTAAGGATTTGGTACTACTGGATGTATGGTTTCAACTGCACTGTTTACTTGACGTAGATCCTGCACTGGGCGGTAGTCACCTGTCCCAGGCTTCTTGATTGGGAGAAGGGGGGTGTTCCAGGGTGATTGGCATTCTCTTAGAAGTCGTACTGCAATAATTTCTTCAGGTGGCGATGAATGCCTTCAATTGCTGGTCTTGGGAGGGGATACTGACGCACATGCACTGGTTCTGCTCCTGGCTTAAGGGTAACAAGTACAGGAGCTATATTCTTTGCTAGGCCAGGTGGATTATTCTCTGCCCATACTCCAGGTGGGGCTGCAATGCTGGTAACTATACAGGAACTTTGCTGGCCTGATTGGAGATGCACTATAGAACCGCTACTCTTCTTCTCGGGGAACAGTCAGCACTATCAATCCAGCTCCTTCGATTAGGAAAACTTCCTCCACATCATTCAACTAAAGTATCAGCAAGAAGAACTGCTCTCTTCTCCATCTTACATTCACTTTCTCTGTCACATTATCTCCACAATTCACAGACATTCTAAACAACTTAATCGTGCTGTATTCATGCCCGCAAATCCATCCCGTTTCTGCAAGTTCTGTTTTATATCTCCCTGGGACTGACTTGACAAAAACTGCATTTACCAGACGCAAATTCTCCTGGGCTGCTGGATTTCATGGGTCATATAGTGAGGGCTGCCTGCACTATTTGGATTCCACTTCATGTTCTCGGGCGCTGACTGTGGGTGACTCTGAACTGGTAAAATGAATCCCTGCCTGCAGTGTCAGCGGTGGACTGTAGCCCCCACATGTGCTTGTCAACAGACAGAGGAACAATCTAGATAGAGTCCTTACAATAGAAAACTATACTTTTGCAACATGTTATAATAACAAATCCTAACAGAAAGAACTATAGTTCATAACATGACGACTACATAGCTGTTATGTATAACTGGAATAAAATTACTTGGCAAAAAACTAACTGCCAGCCGTAATCAGCTTGGCTTTACAAAAGAAATTACTTTCAATTTTAAAGTTTTTAGGAAGCAGAGATTCAAAAAGACATTCATTCTGGATACATTTTCCATAAAGCAGGTGGACATCTAAAATACATATACACATTTTCCTTCCTAGTTCGTAGGCTTCATAGGGCAAAGGGAAAATACAAGCATCCTTTCCTAATGAAACCTGAGCCCTACAAGAATTCTGCTCACTTGATCTGCACAGGAATTCGAGTAGGAATGTAACCCTTTCCAGGCTAAGTACAATACTATCGAGATCCACAATTCTGACTAAACATTCTTATTAAATGATATATAATACATGACCATAGCAGAAGACACATCACTATTACAAAATATTGAATAAAAACAGGTATAATTCCCCTAAAATAAGCACCCATTAGCCCAGCAGCAGAACATTGAAAACATGCCTTCATAGGGTTAAAACATTCCTCTGCACAAACACGTCTCTTGTCAGTTTCACTCTGCGCTGCAAGACAGCTGAATGAGAGAGAGACAGCTTCGTGATTTTACAGTGACTCTAGGGGTTCGCAGTCTGCTTAACTATACTTTTACTATTACATATGCGGTAAAGTGTCACAAATTACCCAACGGAATAAAATCCTACCCTTATACTAGAAGGGAAACTCGTGGTTTCAACAGATAACAAAGACAAACTCCCAATGCTTCCTCCTTTTCACAAGCATTCTTCACACAGACAAACATGCTAGCATTTTCCAAATTCCGAATTCCCGGGCTGACTGACAAACCAGAATTACTGAAACCGAAAGGGCTGATGGGTTCGCCCCGCGCACTACTTGCAGGGGTACTAGGATCGCCCGTGGAAGTTGATCAGACTTCCTTTACCTGTTACTGTACCAGAAGTGTCTCGAGACTTTCCAAAAGCTATCTGACTAAGAACCAGAAAAATCAATACTCACCGGATCCGGTAGCTAATGCGCTGCGCAACAAATCCCTCCTTGGGTTGAATCCTGGACCCCCCTCGGGTTCGAGGTGTTGGCCGGCCAGAAACAGCAACCTGCGGAGGCAATAAGGAGTCTCCTCCGATACAAAAGGACCAGGGGCGCCAGAGACCCTCCTGCGGTCAGTCAGGCTCAGCTCCAGCCAGACCAAACCTGTGAGGCGAGATGTCGGGGCATATTCACTTGCATACCATCCCCCACTCGCACATTCCCGGCCCAACGCACCAGAAATATGTAGTAGCTGATAAGCATGCAATAAATAATACCCGGAGTCAGGCAAAGATTCAAGCCGGTTTAATGTGCACAGGCTCAGATTGCAGTAACATTCAAAATAGTCTGAGCACAGAGCTCAGAAAAATGACAGTTTATATACTTTTCTTCTCCAGTCTAATACAGGCAAAACTCCTCATTGGCCACAGTGGCCCACTTACTCTCATCCAATAGACATCTCTGACCAGGCCCAGGACTCGCTCCCCCTGCTTGGGTCTTACTAGCCACGGGTCAGCAATTAGACATAACACTAAACATAATACTTTTACTACAGTATATTTTGCTACTTCTGCAAGGTCAGTTAGCTTGCAAAGATAGTGGAAGGCATATCAGAAGCATTCTTAACAAAAGCAAAACAAAGTGAGGCCAAACAAAGCAAGGTTAAGACGTATCTCTAGCCTTGGCTCAAAACACTAAACAATCTTCATAATGCTAGACAAAATATTCTTACACTGTTCGGCTTCTCTGCTATATTTTCATCCTAATTACGAGGTCAGTGCACAATCAGCAAAGATACAGTGGCGCGGCATTCTACTGAAAGAGACATCTGACTTACCTAAACAATAAACAGTACCAAGGTTTAATTCTCTTATCTCCAGGAGAGCAGAACATGTTATCAAACCAGAATAGAACGGAATTCCTTTCTAACAGCTAACAGCATTCTGCAATTTTCCAAAATCAGCACTAACATTTTCTCCAGGAGAAGGAGGGCTTCAGACCTAGCTCTGCTACATACTAGGCCATCGCCTATCACACACCTGAGCAAAATAAAAATATTAAGTATATATATTTTTTAAAACAGAAATAAAGAAAGAAAAACACCGGCGGTACCGGTAAAGTGTCGAGGAAGGCAGACGCGACCACAAAAAAAGAAAGTAATAAGGAAGAATTTTTTGCGGTGACAGGAACAACGACCTGCTGGCTCCGTGGAAAACGAAGAACTGGAGAGAGGCAGTTGGGAAAGACGGGAAGGCAGCACAAAGGCACTGTGGGATGCTCCCAAAAGCTTTCCAATTGGACGCTGAGGAGCGTTTCTGCGCAGGCTCCGTCGGTACTGACGATACCCATATGTGAAGACTACATTCCTGCTTGTTCCTGGAGATATAAAATTACACTATCCCAAATTTTTTTTTTTTTACAGTAAGGATTTCAATTGAACCCCCCAACGGTATCAGATTAACGGTATTGTGCTCACCCACAACCTGAAAAAAAGTGTGGAAACCCCAGCCCGCGTAAAATCGGCAGGGCCTGGTTGCCTGCGCCTTACCCGGAGTTGGGCCCCGAAGCCTCCCAACTCGATTGAGGTTTATCGGGCCGCCCCTCCAGTCCGCCGGATCTAAGCACAGTATCGACTCATTACCTTATCTCCCGCTGCCGATCTGGTGCCCTGCTATCCACCGTGCTGATCACTGCTAAATGTGATCAGCCGCGGCGGAGAGGTCTTCCCTGCTCCCGGCATCTGCCATGCGGCCTCCGACAGAGACTGAGCTGCCTGGTTCGGCATTGCTGTCGCCACACAACTTCCCCTCTGTTCCAACAAGGAGGGGAGAGCGGCTGAGTCACCCGGGCCAGTCCTGAAAGAGAATAAGAAGCCAATGGAAAGCAGGTTCAATTCCCCTCAAATGTTTTTTTTTTTAACAATAGCACCTGAAAAGAAATAGAATTAAGTAGGAAACTGAAATAAAAATCCCTAAAACTAACTACACTAAGGATTGCTCTTTATCCGTTCCTCTAGTGAGCCCAGCACCTAGGCTCACTACATCCTCCTGCTGCATGGAGACTGGACACACTGGGGCTGATGGGAGAGACCAGCAGGCTACATCCAGTGATGTCACGATTCTGACATGCCCAATCTCCATGCTGCAGGAGGCAGTACACTACCCAGAGGTGGAGGACTGAACTGGAGGAACGATAAGGAATGGTTAGTGGTTTTCATTATAAAGCAAATGAGAACAGACTTAAGGATCTTAATATGTACACCTTAGAGGAAAGGTGGGATAGAGGTGATATGATTGAGATGTTTAAATACCTCCGTGGCATAAATGTACAGGGGGAGAACCTCTTTCAATTGAAAGCAAGTTCTGCTACGAAGGGACATGGGATGAGGGTGAAGGGAGATAGATTCAGGAGTGATATGCGGAAATATTTCTTTACGGAAAGAGTAGTGGATCCGTGGAATAGTCTCCCAGGGGAGGTGGTACAGATGAGGACAGTATCTGAATTCAAAAAAGCATGGGACAAACAGAGAGGATTTCTAAAGGTAAAAAGGGGACTGTTGTAGTTGTTGATATGGAAGGACAGACTAGATAGGCCATGTGGTCTTTTTCTGTCGTCATATTTGTATCTTTCTATAACTGATAGGCATAAGATAGGTGGAAAAATACCAGAACGACAGACGAGCATAAGAAAATCGACAGTGTGTCAGACTAAGGTACAATGTGTCCTGTATCCCGGGTGCAACTGTGCCCCAAACAGGTTACAAGAACCTGCTAGGTCCCCAAAAGTGAACGCAGGGCCCACAGCATGCATCCCAGCCCAAGCAGTAAATGTCCCAGGTCTGTCTGATCAATGTTGAATGCTGACTTGCTGAATAAGTTGGACTGGGAATTTGACCCCTATTCCCTGTTTCCCCAACCCATAGGCTATACCGCCATGCATGAAGCAAGAAGCCTAGGGGAGCAGGTCAAGCCGTAGTCCAGGGTGAGGTAACTGTGGACATGTGTCAGCTCACTGGCACTGGGTCCAGCCACCACAGGAAATGGGAATGTGGGCAGGCAGCTGTAGGGTCTGACCCATGAGTGTAAAGCACATGCACTCATGAGTTCTCTAACCTTCATGTACACAGACGCTTCCACCTTAAGAGGGACACAGAGGCCTACAAGGTCCGGTACCGGACAATATGGCGCACAAGGCCTAGGCTCATACTTCGGCTCATGCAGCAGCTGCAGCAGTACCAAGGTGACTGTCCATAGAGTGTCAGGACAGTTGACATATAGTAACATAGTAAATGACGGCAGATAAAGACCAGTATAGTTCATCTAGTCTGCCCATAAGATAGTTAAGTTTATTTTGATTTTATCCTGTTGTTTTGTTTGTTCATTATTTCTCTTTAAGTATTTAAAGGTCTGAATCATATCTCCCCTATCCCTCCTCTCCTCCAGAGTGTACATATTTAGGTCTTCAAGTCTCTTCTCATAAGGCCTCTGACGCAGGCTCCAAATTATTTTTGTCGCCTTCCTCTGAACAGTTTCTAGTCTTTTTACATCTTTTGCAAGATACGGTCTCCAAAACTGAACACAGTATTCCAAGTGAGGCCTCACCAGTGACTTATACAGTGTCATTAGTACCTCTTCCTTTCTGCTGGTAATTCCTCTTTGTATGCAGTCCAACATCCTCCTGGCTTTTGCCATTACCTTGTTGCACTGTTTTGCCACCTTGAGATCCTCAGAAATATTCACACCAAGGTCCTTCTCCTGGTCCATGCACATGTCACCAGACCCACACCAGATACTTCCCCAAACATGATGCTGAGCCACAAATTCTAGTACTGCCCCCCACGGCTGAGGCACAGCAGTAGGTGGATACCATAGAGTTTGGAGACACCATGCCTATGCATCTAGTTCAGACCAAAGACACATGAACACTGATGGCGATACTATGGGAATCAACACAGGCAAGGTGGACTATTCAGATCTGGGATCAGAGTCAGCAAATTGTAGTTCAAGAGTGATAGGATAGGAACAGTGATCAGCAAATGTGCCCAGATCCCTGTGAAAGGGCAAGATGCTATAGGATGACAGGTGTGTCTCATGTTGTGGGAGATGCAGAGGGAAAAGTGCATGAGAAGTGAAATTAGAATGGAAGACACACATGAAAGTACATAGAGCCCTGTGTGCATTCACCAGATGATGGTGCTGTGGTGCATGACCCTGGTGTCCTGAACAGCGCTGTAGCCAATATGTGTGTTGTCCACACACCAAATCTAAATGTGTTTGAGGGTTGCATGACCACGACTATCACCACTAAACATGTGGAAAGCACTACAGGGCAGACACAATGTCCACTTGTTAAACCGCACAACCAACTCAGGACAGACAAGACCAAAGTGAGGAGTAAGGATAGGAAAGGGAAGGGTAAGGAGACACAAGGAAACCAGTGAGCATGAGCCAAAGTCTGCCTCAAAGAGGTGTGCCTCAAGCACTGATGTAAAAAGAGGCAGAGATAGAGCCAGACAGACAGACCCTGGAAGTATGTCCCAGACATAAGGAGCCACATGGTGGAGGGACCAAGGTCTGGGGTACGCATTAGAAACATAGAAACAAAGAAAAATGACGACAGAAAAAGACCACATGGCCTATCTAGTCTGTCCTTTCATATCAACAACTACAACAGTCCCCTTTTTCCCTTTAGAGATCCTCTGTGTTTGTCTCATGCTTTTTTGAATTCAGATATCCAACAGGTCTAACACACGCCGCAGCACCCTCGCAATGTTCTCTTTAATCTGTGCCGTGTCCTCCGCCGGCATTCCTGCCGGTGGGGGGAGGTGCAGAGCGTCAATCGCTCTGCACCTCCCCCCACCAGCAGGAATGTTGGCGGAGGACCCGGTGCAGTTTAGCGGGAACATTGCTTGTGATCTGGATTGGAAACAAGATAGTAGGCTTGATGGACCTTCCCTCTGACCCAGTATGGCATTTCTTATGTTTTTAAGCCAGAGATTGTGGGGTGTGAGCTCGGTCTCTCAGGTTTACTGCCAACACTCACTGTTGTACTTACAACAGGCCAAAGAGAGCCTCCTGCTGCAGTTCATAGGATGCAACATGTATATCAAGGTATGTTTGGAAATTGCATTTAATCAGACCTGTGGCACTGATCAGATGGGCAATATTTCTGTACTTTGCTGACACATTTTCTTGGTCACCGATTGCATTTCTTGGTACTTGAGGATCTTTTCCCTCTCCACATGATTCACAGACAGCATACTGGCTTGGTGGATTGCACAGAGTGCTAAAAGAAAAACAGTCCCTGTCCCTGAGAGTTAGGAATCCAGTCTGAGCAGATCATAAGGTGCGATTTGTGGACAATCTGGCTTTAATAGAGTTAAGATTTGTTACAAGAATACAGGGGCCAATATTAAGCGGGGTTCATGCTGTTACCGGCACCTGTTAGTAGCACAAGCCCCACTGACCATGATATTCAGTAGCACAATGCGAAGAGCACTGCCAAATATCTTATCTGATCACAACGGGCGAAGCGAGGACAGTCTCAGGGGTTATCTGCTTAGCGGCGATATTCAGTCTGCTAAATGAATAACAAGGCGCACAGAAGCCGTCCTAACTTTATGCAGTTTGCTGTTCAGGAGCAGCTGCATACTAGAGCTGCTATCTGGATAGCGATGGGGGTCAGCGCTGCCACCAGATAATCAGTGCCAGAGGGGATCCGGGTTCCAGTGCTGAATATCCTCTTTCATGTTAAATGTCACGACTGAGATTGAAAAAACAAAACACCGACTGCAGAATTTAAATATTGAACCAACACTTTCTTGCAGAAAACATTCTAACATGACTTGTGCCTATGTTGAATCATTATTTTCTCACTTATTATACTCCCGTTTCTAATCTAAGAATCTGCCTGTCTGATAAATCTGTCATACAAGGTACAATTGTACCAACAAAAATTTGGTTCCTATCAACAACTTACTGTATATTTATTTGGCTTTTTATACCACTGTATTATTTCAAAGTGGTTTACAATGTCCTTGTTAATGTACATTAAACAGGAACATTGATAACTTGGATTTTTTTGAGGCAATGGAGGGTTAAATGATTGCCCAAGGCCATAAGGAGTGCTAGTGGGAATTGAATGCTGGTTGTTTGATTTCCAAGTCAGTGCTCTAACCCTTAGGCTACTCCAGTTATCTGTTTAGAGGGATTTTTATAAACCATTTTTGTACTTAAAACAGAATTTTACATGTCTACATGGGATCTTATAAAACTGGGTTAAAATAACCCAGTTAAAATAACCCATGCCTTAAAATAAACACGTTGAGGCCAGTGTGTACTTGTACATTAGGAGGCTGATTGTATAAGCGGTGTGAGGAAAGTTATGCACTATGTACGTGTCTAAGTCCTTATTTTAAAGGGCCTACGTGTGTGAATGGGCACTTATGGATGCGCATTAAATGGTCGCTATTCTATAAGCATGCATCCTTTCCCTTGGGGTATGTAGAAGGGCGGAGCTTAAGCGGAACATAGCCGGTGCCTCAGTTTAAACACATAGGGCCCAATATCCAATGCGATTAACGCTGTTAGAAGACCTGGGTTAGCTAGCTGGCTAGCATTGAGGCGTTCTGGAGATGTCGGGGATCTAGGGACACAAAAACTTTCTGTGTGACAGTCTGGGACTGTGTAATCAGGAAACCAGGCGTATCCTGTAGCACGACACCAGAAAGAGGGCCAGGCTCAATCAATCTGGCAACCTCGGATCCCGCTAACATCAAAATCAGGAACAGGACCTTCAAAGTCCGGGACTCCATCTGTAAAAGAAAACAAACAGGCTATCCCGCCTCAAGGTTAGTATCACTCACAACATCAAGAGGGTCTTCAGGATGGAACTTACTGGGATGACACGGTCTAAGCTGATTAATGTGGACCCATTTAAGGGAGCCTTCCCTCTCAGTACTGGACTTCATTCGAATTTGATAAGCAACAGGGGAGGCTTTATCCACAATAGGAAATGGACCGTTCCAGCTAGGTAGAAATTTACAGTCTTTGACCTTATTCTTACCAAAATTGTAGTAGAATACCTTATCGCCAATCTGGTATTCTTTAGAGGTAGTCCTCAAATCATAGTAGGCCTTCCTACCCCTAGCAGCAGTGTCCAAATTCTTTTGGGCAAAGGCAAAGGCACTTTGCAAGTGTTGTCTTAAATGGGCAACATATTCATGAGCAGTTGTAGCAGCAGCGAGATTCACATCATTAGTCCTGTAAAGAAGATGAAGGGGTAAAACCATGTCCCTACCTGTCATCATCTCAAAAGGGGACACACCAGTAGCACGATGAAGCGTGGCTCTGATAGCCATCAGGACCAAGGGCAGTTTGATGTCCCAGACCTTCCCAGAGGAAGAAACATACTTTTTCAAGATACTGATGATAGTTTTGTTTGCTCTCTCCACTTGTCCAGAGGATTGTGGACGATAAGCAATGTGGACTTTGGCCTTCACACCTAGTACCTTCCACAGATGCTTAATGACTTGTCCCGTGAAGTGGGAACCCTGGTCGGATTCCACTCGCATGGGGAGGCTCCACCTGCTGAAAACATGGTTTAACAACAAGGTGGCCGTGGTCTCGGTGGTACAGTTGGGTGCTGGGATGCACTCGACCCACTTAGTAAATAAGCAGGTAACCGTCAACATATATTTGTTGCCTCGAGAGGATCGGGGCACGGGGCCGATCCAATCAATCTGGAGATCAGACCAAGGCATGGTCAGACCTCTGTTTCTCAAAGGGGCTCTATGAGAAGGAGCTGCAGGTTGAAATCTGCAACAGGTCAAACAACCTTTAGTATACAATTGTACATCTTGGTACATGTGGGGCCAGTAGGCCACTTGTTTCAACGTTTCATAGGTTATTCGGTCACCTCTATGACCGGCACAAGGTTCATCATGCGCGTGCTGTAACATAACTCCACGGAAGGCCCGAGGTACCACCCATTGCACAATACCATGCTTACTCGTCCGTATCAACAGATCTTTCTGGAGATGGAACATGTCCTTGGAGATGTAGAGGATCCTCAGTTCCTCATCGTCCTGACAATCCTCCAGAGTTAATGGGTGTTCCTGGGGGTTCTGCAGAAAAAGGTAGAAACGTCCAAGAGTAGGATCTTGTTTCTGGGCTTGCACGAGGTCGAGATCTGTGCTCTCGCCACACCATTGAACCACAGGGGGCATGATGGATAATTGAGCTTGTCGCCGGGTAACCGCCGTCACCATTTGAAGCCCATTGGTCTCGGGAGCCTCCAACTGCCAGAGCCTCCAACTGTCTCCAGAGACAGCACCCTCCTTGGCAAGCTGATCAGCTAGATCATTTCCAATCTTGTCAGGGTTATCAACACGGGAATGACCTTTCACTTTCTTCCAGTAGATGGTCATGTCATTTTCATGAGCTACCTTGTCCAAGGCCAGAATCAATCCAGCATGTTTGACAGGTTTCCCTTTTGAATTCAGCATATTGTTAGATTTCCAAATGGGTAAGTGGGAAACAAAATTCTGTCGGACGTAGTCTGAATCAGTACAGATGGTTAGGGTGTGAACCCCTCCCTGCGCAGCGGACTGGAGAGCTGCCAGGGCTGCAGCTAGCTCTGCATACTGATTAGTCTTGGTACCCAGACGGTACCTGAAGGGTTCACAAGGGTGGTTCTGGTCCCAAACTACACCTATACCTGCTACCAGTTCATGGTCAGGCTCTCGACGGTAAGCACAACCGTCCACATACACCTTGGGGTAGCCTTTACAGAGGTTCTCATCGTAAGGACGATGACGAGAAGGCTCAGGCGTACATGACTCCAGTTCGGAGTCTAAATTACCCACTAAAGGTTCTCTGGCAGTGCAATCATGCAATTCAGCCAGGCCCTGTGCGGCGGCATCCTTGCGGTTTTGAGCATACCTGACCTCCAGGGGCCAGCCCTGAAGTGCTAAGGTCCAGGAGACAATGCGACTGTTTGACACTTGTCCCGATTTAATCCGATCACTGCCTAGGAACTTGATGGGTTGGTGATGAGTCTCAACAACCAACCTCTCACCTTGGATATAACTGCGGAAATATTGGAGGGCCCAGACTGTGGACAACAAGGATTTTTCACAGTCAGAGTATTTCTTCTCCACGTCCGTTAAAGCTTTGCTGGCATAGGCAATAACTTTCCTATCTGTGTCATGCATCTGGTACAGAACAGCACTCATAGAGTGATCGGTGAAACCTAGTTCCACGAAGAATACTCTGCCACTCTCTGGATAGGCAAGACAGGGAGCTCGACTCAAAGCTGCCTTCAGCTCTTCTAGAGCTGCCTCTTGGTCGGGATTCCATACCCAAGGTTCATCTCTTTTGAGGTGTTTGACCAGGGGTCGGGAAATCTCCGCATATTGATCCACAAATTGGCGTGAATAATTGCAAATGCCCAAGAACGAGCGCAGCTCACTCACGTTGGTCGGACGTTTGAGTTGTTGCAAGGCCGCAATTCTCTTCCTTTGAGGCCGCAGTCCCTCAGCAGAAACTTCGTAACCCAAATAATTGAGGGATTTCCGGCACCATTGGCCCTTTGACAAGGACAGCTTTGCTCCCGCAGCTTTCAGTTGCTGGAAAACATGCTCTATTTCTTGCAAATGGTCAGTGAAACTGGTGCTCTTCACCAGAATGTCGTCTACATAGACGAGGGTGCCTCTAGTCTCAGCATCAGGCAAAGCCTTATGCAGGAAAATATTGAAGTCTGCTGGGGCATTCAAATAACCAAACGGTGTCCGATTCCAAGTATATTGTCGCCTACCGAAGGTAAAAGCCAGCTTATGCTGATCTTCTGGATGGACAGGTATAGTCCAAAATCCTGAGGCCAGATCCAGGCTGGTAAAGTACCTTGCACCCTTGATGGTGGCTAAGTTCTGTTCCAGATGTGCCATAGGCCATCTGGATAGAGGTACCTTTTTATTAAGCTGGCGATAGTCCAAAGCTAAGCGCCAGCTAGAGTCCTTCTTGATGACAGGCCACAGTGGGGCATTGTAAGTACTGTTGCATTGACGTATAATTCCCTTTTGTTCCAGGGAATTAATGATTTCCTGAACAGATTCATAGGAGGCCAATGGGATTTTATACTGCCTCACAAAGACAGGTTTACTGTTGGGATCCGTAGGAATACGGGTGACATGTAGGTCGGTGAGACCACAGTCATAAGTGTCAGTGGCAAACAGGTCCTTGTGACGGTACAGCAGTTCTTTTAATTGGGCCTTTTCTGACTCATCAGTGCAGGCGTCTGCTTCAGCAAGTTTTCCCGCAACCATTTCATCAAATCCCAGAACAGGTTTGTTTGAGGGTATTTCAACCTTCTCCTCAATCTTATCTTGGAGAGAGGAGACCTGGATGGCTTGGACAGCATGGGGCTCCCCCCCCCTGGTGGGTGAGGGAACTAACAGCCTCATCAAGTTTACTTGACAAAATCAGATGGTCAGACTCGAGGTCCACCTGTGAGGTCACAGCACTATGTGGCCAGACAAACTGTAAGGTGAGGAGGCCTCGGGGTGAGGATCGAACACACGCAGGGGTCCCTCCCCCCCCCTTCACAGATGTTCCAGGAAACAGGGGCTTCCCCAATAATCTGGAGACTCAATTCCACACTTGGGAACGATTCGGCCACTAGGAATCCCAGAGGTTCGCCCTTCACAAGGTGAATGTGATCTGGGTTTGGATTGGTGAGCAATAAGTGTAAGGAGGGAGCTGTGGCCTCCATGCAGGGTACGGGACCCATGGCTAGGCCCAGCTCCTCAAAACGGGAATTTGGACTGAAGAAGACCAAGTTGTCTGAGACCACATGTCCTCGGGTCACCTGTATCGGCAGGGGACAATCCTGTACCCTCCCAGGTATGTGGGTGTCTTCTGCACAGACCACTTCACAGACTTGAGGGATAGTCTGACCAGCCCGTAGGGATGGGCGGGCACCAGAGAAATCCACCGGATCTCCTTCCATCCTACTCCAGAGGATGTTGTTCACGAAATCCACATAAGTTCCCAGTCGAACAAGGCAATCTGAGCCTAAGGAGAGGGGCACCTCAAGTCCTCTGATGATGGAGAAGGTTTGCCGAAAACCTTTGACCCCAACTTGCTAGGGGAGATTGCAGTAGCCCATTAATGTCTTGAGCCCTTCCCCAGGCACTTGGAACGAAGTCTTCGCTCCCATTACCCAATCAAGGGTAAGCTGTTGTTTGAGCCGATAGAAAAGAGTCTCACTGATGAGGGAGTGGTCACAGTGGGGTAATAGGTAGGCCCTTTCCTTTTGGGACATGCCCACCTGCACATATATAAAGGGACCTTTCTCAGCCGAGAATATGTCCGTCAGTCTCCTAGGGTGATCTAGGCAGGGATGGGATGGAGGAGGGGTTTTCACCTCACAACCTTCCACAGGTTCCCTCAGGAATATCTGCAGGCAATCAGTATCAAGGAGAATGTTAGCTACTGAACCCACTGCAATGGAAACCACGTCGCTGATGCCCTGATCCTCATCTCCAGCCCTTTCATACTGGAGCTGAAGGATTTGGGGATCAGCTGACCTCTGGAAATTAATCCTGATGGACTTGTTTGTGCGTTCCACCGAACAAGGACCACTGACTCTGCTGTCATGTTTTACCCTAGCATAAGGTATGGGATGTGTGACCTGTGTCCAGATCACTTCCTGGACGTAGTCCAGAATGGGGCGTAACCATTTCAGGAGCTCATTGCCAATCAAGAATTCTTCCCCAGGGCACTTAGTAATGATGACAGGATGTTTCACCTGTAATTTTCCAATTTGGAGGTTAAGCCAGACCTGCCCCATGGACTCTATGGGCTGATTCCCATAAGCTGCGAGTGACAAATCACTGGGTGTGACGTGTAGGGTCCTCTGACTCCCCAAGGAAGCAGTGAGTCTATCAAAGAGACTCGAGGTAATCAGGGTAGCCTCAGAGGCTGAATCTATCAGGCCCTCACAGAGAAAAGCCTGATGAATTGTAACAGGAACAGTATACCTCTGTCCTTTTGGCTTGAGTTTACCCAGAAAGTACTTGTGCTTCCTGATGGTGTCAAAGGCTGGACCCTCGCTGTCCATGGCAGGACTGTCACTCTGTGTCCCTGGGGTGGCATCTGCAGCTGGCTGCACCTGTGCAATAGTGACCTGTGGGACAGAAACAAAGTCGGTTAGTCATTCAGTCGCATTAGAAGGGGAAGAGGAGTCAACCAGTTCCTCCTCTGGCTTCTGAGGCTTTGCTCGTGGCTTAGGGGGCGCACTACTAGCAGGAGCCGCCTGTGAGGAGCTGAATGCAATGGTAGCCTTCATCATATCTGTCAGCTCGCTTATTCTCTTCTCCAGCTCCAGGTATTTGTCAAAACCGGGCTTTCTCTTCCAGTTCCGGTTCTGTGGAGTGAAACGCTGATTCCCAGAACGCTGCTTAGACCCAGATGACTGGTTATTCTGGGGTGGCCTGGGAGGATTCTGTGGAACAGAAGGAGAAGAGTTATTTTCTAACGAAAGAGTGGATTTTACAGCACTAACACACTGTTTTGGCTCTCTGGCTTTGCTTGGAGCCCGGACTGTGCTGCCAGTATTGGTTGCTCTCATGTTGGGAACAGCTTCCCAAATCCACTCAGCATGTTCTATCACATGTGACAGGGGTTCGTGACGCTTGTCAGACATATAAGGTTTAATAGATGGAAGGAGCAACTGACAGAAAAGATTACGAAACTCCTGATGGTGTTCTATCGTTTCCCAAGAAGGGTCACTCTGGAAGAAAGTCTGCCTAAGTCTGTAAGCAAACTCTCGGGGCGTTTCATTTTCCCTATGAGTCATACTAAATGCTGCCTGCTTTGCAGCAATATCATCAGGGTATGGCCCATAATGTTTCTTTAGTGCCTGTTCAAAAATGACAATGTCCTTCTTTTCATCGTCTGCCATGGCCCGAATAAATTGCTGACAAGGCACATCAAAAGACCATGGAAGATACAAAACCATGTCCTCCCCCCTGGTAATGTTCAGTGCCCGAAAGGTATCTTTGACTGCAGCTAAATGTTCATTTATGGTGGCATGACCAGTTTTCTCAAAAGGAGTGACCATGCTCCGCAAGGTCTTGATGATTTGCAATTGTGCGACAGAAGCACCTGCATTTGTGTGTTTTTCCTTGCAGGACACGGGCACATAAGGGATTTTGCATCCCTTCAGCTCCCTCTGGTGGTCGCTGCTGGTACAGTTTGCCATCAGCAGGGAGACTTCTCACCCCCTCCTCCACCGCTCCCTGTATGGGGAGGGGTCGAGAGTAGGGTGTTTCACTCCACCCTGTTTCTCTCCTGTGCTCATGCACTGATGGAGAGAACTGACTCTGTTCTGGAAAAGCTGCCGTTCTACACTGGGCAGGGTTTGCAGTGGCACACTGCCGTCATCTACCCTCTGGTACTTCGAGAAGCCTAGTGGGCTGAAATTATCCCTGTACTCTGTCTCATTACTATGAGAGGTAGTCACACCGGCCAAATCAAAACAGTCAGCTCTTAACTGCTGGATTTCTAGGTTAATTCTCTGTATGTCCTGCCCACATTCCTGACGTGCAACAGCTAGCTTTCTTTGGAGACTAGCCGTGCGCTGTCATGCTGCAATCAGAGCAGTCTCTATCTCATTTAAATGAGCCATCAGAGCACTCTCTCGCTGCTCATAAAGAGAAGCGCAATCTGTTAGTCTCCTGGTGTGGGCGGCTAGTTCAGAGCTACACACTGTCAGAAATTGCAATTCCGTTTGATCCAGAGCATTCCGCTTCCTGAGAGCAGAAACCTGATCCAACCAGCCTTCTGTGTGAACCATCGTAAATCAATAGCTGAGACTGTCTATAAAAACAAACACAGGGCACTGCTAGAATTACTCTAATGCAGAGGTCCTGTAATGTGGGTTCCAAAGCCGTCTCACAGACAATGCTCTCTGGCCACAAAAACCTCAGCATAAACAGCTGCGTTGACCACAATAGGACAATGCAGAAATATTACACAAATTCTGAGAGGCATAGCACATTCAGAAAGACTCATCCCTTGGAAGAGACCCCATATGTAGGGTATATTCGTAGCACAAAAATAAGTTAGACTCTCTGTTGTTGTCTAGGGGAGATAGCTACTAATATACAGCCCAAAGTTCGGTGAGTTATTCTGGCAATGAGCCACGAAAGAATTCTGGTCTGCAGATATATATTAGACTTTATTATAGGCAACCAAATAGAAAAATATACATACACATATAGAGCTAATTAGAAACATGAGGTAAAAATTTGTTATAGTGCAGATGTACACTTGGACAACGTAATATATCACAGATTAGTAACCAGACGTCACTGATTCGCTCTGCACTGAGGAAAAGCACGAAATATATTGCTAACCCCTTTGCCCATCCAGGAGAGGAGAGATAAGCCAGTACCTTAGCTCCGTCGGCACTCAGAAGCAGCTTCTAGCTAGTGCGGGCTCTAGCCTCGTCAGGCGAGCCGCAGTAAGTCCGAACCGGAGGTATCTGTGAAAGTCTTATCTCAGACCTGTGGAGGACGGCCTAGCCCACACGTAGGGGCCGTCTGGCGGAAGGCTCAGGGTGCAGGAATCAGGTACGCAGTGCACAGCAGCAGGACCTGTGCAGAAGTCTGTATGTCCAGGTGGGGAAAAGCCCCAACTCTCTCTTACTCTCCAACTTACAACTACAACCAAAGTTTCCAGCGCAGAATGCAGAATTCTGTGTGAGAATCCTCCGTCATAGGTCCGATGATTGGTTGGCACCAGGCAGTCTGAGGTATTCTCAGCGAATCAGGAGGTAGATGATGAGCAGCTTCTTGCAAACAAAGGAGCCATGGTAAAAAGTCAGGCAGAAGCAACAGTATGTAACTTCTGGGCATGTACAAGTGTCCAAGGCCAGCCACGGATAATAGCCTCTTTATGCATGCTTAGAAACGCTGATCCAGCAGTTGCTTGAAGGACAGGCTTATAGCTGAACACAGCAAAAGTGAAGTGAAGAATCCATCTTGGCTGTGCAGTTTGGTTCATTTTGGTTCAGGCCTGAGTTGCTGAGCAGGACGGAGATTTGCATGTAGAATTGCAGGGGTACCAGCCCTACACACTTGGCGATAACCGGGCAGTAGTGATATTGTGCGCTGCACAGTTGTCGCTAAGTGGTGAAAGTTAAGCACCTTAAAGTCTGGCATAACTTTAGCCACCAGAACTAACTGAGCGGTGGCTGAATATCGCTGCGGCTTGGTTAGCTTCTCTCCTATTCGGCTAACCGGATATTCATTGCCAGTTGCCGGATATGGCCCCAGCATGAAATATCTGAGTCCTAGGTTCAGTGGCGCTGGCTAGCTGCTGCTGCTGAAAATTGAGCCCATAAGTTACAGAATGCAATGCAAAATATTACAGAATAGAATACTATAACTTCAATGTGTATTCTGGAGATCTAGTCGCGGGCGCCTACACCAGCTCTATGGCAGTATAACTGCTATGATGGGGTTAAAGCACCTCAGGATGCCCCTATTTTATGTCGTACATGAATTCTTAGCTTTATAAATCAGACCACAAATATGTGCGCGGTATTGCACGTTAACTGCGCAAAGTTGATAAGCTTATCCTCCAGGCTTGCACAGGGATGGAGTTCGGGTGGAGTCACAATTTAGATGTGTCAGGTAAGTGCTGATATGTATGACCTGCTCTCCAGCAGGTGTAATGTCTGCACCTGTAATGTAGAGGTGGTTTTGGCAGGATTCACGTTAGTACTTTCTAAAGTTACATAGGTACCTGTGGGTCTTTATAAAAGAGGCGTCTTCCTGTCCACTTAATCTAGATATCCTATTGTACAATTAGACCCTATTGAATAGAATAGTGTCAGCCTAATGGCTGCACTAACCGTATATTCAATGCTGTTACCTGTATGAACAGTGGCAATGAATTTATGACTATAAATATAAATTTGAGAGCCAGCACCATCGCTTAAATTAACACAGTCACTCTGCCAGCTGATAATTTAGCAAACAGATTCTTAACATTTTCCAGAACTTCCCTTACCCCCTTACTGCTTCCAACTCTCAGTACATCGGTGGTCTACTAGGTCTCTCCGCTCTCATTCTTTCACTGATCTGCCCATCTCTCTTCTTGAGCGTTCTCTTGCATGTCTCCCCAGAGTCTCAAGCAATGTTCCCTCTAATTTTCTGTAGGCTGTGTGCGCATAAAATATCAGCTGTGTGCAGCTTTTGAAGGAAGGTTAAAATTTTGTGCGCCACATAACGACACTCAGAGTTATATACTTTAAAATTTGACTACACGTCAGAATACAGTATGTACACCACATTGATTTTAATCAAATTAAATGAAAACAGATGATTACTAAATGAAGTGGGAAATTTCTAGTAATTACAATCATAACTTTTAAATTTTAAGACATCTGTGTTGTTTTCTGTCAGAATCAGAGCTGGAATTTTTGTGCGCTCTTTTGTAAAGTATGTGCGCTCGCTCGGCGAGGTGTGTGCGCGCGCACACGCGCACAGCTTAGAGGGAACCGTGGTCTCAAGGAGCCTGGAGTTCCCACTGACGCAATTTTCAGGGATTCTGTCTCCAGGTCCCCATGGGACAGGGAATATCCCTGGGCTGTTGGATGATGTCATTTTCTTCCTCCTAGCTTTAACCTGGGATTCTTGCCATTTTCTCTCTGCAGGGGAAGTATTATTAATTAGTGATGCGGCTTACATACCATCAGGGCTGGCCCGTCCACTAGGCAGCCGCGCAGGGCAGCAGACTTCTGTGGGCGGCAGGCTATGTGCTTCTGCACACATAACATACTGCCTCCCCCCACCATGGGCCCAGCCGCACTGCCGTTTGCCCATGCTGAACCACGATGCCACCCCCCACGGCAGGTGGCTAGGCTTGGCAGCAGCAGTCTCTGGCATGGCCTGCCACTACTGATGAGCCGCCCACTGTCGGAATCAGCAGCAATGGCAGCGGGGGAGGGGGAGGGACAGCACAGGAGGCTTCTCCCTAGGCCAGCAGAAACCCTTGGGCCAGCCACTGAATCCCGTCATAATATATACACACCCTAACAACCCCACTTCCCAAAGATAAACCCTGAACCCTCACCCCATCTCTAGACACACTTACATGCTATCAGCATTTCATATCCACCAAGCACATCCACACCCAAATGTACACACCTTCACATCTCTTTCCACCTCTCCCCTGCACATGCCCTAATCATGTCTAATGATTAAGGAGGGAAGGGGGATGCATGACCTCAGGACCTGTGGATCTTTGAAGGAGGCTGTTATTGGTCTGTCTTATTTTTTTACTATGAGTACTGTTAGTGTATTGCAGATTTTCCAGTTGTTGACCTTTTGGAACGGCTGTCATGGTATTGACAGTAACACAATTAAACACAGTCATTTACTTCGTTCTGGCATTTATTATTCCAGTGCATTTAAAACCAATTTTCAAACCGCTCAGGGGGCATGGAAAGATTGCCGGTCCTGGGACCCGTGCTGTATCTCAGCACCCCTGACCCTGATAGCCCCATCCCATCGCTGAAGTACAAACTCTGACACTCCTTCTTATCCTCACAAACATACATACACACCCTAACATCCTATGGAAATTCTTAGAGGGCTTCTGAAAATTAGGCTCTGATAATGACGCTTTGGCGGCTTTGATTACCGCTGAACATACAGGGCCGTTAAAGTATAAATCCAATGCTACTGCTTTCAATGATGCTATCTAGATGGCGTGTAGGAGTGGCCTAGTGGTTGGGGCAAGGTACTTCAGGTCAGGGGTTCAAATCTCACTAGAGGACAGCAACCTTGGGCTGGAAGGACTGGTGTTTCTAGTCCCACAGGTGCTCCTTTTGGTCTTGGGCAAGCCACTTAACCCTCCCTAGCCCATGTTCCCTGTAAAATAGTGTATCTCCAAGTTATAATGCCCTGTTCAATGTAATTTCAGTTTGTTCATGTAAACCACACTGATGCAGAATAGCGCGGTATATAAGAGAATGCAAATAAATAAATAAATGCTGGCCAAAATCTCTGTATCCACTTCAGAATCATGCAGATAGCACTAGGATGGAGTAAGAGTGAAATGTGGATGGTAATATCAAGACACTCTTGGGGTCTTTCTGAGGCACTATAGCAGGGATGGTCGTCCATCCCCGCTATTCGGGCTCTTTTCCAATCCCATCTACCTTCCCTATGCGTTGTACAGGGAAGATAGACGGGGGCAGGAAAGGGGCAGATTGGGCGGCGGTGTTAGGGCAGACAGTGGGCAGTTGTTGGCCTTGGACATACAGGGCCATTCCAATGTTGGCCCTGTACGTCCAGTGCCGGAGGCTTAAATGGGGAACTTATTACACCTTGGAGGTAAATTAAGCTCCCCTAGATGGCGGGGGATGGCAGGCCCAGGGCGCAGAAAGGGTAGGGGGAGCAGAGTGCATTCCCCACAGCTTGACCCTGGAAGGAGGCCAGATAAGGGAGTCGGGCGTGCAGGGAAAGCACCTTTGCAACTACGCTGCCGGGGATTGTGGCTTTTCAATGGAACCACGGGCGCCCATGAATCACCAAGGTCCACAGGCGCATGTAAGTGTCCATTTTGAGGCTACACAGAATGTTTATATACAGTGCATCCTCGGAGCAACAGACTTTGGAGCATTGGGACATCCAGCAACAATGGTCAGTGCAGCCCACCCAAAGAGTCATAAGTCCTCTCATACGGCCAAGCCAGAGAAAGAACCTCTCCCCACCCCATGCCTTAAACAAAACACTGGCCTGCATTAACTACAGGGCCTGACGTTGAGAGTCGACTTCCAAACTCCTCGTTGGCCTTGGCTCTGACACAGCAATGGGGGACAACTTCCTGCCAAGAGAGGATGCAGCCAGAGGGCGGGGTAGGTATTGGGGCAGAGGCAATGTCAGTGCCTGGGCCTCTCTTCCATATCTGGGGTCTTTTCGCGCAGTCTCCTGATGTTCTTTATCTCCATCCTGCAGGCCGTGGCACACGATCTGGTGCTGGAAACACAACACTCCGCTAGGTCCCCACCTCTCCTCTCCATTTCATGGCCAGTGGGCGGAGTCTTCGGCAGCCCTTGGCTTTTTTGGCCCCTC